>JARHVA010002739.1:130000-785000 GCA_037957365.1 Torreya grandis | reverse complement strand
TCACAAACCTTATGAGCATGACTTTATATCCCTGAATGTAAAGGATAGAGCTGAGGTGATGGAAAGGGAAAGACTAGATAGGTTAATAGAGTATCATTTAAGAACCATCCAAAGATATCCCTTCATTATAATGATGGAGGTTCATACCAAGATTTCACCTCATAGTAGATGGGCAACTAAAGACTACTAGACCTCTCAGCCAACCCAACAATCTTTAGACCAAGGAACATCATCCCTGGAGTAGGATGTGGAAAAAACACATATTGTGTCAAGTTCCTCAAAAGAAGGGCCTTCTCAAGCTTCACTAACAATTGTAATAAAGGTTATCAAGCAAGAGAAAGAGGTTGGGGGAATGCCTACTATTACAACTTCTCTAAGAAGAGAATAGGAAATAATTTTCATTAATTCCTCTAATTTTAAGGACACAGGTCTCCCTATTACTTCCTTAGATCCTATTACAAGTGTGTACATTGCACCTTCCACCACTGAGGAGACTCCTCCCTTATCTAAAAATATATAAATTTGTTACAAGAGGAAAGTAAGATCCCCAAGGGACCCTCTTCCATTAGTAAATTCTCCTACAAGTTCAAATATGGAGGTACCATCAAATGATATTGAGTATGAGGATGAAGAACTAAAAAGAGATAAAATATTAAGTCTTCAGGGGATAAAAGTAAAATCACCAGTGGAGTTAGACAGATTAGGTGAGGTCACCATTCTTCTAACTATAATTGATTCACTTCCTTTGGGTCCTATTGTTTCTTAAGTTCCAATGGTTACTATAATCCCTATTGCTTCTATTATTCCTATTAGTCTTTTTGTTTCTATATCTCTTGTTGTTTTTAATGTTGAGGTTATTTCTTTAACTCATATGTTTTCTACTTCCCCTATTACTACTTTAGTTATCATTTCCCCTACTACTCCCAAGTCCAAAAAGGTTCATTTTGAGAAGATTATGGGAGCCCTTGATATCACTCAATTTCATGTATCTTCCACTCATTTGGCATTGCCCATGTCTGTATCCACTTAAACCTAGGCTACTTCTATTATTTCCTCTACAAAACTATTTTTAAAAAAACCTACATATAGTATCCATCCAATACCTCAATTTGGTGATGTGGACTAGAAAAATATCATCTTTCCATCATTACTAGACCTACTACATGTAGAGGAATTAATTTAGTCTTCAAAGGGTGTTTTAACAATAACCACTATTGGGGACACTTAGCTAGTGGATACTACATAGTTGGTAATCCTATAGTGGGCTACAGACCTAGAGTCATAGGCTTCACAAAGAACCAACTTGACAATAACATATATCCCCACTATGAGATCCATTTTTGATAAATGAACAAAAACTATTCAAATGGTCAAGAAGAGGAAAATAGCGGATGAATTTGGTAAAGGATTGATTTTTTAAGAAAGGTAGGATATTTTCTCACTTTAAAATAGATAAAATAGGACACTTGAATAATCTCCATACAATGAGGCTTCAAATTTTATCTTTAGGAAAATATAGAGGCCTTGTTGGAGCTTCATGATGGCACTAAAAAATCCAAACAAGAGTTTAAGTAGGAACTATATAAAGTATGAGAGTAGTAGTAAATAGTATAATTTCTTAGGGAGATTGAAGGTGATGTTCAAAATGTATCTCTCAAATTGTAAAATATCTTAGATAATATCACATTGTTGAAAATTCCAAATTATTTAATTATTTAAAATAAGATGAGAATAAGCTTAATTTCCTTGTATTATACACCATCAATAATGATTTTGGCCATTTGAATTTAATGACACCACTAAAATCAGCCAATGATCTCTATTTGGTGGTCATTAGGACATCAGAGGTCCAAGACTTGGTATCAAGCATACAAGCCTTGATTCTAAAATTAGTAGAATAGGAAAAGTGAGTCTTACAAATTTTAGATGAGTTAAATCTATCCTAGGCCTGAGATCCCTTAGGTAAATTAATAAGTAGGACCATTTTTTACCAACTACTCTAGCAGGCATCAACCAATTTTAATCAAAGTCTTCAGGGGTATACACTAGAGGTTAGTGAACAAGAACTAGGATTTTCTAGTAATAAATTTATAGAGGTATAAATATTTTAGGTAGAATCTAGAGCCACCAAGACTGAGCATGCATGCTTACTAGAGTAAGTCACCAGGGTATATAAGCCATCTCTTTTAAACATAGATTTAATAAGGTTACAACATAGTGTTAGATACAAGCATTACTAGGAATTATAAGTGAATAAATAAGTTATGTCTAGATCATCCATTTCAACTACACCTTCCAGTATAGTCCTTCCAATGACTACCAGTTCAACCATGTAGGCCCCAGCATCAAGTAAACCTTAGTTTTCTTTGGTTATTTTTATATGTATTTTACTTTTAAATAAGCAATCAAACCAAGATATGTAACAGTTCATTGAACAATATTGTAAAAATGCACACATTACATGGTTTTGTAAAAATGAGTCCTATTTCAAATACTCAATTTTGATAGTTTTAAATATGCATGCAAAATTTGCTTCAATTATAACTCTCATTCTAGTTATCATTAGCATGTAATTTTAGATTTTTGCATGGATTTGGAGGATAAAGTGACCTCTCCCAAAAAAATTATATTTTAACCCTCTCATTTTTAAGGAGAGAGGAGGATCAATAGAAATTTTATCAATACAAGAATAAATCGTTTAATTGTCAAGTAACTATGTTGATGCCTTTCTCTTTTAATTATGTGTAATTATTTGTGTCTATTTTCTTAGTTGGTTTATTCAGTAATTCAAAGTATGCAAAATTTACAGAGAATACCTTATTATTATTACTAGTGTATAATGATATAAGATGTGCAATATCCACTATATGATTAATAAATATCATTAATTTTATGCAATTAGGTTGACTATTGCATTCATCTAAGTGTGTATAAGTGTCTCTCATGATATAGTTTTCTAAGAGTGAGAAATAGCTACCTTAGATACCTATTTGATCTAAGCTATAATATTATAAATAAGGATGTAAAACAATAAAGTTATACAAGAGAAACATTTAGTTGAGATCTCTGAGTTTCCTATATCACCTTTTCTTTTGACTGCTTAATTATGTTTGCATGTGTGTGTTCAATAACTACTAGCTTCAAGCACTAGTTTTAGACACTTGTCCATAAAGAGACTAGCTTGGAAGTAATCCTCCTTAAGATCATAGAGTCTTATTTCCCATTCTACCTTTCCCCCCTTTTGGTTATTTTTTGAAGTCTACCTAGTCTAGAATAAAATCCATCTATCCAACTAAACTAGGTTTTAACTTTCTTCTAGGTTTCACTCATCCATTCATACATGGTTAACAACATGCATACTCAGCCTATTATTACACCACTTGATTGTTCAACCCATACCTATAACTCCTGCCCTAGAGTGGAGTTTATCTCCATTAAGATCATAAAACATTATAGGTTATCTCATTAAATTTATGGTTTGTAGAAAAACCACATCAATAAATAGATAAAGCTTGTGTTAAAACAAAGGGTCAGAACCACTATGTGCCCTTCCCTTGGAAAGGTTATCCTCAATGTTTGATTTGTATTGGAGACACCCAAGAGAGTGACCAGGTCTAGATCCTAGACTAGTCTTTTGGTTTTACCTTTATCAATCCATCGAAGGCCTAGATATACACTAGTTATTCCTATAATACCCTTATCTAGGACACCTTCCTAGTAAGAAACCCCCATCCCATTAATCATCTTATGGATTAGGATTGGTTAGTTGGATCCATTACTATAGTCCTAGGAGATGTGTATAATTTACCAAGGAATATAGAGAATTACCTACCTTTTTTATCCCCTTCAAGAGAAAAGATGGTAGAGGAACATATCAAGATTTTAAAGCTTCTTTAAGGTTCATGAATGACATTGATGAAGATGTTGTATGCATAATTTTTTTGTTCACACTGCAATATATTACTTATGATTGGTTCCTCAATTTATAAGAGAACTTGATTGCTTCATAGAATGCGTGTCAAAGCACTTTTCTTACCCAATTTTGATAGGTTACTAGTTTGAGTGTGGTGTATCCACATTTCACTAGTATGAAGAGGGATCCCAATGAGTTGATCCACACTTTTAATGCAAGGTTTAAAAATATGTAAACTTGGCTATGTTGGGGATTAGTATTTACACTTGGTAAATTAGTAATTACCACATTTACAAGTTTATTTGTAATGTATTATATTTGGGCTTGATATTGTTATGTAACAATAATAGTTCACGCAAATAGGTTTGTTAATAACCTACAAGAGATTATAGGAAATTTAGTAGTTAGTGGGATTCCTAGATAATAGGATATGTTATCCTATATAAATGTATTATGTCAAATGTAATATTTAGTCAGTGTGTAATAGAAGAGAATAATATATTTATGTGTAAAAATATTGTCTATTTAATTATTGTATCTTATTATGTTTTACATGAAATAAATCATATATATGGCTCATCTAATACTTAACAGTGGTATCAGAGTGCCATATATTTTGAGTCTATAATGAGCTACTAATGAAATTTTCAAGAAATTGAATCAGGAAATTGGTATTTTTCTTTGGGAGCTACATGCAAAATTATATGATGTCAAATTATGTGTATTAAGATGTTTTTATCATATAGCTAATAAAAACATGAATAGATATACATTGCATTTTCAATTGTAAGTTCTCATGTGGTCAATTCTCACATGAATTTTGTAGATTTTTACCACTTCTTCACCTTTCCTCAATCATCCATATACCTGCATTAAATCTCTTTGCATAGACTCAAGTTTAGCTTCTTTTAAAGTCTCATTTTGCATTTACGCATAAAGAGGGACATTATTAGAATGTTATCCAACAAAATCCATGTCAATTTATCAATTAAGAGGGACTTATACTAAGCACCTATTTGACATCATCATATAATTGTATATTTATGAGTTGAGTGTTTAGTCATACATTGTCTCACAAATAATTTATGAGTTTATTCAACTTACATCTTAAAATCATGTGGATTTTCCATTAGAAATATGATGCATGACATGTTGGGTTATTGAAAAATTAACATCTAATATTTATGGTGTGTTATGCTCAGATATCTCTGTGCATTTACATCTAATATCCATCAATCTTGACCTAATTATTCTATGCATGGTAGGATAAATGTATGTTATAAATTTATATAGCTAGGCTAGTCAGCCATAAGTTTTATAGGCTACTCTTTTTTTATTTAATCCACTATGTTAATATCATGTTTAAACAGATGTCAAACATTTTAATTATATTTTGTAAATTTTCTATGTATGGCATATGAAATCCTAAAATTAGTCTTTTTTATTTTGTCATTTATATTTTACAAATAGTCTGTATTAATCTTTATACATTGATATATTTTATATCAAAATGGTTTAATTCATTAAAAATGTGTCAAAATAATTAGTCTTTTAGATTCAATTGTTACATTATCAAGTATTCATATATTGCAAGTGTCTTATTTTATTTTTTTAGGTAAAAGAGTCAATTATGGAAAATAGTTATCCTGGGTCATATTTTTAAAAAGGTGTATTCTTAATTAAAATTGATGTGCAACAAAAATATGTATTTCCACATTATGGGTGGATTCTAATTTTTATGGAAGCAACCAATAGAGAACCTACCAGAACCATCAGAGCACATCATGATTGATTTGGCTAAGTGAGCCAAGTGAAGGAGGTTGGAGGTAATGGATGAAGGAGGTCAAAACGTGACCTATCATTAGTCATCAATGATAGGACCACACTTCTAGTATGATGATATTAATTTCAATTGTGTGGTATAGATTTTAATTTTTTTCATCAATCCTCATGTCACTCCTTTTGTATAAACATTGTAAAATGTTGATCAAAATGTATTATAGCAATAATGATGTAAATTTTATTGGTAAACCTATGAAAAACCATTTGTGTAAAAGGTTATTGGTAAGCCTGGAAAACTAATTGTGTTTTTTGGTGAACTTGGAAAATCAATTGTGTAAGGTTATTGGTTAACCTAGAAAACCAATTGTATAAGGTTTTTGGCGAACCTATAACTAATTGTGTAAGGTTTTTAGTAAACCTTAAAAACCAATTATGAAAGATTATTGGTACACCTACAAAACCAATTGGGTGAGTTTTTTATTCATAGCAAGGGAAAACCATCAGTGAAAAAATCATGAGCACATAGAGTTGGCACATTATAACTAGAGAATGAGATATTTTTTACCATGTAAAAACTAAAGTGGGGAATGTCGGGCATTAGTATTTACATTTGGTAAATTATTAATTACTAGTTTGTTAGTATGGTTATAACTTTATTTGTAACGTATTATATTTGGGAGTGATATTGTTGTGTAACAATAATAGTTCACATAAATAGGTTTGTTAATAATCTACCAGACATTCGAGGATATTTAGTAGTTTATTAGATTCTTAAATAATAGGATATTATATCTTATATAAATGTATTATGTTGGATTTAATATTTTTTCATTGTGTAATAGAAGAGAATATTATATTTATGTGTAAAAATATTGTATATCTAAGTATTGTATCTTATTTTATTTCACATGAGATAAATCATGTGTATGGCTTGTCTAATACTTATTAAGCTAAGTACTACATATAAAACACCATAGATTATAACATGCAAAATATACAAGAAATCCTTGGATCCAATTATTATAGTGTTTATATGAAGATTTGCTACTACTATCACTCTAGCACTAGCTTATGAAGAAGCAATCAACATTGGTAGGCAATTAAATCCTCAGATATCAAGCACTCCTAGCCTCAATGTTGGTTTCCCAACTTTGAGTCCAATGCCTCATGTGAATCAAAATGAATTGGCATTCAACTAGAATCAATTTTATACACTACCTCCTATGATGTAACATACACCAAATCAAAACTATGGATTCTTGAACAACCCTGCACAAATGAATGTTTATTAATAGAATCAACATTCATTCCCATCTAATACCATAATTTTTTAGGGTGTGAATTCTACCAAAGCAAAATTGGATTATATAAATAAAATGGTTCAAAAGCAAAGCAATGACTTATTAGGCATGTAGAAGAAGATAGATAATGTTGTTGGTCTAAACAATAATCAAAATTTTAGATTTCAAAGATACAAAAAACCTACAAATAATGCAAAATAATAGAAATCCAATAATTTCCAGAGATCAATATAGTGGAGACAACTCTACCTGATTGATGCAAAGATCATAACAAATCACAACATGGTGAGCTTAATAGTGTTGAGTTCTATGCAACATTTGAAATCTTACAGAAAGAAATGGTGAGACAATATTTAATGAATAATACACAAGAGTTCCATCATGATACTAGTTCCTCAATCACAACTATGGTCTTTTAAACTCATGAGTTTCCTTTCCCAAATGAAGATGATAATGTGCTAGAGGATAACTTAGATGAGGTACACACTTTTATTATTTGTAGAGAAATAATTATGATTTGAGGAACAAGTAGACCTTCACTACATCTACTCCTCTAAATAATATGACTATTCTCTTGAATCTAAAAAATTGATAATAATCACCTCCTCTAAAATGGAATGATTAGCCTATTGAGGTCAACATACCCCCATTCTTGAAAAATGAGGACCCTTGTGTTAAATTGTGCAAATTTTGTACCTTAAAATTGAAAATTCTCTTGATCAGAGTGTCACTAGCATTTTTACATAGTGTCTTTATTTGAAGATCATCCACACCTAGTTTGGTTAGCACATTTGTACATGATTTTGGTTTTCCCTTATCTAAATTTGATAATATTGGATCTCTATGTATTCCAATTATAGGTCTAATAGGGTCCATTTGGAATGATCAATGTTTAAGTTTTATGATTTAATAATAATTTAATTGTTTACTAGCTTTTGGTCTATTGAAAATCAAGTTGGATTCATGTATGATTAGCTTAAAACCCTAATTCCAATTACCCTAGCTCATTCCCTTTGAATTGAGTTCAAATTTATGTGAGAATAATTTAATTTTACTCAAGACTAAATTCATACTTGGTCCCTTTTATATCCCATGACCCTTAGTCCCTTTTATCTACTAGCTTGGTCTAAGTAAAGGTATACTAGTCAATTCAATAGATTTTTCAAATCCATGGCTAGGTAAAGGTATAAACAGGCAATCTAAATAAAATATAAGGCACAAAGATCATATGAGTTTGATAAGCTACTACTATTAAATATCTATGTAAACCTTAAAAAAATCCCTATCAAGCATGATAACCCTAATTAGACCCTATGAACATTGTAATTGATCCAAACAAGATTGAATTATCATCTGTGAAACAGAATTTGACCTAGAAGTTGAATTATAGTCCACTAGTAAACAATTTAATAGAATTTCTAGTAATGATATCTCAAAAAAGTGTTTCAAGGGAAGATGTAAACAAGTGGTCATATGAGATGGGAGATCTTTCAAATGATCTCAAATAATTGGAGGATAGAGCATTTCATGCATCAGAAAGCTTAGTCAAAGATCCCACCATAACTAATCCAATTAGTTTGATTATAAATGATGAATTCAAGCAAATATCATCCCAATTTATGTGAGGGGTAGGGAATAAAATCATAGGTAAGACTATTGCTAGTAATAATATGATCATTGATATGATTCTAACCACAAAGGAAAATATTAGTGAAGCCAAAAACATCAAAAGGCATAAGAAGGGAAGATAAAGACCACAAGAGCTTAGTAGGTCAAATGAAGGATCTCTTCATAAAACCAATTTTTGACCTTGAGATAATTGAGGAGAAACATTATAGAATGAAGATCCTATTGGAGAGACAAAATTGTAACAGAGTGTTCTCAAAGTTAGATTAACTAACATAAGAGTATTTTTTTTATAGCTTAGCATTATATATTTTTAAATAGAATATTCTTTTGTAAAGGCATGTACATATTATAAAGCACATTATTTTTTGTTTAGTCCATTAGGGAGTATCTATAAAATTGTAAAAGGGATAGTTATTTCTAACACTTGTCCAATTATATGCTGAGAAGTAATGACTAGCATACCTCATGAAGGTTATATATAAAGAGGTATTACCAATTATATCAAGGAGAGAGTTCTTAGAGATAAAATTACTTTGTAAAATTAGATCAAATAATACAAGTAAGGAATGTTACAAAGTTTGTCTAATATTTGTCTGTGTGTTTCCTATCATGGCTTCTCTTTCACTTGCTTGGTCTAATTTCTAGATTTGAGTTATTCTTATGAATTCTTGATGTGCACCTTTTAATGTAGAGTTTTTGACTTGTGCCAATTCTAGGTTAATTGAAAGTTCTTAAGTTCATTTTATTTTCTTTAATCTTCTTGAATTTGGGCTAATTTTGTTTGCTTATAGGATTAAATATTTAAATTGAATCTAGTTCTTATTTGTATTATTTCACACTATCCTTAGATGTTTGCCTAATGTGTGAAAGGATTTGAGATTATGCTATTTCATGTCATACATTGGTTAAGTTCATGTCTAGATAAAATTTAAAAAATTTCATGATGTTTGGAATGAATATTAGTAACATGTTTCTTCTCTGCCCTACCATTCCTATTGCTCCTTTTTAATCAATTCAATCTAGTTTAATTTTCTTCATAAATATCTATCTTAGATTAGTTCTTAGATTATATTTTGATCATAATTCACTATTCTTAGCACATAATACTTCATATTTTACATATATTAGCTATTTGGCCATAGTGGCTTCAAACCACCAAATTAATATAAAGTTGTGAAATAGATCACTTATTATGCCTCTATTCCATCAACAGATAACAATTTTATCACAACCTATAACTCATGCATTGAATTCTCAGGAATTCAAAAATGAAAAGTGTTTCTTAAACACTCTAAACGCCTATGATACATATTTATGAATCAATAGGAGGGGCTTCATTGGCACTAGAAGGAGGGACTTTAGTTAGATCTTTGTATATTTAAAGTATTTTTTATCATTATTATGAATTGTGTTCAAAGATTGTTGTAATCTTTGTGCAATTGTGTCATTATTTTATCAATTGTATAAAGATCATTGATCTTTATGGTTTTGAACTAGTTTTTGTGCTTATTTAGACAATGATAGTTTTTCTTTGAAGATCCATGAGTCATTATGGTAAATATAGATTAAGATCTATGAATCTAAGGTATTTGAAGTTAGTAATAGAAATTTTAATTAAATATTGATAGATCCTTTACAAGTTTGGGTTTATTTGAGCTTAGACGTGTAAATATCATTTATATTCACATATTTTTTCATATATTTTAGCTAATTTAGTTAAATATTGATGATATTTGTTGTTATTTATACATATTTGTGAAAAATTTACTTAATGTGTAAGTTTGATCACTGCTCTTTGTAAAGATAAGTTTTACACATCATATTTCAAATAGGGTTCAAAGATTCTACAAGATGGAACTACCACAAGTAAGATCCTCATCAAGGTATGGCATGATTAGGTGGATATTCTATAAATTTACCTAGCTAAGTACATGACTTACCAAGAAATATTGAAAGGTATTTGCCTTATTTTAGTCCTAATAATGTTATCATAATTGAAGAACATGTTAAAATCTGTAAGGTTGCTTTAAGTTTTCTAAATGTAGTTCACGAAGATGTAGCACGTAAACTTTCTTTATTTACTTTTAAATACATTACATATGAATGATTTCTCAATTTACCAAAAAATTATATCACTATTTGGAATGATTTTAGGAAGATCTTCATTGACCAATTTGGCAAAATCATCAGTCCTTGTGTGTTGTACCAATAGTTCACCATAATTAAAAGACATTACAATGAAACCATAAGATCCTTTAATGCCATATTCTAGAAGATGCTTAGTAGAACCATAGTTATTTATAGACCTAATGAGGATTTAGCCTTAGATATTTACAAAGATGCTTTGGATCCCATGACTTCTATGTTTCTTAAAAGGTCTATTGGAGTCATAAACACTTTAGCATTAACTTATGTTGAAGTTGTAATAATCAATTATCAAATTAAGACTCAGTGTTAGCTTGCATATCTTATCCCAAATGTCAACCCTAATTTATTAGTACTAAATATCATTCTTGATGCCAATCAAAATATGTCAGCCTTAAATCAGCTCCTAGTCTTGAACCAAGTGCCCTTAAGCCATGCCCATCCTGGCCAAAATTTGGGGTTCTTGAATAATGCTACAAATGGATTTCATCCATAAGGATAGAGATATTTAGTTCCCACTAATAATAAGAATTAAGTTCATAACTCATAAGTACCAAATAATGAAAATGAATCCATACTTAAGATGGTTCAAAAATTGAGCAATGATTTCCTTCATTTGCAAAAGCAAGTGGGTAATTTTAGGTAAAACTCTAGTAGAAAATATACTTCTCAAAGGTTCAATAGACCTACAAATAGTTTTAACAATAAAAATAATAATAGGTCATCCAAGGATGTACATGAAATTAATCTTTGTGATATAGGTCCATTTGATCATTATAATGTTTTCAAAGCATATACATCTAAAACTATGTTGAATCAAGACAATGTTGTAGGGACTTCTGAATTTGTAAGGACATCTAAATCCTTCATGGTACATGCTTTTGATTTTCCATTTGAAGAAGAAAATGAACCTAAAAATGCTCTATAAGAAAGAATAGTCATTCAAGATATGGAACCCCATGAACAAGGTTAGATATAAGTTGACTCTCTTCAAAAGATAGTTGTGAGGACAATTTATATGAGGGCATTACTAAAATCGATGATATCCCTAAAGAAGCTGACTAGTGGAAACATTTATACCAAGATTTTTTGAAATAAATTGATGTATTACAAGACAATAATGTCATTTTGGAGATCCCAAAGAAATATTAGGTGGGACTCAATTGGGTAGAAGAGATACCATTCTTCATAGAGGATGAAGATGAAGCAAGTGTAGCAAAACAAAGATTTCCATATAACCCCATCAAAATGATGAAATTATGTGATCAACCTGATTCAAATGGTAAGGTTGAAAATGAATTATATGCCCTTTTAATTTATCATGATGAAGTAGCCTTTCAAGATGACTTGGAAAGTTTTGGTGCAAATATTGGTAGTCCATCTCCACCTCAAGCCAAACCTAATGAAGACATCAGTCTAAGAATGCTAGCTGAGCTGCCATCATTGAATAAGGATGATATAAGTCATTATAATTTGTGGAATGAAGGATAATTATCACTCCTAATGTAAGGTAAAAGGATTTTGGAAGAGTTTGATTTGGTTTTAGATCCATATCTTCAATCTAGGTATTAGAGAATGGAAATGAGGAATCAATATACATCACATACAAGACACCAACACACAAGTGCTCCTATCTACAAGAAGAGGCCATTGAATGGAATAAATCATGCTTCAATGTTATATTGTAGGCTAAATAAATTTCCATTTGATCCTATAGGTAGGTTATTTATGGAGTTAGTGTAGGGCTTAGTTCAATTTCTTTCCTTCCTATCCCTTATTTGTAAGTAGTGTTTGTAAATATTTATTTTCTTATTATTTGTTTAGTTGGTGTGTTTGCTTTTGTGCTTTGTTACCTACTCTTAATAATTCCTTTTGGATATCCCTCAGCTAAAAATTCACCTAATTTATCAAGAACCTCACCAATGAGGAATGTAGGTATGATCCTCAGGTATTGCTTGACCATAGATTATTGAAATGTGAACTAGATTCTAGGGTTTAGAAAAACTAGTAAAGAATAATGGTTAAGACAATTGTTCCTTGAGATTTTGAGCATTATTATGATTTAATCTTGGTTTTAAGAACTTCACATGTAGATTGAAATCTTGAATTATTGAAACATAGTCATGTTTGCACTTAATAAACACTATTGCCTAGGACAAAGTTACAACCAAGGATGATTATCTGAAGACCAAACATCTGACCAAATCTCAAAAATTGGCTAACCTAGTTCCCAACCTTTGATAGAAAGCTAAAATGACCTAAAAATTAAAAAATAAGAGATTATTACAAAAATTCAAAAGATTTTTAGGCAATGGTGATTCTCAAAATCTCCATCAGGGATATGGATGCCTGGCTGGTAGTGAAGCAAGACCTTGAGTAGATCCAAAGGCATCACTGTCAAGGCTATGAACACTTGGCTAGAAGTAGACCAAAGCCCAAGCCTTTCTTGAGATGCATGGCTCTTAATGGACACCTAAATATGTTATAATTCAGTGTTAATGGTTAAAGTCATGAAATCTAGAATTTGTTCCATAAGTCCCATGGAAAATAATAAGTAGAATCAAACCACACACACAACATGACTACGTATTGATGTTTGATACCAATTTTGCATGTTTAAGACTTGTTTCAACCATGAATCAATCTAAATAATGGTGACTAATCAAGTGGAATAACTAAATTAATTATTAGTCTAAACCATAGTCTCTAAACTCTAACATATTACTATATTTCTCCTAAAAGTTGCCATTTATTGAGGCAACATACCCCCATTTCTGAAAAATGGGGACCCTTGTGTTAAATTGTGAAAATTTTATACTTAAAATTGAAAATTCATGTTATCATAGTGTTACTAACATGTTTTCATAGTGTCTTTATTTGAATATCATCTACACCTGGTTTGGTCAACACATTTGTACATGATTCTAGTTTGCCCTTGTCTAAATTTGATAACATTAGATCTCTATGTTTTTTAGTTGTAGGTCTAATGGGGTCCATTTGGAATTAGAAATGTCTAGGTTTTATGGTTTAATAATAATTTGATCTTTTACTAGCCTTTGGTCTATTGAAAATCAAGTTTAATTCATGTATGATCAATTTAAAACCCTAATTCTAATTACCCTAACTCATGCCCTTTGAATTGAATTCAAATTTACATGGGAACACTTTAATTTTTCTCAAGACTTAGTTTAATTTTTATACTAAATTTTATTCATGTTTATTAACATGACCAAACCTTAGTCTAAAAAATCATACTTGGTCCCTTTTATATCCTGTGACCCTTGGTCCCTTTTATCTACTAGCTTAGTCTAAGAAATGCATGGTCCCTTCAATATAAACTTAGCTTAAAATATTAATCCTAAAGTTTTAATTCATGTTTATTAACACAAATAAAAACTTAGTCTTAAGACTTTACCCTAAGTTTCATGTAATTCCTGAGTTTAACTTAAACATTGTGTTTGTCTACAAGATCAATGACTCATATTCACTTGGGTGAAGTTAATATAATAGTGTGAGATGGGGTCAGAACCAATCTCACTCAACCCCATGGATCATGATCTATAGTACATATTTCATTGGATGGGGAAGATTTGACGGTGCAAGATCAATGTTGAAAATTCAAGACATGTTCCATTATTAAAATCCAAGTAAATTTTAGATGATACATAATACATGGTGTGATGTATACATTCCAATAAATGAAGCATATGAATAATGAATTATCATGTGTGCAAGAGAATTTGACCTAGAAGTTAAATTATAGTCCACTAGTCAGCAATTTAATATAATTTTCAAGCAATGATAGCTTAGAAAAGTGTTTCAAGGGAAGATATGAACAAGTGGTCCTAGGAGATGAGAGATATTTTAAATGATCTAAAAAAATTAGAGGATAGAGTAGTGTATGCATTAGGAAGCTTAGTTAAGTATCCCACCATAACTAGTCTAATTATAGATGATGAATTCAAGCAAAAAGTGTCCTATTTTATGTGATGGGTAAGGAATTAAAGCATAGGTAAAACTAATGCTGATAATAATAGGATCATGGATATGATTCTAACTACAAATTAAAATATTAATGAATCCAAAAAATCAAAAAATCATTAATAAGGGAACATAAAGACCATAAGAGCTTAGCAGTTCAAATGGAGGAGATCTTCATGAAACCAATTGTTGACCTTGAGCTAATTGAGGAGTAGCATTATAGAATGAAGATCCTACTAGAGATATCAGAATGCAATAGAGGGTTCTCAAAGTTAGATCAAAGGACTTAGGAATAGTATTTATGTAGATTAACATTGTATATTTTATAAATAAAATATTCTTTTGTAAAGGCATGTACATCTTGTAAAGCACATTGCCTCTAGGTCAATCTATTAGGGAGTATCTAGAATATTGTAAAAGGGAAAACTATCCTTGACACTTGTCCAGTTATATGTTGAGAAGGAATGACTAGCATACATCATGAAGGATATATATAAATAGGTATTTCTGATTATATCAAGGAGGGAGTTATTAGAGCTAAAATTACTTTGTAAACTTAAAACAAGCAGTACAAGTAAAGAATTCTATAAATTTTGTACAATATTTGTCTATGTGTTTATTATCATGCCTTCTCTCTCACTTCCTTATTCTAATTTATATATTTGAATTTTTCTTATGAATTCTTGATGTGCAATTTTGAATGCAGAGTTGTTGAATTGTGCCAATGCTATGTTAAATGAAAGTTCTTAGGTTCATTTCATTTTCTTTACTCTTCTTGCATTTTGGATAATGTTGTTTGCTTGTAAGAGTAAATATCTAAAGTGGATCTAGTTCTTATTTGCATTAATTCATACTATCCTTAGATGTTTTCTTGATGTGTGATAGGAATTTAGATTATGTTATTTCATTTCATACATTGGTTAAGTGCATGTCTAGATGAAATTTGAACTTTGTCATGATGTTTGGAATGAAGATCAACAACATGTTTCTTCTATACCCTACCCTTATTATTGCTCCTTTTTAATCAATTCACTCAAGTTTAATTTCCATTGTAAATATCCATCTTATATTAGTTCTTTGATTATATTTTGATCATAATTCATTGTTCTTATCATAGAATACTTCATATTTTACATAGATTAGCTATTTGTCCATGGTGGCTCCCAACCACCAGATTAATATAAATTTTTGAAATAGATCACTTGTTCTACCTCTATTCCATCAATAGATAATAATATTATCAAAACCTACAACTCATGTATTGAATTTTCAAGAATTCAAAAATGAAAAGTGTGTTTTAAACACTCTAGGCACTTGAGATACATATTCAGGCATCAACATAGCCCCTAAACAAGGAAGAACAAAGTAAAAGAGGATACAACATCATTGAATATATGAAGAAGATAAAATAAAACATCACTCTTCATTAATTGACTCAAATTATTGAACAGAAGGAGCTCTTATAGAGGTGCATTATAGGGAAATCTATTGCAGAGAAACCAAAAGCCAATTATATGAATGTCATATACAAGAGTAAGCTAGAATTTCTTCCTTTCTTGTTAACTATCAGAGAATTTGGTAAAAATATACACAATTATTTATTTTATTCTAAAGTTTCACCCATTATGATGCCAACTTCTATTTGTCAAAAGTTGGTATTAACTTCAAGCCCATCTAAGAGGATAGTTTCCAAGTTAGACAAAATAGTAGTTCATATAGTTAGAGAGTTGAATGACATGTGCATTAAATTTACATGTGATCCATGTTTGTAGATGAATACAAACATATTTTTTTTAGATATCATAGAGTCATATGGACTCCTACTAAATAGATGTTGTTCAAAGATGTTTAATAGATATGTAGTAATAGACTTTTCTCACATTTGGCTACCCTAGAAAGGTATTCAAAATAAAATTTAATTTGATAAAGATCTGAGAATAAAGTATCCCATCATAGAATGTAATTATAATAATGAATAAGTAAGTTATAAATATCCTAATCTTGTGTTTTATACCTTTATCATGAAGTATGAGATGTCAGGGGGCAGAAGTCTAGGGACCTTCACAATTATGGGCTCTCCATTTTGATGTTGAAATATACAATCAAGGATAAGGGGTGGTATTTAATTAGTTAACCTTCAAGGTAAGAATTACCTAACTGCTTATAGATTTAAATTTCCATGCACCAACAATAGATTAGAATATGAGGCACTAATTTTGGGGTTATAATTTGTTCTCAAAAATAATGTCAAGTAGTTACTAATATATTTATATTTAGATTTAGTGATTAATTAGGTCATAAACAAATATTAGTGTAAATTTTCATATATTAAGAGATAAAAACACCAGGCATGGGATTTGATTGAGTCATTTAAGGAATTTAATATAGTAATTATTTTTAGGGAACAAAAATAGGATGTTGACTCACTGTTTGCTTTAGCTACCCATTTAGAACAATTACAAGAGTCCAAAGTATAGAGGTTATCTATTAAACTCGTACCTTACCCATCAATTTTTTATAATATATAAAATTTACAAGTGTTTGTTGATGATCAACAAATTATGAAACTATTGACCAATTCAAGGTAATTTAAATCTCAAATCATTGATGATAACAAAATTAGTTATTTATGCCAAAAGGAATTAGTAGGAGTATTTAAATTAAAATAAAACCATCTTCCTTTAGGGATGTTTTCTTTAGAGAGAGAATTTTATATGAATTTTATATATTTTGGGGTACAAGGAGAATTTGGGGGATGAGAGTAATCCATGCTATGTCAACATTGGTCTCAGTTGTACCCCAAAATAGATAAAAAGGGTGAAATATTTTATCATCCATTATAAATATATGATTTCATGGACCTATGAAAACTTGAAAGTTTTTAACCCTAATTATCGCCCATACAATCCCATAAATCCTAGACCATAATCCATTCAGGCAAAGATAGAGGCCGATCAATCCCATCCTAGAACCACTCATTCAAAAGTAATTAAATAATCTATTGAACACTAAAATATTGTTCCCTATCAAAACTTAACTTGGGTTTCTAAGTTGCTTTTATTTAGGAAAAAAAGTGGGGTGATCAGACTATATGTTAACTTCAAAAACCTAAACAATGCTTCTGAGAAAGATAATTACCCTCTACCTTCTCTAGATGAGGTGATCCAGATAGTAATAAATTTTAGAATGATGTCCTTCAAGGATGGTTTTTTAGAATATAACCAAGTGTTAGTAGAGTCTGAAGATAGGATGAAGACTAAATTTACCACAAAGTGGGGTACTTATGTGTATAAGAGGATGCCTTTTAGCCTAATTAACCTAGAATCTACCTTTCAACAAGCCATGGACCACACATTTCAAGGTATGATAAGTAAATGCATAATTATTTACATAGATTACCTCACTATTTTCTTGAATAATAGAACTAATCATGTAGGCCATCTACAATCAATATTTGAAATATGTATAAAGTTTGGCATCTCACTAAACCCAAAAAATAATATATTTGGTGTTACTGAGGGTAAATTGTTGGTGCAAATTATCACCAAATAAAGGATCACCATTGATCCCAGTCAAGATCAATGGATTTATAATATTATGTTCCTAAATAAAAAGAAAGAGCTCAAGTATTTAATTAGAAAAATAAATTTTGTGAGGAAATTTATCTCAGATTTTGTATAAATTATTAGACCTCTCAATGTAATGCTTAAACAAGATGCCAAAGTGGAATAGACACCAAATGCCCTAAATTTTTTTCAAAACATCAAGGATGCCATATCTCAAGTTCTAGGTGTTAATAATCTCAAACCTCAATAAGGACTTTTCCTTATATTCATTTTCTTCATAGCGCATAATTATTATAGTGCTTATCCATAAGAAGGATGAAATTAAGCATCTTATTACATTTATGAGAACAAATTTAAAGGAAAGATAACTCAAGTACTCCATGATAGATAAGAAGATATTTTCTCTCATCAAAGTGGTAAATAAATTTAAGCATTACATCTTGAGAAATAAGATTATCATTATTTTTCCACACCCTATTATCAAGCTCACTTTGGGATAGAATGAATTAGGAGAGCATAAAGGTAAATTGATTAAAAAATTGTAATAGTTTTACATAGAAATCAAGCCTATAAAATTTATTAGAGAAAAAGGCATCATTTAGCTTATGACTTAGCTTGACCTACACATCACCATTGAGGAGGTCTGTGAGACCCATGTATCTAGAGGGAATTGGTATGCTAATATCATTCAATATTTACTAACTGGTACTTGCCCCGTAAAACTTATTAGAGAATAAAAGAGAGCTTTGAGACTCAAAGCTGCTCACTACATGATCAAAAAAGGGACTATCTACAAACAAAATTATGAAGGCATCTACCTGAGATGTGTATCATGAGAAGAAGCTCAAGATATCCTAGAGAACCTACACTAAAAGATAGGAAGTGGTCATCCATCTATAAATACCACAATATGTAATATTCTCAAAATGGGTTATTATTGGCCAATAGTCTTTAAAGATGCATATGCCCATGTAATAACATGCCATGAATGTTAGGGCTTGGCAAAAAGAAAAGTGCACATAATAATGCCATTATATCCAATTATTGATGTAAGGCCATTTTTTTAGTGGCGCTTAGATTTCATTGATGTCATCAACCCATATTATTCATTTGGCCATAAATTTTTGCCCACAATCATAAATTATTGTACAAGATAGATTGACGTAGTGGATACAAAACATATCAGAACATAGGATGTAATCAATTTTTAGGAAGAAAAAATCACAACCATGTTTGGTACCCCCCACTTCCTTACATTGTGATAATGGGCTAGCATTATAATTAGTTGAGTTCACTGAATGGGCCCATGATAACCAAATCACCATTAGGTCATCTTCTAATCATTACCCACAAGGAAATGGATTGGTTGAATTCATAAATAATAACCTGATTGATGCCATAAAAAAATCATCTATAGGTAAACCTAAAGAGTATCATCATCTACTGAAATGTGCATTATGGGTAGACCGAACAAGATACAAGTAGATTTCAAAATTTCACCTTACCTACTAGTATATGGATGATAGTATTCTCAACTATGCTCAAATTATCAACATATCAATATATGCAAAGTACATGGAACCAAGTGATAAAGTGGAGTCTCGATTATTGGATATAATAGAGATGTACAATTTAAGAATGAATCCTTGCTTATTTTTAGTAAACATTAGGACTTGGTCAAAAGGTGGTTTGACATAAGAGCAAAGTTTGAAGTATTCATAACATATGATCTGATATTAATTACTATGGGATAAATCCCATGAAAAGAAAGGATAGCATGATAAGTTTACCCCCTTATGGATCAGATCTTACCAGATATCAAAGATCTTAGGTAATAATTATTTATGTTTAAGTTACCTTCAAAGTAATAAATTGACATATCTAGTTAATGTGTAGTTTTCAAAGCACTACTTCATGGTTGTAACATCTGGGCATGTCCTTGAGTAACAACAAGTGTTATAGTAGAGTTAGGACTAGGTTAGATTCACTAATTTCATATTCAAGTTTCTTATTTTTTGTCATTTTTCTTTCTTTAGAGTAATGTTATGCTTTCTAAATTAATATTTCCTATTTATAGCATTTTTTTCTTTCCTTAGTTTAGTTCACTATTTTTTAGAATAGATGTCTTTATTTTATGATAATCGATTCGACTTATCCTGGTATCACCAAGATAATATAAAATTCACTATACTCTCATGCATGATCAAATAAATATGCCCAATCCATGAAGAATGTCCCAAAATAAATAACAAGTGTGCAAAGGGCATTTAATGGAACACACAAACTGGTTTGTTTATAAGTTTTACACCTTTGTATCCAAGAATTTTAGAATTCAGGTATGCAAAAAAAAATTATCTATGGTTATATCACAATTGAATACTTCTATCAGGTATGTAAAATATGCTCTCAAAACTCCATTAAAATTTAGAAAGTTTTATCATTTCCTTGGATCAAATACACTTCTCACATTAATATTTGTTTAAGGTAATAACCATTGATGTGAATATAACTAGTAGGGATATTCTAACAAATCAAGTTTTTAAAGATACCATCTCAAAATGGTCCGTACCTTCCTTCTTCTACTGTTATTCTAAAAAAAGAAAAATAAAAAGAGTACTAATGCATCCTAAAGAGTGAACAATAAAACAAAAATAAAATCTAACGGTGATCAAGTACTCACATGATGGAATAAGATCATGTATCATGCATTATGTAAGTGTATGAGGGAAGAAATGGAGGAGGAATCAAAGGTAACTCTATTGAGTCTATGGACATCTATATAGCAGTAGAGAAATGCCCAAGCTTCCCTAGTTTTAATATGCTTCAAAGAAACTAGAATGAAACCTACATTTTATTCCAAGTCCTTGACAAAAGCCCTTAAGATAAGGATAAAAGAAAATGACTTCATCACATAGAGATCCAAGGTATGATCAAAATTAGTATGTTATATGAAGTATTGGGAGTCTCTTTTATGTTTCTAATTTGATTATCATTTTATGATATGATTCATGTTTATTTCTAATTGTTAACTAAAATTTTTTGGGTTTTTGAATTCTTAGGAGTATTCCCCCCAAGAGTCACCATTTATTGTACTCAATTTACCTCATTCTTAATTTTTTAAATAGGGACCCAATATAATCTAAAAATCCTAGGTTTATTTTGAAAATATTTTTTCATTGACATTCATATGAACACCTAGCTATGTTCAAAAAAAGTAAAAGTTCTTATCCTACATAGATGATTTTTTGTTGTGTGTTGATCATGTATAAATGCAATTTGTATTCCCTCGTTATCCAAGTTTTTATTGTATGTTTTATTTGGAATAATATATTAATGTTATTTGGGAGTTTTACATATATACAATTTTTCCAAATATGTGAATGAACTACAATAAAACTAAAATCCAAAGTTTCAGATTTCATGTATTTGTACTTCGTAAGTTGTGCATTTCATAAACTCTAGCTCCACAATTTTTTTAGAAGCTTTGCTCTTCAGAGGTTTAAAATTTGTATTTATAAAAAGTTTTTTTTAAAACTTATTCATCACAACATTTTTCATCAATGACCTTTGTCATCTATGAATTTATAACTACTCACATGTTTTTTCCTGCACAAATTTTTGCCTTATCATATCCTACACTTCAAACACTTTGTCTTCATAGGATATGTTTTTAACTCTTAGTTTTCATAAGTCATGTACTTATGTAGTTTTATTCTTCATATATTTTGGGTCTTCAGGAGAATTTTTCATCATAACTTTTTTTCATTGGAATTTTTGACTTTCATAAGTTTTACACTTCATATATTTTGGCATTTCAAAAAAAATTAAAGTGGAATTTTTTGAGTCTTTAGAACTTTTGTTAAAGGTTTTGGTCCTTGGAAAAAAAATTCATGACGTGTTTTTGGGATTTTTTTTCACAATTTTTATTCTTTTCAGCCTTTGTCTTTGCATTTCACATATTCAAGGCATCATGATAATTTTCTGGGCTAGTCTAAATAAAATTTTCAATACCCAACTTCTGAAGGCATGCCATATGATATACCTAAGTTTGTATATAATTAATGATAGGGTGACCCATTTCCAAGGTTATAAAATTTATTTTATCTAAATGTCTATATATTATAATAGGAATACCCACCAAATTAAGTGGTAAATTTTTAATTAAATGAGTAAAACAAGCTCAGAGATGTTGGGCATTAATAGCCCAAGAACTAGAATTAAAGTATTATACTTGAAAACTTTATCATAAAATTTATAATAGACATCATACCTATTGATTCCTAATGATATCAATTGAATTTTCACTCCAAATATATTTTGAAACCCTAGCTATCTGTGTTCATTCATTAACTACTTCCAGTAAAGAGAGCACATAATCAAATTTTATGTGAGTAAATAGGATAATAATTTCATTTTCATCTAAGGTGTTTAGAGGAGTATTTCCACCATCAAATTTATCCATTCAAGACTCAATGGGATACATAAACACCACCTTTGATTTAAAAAATTTCAATGATAAATTTTCAAACTATACAAATATATGGGATGTAATGGAAAACATAGACATACACTCACATGAATAAAATCTAATGGCCAAATAGAAATAGTTGGTAGTTGACTTACTACCACTAAAGTGCTAAAAATACACTTTGTAGTTTCCAATCCCAAATTGATGCCCTACATTAACCTACTTCAGGACTTGTTCTTCATGGGGAAGGTGACTGGTAGTGGCTTCATACACCACCTAAACCATAAGATAGTTGTCACCTATATCTTTGGGGATGCATTCCAAAGATACTTATGACTACCCATTATATATGCCACATATAGATGGGCATATAGTCAAATTGTGGAATAAAACTAGTAAAATAGAGAATACACTAAGGAAATGGATTACTTACATAGAGGTGGTCACCTTCAAGGCCAAGGAACCCATGCCAATAACTATTTTTAGGATGGAAATCCACATTTAGATGTCCCTAATAAATAGATTGTATGGTTAAATAGAATTCACTTCCTTCACTTGGAATGGGTCCCAATTTAGACTTACTTATGACCTCAGAGCTCACTTTCACCTAGGGAGAAATAATCAAGACTAGGTTCTAGGAAAAAATATTTAAGAATGATAAAATACCCATGGGTTACCACTTATATATGATGTCATATCTATTAGATGTAGTCATGGACACCATCTACATTCATAATGGAGAACTCTAGATCCATGCCCCAAACTACATTAAGAATTAGGTATGTGACTTGTAGTCATTCCTCCATATATATCCTTACATGAGGAATATCATTTGAATAACTAAGAATTTCTACCCCCAAGTGTGGAGGTAAATTCACAAAGATGCTTGAACTAAGTCTTAGAAAGAATCAGGGAGACACTCTAGCCAATAGGGGATGATTGGATATACCTAGATTATACTATAATCATGGTGGAAAGACACAATTTTTTCCATCTATGTCTCCCTAATATATCCCAAAAAAATTGGCAAAGTAGGAAAAAAAACCTACCAACTATGGTGGAGTATAGATGAGGACATGAAGAAAAAACATAAGGGTGTGTTCCATAGATATTCCATGATTATTAGTTACATGTACTACACAAATAGGAAGAATTTTAGAGAGTTCATCTAAACTAGAGAGTTTTAATTATTGGTATCCTTGCCACATAGGGATTGTGATCCTTAAGGCCTTATCCAAAATCATATCTTAGGCCTAGGCATCCCCTACCAACATGAACCTTATGACAATGTCTTTGTATTCTTTAATGAAAATAATGATTATAAGGTTTTGGAAAGGGTGGGACTAGTTGGGTTGATATAGGATAATTTAAGAGCAATCTAAAGAGAGCCTTCCATTATAATTGTGGAGGTGCATACCAATCTTTCACCTCCCAGTGGATGGCAAACTATATATTATTGGACCTCTTTATTAATCTAACAACCTATAAACCAAATAACATCATCTCAATCACCACCCATTAAGATGATAACTATGAAGTAGGAGTAGGGTATGGAAGAAACACATATTGTATCAAGTTCATCATAAGAAGGGCCTTCCCAAGCTTCACCACCAATTGTAATCAAAGTTGTCAAGCAAGAGCAAGAGGTGGGGGAAATGCCTACTATTACAAATTCTCTAAGAAGAGAATAGGAACCTATTTTCATCAATTACTCTAATTCTAAGGACACAGGTCTCCCCATTTCTTGCTCATCTCCTATTACAAAAGGCATGGACATTTCACCTTTCATCACTCTAGATACTCCTCCCTTGGTTGAAAAGATAACAAATCTATTACAAGAGGAAAGAAAGAAACCCTAGGGACCCTCTTCCATCAGTAGAGTCTCCTACAATTTCAACTATGGAGTCACCCTCAAATGAGCCAAAGGATGAGGATGAAGAACTAAAAAGAGAAAAAATCTTAATTTTTTAGGGGATCAAAGGAAAAACACCAATAGAGGTAAACAAATTAGGTGAGGTCACCATTATTTTGACCACTACTAATTCACTTCCTTTGGGTCCTATTACTTATTCCATTCCATTGATCCCATTATTCTCATTATTCCTATTATTTTGATAGATCCTATTATTTGTAGTGTTGAGGTTTTTTTTATCTCATATGGTTTCTACTTCCCCTGTTACTAATTTAGTTACCATTACCCCTATTACTCCCAATTAAAAAAAGGTTCATGTTAAGAAGCTAATGGGATCCCTTTCTAGTTCTCAATTTCATGTATCTTCCACTTAGTTTGTATTTCCCATGCCTTCATCCACTACAACCTAGGCTACTTCTATTATCTCCGTTGTAAAAACTTAGAAGAAGAAGCCTACATATATTGTCCATCCAATGCCTGAGTTTGGTGATGTGGACTATAAAAATATCATCTTTCTATTATTAATAGACCCACTACATGTATATGCATTAATGTAATCTTTAGGGGAAAATCTGATAGCAACCACTATCAAGTACACTCAGCTAGTGGATGCTACAGAGTTTGTAATCTCATTATGGGCTATAAACCTAGAGGCCCATGCTTAAAAAAGACATAATTTGATAATAATAGAGATCCCCACTGTGAGTTCCATTCTGATAAATTAGTGCCACTATCCAAAGGTTTAGGAAGAGGAAAATAGAGGATTAATATGGTAGAGGCTTGATTTTGGAATAAAGGTAGAATGTTTTCTCACTTTCAAATAGAAAAAATAGGAGACTAAGACAATCTCCATACAATGAGGATTTCAAATCTTATCTTCAAAAAAATATAGAGGCCTTTTTGAAACTTCATGAGGGCACTAAACAAGCTAGGCAAGAGTTTCAGTAGGAATTGGAGAAAGCAGGAGAGCAATAGTAAATAGTACAAGTTTCTAGGGTGTTTGAAGGTTTATTCAAAACATAGTTCTTAGATTGTATAATTTCTCAAATACTATTAGTTTTATGAATGATGAATTATCTCCTCACATTGTTGAAACTTCCAAATTATTTAATTATTTGAAATAAAATGAGAATAATCTCAATTTCCTTGTATTATATACCACCAATAAATATTTTGGCCATTTAGATTTAATGACACCTTTAGAAGCAGCCAATCCTCTCAATTTGGTGGTTATTAGGACATCATAAGTTTGATATTGGGTATCAAATATGTAATACTTGATTTTGAAATTATAAGAATAGGAAAATCAAGTCTTACAAAAATTGGATGACTTTAAGTTATCCCATGCCCAATATCCCTTAGGTAAATTAATAAGCAGGGCTAGTTTTGACCAACTATTCCAACAAACATCAAACAAATTTAATCAAAGTATTTAGGTGTTTATACTAGAGGATATTTAACAAGAATTGAGATTTACTAGGAATAAAGTTATAGAGATATAAATCTTTTAGGTGGAATGCAAATCTGCCAATACTAAGCATGTACACTTATTGGCATAAGTCACTAGGGTACATAGGCCCTCTCTTTTGAACATGGATGTAATAAGGTTGTAACATAGTGTTAGAAATAAGCATTTCCAAGAATTAGAAGTGAATAAACAAGTTGTGGTTGTATCATCTAGTTCAACTACACATTCTAGTATAGTCCCTTTGATGACTACTAGTTCAACTATGTAGGCCCCAACGTCTAGTAAATCTTAATTTTTTTTGGTTATTTTTATATGTATTTTTCATGTAAATTAGCAATGGAACTAAGACATGTAATATTTAATTAAATAATATTATAAACATGCACACATTGCATGGTTTTTTAAAAATGAGTCTTATTTCAAAGACTCAGTTTCGACTAATTTAAATATGCATGCATGATTTGCATGAATTAGAACTCTCATTGTAGTTATCATTATCATGTAATTTTAGAGTTTTGCATGGATTTTGAAGATTAAATGACCCCTCCCCAAATATTTTAATATTTTAATCCTCTCATTTTTAAATAGAGAGGAGATGATTGGAAATCTTATCAATATAAGAAGAAATCTTTTTATTGTCTTGAAACTATGTTGATGTCTTTCTCTTTCAATTTTGTGTAATTAGTTGTTTATTTTCCTAGTTGGTTGATTAAATAATTCAAAGTGTGTAAAATCTATGGAGAATTCCTTATTGTTATTATTAGTGTATTTTGATATAATATTACAATAGCTATTAGATAATTAGTAAATATAATTAATTTTATATAATTAGGTTGACTATTTCATTGAGTTTTTAGAAGTGTCTCTCATGATATAATTTTCTACGAGTGAGAAATAACTGCCTTAGATACCTCTTTGATATGAGATATAATATTCTGAATAAGGGTGTGTAACAAAAAATCTAAAAAGGAGGAACATTTATTTTAGATCTCGGAGTTTCCTATATCACCTTTTCATTTGACTCCTTAACTATGTTTGCATGTGTGTGTGTAATATTTGCTAGCTACAAGCATTAGTTTTAGACACCTATCCACAAAGAGACCAGCCTAGAATTAATCCTTCTTAATATCATAGAGTCTTTTTTCCCTATCTACCTTTCCCCATTTTTGGAGTTTTTTAGGTCTACCCACTTTAGAATAAAATCCATCTATCTAACTCAACTAGGTTTTAACTTTCTTCTAGGTTTCATTCATACCCAATTAACACCCTACATCATCATCATGTTATTCCAACACCCAATTATTCAACCCATACCTATAAATCATGCCCAAGAGTGGAATTTATCTCCATTTAGATCTTAAGACATTATAGGTTACCTCATTAAATTTTTAATGTGCATAAAAACCACATTAATGGCTCTAATGGTGATAAGGTTATCTACATACTCAATATCATCCTCATCATCAATTCCTTGTCTTTGGATGTCCTTGTTTATTTTATAAAAATCATTATAATGCTTGAATAAAGTGACACCCTATAGGAATGTGGTGTCCTAAAACTCTAATTTTGATTTGGTATTAGAAGTGGAGGCAGTCATTGTTAGACTATGCCAACTTTTGGGTGTATAATTTAATAAAGGGGATTGTCTATACTTTAGAGTGAACTCAAGGCAAAGGGCTTTAAATTATTGAGAAGCACATAGTTAATAATGATGAATATGATATCAGTGTAACCTTATGGGGCTCTATGGTATTTTTTGTAGTAATGTCTTCAGTGGGCTCATGTTACATGAAATAAACTCTAGGTTGATGGCACGAGTCAATATTAGTTATTTCCCAATTTGGAATTAATTTGAAATTTTGAAAACAAGACTAATTTATATTGGTTAGTGGAAATAGTAGTCTTTCAACTATTATATCATGATCTCCTTTCATCTCCTTTAGTTAGGGTAATAAATGTGAGGAGTGTGGTAGGCATAAACTCATTTTATCCCTCTTGGCAATATAAACATTCTTTGGGTTCACCACATGTCACTTGGAGAGTGGTGGGCTCACTGAGTACTATGCTAACTAGGTGCAATATAACCTTTGTGTCCTAATAGTTCTACCTATATGAGTTAGTCACTTAAGTGTAAAAATTACATTTGGTACTCTATTATTAGGTTGAATGTTCACTCTATAGTTTTTTATTACTTTGGGACATTCTTGGACCTTCTGCCACATTTATGTATTAAATTACACATGTCTCTTCTTACTTTATTTGTAATCTCAAGTCTATGATAGCTCTGACACCTCTAGATGTATGGAGACACATAGTGCCTCCTCATTGGTTGGAGCCTCATGGATATCTGAGAGCTCTAACATCTTTAGTTTTAGGGAGACAAGTGTCTCTTTATTACTCAATTAGGCCTCTTAGGGATCTAAGAGCTCTAACATCTTCAAATTTATGGAAACACATGTCACATCCTCATTACTTTTGGCCTACTAGGGCTCTAAAAAATATGACATCTCTAGGTCTACAGAGAGACGTGGAACCTCCTCATTAGTTCATTCCACCTAGAGTTCTAATATTTATATCACCTCTAGGTGTACAAGGACATGTGTCACCTTATTATTTTTTCAAGCCTCCTAGGCTCTTATAATTTTCAAATCTCTGGTGTATGAAGACACATGGCTCTTTATTACTTGATCAAGCCTCATGGGTATTTGAAAACTCTAACATCTCTAGGTGTCTGAAGATACATGACATATCCTCATTAGATCAAGCTTCCTAGGGCTCTGATAGATCTAACATCTTTGAGACCTATAAAATGCAAATATATGGGCCAAATAAGTGTAAACTACTACATAAGCAAATTGACACTCACCTATCTACCAAAAAGGGATTCAAGAAAGCACCAACTATGACTCTAGGACTAAGACCCTGATAAAGTGCCTACATAATAAATTTATATAGAAATAGTTAGTGCCAAAAATAATTATGGAAAATACTTTTAAAAATACAATGAGCTAACTATTTTTTTAAACATACATAACTCAAAAAGGTTTTCAAATGTAATAAACAATTATTAATGGTATTACAAAAAAAATTATTTATCGGCATTAAGTAAGCATCTACATTTTCATAATGGTGAGGATCAAATAGGGATCAATTGGAGGGCCAAAAATAAATTAGAGTTCAATTTAATTAATGTATATGTCCTCTTTTATTTTATTAAAATGGATGGGTTAGCCACAAAAAATGGTTACTATGTGGAGAAAATGTTATCTTGGCATTTAGAACCTAGACTGTAGGCTTCCATTATTGAAAAATGGGATGGGTAGCTTGAAACTTCTTTAGACAAAACCAAAAAATAAGGGAAATCTTATGTCTTATTTAACAAATAAATTATTTGGATTTGATTTCTTCAAGATACCATCTTGTGTGAAGAGTAATTTATTGATTTATGTCTCCTTTTAAATTTGTTAAATTGGCTTAGATGGGTTTTAAGTAATCAAATCTCCTGAAATGTACTTGTTTTAAAGAATTTGGTTGAAGTAAGGAAGGCTTGGGAATTTATATGCTACCATATATGCATTTATATCCTTGAAAAAGATTCCTTTGGTCCCACTTTAGGACTTACTTCATTTCTAGCCAGGTCGGAAACCCTACGATGTAGGTTGCCCAAATCACCCTTTCTCAGGAAGAGATTTTTTATTTCTTTGAGGTTTTAAACTTCCTTTTAGTTATTATGTTTTCTTATTTCTAATCCATGAGTTTTAAGGACTAATGCAGCCAAATGGAATGGTTAATTTAGTGATTTATTTTTTAGTAAGAGGATCCTCACTTGTTCAGTGACTCCATGGTGACTTTAGATGTTCTTTTAAGTGCAGTGATGACCTTCTATCAAGAATCAAAAATTTATAAATTCACTTGATTAGTTATTAATCCATGGCTTCTTTCTCTCTAATAACCACAAAATGAGTTTCTCTACTAATCATATTATTCAAAAATTGGAACCCACTTTCTATTTCTTATTTCTAGGACTATATTTTCAAGGCTTTTTTAACCTTTGAAGTGACCAAACTTGAGGATAGAGGGACCAATGCCCAGTGCTATAATTTTCCCTCTCTTGGTGCTATTTACTTCTTAATATTATCATGTTAATGGAGTTACACTTCTAAGGTTTATGGAAAAATCTTTGCAAGCATTGACATTTTGTAAGCATAAAACTTTGATTAATACATGATTTATTTATTTCACTGTGTTGTCTTTCCTTTATTATCTTCCAATCTTTTGTGGTAAAGTAGATGGAAATAATGTTTAAATATTAAATATGTTTTTTCTATAGGTGTATGTGTAATAATAATGTTATGTTTAGTATTCTATTTAGATTCTAGATTTTTTTCTATTTTATCTAGTTAACCATAGGTTTATGTATAATTTACAACAGTTCTATGTGTTCTCACTTATATAAAATATTATAAGATTTATGCATAATTTCTTACCTGAGATGTATTTCCATATGTGATCCAAGTTTGAGCATATGTGAAACTTGACATATAGTGTTATAACTATATCTAGACGCATGTGGATATAAAACATTAATATCTTCTCACTTTTACTCAAAAAACACTATTTCATGCCTTACCCTTCATTTATTTTGATGTTTTTTGTTATCTATGATTCATCCCCTCTATTTATAAATTATGAAGTGAAGTTGTTCAAGGAATAAATCTGATGAATTGGATCACTGGTGTGAAAAAGCTTTATGTTAGCAGGAAATAGGAATTAAACCTCCATTGGTATCACTGCATCTCTTAGAGATCTATTTCAAGTAGGGTATTTCATGGATCTCAATACCTATAATTTGTGCCCTAGATTATTTCAATAATAATCCCAAAATGGGAGGACAAAATTCTCCCAATTGTCTCCGAAGTTCACTTAATGCACCAAATTTAATAGGTGTATTTAGGATCATGAATTTTCGGGTTGAATAATAGTCACACATAAGGTTAAGGGGTTGCATATAATGGACCTAGATATGTCACTAACAAGAAAGGATAAAGAGACATAAATAAGGGGTGCTAATTACACAAAAAATAAGGCTAAAGAGCCACAAATAATACCAAGGGTCCAAACACAATAGACATCAATAAGTAGCATATCATTTAAAAGTAACATCATTGATGAAGCATAGAATAAATAAAATTAGTCTATATTATTCATATATGTCAATATCATAGTATATTAAATGGCACATCCATGTAGCACTATGTAATAAATGATTAACTAGAAAGGAATGTGTAAGTAATGTGTATATCTCAACATGGTAAATAGGTCATAAAAATATATAAAGTTTGATAATTTAACCTTTGGAAATAGATATCCCCAACATTGTCATGACCCCTGGGTATAATAAAGGTTCAGTATTTACATGTCCATATATTATTTGCATATTTTTCATCACACGCATGTGTGTATGAAAATAATATTCCATTTACCAAACATATGATTAATAACATATGTAACTAATGTAATCTAGAAACTCATGTCATGCTCTAATCCTCCTGTTTTTAAATATTTGAATGCTTTTTGTATTTTTTATTTTTTATTTTATTTAAATATGATTCACATTGATCATTCAATAATTCATCCTTATAAATATTAAAATAAATGTATCCTATCTTATCCTTTAGATTATGTAGGTGTATGAATATTTCTTATTCTATCTCTAAGTATCTATATTTTGTAATTGAGGTCAAAGTTTAAACTTTTTTCTCTTTATGGGTATTATTACCATCATGTTGTATCCTAATTAAATGTCCTTTATATGAGAAGGAAAATTATAGATTTTTTGTATTTAGTATGGCCCTCATTTTTTGTAACCATAGCTATCCCAACTAGAATCTCACTTGATAAATGGGAGGCATGACCCATAAGTATGTATTAAAAACCTTTGGTCCATAAAAAATGGGTAGAATATTATATCCAATAGATTATTTGAAATATTTTCATGTCTTAATTCATTGATTTCATGTCCCAAGTATCGTAGATATATAATATTGCAAATGTTTCCCCATTTATCTCCATCAATTAGGATGTGTGCCCAATAATCACCCTCTATGCACATTGTAATAGTGAAGGTATCCTATTGTGGCCTCTTATGAGTTCTATTTGTTGTAGTTGTAGATGTTTTCATTTCAAAATTTAACGTGAGTTGTATATTCTTATCTAGCATCATTTAAATAATTAATTTTATCTTATATATTTAATTCTTATTTTTTTAATGTTTCACAGTGATTTGTGTCATTTTTCATAATTCTATGATAATCACAATATGATTTGCATTTCTTATGTGAAATCCACCATGTTGCTTATTGCCTAATAGTCAGTAGTATCATTAAATTATTTTCAAGTAATTACAGTTTAGTACATGGTGTATCTTGGATATTTAATAATTGTAATAATGTAAGTGATCATGTATTTGAGAGATCCACATTATTTATGAAATTACACCCATACACCTTAGTATAAGTTGAAATATAAAACTAATTTTGTTCACTAGTCATACTTGACTTTACAAAAAAATTGTTTAATGATCCTTGTTCATAGGAGAATCATGGCATGATATGATATCATAACTCTTGTATTCTAACTATACTAATAATTTGACATTATTACTTTTCATTTGTCATTATTATATTTCTTTCGAATAAGAATTTTTGAATTTTTAAATCTCTTTGCATATGAATTAACCTAATATTATCTTACTCCAACAAGTGTGAATATGTTATGATATTATTTTAACCTTTTAGGGGTTTTTTATGTAAATCCTAACATTAAACGGTTGAGTTGTCTAAACCAGTGAAATAATATGAAATGAATAACCATTGATTTGTAATATATTTTGAATTGCTTTGAATTTCTAAAAATAATAATAAATGTGTGTAAATAGATACTTGTCTGGAAAAAACTATTATTGAAGATTTGGGTGCTAAAAACTAGGTTACAGATAGGTTTGAGTGTTATCAACAAGGTCCCTAGGTTAGATTCTTCACTAGACAGTAGCACCCCACCTAGACATTAGTTTCATGTGGCTCTAGTATCCTAAAAATGGTGCTAATGTCATCTTTGTAGGACTATTCTTATTTTCTAAGAGCACTTGCACTTGTGTTTATAGATTCTATTCATGCACACAAAATTTATAACTCTATATTATGTCTAGAATAGTTGATTTAATGCACAAACCCTAATACTCCTCTAGTTGCCTGCATACCAATACTCCAAGAAGGGATCAATCTTGATGTAGTACTCCCACCTAGTGCTTGTTGAAAGTACAAGTGAATGTTAGAATGATAGTGGTCTTGAATGCCTTGAGTGTACTTGAGATTGAAATATTTAAAATCTGGACTTAAGATAGTTGTAGATGGTAGTTTTTATAATTAGGCTAGAATATGGATTAATAACCTTAATTTTGCTCAACTTGTTTCTTATTTGACTAAGATTTTTACATCTATTTTCCATCTATTGGATAGAGGTCTAATAGTCTTATATTTATAGTGATATGTAGCTTGTATGAATAAAATATTGTGCTTAGGTTGAACTTAGGAGGGTAGAGGTCTAATAGTCTTATATTTATAGTGATATGTAGCTTGTATGAATAAAATAATGTGCTTAGGTTGACCTTAGGAGGGTAGACATTTGAAAATATATTCATTTGGGAGAGTTGGAGTAAGGGACACTCGTGCCATGTTGGGTACACTAGCACCATGTGGCTCTAGTGTCCTTAATATGGCACTAGTGTCCAGTTGGTAGGTTCCTAAGCACAAAGGGTTAGGATATAGGAATGCAATTATAAGACTATGTTTGAGTTGAATGAAAATGTATTTAGTTCGCATAATGGTTATAAAAGTGTGATAAAGTATTTAGTATAATTATATAGATAATATAGGAATAGGTTATCTCAATCAATACTCTTAGTGTCAAAATACCACTTTTAGGCAATTACATTCCCCCCCGCTTTTACGCTAGAAATGTAGTAAAGAAAAATAACTAGTATAAAGGAAAATAATCATACCTAGACTTACCTAAGAAGTGAAGCCCATGTAATTCAGTCTAAGTATGTGAATCTAGGTCTATGTATGTGAAACATGATCTAAAGTAATGACCTATAATAAAATATGCATAAACCAGTCCTTACTTAAGAGATGACAAAAGCAAAAGATTGTGTTGAATAAATTAATTAAGTAAATATGAGTAAAGAGATAAGAAAGAGGAAAGGAATTAATACACATCATTGGGTATGCAAACCAATACATGAACCTACTGACAACCTATGTGTGTGCATGTACATAATGATCAAATCATTGAATATCTTGGGCTGAGCTAATAGTTTACTCAATCTTCATATGTGGGTGGATCAAGAACTCAATCTAGTTTTGAATCCATCATTGCCCAACCATACTTGGTGGATCATGACCTATGAATAGCTTAGATAAACTATAAGTATGTCTAATCCTCTCATATGGGTGGCTTAAGAACTCAAGTAGGCTATGAATCTATCATTGCCCACCTATGTGTAATAGATGCATTTGAAACTAAACTTTGTAAAGTGCTAAAAGTATCTAACTAGGTATATCTAATTATGTATGTCAGTTCTACAACCACTCAGGTACATTAGGTAGCTCTGAGTCATTCACGAATGCAAACCATTGTAGATACAGTAAGGTATGAAACTAGTATCAACTTGGAATATGAAAGCAATTATATACAACATAGATAATGACATGGAATTTATCATTCCATCTAATAAACCCATGTGTAACTGAGAATATAGTAACTATGTGTCATGCACATGCCCCCAATCTAATATCTAAGTATATTGATTTTGGATTAAGTTGTAATAATTATATCTATGTATCTGAACTAAATGTGGGGATGATCATGTTATGCATGATGCCATAAACATTAATAACTAGTATGAATCTAAGTTGAAATAACTATATCTAAGTAAAATCTAAACATAACTATCAAACCTATGACTATATCTATATAAATCTAGAATGTACCTAGTGTACTATTCTAGCCAATCTAGACTACCTTAAAGTTAGGGATACTAGATAGTATCCATGTAGTGTACATTAGCACCCTATGGCACTAGTGTACCAATATGGGTGTTAATGTCTATCTAGTCTGAAATTTGGGTGACTAGATTACTTTTTGAGTCCCTATTTTTTCTTGTGTCTAATTTCCTAAAACTAGTCCTATGTTCTAAAAATTATCTATGAATAGAATGTTAGGAGCTTGATCTCTATGATAAAATGCTATGAATTCCTCCTCTTTCTAGGTTAGTTGTTGCCTTATTCAATAATTATCCTCAAAAGAAAATAGATATTGAAAATGTTTTAGCCCAAACATATATATGATAGTTGTGTGATATTCTAATATAATGTGCAAACATAACATTGAAATGTAAAGTAATATGAGCATAAGTATGTCATGTGATATGTATGTTATATCTATAATTTCAAAAGGGTGTCAAGATATATGTAATTAATGTGTATAACAACAAATATAAGTATCTACCTAGGTTGATGGGGCATGATGTCCATCACAACAGCCAAGTAGGAAGGGTAGATGCATGAGGTCCCTCATGCATCAAAAACTAGTGTGTATAAAAATAAAAGACAAGTGTCATGATGGTGAAGCATATAAGAAAGAATAATTTAAAAATGCATGAGGCACATAAAAGTAGGTTAAGTGACCATAATATAAAGGACATGGGCACATGTCACTAAATTTGAGAAAGAAGACATACAAGGACATGTTCAAATGTCCACATATGCAAGCAACAAGCAATTTGGGTTAGGCCACATAGAAGGAAATTTTCAAATGTTTTCATATATAATCAACTAATCACACATAAGGGATATGGGCACATGTCCAAGGCATACATTAATAGAAGTGGCACAGAGCCAAAGAACAATGGCATATTCAAATGCTCTCAAATAGAAGAAGCATAGGAAACACAATCAAGTCTAAAATAAGAAAGATAGAAATGAAAGTATGTATAAATATGTAGTATAAATATATTTAAATTCTAGGATGTCCATATTTTAAGACTAAACTAGTGATAATTGGAAAAATTTTATCATGAGTAGAAATGATCAATATCAAGATATATCAATGTGTAAATTAGAATGTATAGAATGTAAGGATAAAACCTAGTAGTAGAATCTATGCATGATATGCCCCCAAGTGGGTGGATGTATCAAATGAATAAAACTAGATAAGTGTATATGCCCCCAATGGGTACATGATAGCAATTTTTCATTAGTATAATGGACCAAAGTCCTATATTTAATCTACAAGCACTTGATGAGAACAACTGAAGCATATGTGTATGATAAAACTGACTATAATAAGATAGCTATCATATGTAATGTCTAGCAAATAGAGTAAATGTAAAAAAAATAATGCATATATGTAAAATTTTTATTATCTAAGTAATGTTTGAATATTTTTTGTGTTTTAACATGTTATATTATTTTTATATTTTTTGGATATAAGATATGTACAATAAAATAAAAATAAACAATGTACAAGGAGAAAGAGATAAGTAAGTGTGTATAAGGAGTAGGAACTACACTAACCAATGAGTCTCATGGGAGACTCACTATCACTATGACCTATATTGAATAAGGGAACTATGATCATGTGTGTTATGTGAAAGGGTAATTATGATCCCATAATCCATTGTATATAGTAATATGTGTTTATATCTACCTATGTACATTTTCTATGGATCTGCGGCACTAACTATGATTCCTTATGAACTATAGGGGTTGTAGGAACCCATCTACTAGAATAAGTTATAGTTGATGTAGGTACCCTATGCTGAGAACCCTGAGAACCCAATGATATTGATTTTGGCATAAACTGAGTGGAGGAAGGTCTTCTTTAATCTGTGACATATATATGATGTAGGGGTCTCTCTAATAATGGTATCCATTACACAGTATGTTTAGATGTTGATATCACAAGAGTATACCTCACCTGCACTTAGGTTTCTACTAAACTATGTGATGTATATATAGGAACTACACTCTAAACTATAACTCATAATCATGAAATATTTGGTAATGGCATTGGAACTATAACTAGTGACTGTGTTGGAACTATAACTGGTAAATGTGTTAAAACTACCTATGGGATGGGTAGAGGATACTCATATGGTACACCCTCAATTTTGACCACTTGATTTGAATGTATATAATTTATGCATTAATTTACTATAGATTGGATGGCTCAAAGTTGTTATAACCATGGACTACCTAATAGTATATCAAATACACTTGCACTAGGTGCTACTAGGAACTAAGTGGTTATGTGTGCTGGTCCAAACTATATTAGAAGAAAAATCACCTTGATGGAGATTTGAACTTTGCCACTAAAACCACTAATGTTATATTTTTGGGGAATATAATTCACATGATAATGCTTGACCCATTATTAACCATAATACTCTAGATAGGATGATGATCTATGTATGGTCATATAAAGAGTACATGTAGATATGTATCATCATCAATAATCTCTTGCTCTAAAAATTTGATGAGTGGTATAGGTGGAGTTGTAGTATGATACATGTTAATAATGTTTTGAAATAGATGTTCCTCCTCTATAAATTTATGATATGAAGTTGGTGGTGGATGCACCTAATATGTATAGTGAACACCTAATGTGCCCCTTCCCTCAGGCATTGTGTGCTTTGGGAATAGATATAAAAAAATATTTAGTTCCTTATTTTTTGTTTGATGTGATTTCAATTCCTCTATTGGTATGCCCGCATCAATAATATTAGACTCAATTATATCTTGTATATTTACTTTAGGCTTATGCATTTGTTTGTTGTGTGGCCTAGTGCCCTATGATACTCATAAAATGCATTAAAATCATAGACATTTGGAAGAGATATTGTCATATAAACATATTTAATGGGAGGGAGAGATACGTAATTACATTTCAAGAGATACTATAAAACCCATGATGGTGACTCTAGAAGGTTAGTGAAGACTCTACACTAAGGAGTGGATAAAACCAATCTAGGAGATGGCACAGATGTTGCATTGATTGTGTCCATTTGATCACTTTTATTCTAAGTGGCCCTCACCTTGTATGGAGTATTGTTTTAAATATTAATAGTTTATTCTCATCCATTTTTATACCTGAGTTTTCCCATTGTAAGAGCTTAACCTCTCCTCTTTGATTGTGTGGCATAAATTGGTAAATGTAGGAAATTTATTTAACAAGATAGCTTCATGTAATATTGGTAAGAGAATTTGTTTAAATATGTACTAAAGCTCTTTGTCTACCATGGGGATACTCAATTTGGATAATATTATCTTGTATCGTAAGACATAATCTATGGTAATCCCATTCAACTTTTGTTTTAATTATGTCACATGTGCATATAATATCTTATCATTGATGTTGATGGATAAATGTGTTATAAACATGTCAGCTAAAGGAATGAATGTTGTGATAGATTGATTTGATAAATCATAAAACCATTATAGGGCATAATCTTTTAGACTACTTTGAAATAACTTTTTGAAAAGCTAATTATTAGACATGTAGTCCAAGCATGTTGTGTGAAAATCTTTGAGATGATTCTCTAGGTCACCCTTACTATCATGTAATGTAAGCTTAGGTGCCATGAAATTGGATGGTAAGGGAGTTTCCACTATGTGATGTGGCAAAGGTGTATCTAATAGAATTTTATAACTAAGGCATATGATGGCCTAGTGGATCTGTTCTTAATATGTAACACCTTAGACAATATATTATGAATCTCGTGCATAAGGGATTTTACATATGGAGTGGATGAACTAGCCACAAGAAATGTAGCTATCACTAATGGTTGTTGAATTATTATTTTAGGTTGTGCTAGCTGAGTTGGTTGAGTTGGACCCACTATAGGTGTAACAACATTATTAACTGGGTGAGTTGAATATTAATAATTATTTTTTTTGTTCTTGATTTCCAATATGGCTTTTAGGATTTGTGCATGATTAAAGGGTTATTCCTAAATTCTATCTATGAAGATCTATAATAAATCATATTTGATTCATGATTATGTCATCATTGTTAATTAGAGGGAGAGTGTCTTGATTCCCAATGTGCATATCATCTTATTCTTGTTTGTATTTTTCATCTTCAAATACATTATCATTGAATTCCACATAATTAGGGTGTGAAGGATGCATATCTAGAGTTATGATAGGTTCCTTATCCATGTTATAGGCTGGGATAGTAGGAATATGAATATGCTCTATAGGATTACCACCTAGTCTAGCACTTCTTAATGAAAGAGCTAACTTTTTTAGATGGAATATAGTAAAAAAATTGGAATAGAGATACTAAAATTGAATATATGAACTCTAAAAAATTGAAATAGCTAATGAAAATAGGAAAAAGAAGGATATAGACCCTAAGAGAATCTAGGGTTAGGGTTTTTTGAATTAGGGTTTCTTTATAATAATTTAAATAAATTAAACCCTAATGTGAGATTGATTTAATGAGCTAGGTTATGCCAAAAAAAAATTTTAAAAATAGAAGTATGTAACCCTAATTTATTGCACAAAAATTTGTAAAATGCAAACTAAAGTTTGAATCAATATTTGAAGTAAGTTAAGTTCACCAAATGTTTTAACCTTTTAAGGTTTTACTTATGTAAATACGAAGTTAGATTAAACGATTGAGTTGTCTAAATTAGTGAAATAATATACAATAAATAACCACTGATTTATTATATATTTTGACTTCCTTTGACTTTTTAAAAATAGTAATAAATATGTGTAAATAGAGACTTATCTATAAAACAACTATCATGAAAGATCTGGGTGGTAAAAATTAGATTATAGATAGGTATGAGCATTTTCAATAGGGTCCTTGGGATATATTTTTCACTAGACATTAGTGCCCAACCTAGAAAATAATGCCATGTGACTCTAGTGTCTTAAAAATGGCATTAGTATCCTCTTTGCATGATTATTCCTATTTTATAGGAGTACTTGTGCCTATGTTTTTGGGTTATATTATTGCATGAATTAAATCTAGAACTTTATATCATTCTTAGAATAGTTGATTTAATGTGCAAACCTGATTTAACAATTTTCAGAATATTGGTGTCTTATTCATAATTTAGTTAAGGGTCTGGAGTAATAAAATCAATAAATAAATATGTAATAATCAAGATACTAATTTTTATAATTTGAATCTTTCTAAATATAGTAATAAGAGAGAGAGAGAGAAAATAAGACTTAACTAAAAATTGATTGAGCTGGTTATGATAGGGTCTAAAATTCACTATGTAAGATTAGGACACTATCACAAATCAAGATCTAGCCTTTGTTTTATGATTGGATAGGAGTGCTGAAATAAGACACCCTAAGGCCCAGCACTATATACCTCTTCTACTACTATTATCTAGGAGACTTGAGCTTTCTATATTTTATTCATTATGTCTATGTGAGCTTGCTTGTGAAATTTTGATTGTTGGATGTCTACAAAACTCCCTATAGAGCTAATTTAGTCTTCAAACCCTAGACTCCATTTTTCTTTGACAAACTTTGGGAAAGAGAGGGGGGTTAGTGTGTGTAATATAAATTGAACATGTATCCACACCCATTTTATAATCACACTACCTACATAATAATACTCTAAATATGGATCAAGCCATATGTAGTTCTCCCACTTGATGTGCTTAGTGCAATAGTATGTATGAAGATACAAAATGTTAAAACTAGGTGTGATTGAGATGGCTAGAAACTGGTATAAGGATTTGAATAAGCTTGTATTAATATTGGATGGTTGTATGTAGAGAATAGAAAAGATTATCTAAGTAGTCTTGTTTATATTTTTGCTTGCTTTGTAATCATTTCTAACCCCTTTTGAATGACCTTTGAATGGGATTTTATAGGGATTTGTTGATCATCGGTTGAATGTACTCTCATTAGGCTGACAAGAAGGGGGATAGGAACTAGAAGAAAATGACCATTGGAGGTAAAAATGCACTTAGATAGGAGCATTATAAATATACACTAGAGGGCTTGACGCTATAGTCTATGTTGGGAACTATAGTCTTGAGGGTACAGGACTTAGGGGGATGGATTTGTCATGGGAAAAGTAGTTTGGCTCAATTAAGATCAGGTCTGAAAGGCTAAAAATGACTAAGAATCAGGGTAAAAAAGCCTATGAGGGTCATGAGAGCAAGTAAGAGGAACCTATGGGTTAGATTTCATAAGCCACACTCAAATTACCATTTTTCACATTTTATATGACTACATTTACCCCCCTTTATTCTAGTGATGTAGCAAAGCAAAATACTATGCTAAAGGAAAAATAGAAAGTGTACATGAACTTACCTACAAGGGTGAATCTCATTAAACTATGTGATGTTAGGTGTGCATAAAGAGATCACATCATGAAGTGTAAATATGTAAAATAAAACAAAGAGTATATCATTTCTTATTAGATATACTATATCCAAAATAAGAACATACAAAGCTACGGAAGAGAGAGAGGGAAAGAGAAAGGAATGAATACACCTCATCGGGTATGTGAACCAATACAAAACCTATTGTGATGTTGAGTGATGATGAGTAATACTAAGTAATTTTGGATGATGTTATACCAAAAGTAATATCATGAATGTAACTAAGTGCTCAATTCCTCTAGAGTGGCTCAAGAATACAAAGGTTGGCCCTTTGTCTCTATCATTACCAACTAAGTGAAGCTACATGATCATGCATGTGTTAATAAATGTTTAGACTATGTGTCCAATCCCTTTGAGTACGTGGCTCAAGAATAAAATGGTTGACCCTTTAGCTCTATCGTCACCCACTAAGTGAAGCTATGTGATCATGTATGTGTTAATTAATGTTTAGACTATGTGTTCAATCCCTCTAAGTAGGTGGCTCAAGAATATGAAGGTTGGCCCTTTCACTCCATCATCACCCACTGAGTAAATTTATGTGATCATGTGTGTGTTAATCGATGTTTGGACTATGTGTCTAATCCCTCTAAGTAGGTGGCTCAAGAATATAAAGGCTAGCTAGTCCTTTGGCTCCATTATTGCCTCATGAAGTGAAGCTATGAATTGAGATAGGTATGAAATGTGTGTCTTATAAGATGGATCTTAAATCCCATGAATGATCTATAATTTGATAATGTGACATGGATAGTCGAATGTATGTTGTAAACTAGACCACTCTTGGCCACTCCAAAAAGGTAGAGATTAGGCTTGTATGAAAGCCACTCCAAAACTAGGCACTAGGCTTATATGAAAGCCATTATGAAATGTGGAGGTTAGGCTTGTATGAAATCCACTCCAAATTATATCAACCACCTAGAGATGTAATAAGGCATGTAAGTATTAATAATGCTTAGGTAATGTACTAAACTCAAAAAGAAAAGAAGATAAATGTGTCGCACACATTGCCCCCAATCACTGGTGTCTAAAACATGGATTCTAATCTAGAAGTTATACCAACTACCATATCTAAAATTATAATTGAGATCCATCATGTCATTCATGATGCCTCCTATATCTATATTTTCTAAGTAATAATATACTAAAAACTACTGATTCTAAACTGGTCTGAATGTGCAAAACTGTAGTTGAACCTACTTTTTTCCTACTTCTATAAATTCTAATTTTTTTATTGTTTGGATAGGAGTGCCAAAAGTAGAGACTAGAGGGTCCAACACTGTAGTCCAATCTTGGTGTTATTATCTTGGGCTAAATCTGATGATTGTTCTAAATTTGTTATTATCTACATGGTCTGGTCTACCTAGTTTGAAGTCTGGTTGTTGTTCTAGGTGTTCTAAAAACTACTTTTTTGACCATTAGGAGCTTTGTTCTCTATGACAAAAATCCTATTTGTTTCCCCCTCTTCTAACGGTAGGAATGAAAACCCTGCAAGGGCTGCCCTTAGAATAAATATCCATTAAAGTGTGATATGATACAAAGATACATGATATAGTAATGATAATTGACAAGATATCTCAAGCTATAGCATAATTTGTAATGAGAAATTGTTAGATCAATAGGGGTATACCTAGATAGAAATAACAATGTTATAGCATGTGCAATGTATTGAATTATAACTAGAAGTCTAGTTAGTTTTTTAGTTTTTATGAAGGGATGGAGCATGATGTCCATCATGGCATCCAATAAAGTAAAATAAGGCATGATGTGGATCATGGCATTACAAACAATGAGAAGCAAACAAGTACATAAGGTAAGAATCAATAAGCATACAAGAGTGGCCAAGGGGCCAAGTAAATAAGGGACATGGGAACATGTCACTCAAACTTGAAAGCAAGCATACAAAGCATGTTCAAATACCACATACACATACAATTGAAATAATAAAGGTTGGTGTGAAAGACACAATCACATAAAAAATTATAGGCAAAGGACATTGGCAAATGTCTTAAGGTACACACAATACATATAAGCGAAGGACATTAGAAAATATCCTAAGGCACATATAGGAGATAAAATAGGAATTGAGAAATGCAATTATATCTAGCTATGTAAATCAAGAAAGAAAATCATCTAAATACTATAAATAGAATTGCATCTAACTAATCAAAACAAGAAGTGAATGTATGAAAGATATGGAGTACAAGACTAGGTATATGCTAAAATACATGAGTGTTATATACTAGTGAGTGTCAATAGATTAATCTATGTAATCTAGTAGGTAATGTATGTCAACATGATAACTAGAGCATGTGGTGTAGGAACGACATAACCTAGATGGTGTACTCATGTATAAGATGCCCTAGTGGGTATGTATATCGATGTGTGTCTTGAATGTAGAAATAGGATACACCCTTAATGGGTAGAGTGAAGTAATTAAGTATCTAGATGTCACTACACACACACAAAGAAGATCAAGTGAAGCATGGTAATGTAGATAAACAGATAAATAATAACATAGAATAGAAAATGTAGGTCTAGAATAGTAGGAGAAATGTAAAGCATGGATAATGCATATAATTGAAACATTTTTGGTGTTTTTGATTTATTTGAATGTTTTTGAATTTTGAAATATTTGATTTTTTTTGGATTTTTTATATATTTGAATGTTTTTGGATTTTTGATTTATTTGAATATTTTTGGATTTTGAGTTATTTGAATGTTTTTGGGTTTTCAGATATTTGAATGCTTTTGTATTTTTGACATATTTGAGCTATGTACAATAGATCATAAGGAGAATATGTATAATAAATATAAAATAAGCTATGTATAATAAAAAAATGAGAAGAAATGATACTAACTGATGAGTCTCATGTGAGACTCCCTATCATGTTGTCCTATATCAAGGAGAGGGATCATGCATGATCATAAATCATGATAGAAAGGCTGAGACTATGGCTCTAAAAGTTTTATATGCTATAAATGCTCTAAAATCTCCTTAGTGAAAACCATTTGTGGGGTCCCTCTATAAATCTCAGAAGTAAATGCAACTATAAGGCTTTAGGGACCCATCTAATGGTAGGAGAAGCTCTCTGAACATGAGTTTTATGTGGAAAATCATGAGACCTCAATTATATTTTCTTGGGTGTGAACACTATAGCTAAAATTTGTCTAGAATCCTAAAGTTTTGGTTGATCTAAAAGAGGCCTCTCTAGAAATGTATGAACTCTCTATGCTGGCGATGAAGGTCTCGATTGTGGCTAAATCTAGACTAGAGGAAGAATTGTAACAGGTGGAAGATCTAAAACCATATCAAAAGGGGTGATAACCTAAGTGACAAAGCTATAACCATGGGTGTAGTCAACCTACCTATCTTTGTAAACTTGGGTGATAACATGTACTATATGATCTACTATAGGCATAGAGTTAGTATTAGGTACGAGATAAAATCTAAATGAACCAAGTTTGAAGGGAGGAGGGATAAATATAACCCCTAGGGTTTTCTTGTGTCTATTAGTGATAGGGAGATACTTAAACTTAGCCAAAGAGTTAAATACATATAAGTATAAACCATGTATAGCAATATGATTATAAAGAACATTCCACATGATAGATAGAAAACAAGGGATAGAGAGCATGGAATTATGCATTAATGCATAGAAAACTTTGACTTGAATCATGCCATTTCTAATATGTTTTGCAAGATAGTATTTAAAATTATTCCATGAGAGAAGCAAGGGATAGAGAGCATGGAATTGTGCACTAATGCATATAAAACTTTGACTTGAATCATGACATTTTTAATATGTTTTTTAAGTTAGTCTTGAAAATTATTCCATATGAGAGATATCAATCAAGGGATAGAGATGATGGAATTGTGCACTAATGCATAGAAAACTTTGACTTGAGTCATGGCATTTCTAATATGTTTATCAAGATAGACTTGAAAATTTTTCCTCATGGGAGAGAGAAAGTATGTAATAGAGAGCATAACATTGTGCATGAATGCATAAAAAACTATGACATGTACTATGATATGTCTAATGTGTTTAGCAAGATAAACTTGAAAAATTTTCCGTATGAGAGATAAAAAGTGAGTAATAAAACCTTGTATTAATGATAAGTAAACATTGCTTTGAAGGAGAGGGATCTTAAAATGTATGACAATAACTTTCTTAATATCATCCCATATTATGAAAAGTAAGCATGAGATGCAAAGAATGAATCTTTGTACTAACATATGGTAAATTTCATCATTCATGTACATGAGAGGACTGAGTATGGTCTCCTTATTATTTGCTAAAAATGCAAGAAATATTTGAAAATAAGTGAGATCTATTTTTAAAATATGAATTTATATGTAAGGTGATACCTCAAGAAGTAAATAGGAGTTTGAATGAAATTATTTTAAAATTACTTAAGAATTTTAAAATTTTATTCAAATTTATGATTTAAATATGTAATTAAGAAATTATAAAAATATAAGAAAAATATTGGAAAAATACTAGGACCTAGTATGGGCAAATAGGGTTTGAAAAAAAAATTAAAATTACTACAAATTTTTAAAATTTAATGCTAATTTATGATTCTATTATGTGAGTGAGAAATTAAAAAAATATTTAAAAATTTATTAAAAAATTTACCCTAGGGTTTATAGGGTTTTTATGCACGAACGAAGTTGGGTTCACCAAATGATTTAACAATTTTAGGAATATTGTTGTATTATTCCTAATTTAGTTAAGGGTCTAGAGTAATAAAATTAGTAAATAAATATGAAAAAATTAAGATACTAATTTATGTAATTTGACTATAATTTAAATCCTTTTAAAAATATTAATAAGGGAGAGAAAATAAGACTTAGCTAAAAATTGATTGAGATGGTTATTGCAGGGTTTAAAATTCACTGTGTAGGATTGGGACATTATTACAAATCAGGATCTAGCATTTATTTTATGATTGGATAGGAACATCAAAATAAGATACCCTAGGGTTTAGTGATATAGTCCTCTTCTACTTATGTTGTCTAGGAGACCTGATCTTTTTAGGTTTTGTTCATTGTGTTTGTGTGAGCCTGCCTATAGAATTTTGACTATTGGATGTCTATAAAATTCTATGTAGAGTTGATTTAATCTTTAAACCTAGGATGCCATTATGATTTTAAAAATTTGAAGAAAGAGGGGGAGGATTTAGTGTGTGTAAGATTCATTAAATGTGTATCTACACCCCTTACAAAGGAACATTGCCTACATACCAATACTTCGAAGAGGGATCAAGCCATATGTAGTTCTTCCACTTATTATGCTTTGTACAATAGTGTGTATAAAGATGTAAAATGATAAAATTGGGTGTGTTTGAGGTGTCTAGGGATTATTTTAAGGATTTTAATAAGCTTTTATTAGTATTGGTTAGTTGTATGCAGAGAATAGGGAAGATTGCCTAAGTAGTCTTGCTTGTATTCTTGATTTCTTTGTACTCATTTCCAACCCCTTTTAAATGACCTTTGAATGAGATTTAATAGGGATTTTTTGGTCATGGGTTGAATGTGATCACATTATGTAGATAATAATTGGGATAGGAACTAGAATAAAATAACTATTGGAGGTAAAAATACACTTGAACAAGAGCACTGAAAATAGACACTAGATGGAATGATGCTATAGTCCAAGTTGGGTGCTATAGTCCTGAGGGTATGGGAACTAGGGGGTGGATTTGTCATGGGAAAATTAGTATGGATCAGCTAATATTAGGTATAGAAGTCTATAGATGATTAGGAATCAGGAAAAAGAAGCCTATGAGGGTCATGAGAGCAAGCAAGAGGGACCTATGGGTTAGGTGTCACAAGCCACACTCAAGTCACCAATTTTTATATTTTATATGACTACAAAACCCTAATCATCCTTTTAATTATGGTATGAGATAATAATTTGTGTTCATTATTAGGATAGGTTGTACATCCTCAATACCTTATTATGAATATATTTGCCTACATACCAATACTCTGAGGAGGGATCAATCCCAATGTAGTTCTCCCACCTAGTGTTTGGTGCAAGTGCAAGTTAATGTTATAATGATAATGGTTTTGAATGCCTTGAGTGTGTATTAGATTATAAATATTTGAAATCTAGGCTTAGGGAAATTGTATATGGTAGTATGGATAAGTAGGGTAGAATAGGGATTAATAACCTTGATTTTGCTCAACTTGTTTCTTATTTGAATAAACTTTTTGCATCTATTTTCAATCTAGTACATGGAAGTATAATAGTCTTGTATTTATAGTGATCTGTAGCTTGTGTAAATAATAAAATGTGTTTAGGTTGACATTAAAATAGGTACACATTTTAAAATATATCCATTCATGATATTTAGGGCAAGGGACACTATCACCATGTTTGGGACACTAGTGCTATGTGGCTCTCATGTCCTTAATGTGGCACTAGTGTCTAGCTAGTAGACTACTAGGCACAAAGGGTTAGTATCTAGGAATAAAATTTTGGGGATGTGTTTTAGTTGACTGGAAATGTCTTTAGTCCACATAATGGCTAGAAAAGTGTGATAAATTCTCTAGGATAGGTCTAGGGCTAAGCTAGGAATAGTTGTCTCAAGTAACACTCATAGCATCCAAATACCACTTTTAATTGAATATAAATGTAATTACTCATCTTGATCAATAGGGTTAAAATTTAGTTTGTGAAAATTATAATTCATTATTATCATCATCACTATCATACCAATCTATTACTATGAAATTAGGATCTTCCAAATTAGCCAAGAGAGGGAGATCTAAAACTTCTTGTTTATGCTCTATAGTAACTTATAGTGTTCTCTTTGTAATTTCATTAATATGTATAAATATTTCCTTATCATATAATTTAATTTATTCACCCACCATATATGTATACCTTTGGTCCCACGAAATAGGTTTAACTATTGGTATTATTGAGTAATCCCCAAAATTTGCTTTATATCGATTAATGGCTTATTCCATTTTGAAATATATATAGGGATTTTCATCTACATGAAATGAATATGAATAGACATCATGTATGGACTTAATATTTCTATTTAATTTGGATGTTACTACTTCCATTACATGTATCCAAGGTCATTCTACATGAGATTATAATGTAAATGATTAGGTATGACCTAAAATAATGTGGGTACTATATTGGGTCCCAATATTATATCCAAACATATTGTCCCAAGTATCTAACTTGGGAAGCTATTGAACCCTCTTATTTTTTAATCTACCTTTTGAAAAGTATTCATATTTATGTCCATTTTTTTCAATAAGGTACCATTACAAGGAAGGTAGCATTGTATATATTTAAACTTGAACCATCATCTACCGATACATGTTTGACTCCCTTGGTTTTTGCTTTAACTTGGATGAATAATGGGATATTTTGATCTATAATGTGCTTAGGAGGTAGGCATTATTTCTCAAAGGTATTAAATTTTTATGCATAATTTAACGTACTCACATCAATAATGGTGAATGAGAGTTATATAGATATGCATGAGTCATGTAGGATAAATATAGGTCAATATTGACATTTCCAAGTTTCAAACACCAATTTTTAGTGTCTAAAATATGATAAAGAAGATACACTTTCAATTTAAATAATGGCTCACAAATAAAAAATAAATTATACACATAATCATGCAATCTAAGTTTGCATGGTCAGGGTAGAACATACACACCAAACCTTCAATTTATTCAAGGTTCATTCATAAAAGGAACTAAATGTAATAATTATAAAGTTAATATTATATAATATATACCAAATAAGACATCCAAATCACTTTATAATAATAATTCAAATTCATTCATATTCCAAGCATGGTCAATATAACCTAATCCATATTTAACTACACAAAATATAGTAATGTTTGAAACTTGAACCTGAATATTTACCCTTATGAAATGCATAGATTTATGTCTCTAAGTCAAGGCTAAAATTAAAAATCATGTGCAACAAGTTTGTAGGTACAATATTGATAGAGTAGGTTTACAATAATTCTAAGTATTACAAGCACTTAAGTATCATTCTCATGTGAATATCAAACACAATACAAAATTTATAATTTCCATTTAATTAAAAACATTTATTAAATACAACTCATGATTTTTCATCTTATAAAAATTAAAAATTGTAGTAATACTAATATAGACTATATAATCAAGATTCATCTAAGAGCATGGTTTATATCACATGTAAATAGTTTGATATCAAATACAATAGTCATATTACAATTCGACCACATTGGCATACTCATTGAGCCTAAGAATCAATCAAATAGTCTAAGCATGGTCAATACAACCTAATTGATATTTAACTCCATAGAAAATGTTAATGCCTAGAACTTGAGCTTGAATATTCATCCTTATGAAAATGTAAAAATTTATATCTCTAAGTCAAGGCTATATTCAATAGGCATGTGCATCATTTTTTTTAGGTACAATATTGACAAAGTAGGATTATGATGCTTCTAAGTCTTATAAGCACTTAACTATCATTATCATGTGAATATCAAATGCAATAACATTTGACAATTTCCATGCACTTAACATCTATTAAATATAACTCATGAGTTTGTTATCTTATACAAAATCAAAAAGATAGTAATACTAATACAGACTATATAATCAATATTCATCCAAGAGTAGAGTTTATATCACATGTAAATATGTTTGGATCAAATAAAATAGTCATCTTACAATTCCACCATATAGGAATACTCATTGAGTTTAATAATTAATCAAATATGAAATTTTTTTCTTGTATTGATCTAATACTAAAAATTACTTTCTAACAAATTAGACTTCTTAATCAAATAGAGAAACATCTTAATGCTAGATATGTAACTCTTTAAGACTTCATTATGCACTCTCTAAATGAAAGGAGAATGTTAAAAATGATCCCTCCATTGGTGGCAATTACCACCCCAAACCATCAGCTTAGACATGCAACATTCCCCCAAGCACAAGGAAAAATACAATAATAGCATATAAAATTAATGAGATACACACACACACACACATTTCCACCAAGCACTACACAACTCAGGGTTTTTAACATTAACAAATAGAGGTATAGAATAACAAAAAACATAATGAACTCATAATGGTCCAGCATTTCCACCCACCATTAATGGCAGCCATCAATAGGATATATGCAAATGAGATTTTGTAACAACCTAGGGCATATGATAAAATCGATCATCTAATTATATAAATGAGTCTTTAAGGGTGTATAAGGAAAAAAAATAGGGTTTTCAAATAAAAAACATCATTACCAAAATATAAACATAGCCAACCATAAATATTTTTAAAAATATCAACAAATAGACAAGAAGGGATACCACGGAAGAAAGAGATGGAGGGTCATTCAAAGATAGTAAATGCCTTGATAAATCTCTCATTTCTTCACCTCCACCACCTAATTCTCCATGTTAATCTAAAAACTTATTCTAACATCATTTTCAATCTACTACAATATCAAATAGGTACAATAATGAATAGAAGTAAAATGAACAAAATAAAACTCACTTCTTACCCTCAATGCCTGATTGTATGCCTTCAGTGTTGCCAAATTGATGCCTTGATGTTTTATTTATTTTTTTCTTATTTCTTTGTTGAATGGCTACCTTTCAAAATAGATATTTTAATTCACATTTCCACCATAATATTTGAGCATTTTAAGGCTCATGGATGAAGTGGATCAAAAATAGCAAGTTCTACCAATAATCCACCTTGCCCTGACCCTTATTTTATCCATAGTTCATACAAGTTGAGCTCTGGTCTTTTATTTTTATTTATATATATTTAATTTTCTTATGTTATCATTTTCTATCTATTTTATTTCTAATTTAGTGCCCTATGTGGGATTTTTAAGTCATTAAAAAATTTTAAAGATTTTCAATCACATAATATTACAAAGTCAAAATACATGACCACATGGTCTTATATCTCTACCTAACACTATAGTGTGCTTTAATTTTATAAATTGTATAATCATCACAATGTTATAAGTAGGAAGTTTTATTTTATACATTCATGTTATATGCCAAACATTATATTTCTTCCATTGACATAAGCTAATTCTAACATAAGTTATTCTCATTTTGCAACACCGAATGCACAGAGGATCATATTCTAAATTTTATATTATTTAAGTAAGCACACATGGCATCATTTACAAAATAATTGATTATAACTAATTAGTAACCACCCTAGTATAGGGCCATGACATAAGTTTCACATACTATAAATCTAAACACAATATGAAATAAACAATAAGGTGTAAAATTAAAAAAATCTATCTTTCTTATATGCCTTCCATATGCCTATATATTAGTGCATATTATACTTGTCAGACTCTTTCACTGCAAGATATATTTTATGCCCATCAAATGGTAACACCTGAAACATGCACATAAGCATTAGCAGTACTTGAAAAGAAAAGATGAATTAAAAATTATTATAAATACATAAATAGTTGAATCTAATGAAATAATTAATGATGAATCAACTAAAATTAAATCATATACAAGTACAAATATATAACTAGTATAAATCAGCTCAAAATATAATAAGTACTAGGATGTTACATTGAAAACAAATCATATACTAGGATTTGTTTTAAAAAAACATTAAAATTAGGAAATAAATTTAAATAAATTTAAAAATTTTAAAAAATAATAATTAGATGTCTTCAAATTAGTAAAAACAAAAATAAAGCCAAAAATAAAAACCTATAAAATATATTAATATCTATTCTCTATTTAAGAGAAAGAATTATGGAGCAATTTTCATAGTTTATGCAAGAAGGGAGAAGCTTTGAAGAGAAGGCTAGAAAAGAAGCAAGGAGCATGATTTTAGAATAGAAGACAAGACATACCAGGTAGGTGTTATAATTCACTTTTCAACCCATAGTATGTGTGTTTTAGGAACAATTGAATGTTTGTTTCTACATACATGAATCATGATTAAAATTTTGTATAAAATATATAAATATTAACTTTTGGGTAGGCTTAGGATTTGCAAAATTATATATCTTTCATAAAATAAAATTAGTGACCCTAGATTCAATATCATAGGACATTAAAATATTATTTAATAAGATATCAAAATAGAGCTATCTAACCCAAGCCATTATTTTTATTCTACTATAGTAAATTGATACCATGTGGGAGGTAAATATAACATAAATCTGTGTTGAGGATTTGGAAATCATAAAAACTAAACTTCTGTTATTATGTCTTTTATGATCAGAAATATATTAAAATATGGTGAATTATTATTTAATTTAATCTGGTGTTGACTATGTTTTTATTTTCATTAAATAACAAAAAGGAATCATGTTTGGTGTATTTGTATATTGCATAACATAAATTTATATTATGCACACTCAATGTATCCATGTAAAACTCATGTCTTATATGCAAGTGTCATATAAAGTTCATGTATTATTATGACAACTACTTTTGATGGTCAATATTATTTATGTAAAAAATCACATTTTATAGACAAACAAGCTTTCAATAGACTGACAGCAAGACAAGTTTAACTTCAATCCATAAAAACCTACAAGGTTTAATTATGATGGAAGTAACTCTTATGCTTAGAAAACTATAGGCAATATAGTTAATAGTTATACTATTTGTGGTAGGTTTTATAAGAACATTTATATCTTACAGTGTGCTTTGAATCAATTATGTAAATGGTTCTTAGTGTAATAGTATGATTTACTAGCTTTGAATACCTAGCTATAGCCATTCACATAGTATGTGTGTTTTTAGCTTGAAATAAAATATGGTGATTTATTTTTGTTAAACATATATATATATATATATATATATATATAAGCAGATAGAGATTTCATATAAACCAAAATAAGTAATTGTTGATATCCATATGAATCATGTTCATTAATTATCTAATCATGTATTAGTGATAAAACAACTTTAGCACTCTGATATAGCATGAATGAATTATTAGTGGAATGATATGTATGATTTATTTTAGTGCAGTGATCCATTTTCTTAGTTATTAAATCATGTATCAGTGATAACTTCACAAGCTATTAGAATCTTTTACTAATCTAATATTAACAGCTTATTAATATCAGTAAATTATCACAAAGAAAGAGTGTAATAGTGATACATTAATGTCCCTTCATGGATATTCAATGTTAAGATGTGAACTAAGGATAAGATGTTATTATGGATTATAGTTTGGGAATTTATTCTCTCTGATGTCACTATAGGTAGAAAATCATAGTCAGAAACTAATGAAGTGGTGTAGATATTTGTTTACCAAAATTATCCCATGAGTCATGCACACGGTTGTGAGGTGTTTTCATAGCATCATAATTTTTATAAAAAAATGAAGTGGTTATAAACATGAGCTTTAATAGTAGTTATGATATTGCCATTAAATATGCAACATCAATTATTAATATTTGATTAGGAAGATTTAATTAAGTGAATGTACATGGAAGCTTTTATTTAGAAAAAAAAATGAAGATTTCAAAAAAATAGGTGATGTCAATATACTTTATAAACCATATTTGTTTTACCTAATAACCAAGCAGATTATTCCATATATATGGTGTCATTAATAGATTATTTGCAATTATGTGTAAATAACATACAAATAATTTTATTTGGAGCTAATAGTACCTTAGGTATTACAACAATTCTGGTCTTATGAGATAACCATGTGGGATATTAGGATTAGTTAATGTATGAAACCTATCATATAGAAGTTGATATTATACCAAGTTATACATTTATCGGTATTGACAAGAGTACTTGTCAGAAAATGGGTGTAATATGCCTAATAATGTATAATATTACCTCAAGGTGTGTACTTAGATGTAGGATACATTAAATAAATATACTTATTAGATCTTTATGAGGGTATGTAAACATGACTAAGAGAATATGATGATGGGGTTTTATGTTTCACATGAATTATGAAATTGCTTGTTTATAATCGATTGGTTAAATAATTTCTTAGGTTTACATGTATTTATAACTACTTCATTAGTTGATTTCTATGCTTAGTAGTTATGACTAAAACACTAAACTATGGTTTAGAAATTACATAACATTAGAATAACTACATGTGGTGCACATTAAGATGTGCAAGTGATAGTATATAGAGATTATACATATAGTTCATTAGATGATTTATAAAAAAAAATCCATTAAGTTACATATGAATTAAGAACTTTAACCCTTAGAATAGTCTCCTAGAGGTAAATGATTCATTAGAATGAAAATTCATATTGGGTTTATGAATTATTTGACTTACTACTAATAATGTTAATGTCTATTAGTCATATATATTCAGTATCAAATACTTGTGTGCATTGCATATTATGAGTGTGTGTTATTATGTATAAATGTTTAGTTATACTTAGTCATAATGATGCATCATGGTGCATGTGTATGTGTTGTGATACTTTGGTATGCTTGTATGCAATTTAATTTAGGGTATATCCAAGTGGTATAATACTTTATTATTTGCTTGTTATTATTTGCATGGATCGGCTGAATCTTGAAAATCAAAAGTTTGGATTATGAGTTTTGATGTAGTTGAAATTTTATGATAGTATCGGATATCATAGGGTACTATAGTATAAAATTATGTTATTCTAGGTTGTACATAATGTAATTATTATGCCTAAACTCATATCTACATTTGACTATTTTATTATATACATGTTGGTTATTATTATGGATAGCATGTGTTGTTATAATTGATAAGAATTGTGTATGTGTGAATGCAAACTTTGAGAGTTTTAAAAATATTATGTTGGTATGTTATTGTGTTTTGTGGTAATGATGACTTGTTTATTTATATATAGTTACTTGTATAATACTTATATTTTTATGTATTTAATATTATTTTATATGATTGATTGTGTAAAATTGGTAGTTAAGTCTTAAAATATTAGACTATGATAATATGGGTTATCATAGAGAGTAGTATGTTTGAAAACTAATTATGGTAGTAAAAATCTATAATTACATGTGAATTTATCCAAGTGGTATATTTATAATCTTTTTTTTAAGTATGGGATATAATATAATGAAATATTCATGCATATGTTTGATGGATTAAATGTATGTTATTACTCCTTTGTATAGTGTGTTGTATGATGCATGTGCTAGTAAGATATAAGTTGTTGAATCTTATGGTTGAATTATATTTGACCAGTTTGTATTGCTAATGTAGAGTAAGGAGTGAGAGAAATTTCACTGGATTACTCGCATTGTAATGTTAGATAAAGGAAGTCTGATCAAGTGGTGTGCATAAAATTGATAGATCTATAGATCAATTTTATATTATTATTCACAAAACTTTGACCAAAGTATATTTATTGAGACATTATCATTTTATAATTATGATTTACATGTATGTGTGATATCTTGTAATATATCAAGTTTTATATGATACACTGCATTTTTAGTTAGTTAGAAATCATATAGCACACAGGTACTTGATAGTCTCTCTAGATTCTCACATTGTCACTAGCTACCCATCTGTAAAGGGAGGGCCATTCCCTGATGGGATTAGTGTGTGGATATCTGGTCTATGGTTGGTATTAAGAAGCATTCATATGATGCTCTCCCTCCCTATAGCAGTACTACATATTGAGATGACACTTGAGATTTCCATAGATACTTGAATTTCAAGAACTATGCTCTAAAATTGCCAAGTATCTTATTTGTACATTATATTATATTTTACTTTTTATTATAAAATAGTCACGAAGATTTGTAATTATACATTGATTCACATTGATAGTGGTGATTGTGTATTCATATAAGTTAAGTTTAGAATGTTATAATTACTTTCTATATTGAATTGTCATTCTCTCATGATATTATAGATTTGTATTTTATGTCTAATATGTATTGTTTTCATGTTTTCACATGAATAATTATATGATCTTTGTTAGACTCTCAGGTTGTAATCTACTTCTATATATGTGGTAATTTTTAAAAATGCATTTCTAGTTAGATCCCAGTGGGACTATTACATCTAGTATCAGATTTGTGGCTCAAACTCTAGGACCTAATGAGACCATTAACATTTTGTGTCTTATAAACCTAGTGACATAAAAAAATTCATTGGTATTTGGACTTGTAGTGTCTCAGTGTAAAACCATGTTACACCATGATTAGAGTGTAGTGGCATTCATAAAAATGTGTGCAAACTGTAGAGTGGGTACCATTAAGAGCACTCAAACCCCTTTTAGTTGTTTTGGAGATCATTTTATTGAGTGTCTCAATGGTGATGGTTATAATCAAGGCTTGGGTATATGGGTATATAGCATAGTTCATGAGCTATGAACAAAATATTTCTAACATAGTTTGATCACTTAGATCAAACACCTCGAGTATGATTACATCCTTGAACTTATCAAATCATCTTTATCATTGAGTTTTGTGAGTGTTTATTAAGCTCACGATTCTTCTCATTTAAATTTATGTGCTTTAGTTTTATGTCTATATTCATAAATCTTAGGAGTGGAAAATCTCTAAGTCAATTTTTATTTTAGTACCACCTAGGGTGGTGGAAATCTTATTAGTAGAGTGTTGTATTGCTTCATAATTCATTTATGTTAAGAGTTTGTTTATGGAATTTTCAATCTTAATATATGTGGTTTCATCCCTCTTTTTTGGCTTGGAGATGAGTTGTTATTATCTCATTATTTTATGATGTCATTACGAGTTGTTGAGAGGATTCACATTTTCATGACATTGATTAAGTGTTCTCTTTTATGGGAACTTGTTTTTTAATGTTGTTTGATCGTACTCCCTTGAAGTTGGTGGGATAATGTTTTATACTTCTTGTTGATAAAGAAGTTGTAGGATTGGATGAATTGTTATATCTTTGTGATTAGTGTTTTATTTCTCTCCTGGTTATGGAGATAGATTGTGATATTATTCTTATATCTTTGGTAAGTAGGTAAAATTTTGGAAACATTAAATTGTAGTATTTTCCTTTACCTAGTGAGGGTATGTAGGATTTTTATTTTGACATGATATTTCTTTATCTTTCACCTGTGACTCTTAAAAGTCACAACTTTATTCAACTAGTGATTTTAAAACATGTGGAGTGGGAAACCATGAATTATATATTATACTAAGAATTCTAAGTTGATTATAATTAGTATGATATTAATTACCCTTGATATTGATTGATGTTTTTCTCATTTTATGTGAAGATATATTTTTATACCTTTCACCAAAAGTGAGTAGGGTATAAGATGTGCAGAACACCTTGTCAATCTACGAGTTGAGATAAAAAATTAATTTGTATCATTCCAACCAATGAAGTAGGGAGACATTGTCTCGCTTGTAACCTTTTAAGGTTGAAAGGATGGTGTGATCCTTGGCATTAAATGTTAAGTTAATTTTAACATTATTTACTCTTAACCATGAATATATGACACTCTATGTTAAGTTATGAATATGATACTAGTTACGCATGGCTAGTGGTCATTTAATACAATTATAGATTGATTATATGATTTCCTTCATATGTATGTTGATACCTATAAAATTATTTAGTTCATATTATTGTTTTCTATGATTTGTTAGCCTAGAATTGTGATTCATTAAACATTGTGCACTTTATGGAGGTCATTAGGTCATAGAAGCCTAAGAGAAGAGAGGTGAATTAGGAATGTGATTTATAAGTGATAAGATAGTATCCTACTTAGACTCACATTGACTTGATAGTTACTAAGTTTGGATCCAACTAATAGACTTGTCAAACCTAGGATTTGACAGGTAGAACTTGTCAAATTCAGTCATATAGTCATATTCATATAAATGATAGAACATTTATTCCTTCATTTTGTATACATTGGGAGTATAGTGTTTCCGATTTTTATTCATCATCATACTTGTCAGGAGCTCTGTGGAGTAGTGATAGTATTGGTATGCTATACTTATCCAAATCTATGTGAGTAGTAATAGTATTAACATATACACATTATTCTCACCAAGTTCCTTAATTACTTTTCTCTAGAACACAAAAAACACTCTCTATGTTAGAGAGATGTATAGAGAAGATGGGGGAATTTTTTGTAACTCTCCTTGATCATTTATTTTGGCTTGTATGATGATATTGTGTGCTCTTAAGAAGTCAGTGAAACTTTCACTAAGACATGTGGGACCATTCAAGGTAATAAAAGTGGTCAATCCTATAGTATATAGGCTTATCTTGATGATTTTGGACCTCATGGTGGTCATTATAGAATCATTCAAAATAAGTAATACTCACAATCAAGTTTGCTTAATTAGGAGATGTTATTGAGTAGGGTTTTGTGGGACCAATACTATGGGAATATATCAACTTGAAGGAACCACAGTGAGTTCTACAAGTAATTTATCAATTATTTGATTTTTTTGACATTGTATATCATGTTATTACTTTGACAAATTTTTTATTGATAAATTATCTTTGAATAAGAGTCATCAAGGACGATGACTAGTTTTAGGGGGGGAGGATGTTTCATCTTAATTTCATGCCAAACAAACTTACTAGATTATCTATGGATATATGTAATTAAATTTTTTAGATTTGGTTATATTTCTAATTAAACTTGAGATTTGTTCCATTTCAAGATAATAGAATGTTTCTTAGTTAGATGTTAATACATGGTTACTTATTATGAACTATTTTATGTATACGTTTATATTTTAAATATATTAATGTATTATTTCAGTTATATATTATTATTTTATGATTATCATGTGATATGATCTAATTACCTATGTATTATGAGGTGGATGTAGAAGAATTATTCCCTTAAGTATATCAGATGAAGAGCATCATCGAAGAAGGTGATGTAGATGGAGACATCATAGGTCGATAGACAGCTACCAAAACCCTGCACACACCATGATAGTTAGTCATGGTAGAAAATGCATTTTAAAATTATTACATTATTGTATGTTTAAATTGTTATTTTATATGTTTGCCTGAGTAGGTAAAATTATATAAATAAATTCCCTTATGTGCTTAACCTAATATGCCATTAATACACCTAGAGGCAAATTTGATAAAGAAATAAATTAATATGGGTTATTATTTATGAGTTTATCATTAAATTGTTGAAGTATAATTAAATGTTAAATTAAATTTAATATGAAATTGAGATTTCATACTAAAATATGAAAAGGAAATTGTTATTTTTTTAAACATTGAAATTAGAAAAGAAAGAGAAAAAAATTAAAAATCTATTAAAAAAATAATTGGATTTCTCAAAATTAGTAAAAACAAAAAGAAAGGTAAAAATAAAAATTTAGAAAAAAAATTAGCATCTAATTTCTATATAAGAGAAATAATTATGGAGGAATTTTCATAGTTTATGCAAGAAGGGAGCAGCTTTGGAGAGAAGGTCAAAAAATAAGCAAGGAGCATGATTTTAGAATAGACGATGAGACATACCAGGTAGGTGTTTTGATTTTCAACCCATAGTATGTGTGTTTTGGGAATGATTGAATGTTAGGCTACAGATTTGCAAAATTATATATCTTGCATAAAACCAAACCAGTCAGTCTAGATTCAATGTCATAGGACATTAAAATATTATTTAATAAGACATCAAAGTATAGTTATCTGACCTGAGCTATTGTTTTGATTCTACCATAGTAAATCGGTGCTATGTGGGAGGTAAATATAACATAAATCTATGTTAGGGATTTGGAAATCATAAAACCTTAACTTATGTTATTATGTCTTTTATGATCAAAAATATATTAAAATATGGTGAATTATTATTTAATTTAATCTGGTTTTGACTATGTGTTATTTCTGTTAAATAACAAAAAGTAATCATGTGTGTTGTATCCATTTTATACATAACATAAATTTATATTTTTCACACTCAATGTATCTATGTAAAACTCATGTCTTATATGCAAGTGTCATATAAAGTTCATGTATTATTGTGACAACTACTTTTGATGATAAAGCTTATTTATGTAAAAATCACACTTTTATAGACAAACAACCTTTCAAAAGACTGACGACAAGATAGGTTTAACCTTAAATCCATAAAAACTTGAGATGTTTAATTATGATGGAAGTAACTCTTGTGCTTAGAAAAAAACTATAGGTAGTATAGTTAATAGTTATACTATTCCTGGTACGTTTTACAATAACCTTTATATCTTACAATGTGATTTGCATCAACTATGTAAATGGTTCTTAGTGTAATAGTATGCTTTACCAGTGTTGAATACCCAATTATAGCCATTCGCATAATATGTGTGTTTTTATCTCAAAATAAAATGTGGTGTATTATTTCTATTAAACACAACAATACACACACACACACACACACACACACACACTTTTAGCGAATAGAGATTTATATAATGATATATAATGAATGAATTATTAATGGAATGATATGTATGATTTATTTTAGTGGAGTGATTTGTTTGATTAGTTATTAGATTGTGTATCGGTGATAACTTCATAAGTTATTAGAATCCATGAGAATCCCTTACTAATCTAATATTAATAGCTTAGTAATATCAATAAATTATCACAAATAAAGAGTGTAATAGTGATATATTAATGTCCCTTCATGGATATTCAATGTTAGGATGTGAACTACGGATAAGATGTTATTATGGATTATAGTTTGGGAATTTATTCTCTCTAGCATCATTATAGGTAAAAAATCATAGCCAAAAACTACTGAAGTGGCATAGATATTTGTTTACTATAGTCATGTAAAATATAAAATTTGGTTACTTGAGTGTGGCTAATGACATCCGATCCATAGGTCCTCCTACTTAATTACATAACCCTTATAAGATTTTATTTTACCTATTCCCAATCATCCATAGCCTTTTGGACTTAACCCTTATAGACCCAGGCAGCTCCTTCAAGCCTAGATCCATCCCCCTAGGTCATATTCCCTCTGGACAATAGTGCCTAACTTGGATAGGAGCACTGAAACCTAGGGTGTCTTATTTTTGGCATTGTTGTCCAAGTGTAAATTTGGTTCAAGCAGTCATATGCTCTTAGATCCTTATCCTAATTCATGTTGGCCTAACGTGAATACATTCAATCCATGATATTAAATCCCTTATAAAAGGCCATTAAAAGTCTATTTATAAGGTTTGGCACTTATTTACAAGAGAGAAACAAGTGTACAATTAAGTACACTCAAACACTTTTCCCTATTATCTACATACAGCCTTCCAATATTATTCCAAGCCTATTCAAACCTTTGCACTAGTCCTTAGCCATCTAAAGTACACCTAGTTTTACATCTAGTTATATTTTTATACATAATTACACCAAGAACTTAAATGGGAGAACTGCATTATCTTAATCCCCCCTCAGAGTATTGGTATGTAGACAACATGCCCACACATAGGGTGTGAAGTGTGTCTAATGTATCCTTTACACACTAACCCCTTCTCTCTCTTTCCTAAGTTGCCATTCAAGTTCAAGAATGAAGAGATCTTAGGGCTTTGAAAATTTAAATAAATGCATAACAAGATTTATAGATTTTTGGGCTTTGATATTTCAATGATAGGGTAACACAGATGTATCGATCAGAACCTAAAAAAATTAGATCACCTAGACAACAACCTCAAAAAAGGACTATAGTGCCAAATAGTAGGGTGTCCCACTTTCGACACTCCTATCCAATCAAAAAATGAAGTTTAGAAACTTGTTTCCAACACTTTCTTAGTCTTGTACCTAAATTTTTGGACCCTATATCAAATCAAATAGCTTAGAATAAGTTAAGTCATTTTTCTCTCATTTATTACTATTTTTAGAAAAGGCAAAAACACAATCTATTTACATAAATTAGTGGCTTAATTATTGCACATTATTTTATGGTTTACTTTATTCTATACCTATTTATTAATTAGGAATAAAACTCTATTATTCTAAAAAATAATAAAAACATTGGCTAACCTGACTTCAAATTTTTCATACAAGCCCTAGAAACCCTACGGTAAATTCCTAATTGATTTTTCATATTAATTTTTGAATTTTTTATTGAATATTAAAATCAAAAATTCTCCTCAAATTTGAAAATTTTGTAGTAAATTTTAAAATAAACTTATTTCAAACCCTAGTTGTGTAGACACCTAAAGTAGGCCACCAATGACCTCCAATCAGGCTTTTGACCAATTTCCAAAAAAATACACAATTTGGCCTAAAAACACTAAATCACATTAAAATATTTGAAACTGACATATTCAAGTGCTAATTTTGGCTAGGGTATCAATAAATGGGATAATTCAATTCATGGGCTAGCTAGCTTTGATCAGACTATTTTGAGTCAAAATATCAATTTTGTACTTGGGTGCTCTAGATTGCTCTTTTCTATAAAATTTCTTGTACGAGATTCATGTATTCGTTATTTTGTGTTGACAACATCCTAAATGGGATAACAAATACAATGCATCTAACATCAACTTTTAATTTTAATCCAGTTAAATTTCAAGCCAATAACAAGGCATTCTAATCAATTTGAGTAATTTGTGCACAAAGTGCTTAATCATGCTTAAGAGTTAATTAAACTAAATTAGAGCCTAATTAAGAATTCCATGGAAAATTGTTGAATACTTATTTTTGGAAATGAATGAATATTTACATCATTAAGTGACCTTATTTCTTGAAAAAACATCCCTAGGCCATAAATACCATAAATATCAAGATTCATGCCTCTCGTGCCTCATCAATGCCCTCTATGCCTCTTAATTGCTCCTCTATACCAAATATTTATGATCCTATTTATGAATTTTAATTGAAAAGTTATATTAAGCCTTATCCACACATCTCAATCCTAATATGAATGATTTAGATTGATTTTACCCATTTGCAAAAATCTATAAATAGGTGGCCTTGCCACATGAGTTTTAAGTCTTGATAATGCAAAGTTATAATGCATAAATGATTTCAAAAGTTATTGCAATTAGTGCTACCATGCCAAATTTATTCCAAACCAATCCAATCCAAATCCAAAGGTGTTAAGGAGAGATGGAGGGAGCCAAGACTCCATTGATGTAGACTTCATGAGCACAAGCTAAGTAAGCCACTACAAAAGCATTTGGAGCATCTAAGGAAGGTGAAGAATTCTTATTTTTTCATAATTTTTAGTTGTGTTTGTCATTTTTTATTATTATTAAGCTCACCTTAGTAACTAGGCATGAAGGTGTTAGTTTAGTGTGTTGTTTTCCAATTTGTTTTATTCATTTTGTCAATAACACAATATTAATCTCCTTTTCTTAATCAAATTCCTAGTTCATAAGTTACATTAACTAGCTCCTAGTAATCTTCTAGTAATTTTCCAATCATTTTTTAAATTTTTAGTTGAATATTAAAATTAGAAAATCACTTTAAATTTCAAAAAATTATAGTAATTTTTAAAATTTTATTTTTCTCAAAACCCTAGTTGCATATACTAAGTCTTATTAAATCAAGCACTTTCACATAAATTTTTGAATTTTTCATGAATATTTAACTCAAAAATTCAATTTTAATTTCAAAAATTCATAGTATTTTGTAAAAATATTTTTAAAAAATATCTAGTTGCATATACTAGCACCTATTTACTTCTTGAGGTATCACCTTACATCCATATGCCCTGTATGTTTGCTTTCTAGTTTGAGTGACATGTGCCCATGTCCCTTGTTTGCATGGTCCCTTGGCCAACCTTGTACTCTTCTTTCTTATTACTCCATGTGATTTTTTACTTGATTCATTTTTTGATTGTTACAATTCCTTGATCCATATCATGCATTTTTCTTGCTTTCTTGGATGCTATGATGGACATCATACTCCATCCCTCTTTAACAACTAACAACTAACATATAACATTTTTAGTTTCAGTTATATATATTGCACATGTTATTACATTGTTATATCTATCTAGGCATACCCCTATTGATCTAAAAATCTCTCAATACAAAAATTGCTATATCTTGAGATATGTTGTTGATTATCAGTGTTATATCATGTATATTTCTAGATTAACACACTTATAAGGTTTCTTCTTATGAGGGAAGTCATTACAGGTTCATCATTCCTACCTTTAGAAGAGGGGGAAATAAATAGGGGTTTTTTCATAGACATCAAATATCCTATTAGTTAAAACAATAGCATTTAGATCACCCAATTAAAAATCCAGAGGTCAAACCAATCAGAATAAAACAAAAAAATAGTGACAATTCCAAATCATAAACTAGTTTCAACATAGGACAATAGCACTAAAAATAGACAGAAACATCAAACACAAGAGTGTCCTCATTTTGGTTCTCTTGTTTAGGTATTAAAACACCCAATTTCTCTAGTAACAGGCAAAAAATTTAGCTTAGCTAAAGTTTTTTCACACCTAGATCAGTTAGAATCAGTAGTTTTAGTATAGTTTTCTTAGGGAATCCAGATATAGGGGGTATCATATGTGGCATGATGGATCTCACTTCTAGTTTTATATTATGTAGTTGACATAACTTTTAGATCAAAATCCATGTTCCAAACACTAGTGATTTGGGGAAGTGTGCATAGCATATTGGTCTTCTTTTGTTTTCAAGTTCATTTTATTACCCAAGCATTCTCAGCAGTTGCATGCCTTACTCCATCTGTAGGTGGTTGACATCATTTTTAATTTGAACATTCATACAAGTTTAACTTCTTGAGTACCCATGTTCATGAGTTGGCTTTCACATAATCATATTGCATTAGTTTCAGAGTGGCTTTCATACAAGCTTAACCTCCATCTTTTGAAATGGCCAAGAGTGACCTAGTTTCTAGCATACATTCGGCTATCTACACCACATTGTCAAATTTTTAGAGCATCCATGGGCTCCATGAGCCATCTCATATGACATATATTGTATACTAGTATCACTTCATAGCTTCACTTCACATGGCAATGATGGAGCCAAAGGGCTAGCCTTTATATTATTGAGCCACATATTTAGAGGGATTGAACACATAGTCTAAACATTGATTATCATACATATGATCATATAGCTTCACTCAGTAGGTGACAATGGAGACAAAGGGCTACCCTTTGTGTTCTTAAGCCACTTTTCAGAGAATTGAGCACTCAGCTCTGTTTGTGATATAAATTTTGGTACAACATCATCCAGCATAGTCCAACATTACTCAACCTTACTTAGGATCACAATAGGTTTTGTATTAGTTCATGTATCCAGTGAGGTGTATTCATTCCTTTATCTTCCTTTTTTTTACTCATCTTTTGTATGTTCTTGTTTATATCACATATAATAAGAATTAATCTACTCTTTGTTCATTTCATATATTCACACTTGCACAATGTGCTCTTTATGCACTATCCAGCATTACTCAATATCACACAAGCTTCATAGGATTCACCTTTGTAGGTAAGTTTAGGTATGCTTTTTATTTTTTATTTTATCCAAGTATTTCACTTTGCTACATCACTAGAATAAAAAGGGGGAAATGTAGTCATGTAAAATATAAAATTTGGTTACTTGAGTGTGGTTAATGACACCCAATCCATAGGTCATCCTACTTGCTTGCACAACCCTTATAAGCTTTTCTTTCATTGATTCTTAGTCATCCACAGCCTTTCATACTTAACCCTTACAAACCCAAGTAGTTCTTTCAGGCCCAAATCTATCCCCTAAGTGTAGATACCTAAAATTGGCCACCAATAACCTCCAACTAGGCTATTGACCGATTTCCACCAAAATGTACAATTTGGCTTAAAAATACTAAAGCACATTAAATAAGTTGAAATTGATATTATCAAGAGTTAATTTTAGCTAGGGTATCACTAAATGAGACAATGCAATTTATGGGCCAGCTAACTTTGATCAAATCATTTTGAGTCAAAATGCTAATTTTGTACTTGGGTGCTTTGGATTGTTCTTTTTTATTAATTTATTGTACGAGACACGTGCTTTTATTATTTTTTGTTGACAACATCTTAAATGGGATAATAGATGCAACATATCTAACATCAACCCTCAATTTTGATCTAGTCAAATTTTGGACCAATAATAAGGCATTCTGATCAATTTGAGTGATTTGTGCATAAAGTGCTTAATCATGCTTAAGAGCTAATTAAACCAAATTAGAGCCTAATTAAGAATTCCATAAAAACTTGATGAATAATTATTTTTAAAAATAAATATTGAATGTTTGCATCATTAGGTGACATCATTTCTTGGGAAGACATCCCTAAGACATAAATGAATAAAATCTCAAGTTTAACCCCTCCCATGCCTCATCAATGCATCATATACCTCTTAAATGCCCCTCTATCCCAAATATTGATGATCTTATTTATGTATTTTTAATTACATAATTGAATTAATCTTTATCCACACATCTCAATCTTGAGATGGATGGTTCAGGTTGATTCTAGCCATTTTCTAAAATCTATAAATAGAAAGGCCATGAACATCATTTTTAAGTTATTTTGGTGTAAAGTTATTGTGCTCAAATATCTTCAAGAAGCTTAATTTATGCAAAGTTACCATGCCAAATTTATTCTAAAAATATTTCACATACCAAAGTTATGATACCAAAATATTGAAGCCAAAGCCAAGCAAGGTGCCAAGGAGAGATGGAGGTAGTCAAGCTTTCATTGATGCAGACTTCATGAGCACAAATCGAGCAAGCCATTATAATAAAACATTTGGATCATCCAAAGAAGGTGAAGGATTTTTATTTTTCCTTAATTTTTAGTTGTGATTTTCATTTTTTTGTTATTAATCTCACCCTAGTAACTAAGCATGAAGGTGTTATTTTAGTGTGCTTTTGATTAGATTTATCCACTAACACAATACTAATCTCTCCTTCAACGTCAAATTCCTAGTTCACATAATGACATGCCCAATGGGACCACAACCCACAAATTTTCTTACAAAGCCTCTGCAAGAAACCTATTAACCATCGTCATGTAGGATCTTGGAGTATGGAAGCAAAAAAAATCAACAATTTGAGCAAAAAAGTCCATTTTTATAAACCATGGTTTTGTTCTTGAGATGGCCCAACTTAGCTCTAATTCATCCCAACTCATCTTTGGTTCATCCTAACTTAGATCTAGCTTGCCCCAATTTGGCTCTAGTTCATCCTAACTCAGCTTTGGTTCATCCCAACTCAGCTCTAGTTCATCCTAACTTACCTTTATCCAACCTTACTCACCTATCAACCTGACTCACCTATCAATCCAACTTGCATGTCCAACCCAATTCACCTGTCCAACCCAACTCCCCTGTTAACCTGACTCGCATATCAACCCAACTCACCTATCTAACCCAACTTGCCTATCTGACCCAACTCGCCTGTCAACTTAACTTGCCTATCAACCCAACTCGCTTATCCAACCCAACTCAAATATCAACCTGAGAGCTCATTTTTCAAAAGTTCTTATTTCATCCTCAAAATTTCTTCAAATCTAAGCAACTTGTTAACATTTTTCTTACAATATCTACATGGAAAGTCATCTAAGTAAACTAAATTAATGTCTTTCACATTTCATTTAAGTGTTTTAAAATGAATTAGGAACTTTATTTTTGGGTTTAATGAAAAATTTAGATGTTTAAGTGAATGTTTTGATAACTTAATATTTCAAATTTAAAATTTACGACCAAGGGGTCAAAATAACACCACCCAATCATTCAACTTGGTGCTTAAAAATGAACTCACCTTTCCAAAAATTTTGTATTCAATTATTTTTTTAAATTAGAACTTGTTTGATAAAAAGGAGCTTTGCGCGTGTATGCTCTTCTATTTTTCCCCTTTAGGGAACCCTTGGAATCAAAAGCATCATCCTTATTTAAAAAATCATATTCCAAAGATTAAAAATAATGTCATCTAAAACACTCTCCAAAAACTTGTCATAGTTTGAGTGACCTTGAAAATGACCTTAAAGTCTTTCTTTTTATATCTTTCATTTCATTACATCTTAGCTTATGAGGGAGATGTCATTACCTCTCACGAGTTCTTAAGAGAAGATTTGACCTGAGGTTTTATCTCTCAACATTGACTTCACCCACTCTCACTAGGATCAAAAGGTTTGAGTGGTTAAACCACCTTTTAGTGATGGAGTTACATGTGGAATGTATTTGCACTTTGGACATTGCACTACACTAAACGAACAATAGGATGTAGTGGTTAAAAAAAGCACTAGACCTTTTTGTAACAAACCAAGTGTCATGGACACCTAATTTTCATGCTTTTATTTTTCATCATTTGGAATGAAATTCATTATGTAATACCCTAGAAATATTCAAAAAAACTCGCTAGTTTAGTCAACCCCACATTGTCATACCCTTTCTAGGATTTGGATGATTATACTTAGAGTATTTTGTTCATTTTTACTTGGTATGTTTTGAGACTAAAACATGATTATTAGTTTATAAACCATACCAAAATCAATTTATTTATATGTCACTCTTTTGTCTAAAGAGGTGTTATGATGACCATTTTACACCACACTTGTACCTTGAAATTTTTGCTAAACCTGTTTGTGTGTGTGTTATTTGAGTTATAAAGGATAGTGTTACGCTGCCAAAATCATATCAAACCATTTTTTCTTTGAATCTTTGAAACATAACATTTATCACATCATTTGATCATGATTACACCATTAGGCTACTCAATTTGTTTCAAATTTTGTTTACCATTGTGCCAAAAACTATTTATTTCAAACCATGTCATATCAATGAATTGAACCTTGTTTATGTGCCGTCATACTATCCAATCTTGTCTAGATTATTTGGTCAAATATTAATTTTTAATGTTGAGTTTTCAATTAATATTGATAAGTTTGGATTCAAACATTGATTGATTTTTGTTTAAGCCTCAATTCGTGGGGTTGATACACAATTTTTTTTCTTTTGGATTATATAACTTCAATTAATCAATTACCCAAATCTAAACTCTATTTATGGTTTATTTATTTAATTCCTATCCTCATCATTATTTATGTCTTTATTTGAGAGAACACAACCTTTCTCCAAGAGCCTTTTGCCTCATGTCTTATGCCAACTGATCATGTTTATGTTTGATTCCATGTGCAAGGTTTATGTCAAAGTTATTTTCAAACTTATTAGATTAAATCAAATCACATCATGCCTTTATTTCAAGCTTAGATTTTGATGTCATTTGGATAAAATTTCTAAGCATATCTTGTTTGAGCCTAGATTTTGACTCAACATTTAGATAAAATACCTAGCGACTCTTTTCCTTTCCTAGTTTAGACCTTGTTTAGAACAATTTGACCTAGACTTTTGACATGCCAATTTTTATTTAGATGCTTGACCTTTTATGTGTATGACATTTGATGTTAGATATTTGATATTAGACTATTTTATGCCAATTATTATCACAAACCATTTTAGAGATACAACTCCACCTTTGACTAAGTTGGACCAAGTTTGAACCATTTGTCCTTTAGATAGTTTTTTTAGAGTTTGTAAAACTCTAAACCTTTTTATTTCAGAGCTTTCATCATTTATGCAAATATGTCTAGATACACTTATGGTGGAGTCATGTACAATCCATCTTATGATAGAATGGTTACATAAATTCCACTAGAAACTCCTATAGAGATAGGTTTTCTAGGGAGTTTTATTATTATCCCTACAATGCTTCATATGGGGAACAAAGTCAAAAGCCAACTTACAATCCAATTCAAAACCCTAACTAAGATGATATGGTTTACCAGGAGGACTTGGATGCTTTGGCTTATGCAAGTAATCAAGTTCCATGACATCCTTTTATTATTTGATCATTCACTACCCCTAACCCTCCTTTGGATTATACAAGATATCAAACTCTACAATATCTAAGGAATAACATTACCATTCCTATACCTCATGCTTTATATTTTGTGAGCAACCAAGCTCCACAACACCCAACCATTTATATACCAAGACCTCATCCTTTGGCTTGTGTGAATAACCATGCTCCATAATGCCCCTTCATCATTCTAAGACCTAGTCCTTTGGCTTGTGTGAGAAACTAAGCTCCACACTACCCTATCATTACCATTTTAAGACTTCATCCTTTAGCTCATGTAAGCAATCAAGATCCACAATGCCCTACCATTATCCAACCATATCCCATTCCTCCTCCATTACCAATCCCATCCAAAACCTCAACCAATCTAATCATTTGAAGACCAAGATATGTTCAAAATTATTTTTTTCTAACTCATTGGAAACCAAGGCCAAAATAACCAACCAATCTAAGATGTATTTTTAACTAATCATTTTTGACAAGTCAATCTATGATGAATCACCTATTGATCATATACTAGTTGTCAAGGAGTCTCACTCTATTTATCTAGTCTTTGTTGAGTCACTTTTAATGATTATAACTACCTTTGGTAAAATCATTACCTTGACCATATGCCTATTTTTCAAGAGCCTCTTATTGACAAGCTAGTCTCTAAGGAGTTATCTCTTGACCTTTCTTCCTATTATAAATGAGTCTCACTTTGAAAAACCAATCATGATGGAGCCCATCATGCCATTATAGGTTATTACTTATCTAATACCAAATATTCAATAAGATATCATTGTGATATAGTACTCATCAAATGAAGAATCAGAGTCAGAGTCAGTTTCTACTCTTAGACTGACATTAGAGTTAGCATAAAAATCTGAATCAGCATCAGTCTCAACATTAAATTTAGAGTCCCTTGAGTTAGAATCAAAAGAAGAAGAATATGTTCATGGTTGTTACAACATTGGTTATGCATACCTTCTCAGAGGTGCTACGAGACAATTAAGATAAATTTATTGGTGAAAACCTCTTTGAGGCACAAATAGCTGAGCACAAAATCTCTTCACTACTTGATAAAGATAAAATCAAATATCAAATCAAAATAGATTCATATCTATAGCATAATCAGATTGTAGCTACTCTTAGGCCCAAAAAATATATATATGATGGTCCTATTGATATAACAAGTCTTTGACCCCACCAAAACCAAAGTCATGTCAAATCCAACATCAGAAACATTACATGTGACTAAACATCCCAATCTTCATTTTTTTATCAACCATTATACCTTCCATTATCATCAGCCATTCTATTTCAAAATCAAACCTGCCATCCATTATTTGTCCTTATTTACCATCCATGGTTATAATTTATTTTTTAGAAGATACAAAGATACCTTGTCTTGACGTTTGAAGGAATCCAAATCAATGACCAACAAAGAGCACAACATTCTTAAAATCTAGATCTGTAGGCAGTTCTTGATAGAGTAACTATCTAGATGAGGTATGGGCTAGAAATTAATATGATCAAGTATTTTGTTTGTATCATTTATTGATTAGGACATGTATCTCCCTATTAGTAGAAATAATAGAATCAAAAACCACACTCAGACCAAAAACATATACCATACCATGTCATTATCATTGTTACATATCCTTTTGCCATTGTCAAGTATCCTTCCATTTACCCCATCACTTGGGGGCATTCCTCTTACCATTTTTATCTAACCTATCAAAAATAATCATTATCCTAAAGCAATGCCATTACATCCTATCATTCCATTCATATCTAGACTAAAGCCTATTTTTAGTCATCCTACTCATTCTTGTTTTGATCTTGGTTCATTTGATTCTTCCCACACCTTTTATGAGAGGATTATTATCAAGTTTCAATAATCAATCAAATCCATATTTACAATGATAGTCTATTAAATTAGTGTGATAGTTGATCTGGCAAGATATCTTTCATTTTCCATCTTGTATCAATTTTGTTTATGTGAGCTTGATTATAACCACCTATGGGCAAATCAGTGTCTCACCAGTCTTGCTACTAATTATAACCACCTATGGATAGATTAGTATCATTGATATATTCCATTGTATCCTAGTTATAATGCCCTATGGGCAAATTAGGGGTAACACTTTTTTATCATGTATTACCACATCACCTTTCCGTTATTGTTTACATTTGACTGGCCATTTATTAGATTTGAGAACTTGTTGGGACCTAGTTGGTTTTTTCCCACCTTTTATGTGGATGTAATTATTATGACTTGAGGTCATTTTGGGGCTATGTAGGTCATGCTCAATTCATGTTTAGGTCATCTCAATCCCCCTTTCCATATGCTCTCATTATTTTACGAGCAACCTAACCCAAATACTCTCATCATTTTATGAGTAACCTATGCCAAACACTCTCATTTTTTTGAAAGTAGGTATCTCATCATTATCTAACAAGTTGATATGCCTTAAAATGTCAAAAAAAAAAAAAAAAAAACATTCATAACGTTTCAAAAAATCCAAAAACATTTGTCTTGTATAATCCTAGTTAGTTATCCTCGATCCACCCTACTGGGGCAAAGTCATTGTCAGGATGCTTTCTTTTGCTTTTATTTTCAAGCTTTCTATTTATTTATTTATTTAAAGTTGTTTGTATATTTGTATGATTTTTGTATGTTTGTTTGTTTGTTTGTTTATCTTCTTTCCTGTTTGTTTGCTTTCAGTAGTGTTGTCTTGACTCAGTCTATATGTGTTCATTGGGTGATTATTTATGCACATTATTCTTGAGTCCATCCATATTCATATGTCAACATTGTCATCATGTTTTTTATAATTGGTACATTATTTTTGAGTGTTTATTGGAGTAGGAGTTAGTCCTTATGCATTGTTTGGCCAAGTCTTCATGGTGTTCTATCATGATGCCTACCATCACATGTTACAATAAAAATCAGCTTTAATAAGGTTTAAAATCAATGGAGCCATAAAATTTTCTCCTCGACACCTTGTAAAATCCTTCCACCCATCTTGATCAAATCAACCCATTACCCATTCTAGTTGTATTATTATTAATAAAGATGAGCATGTCCTTGTTGGTAGGTACAATTAAATCATTTTTAATGATCAATCTTATTCTTCTTTTCATCTCTTTCCTCATTTTGCACTTGCTCATCTTTAATTTGTATTCCAATTTATATCCTTAAGTTATGCTTGCTAATCAGCCTTAAATGGGGCACCATCATCTTTAGCAAATCTAGGTCCTTCTAATGATTATAACCATCTATGGGAAAATCATTATTTTGACTTTTATTCCTAATTATAACTACTTTTGGGTAAATCATCATCCTTTTTAAATCAATGCATGCAAGCATTTTTTCATTTGGATTAATCTCAACTACAGGTTAATTCCACCTTTTCTTCTTGCTTCTTTTTGATGGTTCATCCATCCACATATGTGATGGCTACTCCCTTGAGGGGGCATCATTCTGGGCTTCCCAAACATAATTTGGATCTTTGTTCTTCAATCATCATCTTCTTTTTGGCATACATAATATTTTTCATTCTTTGAGAAGACATTACTTTGCCTATGTTTACAACATCTTCCTAAATAGGAGCAAACTATAGACACCTAAAACTGGCCACTGATAACCTCTAATCAAGCTTTTGACCAATTTTTACCAAAATGCATAATTTGGATTAAAAACACTAAAGAAAATTAAATAAGTTGAAATTGATATATTCAAATGCCAATTTTGGCCAAGGTATCACTAAATAGAACAATGCAATTTATGGGCTAGCTAACTTTGATCAAATCACTCTGAGTCAAAATACTAATTTTGTACCTAGGTGCTCCAAATTGCTCTTTTCTATCAAATTTCTTGTATAGAACATGTGCCTTTGTTATTTTGTGTTTACAACATCCTAAATGAGATAACAGATCCAATGCATCTAATATCGACTCCCAATTCCAATTTAGTCAAATTTTGGACCAATAATAAAGTATTCTGATCAATTTAAGTAATTTGTGCACAAAGTGCTTAATCATGTTTAAAAACTAATTAAACCAAATTAGAACCTAATTAAGAATTCCATAAAAATTTGTTGAATACTTATTTTTAGAAATGAATATTGAATATCTACATCATCAAGTGACATCATTTCTTGGGAAGACATCCCTAAGCCATAAATGCACAAAATATCAATGTTAACCCCTCCCATGCCTCATCAATGCCTCCCATTCCTCTTAAATACCTTCCATGCCTCTTAAATGCCCCTCTATCCCAAATATTGATGAAATTATTTATAAAATTTTAATTATATAATTGAATTAATCCTTAGCCACACATCTCAATCTTGAGATGGATGGTTTAGGTTGATTCTATCCATTTTCTAAAATCTATAAATAGAGAGGCCATGAACATTATTTTTAAGCTATTTTAGTGCAAAGTTATTATGCTTAAATATCTTCTGGAAGCTTAACTTGTGCAAAGTTACCATGCCAAATTTATTCTAAAAAGATCTCACATGCCAAAGTTATGATGTCAAAATATTGAAGCCAAATCCAAGCAAGGTGTTAAGAAGAGATGGAGGTATTCAAACTTCCATTGATGTAAACTTCATGATAAAAAACTAAGCAAGCCACTACAACAAATCATTTGGAGCATCTAAAGAAGGTGAAGGATTCTTGTTTTTCCTTACTTTTTAGTTGTAATTTTCTTTTTTTGTTATTAAGATCACCCTAGTAACTAGGCATGAAGGTGTTAGTTTAGTGTGCTTTTTATTTGATTTATCCACTCACATAATACTAATCTCCCCTTCATCATCCAATTCCTAATTTAGAAAAGGTCTCATTCCCTCTGGATAATAATGTCCAACTTAGATAGGAGCATTGAAACTCAAGGTGTCCTATTTTTGGTGTTATTTTTCAAGTGCAAATTTGGTTCAAATGATCATATTCTCTTGGATCCTTTTTCCTAATTCATGTCAGCCTAACATGAATTCATTTGACCTATGATCATTAAATCCCCTATAAAAGTCCATTCAAAGTTCATTTAGAAGGTTTGACACACATTTACAAGAGAGAATCAAGAATACAAGTAATTACACTCAATCACTTTTCCCTATTCTTTGCATATAGCCTTCCAATATTATTACAAGCCTATTCAAACCCTTGCACTAGTCCCTAACCATCTAAAGTACACCTAATTTTGCATCTAGTTGCATTTTTATATACAATTATACCAAGAACTTCAATGGAAGAGCTACATTAGCTTGATCCCTCCTCAGAGTATTGATATGTAGTTAGCATGTCCACACATGGGGTGTGAAGTGCATCTAGTGTATCCTTTGCATACTAAATCCTTCTCTCTTTCCTAAGTTGTCATTTAAATGCAAGCACAAATAATTCCTAGGGCTTTGAAGACTAAAATAGATCCACAATGAGATCCATAGACTTCTAGGTTTTTATATTTCACTAATAGGGTAACACAAACCTATCGAACATAACCCAAAAAACTTAGATCAATTAGATAATAGCACTAAAAAAGGACTACAACACTAAACATCAAGGTGTCCCACTTTTGGTGCTCTTGTCCAATCAAAAAATAAATTTCAAGAACCTATTTTTGACACTATCTCAGTCTTATACGTAAATTTTTAAAATAAATAGCTCATAATAAGCTAAGTTATATTTTCTCTCATTTATTATTATTTTTAGAAACAGCAAAAATATAATCTATTTACATAAATTAGTGGCTTAATTATTGCACAATATTTACTAATTTACTTTACTCCAGCCCTGTTTATTAATTAGGAATAAAACTCTATTATTATGAAAAATAATAAAAACATTTACCAAAATTATCTCATAATTCATGCACACGGTTGTGAGGTGTTTTCATAGCATCATAATTTTTATAAAAAAATGGAGTGGTTTTAAACATGAGATTTAATAACAGTTATGACATTGCCATTAAATATGTCACATCAATTATTAGTATTTGATGAGGAAGATTTAATTAAGTGAATGTATATGGAAGCTTTCATTTGAAAAAAAATGGAGATTTCAAAAAATAGGTGATGTCATTATACATTATAAACCATATTTTCTTTACCTAAAAACCAAGTAGATTATTCCACATATATGATGTCATTGATAGCTAATTTGAAATTATGTGGAAATAACATACAAATAATTTTATTTAGAGGTCATGGTACCTTAGGTAATATAATAATTTTGGTATTATGAGATAACCATATGGGATATTGGGATTAGTTTATTATGAAACCTATCATATATAAGTTGACATTATACCAAGTTATACATTTATGGGTAATCACAAGAGTGCTTGTCAGAAAATGGGTGTAATATGCATAATACTGTATAATAGTACCTTAGGATGTGTACTTGGATATAAAATACAATAAATAAATATACTTATTAGAGCTTTACAAGGCTATGCAAACATGACTAAGAGAATATGATGATGGTTTTTTATGTTTCACATAAATTATGAAATTGCTTGTTTACAATCGATTGGTTGAATAAAATCTTAGGTTTTCATGTATTTAAAACTACTTCATTAGTTTATTTTTATGCTTAGTAGTTATGACTAAAACACTAAATTGTGATTTAAAAATTACATAGCATTATAATAACTACATGTGATTCACATTAAGATGTGCAAGTGCTAGTATATAGGGATTATACCTATAGTTCATTAGATTATTTGAATAGGCCATTAAGTTACATAAGAATCTATTGGTAATTTTGGTTGATGTCTATAATATTCTCATTTATGTCAAAGGTAGCTTGTGCTATCAAACATTAATGTCAAAAGTTGAATTGCATAGACTTACAATGCAAATCAAATTTATGAATAAATTCTACTTATAAAATAAGTAAAGCAGTCTTGAGAACCTAATTAGATATTGTAGTGCAAATCAAGATTCTAGAACAACTTTACCTCTCTTAACTTTATAAGTTAATGTCCTAAGAACCTGAATGGGCCTAGCAATGTTGGTCATGTTTATACAAGAATTTATTAGGGTTTCTTGACTCATTTATTACATTCACATTCTATTTGCACTTAGCCAGTTTCAATTCTCGATTATCCTTTAATGTGTATTTGACTTTTGCATTTTCTTGCATCTTGGTTCTTGCATCATACAACAATTATCTATTCTTATTTCTATCTTTTAAAACTATGGGATTCTGGTCATAACTGCATCATTTCCTTTTCGTGTCTTGGTTCATGCATAATGTCATAATGTTTTGGTCTCTTTACTATGTTTGGCAGCTACTAGATTTATCTCTTAAATGCACAACCTCCTTAATCAATGATTGATCAGTTAGATTGATAAAACTTGAGCTTTGTGCAATCATTTATAGGTTTTTTTTGTTCCTTCAATTATTCATTGAGAATATATTAAATGTGGGCCTTTGATTTCTTTCTTTATGCTAAGTCTAACCATCGAGCTCCTCTTTCAATATCTCTACTTCTTATATATCAAGATCATTTTCAATCCTTTTGATTTATTTTAATATGCTCGATATATAAATTTGCCACTATGCATTAACCTTCAAGCACCTTTAAGGCTTTGGATTCACTCACTCCATTGGATCTTCTTAATCCTAACTTGTGTGTCATTGGATCATCAAAGATGCTTGCTCTTTATGTTAACTAGATCATTAACCTTCGACATGTTGACTTCATCTCGCTTCTTTTAGCATCTTTGAGATGCTTCCCCTTTGTTTATCTCTTCAGACTTGCTCAAACTTTAATATGTTCCCTTCAAAACAATTTTCATGGACTTTTTGTCTGGGTTATTTTCTTCAGGACTTTTCTCTTTGGGCTATTATTCTGACTTAATTATTTGAGACAATTTTCCCAATAAATTGTCCTTTGAAATCCTTGCAAATGTCTTCATGCCCTTCAAATTTTTTATAGACTACCCTTTAGCTTTCTTGAACGGTCCACTTTCCCTTCAAAATTTTTGTGAACTACCCTTTGACTTTTTTGAATGGTCTACTTGCCCTTCAAAATTCTTGAGAAGTTTCCTTCAACTTTCTTGAATGGTCCACATACCCTTCAGCCATTTATAAACTACCCTTCAGCTTTTTTGAAAGGGTCCACATACCCTTCAGCTTTTTGCAAACTACCCTTAAATTTTTCTGAAAGGGTCCACATACCCTTCAGACTTTCTTGAATGTACCCTTCAACTTTTTCAAGTGCTAGTATATAGGGATTATACCTATAGTTCATTAGATTATTTGAATAATCCATTAAGTTACATAGGAATTAGGAACTTTAACCCTTGGAATAGTCTCCTAGAGGAAAATGAGTCATTAGAATGAAAATTCATATTGGATTTATGAATTATCTAATTTACTACTAATAATATGAATGACTATTATTCATATGTATTTAGTATGGAATAATTGTGTGTATTACATATTATGAGTGTGTTATTATATATAAATGTTTAGCTATACTTAGTGCATAATGGTGTATCATGATACATGTTTATATGTTGTGATACTTTTGTATGTGTGTATGAAGTTTAATTTAAGGTATACCTAGGTGGTATAATGCTTTGGTATATTATTATGTTATATGTAAATTATGACTTATTTTTTTAGATATATTTACTTTTATAACGCTTATATTTTCATGTATTTAAGACTACTTTATATGATTGATTATAGAAAACTAGTAGTTAAGTCTTAAAATACTAGACTATTGTAATATGGGTTATCATAGAGAGAGTATGTTTGTAAACTAATTATGATAGAAAAAATATTCAATTGTGTGTGCATTTACTTAGGTAATATATTCATAATCATTATTTCTAGTGTAGGATAGAATATAATGAAAGATTCACACATATGTTTGACAAATTAAATATATGATGTTATTACTCCTTTATATAGCATGTCATATGATGCATGTGCTAGTAGGATGTAAGTTGTTGAATATTGTAATTGAATTGTATTTGACCAATCTTCATTGCTAATGCAGAGTAAGGAGAGAGATGAACTTCACTGGCTTACTGGCATTGTAATGTTAGATAAGTGTAGTATGATCAAGTGGTATGCATGAAATTGATAGATCTATAGATCATATTTATATTATTATTCATAACGCTTTGGTCAAAATATGTTTAGTGAGACATTATCATTTCATGAGTATGATTTAATGTAAGTGTGATATCTTTCAATAAATCGAGTTTTCTATGATATGTTGCATGTTTATTTAGTTATAAATCATACATCACATGGGTGCTTGCTAGTCTCTCTAGATTCTATCGCCATCACTATCTACCCATCTATGAAGAGAGGGTCATTCCTTAATAACATTAGTGTGGGGGATTGTTGGTCTATGGTTGGTATGAAAAATCACTCAGATGATGATCTCCCTCCCCAAAGTAGTACTACTTATTGAGATGACACTTAAGATTACCACAAATACTTAAAGTTCAAGAACTATGCTCTGGGATAGCCAAGTATCTTATTTGTACATTATATTGTATTTTACTTGTTATTGTAGTCATGAAGAGTTGTAATTATACATTGATTCACATTGATAGTGGTGATTGTGTATTCACATAAGTTGAGTTTAAAATGTTATAATTACTTTCTATATTGAGTTGTCATTCTCTCATGATAGTAGAGATCCATACTTTATGTTGTAATATGTATTGTTGTCATGTTTGCATGTGAATAATTATATGATCTCTATTAGACTCTCAGGTTGTAGTCTACTTTTATGTGTGTTAATTTTTGAAAAAAAAACGCATTTCTAGTTAGATCCCAGTGGGGTTGTTACAACATTTTAGAGTTACATACATTGAGCATTGAGTTTTATATTTTATATTACATGTTATAACATTCTATTTGTCCCCTTCATATTGCCTTGTGTCTTACATGACATTATCTAAGTTGTTACATCATATTTGGCACATCCTAGTTATCTCTATCATACTATATGTTAAGGGAGATAATTTTTCTCTATCATAATATATATTAAGGGAGATTATACCCTCTTAATTTGAGCCTTTAATTATGGATGTATTCCCTACACAATTTTACATGACATGGAATGAATATCACTAGACTTGCACATTAGGATATACCTTCAACCATCTTAGTTGTCCCTATCTCCTTATCATATTATAAATGACCATTATACCCTCTTAAGATTAAAAAATTATGATGACACTAATAGGTGATGTTTAGGTCATAACATCATAAATACTTTGGGGGGAATAATAGTTGTTTCCATAGCAGACTCATAAAGAGTCATTACATATACTATTTTACAAACATGTTTCCAAGATATTGAAACTTTAGCTATGTTATTTTCTTAACTTGTGGTGCAATTAAATTTTTATTTTAAAATGAGTCATTGCAAAAACATATTCAATTCTCTCACCTCAAAAATGGGGCATATATACTCTAGAATAATTTTAACATTCTTTCTACTAGAGTGAAAGTATGGCATGAGAATTTTTTATAGTCAAACCATAATACAAGGTTTTTTAAACATCACCAAAACAACAAAGGATTTTATAATATTTCCATAGTATCAAAGGTTTATGGTTAATATATCCATAGTAGAAAATGTTCTTCAAGCATTGTCATAGTAGAGAAGATTTATCTACTTCCCTGATTAATAAGTGGATCGGCATTATAAAATTATAAATAATTATTTACCATTATTCAACTCTGGTAAAGCATTTAGTACCATGAGAAGTGGGCACTTGAAACTCCTATAGTCATTTTGATTATGTTTCAATGCTTATATAAAATTTAGTAATGAATGAAGCTTGTTTCATAGTTTGAGGTAAATACAAATAGGTTTATACATTCCTCTTTTTCCCTTCATATTTAAATTTTTATAAACATTTTCCTAGTGACTACTTATTCAAAATTGGCCATTATTGATAGGTACATAATATTTTAAAATAAAAGTATAGATGGATGCATGATAAAAACATTCATCTTCCTATTTTATGTAAATGTGTGTGATTAAAATTATGTATCATTTTATTTTCACATACACATCCATCACCTCATATGCACCTAAAATTAGGGTCATTATTTAGATACCTAATTTTGTTAAAAGACTTGTTATCATAATGCTTTTGATGCTCATTTGTGCATATGGGTCTTCACCTTGATTTTGGGGTTAATTGGTGATTTTTTTTGTGTCTTTTCATCTCTATGCAATCCCATGGTCCTATCTTCCTTCATTTTAATTTATCATTTTTTTCCCATGTTCCTATTTCTCTTTCCTCGTTTATCTTTTATTCCTAAGTAGACTTACATTTGTTATGAGATTCACCTAGGTAGAGCTCATGGGACCTACAAATCTGCCCCTTTTACATTGTTTTATCTTATGCCCATAATTGTATTTTTTTTATGTTTAGATCCATTTTTAAATCCTTTTCCTTTTTTTGGTTGTTTTTCACATACTGATTAATATTTTATTTAAATCAATATAATTTTATATATACAAATAGTCTATTTTATAGAGTGAATAAAATCAAGGATTGACATAAGATTTGATTCCATTTCAATTTTAGGCACTCATAAGAAGGATGTATATCTACTAAAATGACTTGTATCACATCATTACATCTTGTACCAAAACAAATCCTAATAAAAATTTAGTTGTGTCTCTACCTAGGGAAAGAAGGTTGAAGTCCTACCTCAAAAACACAATCTACACATTATATAAACTACAAGAGGTATGATTCCAACATGTGGGATATGTAATTTGTAACACCACTTTGGTGGTTTCTTATCCCAACTACTTCTCCTTTATCTCTTTTAAATTGACATCTAATTGTGCCAAGCTATGTTAATAAGGAAAACAATAAATTTTGCAATTTTATCTATTGAAACAAGAAAGCAAGTATATAAAATATAACAATATTAAATATCAAAGCATCCCTATAAATTTTTGGTCCTATAAGTTAGTTCAAGTTAGAATTAGTGATCCTAGATTTATTCAATGCATGAATCTACCTAGCAAAGAGTCTACCTAAGGTATATTTAGTAGTCACAGTCATATCAATGAGTTCACCTAAGTAACTCATATTCCACCACATATAGTAAACAATATGCATGTTCCATAACTAGGTTTAGATTTATTGTATTATAAAAGGTGTGATCATTCCAACTCATTTAATCTTATTTGAATTAAAATTTTCATTGTTATGTTGTACCTAAGTTATGTTTCTCATTTAGACACTAGATTATATCTTATTTGTGTAATTTGCTACCATGTTTTATAGATCTATTAATTAGTGCAATTTTATTAGCTAATTTTTATTAAAACCATCATTACATAAAACATTTACCTACCCATTAATATTTAATTTGTTCCCACTCTTATTCTTTACATCATCCATTCCCCTCTCTTTTCCTTATTTTCATGTTATTGGTTTATGTGCACCATCTATTATTTGTTGTGTATCATACCTTGATTATGAATTTATATGGATCCAACATGTTATTTTGCACCATCCATTTCACTTTCCCACTTAATAGAACTAAAATTTTTACCCGTAAATAATAAATTTATATGTCACTTTCCATACTCTTGAGCCTCCTTTAGTCATTTTATTTACATACTTTCCTTCCAATTTATGCCAAAACAATATTAATTTTATTTATCTTACCCCACACTTATCTTGCACAAAGTCTTCTTGTCCACCTTCATATTTCATGTAACATATTCCATACCATATTATTTTAATTCCATTGATCTATCAAATAAATTTGTCAATTTCTATTATAGACACCTCTATACAATGGTATTTTCTCTCCCTTATTACACATTCAATAAAATAATCATTCCCAAATATACTTAGGAATATGGAATAAAAATCCCAAAAGATAATTTTATAAACTTGCCCAGTTGGATTTAAAATATTATTTGTGCTTATTATCATAAATAAAATAACATATTAACCAAAGTAAAATAGGAAGCATGAAATAATTTTATGTTACAATTTTCTCTTGACATCAAATTTACCTTATTTAAGGCCTCTCCTTGTGCATCATTTTAAAAATAGTTTGAGACAATTTCCAAGAGTCTTTTGGTAAAGTATATCTCTACGGTGCCATGTCTTATATTTATTCTCTCATGTGGTAGCTATGTTGAGTTTATGGTTGGTCTATTCTCAACCTGGATCATATGCTTGCCATTATCTATGCACTTTAACTTAGTGAAAGTTCTTTCTTTACTTGATTATTAGACTAAAAAACCTTAATTTTCATTATGATCTTCATATTATTCTTAATTTTTACCTCTTATTTCCACATGTCACCCATTATAATCATATCATCTTTTCATTTTTACTCCACTTTCCTTGGTATATTGAACTCTAGCTTTGGTGCACTTGATGTCACCCTTGGTTTCTACATCTAATTCATCACTTGTAAGTTCTTGAGTGGATATTCCATGACCTTATCAACCTTATACACTTTTGTTTTTTTAATTTCTACCTTATTCTCATGAGATTCTTCCATTGGATGCTTTGATGTGCTTGGGACCCATATTTGGTCCCTAATTTTTCTCATTCTTCATCTTTCGACTGCTTATAAATTTTCTCATCACAAAATATTAATTATAACCATTCACCTTTGTGAATTTTCAATTTTTAACCTTAAATTTATCCATAAATCAATGGTAACATGATTGGTAGGAATTATCTAACACTTCTTCACTCGTCTATTTCAAGGCTTTCTTCTTTTGTAGACTTCTTATCTAATTTTTTTATGCATTGATATTGAATAAATTACCCTCCCCTTCATTAGATCCTTCTTCCACATATTCTAAACCAAGTTTATTATAAAGGGGAATGAAAACTCTTTTTCCCCAATTTTTAATCTTTTATAATGTTGTTTGTAGTCATATCATTTGATTATCATAAAACCATGGTCTTCATGACAATGTTGAATAATTATTTTCTTTATTCATCTTTATAGACTTAAAAAATCATATAACTCCTATTCCATGTTGCACAAGACTCCAATAATTATTGCCCTTATTTTAGTCTTTGAGAATAACATCTTACTTGAAGGTTTAAACGTTAGCTTCCACATGCCTCCTTACCCCATATCAATCAATAAATTATTCATCTCCCAATCATTAATCTTTGCATAAATGATTAACTCTTTATAAGTATTCCTTGTTACATAAAATCCTTGTGGTCTTTCCTAAACTTAATTTTGATCATCCCCCATACTTATTTAAATCCACATTTTCAACAAGGCATTACCCCTACTGTCTTCAAAATAAAAAGGAGCTATTTCATCTCTCCAACTCCATCTTGATGTATAACTCTTCTCATGCCTTCTATGGTTTTTTTCCATCATCTCACACATAATATGAACTTCACTTTTTAGGTTTATAATCATTTATTTTGATTCCCTTTAAATATATTTGTGTGTATATGCATTGAGTTACACATTCTCCCTTAGTAGTAGTGGGGTGATATTTCATACACCTCATGTCATCTCAATCCTAGTCATTATTTTAATTTTTTGAGGTCCACCATTACTCTCGTACACATGTCTTTGTTCCAAATATCTTTATTGACCAATACAAATATGTAATGTACCTAGAGAGATGATATTATGATGTATGTCAACATGTGATACACATCGTCTTAGTCATATGACTAAATTTTGGTATTTACCTAAAAATTGGGTAGTGAGTGGGCCTAAGTTAGGATTAGTAAAATATCCACCCACATGAATAACTTGTGGTATTTATTATATTTTGAAATGAGTGGACCTGTATTGGGATTAGTGATCTACCCATATATTATTGTAAGAGGGTCTATATAATGAGGGGAGTATCATTATGTAAGACATCAATGATCATTATTTTAATTAGAGTGTATGTTTTAATAAAGAGGTTTCCCCCTAAAATAGGCCTATAATAGTGAATTTATTCCTTTCCCATAAAGAATATTTTATGGTGTTTTTTACCTTAAGGGTAGTCATTTTATTCTGCATATATTTCATATTTGGGCATACTAGCCCAAAAATATATTTTTTGTGTTAATATCATCTATTTATACATAAATACATTATTATGTGTGAATTTTTTAACATCTAGAAAATAATTTTTAATTATTACTACATACACACTTTAAAAAAATTTGGGGAGATTTTTACCTAAAACAAGTTTTTATGATAGCAATTGCAAAGAAACAGATAATCCTCACTAGTTCCAACTATTTCAACTGGAAAGGGTATATCAAAGATGTTATTCTTAGGGTCATGAGTGAATAAATTTATACTTTGACATTTTCAAATTAATAAAATGTTAAAATCATTATGATGAATCCAAAGGACTCATAGGTCAATCAGTGTTTCTTGAATTGTATTTTCACTTTTAGGAAGTTTATATCACCTTGGAGAACCTTTATGAAAAGGATGGTAAGATATGGGCATGTTAATTATAAAATGAGATTGGCACTCTCAATCTAGATAATTATCCTTAGATTTAGTATATCATCACTCAAGTATAGCATTTGAGATGTTTTCTTGTTGATACTAGTGAAACTAGGACTAACAACCAAATAATTGTGGGTATTTTTTCAATATTAGGTCATCCATACTCAATCTTAATTTTAAATCACTACACATAGAAATATTATTTGGGAAATACATATGTGGAACCATATTTTGATAAGTTTTGTGAGAAACTTTATATAGAATAGGGAAAACTAATTTCATTGGTGACATCTAACTTGGAGGTAATAAGTAGAAGGCATTCGTTATCATGACACTAATGCAATGTCACAACTCAAATCTGAAAAAGGCAAGGGCCTTGCTAGAATAAAATAGAAATCAAAGCCTAATCTTAAGTAAAATCAATTGAATTACTTCTCCCCATCAAGACAAATTAAAATGAAAATGGAATGCAAACATTGAAAAATAGTGTATCAATGTTTTTGGTAAACTATGTCATGTTGAACATCAGTGTTTTAATAAAATAGCATACTTAGAATCACAGATTAAAAAAATGCAATTCCATCCATCCAAGATAGGATTACACTTTATACAACAATAAATGTATCACTTATGTCTAAATGTATTTTGGATTCATGAGTCTCTCACTATATGGCAGATAATGGCTCATTATTTCATAGTTTTGATGAATGTTACATAACTAAAAAACTTAATAGGAAACTCTAGTCCTCTATTTGTTGATGGTGAAGAGTTTGTTGAGAAGTAAAATGGAATTTTTAAAAAAATTATCCATATTATATACTTGTTATCAAAACTCATATCTATTTATCAAATTACACATTTAAGTGAAGAAAAAACCATTGATTTTATACCTAGCAATGTTATAATAAAAAATGTAAAAGAATAGTCTAATGTTGTATCCACTCATAAGGTTGACTATCAAGCTATATTGTAAAAATATGATAACTTTATGTTTTCTTAACCGTCACAAGTTATGATTTCACAACTAAATGAATTTAGTAACCCTTGGTATTATAATTTGGGCCAACAAAACTATTATTCATTGCATGACCTTAGTAATCACAACAAGGTCATTGGTTTACCAATAGTTTATTTCAAATATGGAATTTATTTAAGTTGTTCACTCGGAAAAAAACATGAGGATTCATTTCCCAAAGGAAAATCTTTGAGTACAAGTGATAGATTACATTTATTTCATAGTGATTTCATTCCATTCCTTCATGTTTCTTTTCAAAAACATAAATACATGCTTGAATTTAGTCATGATTTCTCTCATAGAACATGGGTTTACTATCTAAAAAATAAAATTAAAGTCTTTGAGTACTTCAAAAAAATTAAATCCCTTATCAAAAACCTATTAAAAATGAAAATTTTGCATCTTATAATAGACAATGGAAGAATTTTATTCAATAATAAAAGGATTAGTTTATATGAAAAGGCAAGTATTCAACTTCAGCATACTATGCCCTCCACCCCTTAAAAAAATGGTGTATTTGAACACAAAATTTGTATACTTAAGAAAATATTCAATTGCATGCTACATTTTAGAGACTTGCCTCCTCAATTTTGGGTAGATTCAAACTAATATGAGAACTATATTCAAAATCACACTCCCCACTCAATAATGAAAGACATGATTCTTGGATAAAAATAATTTGGTGTCTAGCCTAATGTTTTTAAACTTAATATTTTTGGATGTGATGCATGGGTGCATATCCCAAATGATAAATGTAAGTAAATTTAAAGGAAGGGTCATCCTTATAATTTTTTAGTGCTTATGTGAATATGTGAAAGCATATTGTATTCTTGTTCTAGGCACCACTAAATTACTTTATCAATGCGATGTGTTGTTTAATGAACAATTCCAAGCTTATGAACCAACATATTTTCCTTCACTTCCATTAATTGTTTCTAAATGAAACATAAATTTTGATGTTTATTTGTTATAATCTAATGTTATACCTCATTTCATAGACTATTTTATGTTTTACAGCATACTTTACTACTATTTAGATACACTTTTATAACTATTATTTTGACATTTGTTACATGACTAGTACATTGTCCAAATTAGTGATGATTATATTTTTATTAGATCATGTCTTATTAGTTTTGGTTGATACGTTATTAATTTATAAATCTATGGATTATGTTACAAATAAAGTAATTTAGTTATCATGATTCATATTGATTTTGATTCATTTTTAATACTTTATATTATTCAGTTTAGTTATATTATTATTACCATGTCATTTAGGTGATGTTTATTCTATTTATGGCTATAGGTACAAATACATGATTTAGGCTAACAGTGGATCTGATAGTTGGGTTAACAAAGAACATGGATAGTGAGTAGTCAAGTGATACCAACATAGGTTAAAGGGATAATATGCATAAGACATCTAGTCATTTGTGTAGCAACAATCTATCATTTTGTTCTTTCATTTTAGTTGTGTTATCTCACTCACTTCTTAATATTATCTTGATATTATCCATTTTGAATCTGATCATCCTTGTGCATGACCATTATATATATTTGTGTCTTTATTTCACCTACCGTGTTTCATTTTCATTATCGTGTGTTAACCCACTTTATTGGTCAGTTATCTTATAGGGTTCATTATCTTAATGTTAATTCATGATCCCTTAGTGGTGTTGGTTTGACCCCTTGTTTATTAATTTTATTTGCTTTGCATAGGACCCTAATTTTTTTTTTCTAAGTTTTTTTTCTTAATGATAACCTTAGTGAGGGGTTCATGGGATTTTGACAATTTAAAAAAAAAGGGTCATAATGACCAAAATCTTGGTCGATGGGATTAAATAAGTCATGTTATTATTTGGGAAGATTTGGCTCTCCTCTCAAAATGCCACATTGAGCAATTAGGTGAGGGAGGCATAGGATAAATAATTGGGGGGAAAGAGAAGAAACCTTAGTAGGGAGAAAATGGTGTCAACTATGAGTAATGGGGCTTGAAAACCTATCAAGAGAGAGGAGAGAGAATAGAGTAGCTTGAGCCATGGGAAATAAAGAGGGAGGAGCACGTAGTCTTTGAGGGGTAAGAAAGAAATAAGGAAATTAGAAAAAATCCATTCTACTTTAGGAGGGAAAGGTCACTCACAGGGAAGTGAAGCATTATTTTGAAAAAAGGAAAAAGGAATGAATATCTATTTATTTATATTGGAAAAGAAACAAAATAAATTATTTGTAGGCTCATGAAGAAGCCCTAGGACTTCCTAATGAGCTTGCAAAGCACCAAATTGATTTATATCAATGTGAATCCCTTCTTTCTAATTAAAAATTAAGCTTATTGGATATGGTGAATTGGTACAGCTAGGCCATGTGGGATTTTTACGTTTAAACCTTATGCCTAAAGTCTCTCCTTCAATCATTGCAAAACCATCTTTATTTGGGTTGTATATTTACTTGTTTCATTTGAATGTTTGGTCATTTTGATTTAAATAAGGGTATAACATTTTTTAGTTATATATAATCATTTTGTTCATTTTTATTTTTAATCTCTTACCTATTATAAATGCTCAGGCTGAATAGGTAAAATTGGGGTTTTACCCTAAGCTTATTAATGGTCTATTATTAGGTAAAGTTATATTTATTTGACCTATTGGAAATAGTTTCACCTCAACTAGTTTTATTTATTCTATGCATTTTTTTCTAAGCACTTGGGTCAAGTCATTTTTATGGGATGTTATTATTTTGTTTGCAAGTTCTTAAGGAAATCAACCCAGCTATAATAGGGTTAGTTATAATGTTTTCCCACTTTTTGTATACTTGTTTCAATTAATAATGGTTGTACCTTATTATATGGCATAAGGGTAAGGAGTTAAATTTCTAGGTGTTTTATTGAACTAGTTTCAGATGTGAATAATATGTGAATATCTCACATTTACCATTTGGTTGTATATAATGTTTTCACCTCATTATTGATGTTGGGATATGTTGTTTGGCCATTGGTATACTTGAACAAGTGATGAAGATTTATTATATTTGATTTATATTCTAAAATAGTACTTAAAAATCCTTCAAATAAAGATAAGGATTTCCAATGCTAGTGTGACTATTTTTGAGTCAAATTTAAGTTTGAATTTCAGCTATGAATTTATTATTTGTTGAATGATTAGTTTTATTTTCTACAATTTTTAGTGATGGATTATGTGTCCATGTTGCTCATGTCCATATCTCAAAATCCTAAAGGCTATACTCCATCAGTCAGCTAATGGTTAGGGGTGGTGAGGGCCACTAATTGGAGGGCTCATAGGATGGGACAGTTTGGGTCGGGTCATGTGAGGATGCAACTCTTGGTTGGTTTCCATTTGAAAAAAACCTTTGGTAGTTTGTTATATTTAATTTTAAAGACTTATTGGTTTCCTATAACATGTCTTATAAATGCCAAGATATTAATTGCTTTGTATATTAGACAAATCTAGAAACATAACTATACTTGAAGCATTGATGTATATAGATCTATATTTAATCATTGATTTATTTCTTTCCATTATTATATTTTTTAGATGTTCTAGCTTTCAAGTTGGGTTATTATATTATACACTTGTTAAATTATAAATGATCAGATAAATTGAAAGGCTAAGCAATTACCAAATTGAATTTCATTATTCAATTGATTAATTATGGTGTCATTAATTCTTTTTTGTTAACTAAAGGTTATTATTTAGATCATGTAGAATATAATAAATGGTAGTTGGTAAATTTTTATCCCCTTGTCTACTCATGCTAAGATTTTAGTCTTAATTGTTTAATAGTGATTAAACTTGGGACCATACTTGTATACGAAGATAGCTTTAGTAAAATTTATGAACTATTGTACATGCACGTTATTATGCATTATAATGGGTTCATCATTATGTATTAAGAACCATTATTTAAAAGGTTTGAAGTATTTTTATGTAGTTGTACATAAGCTCTTGATGTGGCATGATTAAGCTTGTCATTGATAAGATTTAGCTTGTTATTGAAACTTATTTTCCATTTAAGATTTGTATAAACTTTGGTTTTCCCTTTGGCATGCTAAATCTAAGGATAATTAGTATGGAATTCTGAAATTAAGATAAGAATGAAAATATTTCAAGTTACTTAAATTGAACATGTTTCTTTGAGTTAAAATTATCTTAGTTATATCATTGAAATTCTATAAATTATATCAGGGGAAAAGTGAATGCATATTGATAGTGTTAGATGGATATTTCATATTGAAAGTGTGAATCATTAGGGTTCCTAAGTTATGAATTAATTTCATTTCTAATAGATTAGCAAATTATTATTTTTAATGTGGTTCATATTTCTTAGTTGGTTATTCATAAACCAATATATCAATGATGAAAGGGTACTAAATTGACACTATGTGTCAATATGAATTTAAGATATATTTAAAAAGGTTCATCCTTGGATTATATAGTTATTTTATTTTGAGAAGTTAGTTTATCAAAGAACATGTTTTGTCTGAAAATGGAAATAAGCCTGCTTAAGTGTTGTAACATGAATATAAATAAGTTCTTGCTGGTGAAAATGGTTTGGATGTTCTTAGAAGAGTTATTAATAGAAATTATTGAATAATGCAAGGAATTATAATTGCATATTTTAAATATAATTAACATTCTTTTATTTTGATCAATAAATCTAACCTACATATATAACCAATTCTTATGGATAATGACCAGTTCACAAGTGGGTAGCATTAGAGATTTGATCTCTAAGGGACTATCTATAAGATGGTCTTGTGTTACCATAAGAGTAAGTTAAGTGTTACAGGTCAATGGTATGATGCTCGCTTTTTTGATGACATTGGTCTGTGAAAAGACCATGGTAACTTAATTGGATTATAACAATAAATTGCTTAGTGTAATATGCTTAATGATAAAGAAAGCACATTGTAAATGATTCCTAAAGCTTATAGATCATGGTATAATGATCTAAAAGGGATAGTAATATAATAGGATTTTCACTTACAAGAAGTTTATTAATTTCAAGTATTTCAAAAGGCTATTGCATTTATATGGGTTTTGTAGATATACTTTCTAATTGTTGACCTTCATATTTTGAACATTATTGATTAAGTTAGATATTATCATGATATAATTTGAATCATAGCTTTGTTGAGGCCAACATACCCTTATTTTTGAAAATTGGGACCCTTGAGAAACCCTAAAGATTAAACATGAAAATATGGCATGTTAGGATCATTTGTAGAATTTGAAGATCATCCACTTTATCAAAAGCAAGCTTGCTTAGTTATGTTTTGGTTTAATTTTTTTAACAATGTTAATAAATGATCTTTATGGCTTTTATTTGTAGGTTCTATGATGTTTCCTCTTGATAAATTCATGTTCTAAAACCCTGGCAAAACCCTCAATTCAAATGTGAATACTGACAAGAACCAATTGGTGGGAACCTTTTAAAAATCCATTTTGGACCTAAGTATAAAGTTCATGTTTTAAGTTTAGTTGTGTTTTTAGCACAACTAAGACTCAGCCTAAAATCCTTTATCCCCTTTGTTATTTCCCCTTTTAAATTTTTTTTTTGCCTAACTAATATTCGTTCTACAAGGCCCTTTTAATATTTCTTAGGTTAGCCTAATGTTTTAATCCTAAGGCCCTGATGTATTTATTAATACAATCGAGACCTTAATCTTAACACCTTCTCCTAAGTCTTTTATATCACCATGCCCCTAACTTAACTTCCTTGTATTTTTTAGGATTCAACAACCCTTACTTTATCATGTATTCAATATGATGGAGAAAGAAAGGCCTGAACATAGACTTAAAATACCTGTAACTCAAATGATCTAATGGCTTGCACTTCCTCTCAACCTTTCAATCAAATGGTTTAAGAAAATCCCTACATTATCCTACACATAACCCCTCAAACCAATCACACTCAAGCTCTTGAATCATGATCAATGGTTCTCACTTCATCATAAAAACCCAATTGGATGGGATGAGGCATAGTTGAAAAGTCAAAGTATTATAGAAGGCCTACAGGATCAACATATGGTACCCTTACATTTGATGATCAAAGGAAAATGGATCTCGCCTGATAAAAATAACCAATCATGAGCAAGCTCTTGGATCATGATTGATGAGTGTCTTCTAACTCCTCATTTAACCAATATTTAATTGGTGTCTTTTTAACTAGGGCTAGTGTTCAAAGCTATCTATAGTAAGGTATGGGATGGTAGATCTAAAAGATGCTTATGGAGGTGCTTGTTAATCCTATTCTAACTTTGACTAAACTACTTGATTGACATTTTTGCTAAAAAAGAAAGAAATCAAATCAATCCACTCTTTTGCTAGAAGTAAAATATCAGACTCCTATTCTATGTATGTAGGGAAAATAAATTCACACTTCTACTTATGAAAAAAATTTGCTTCACACTTCTACTATAAAAGGAAACATACTTTGCGTAGAAAAGAAATGAAATAAGAAAATGCTCTTTTTAAACTATGAATTTGTTTTGATGGTTTTATAAATAAATACAAATAGTAACAAGATGCTAACTAATAAAATAGAACATAAATACCATACATAGTTCTTGGTTCCAAGGAGAGTGGGCCCTTGCTCCTCTCAGACTCAAGAATAAAGATTAATCAGTGTTGGAAACTTGAAGTATTAATTCATGGAAATGAAATGATTACAATCTGATTGAAACCTGGATGCTTCTAAAATATCTAATTCTTGATTTTCTATTTTCTCTATATCCTCTATTTCTTCTCTTCCTTTTTTCATAGTCGAAAGTCTTACACTTTATACTAATATATCAACTCAAAATAGGATGCAAAAGAATAGGACTCCTGTTCGATCCCTTCATCCAAAGATAGGAGATTAAATTTCCAAGAGATCCAATTATTTTGATGAAATAAATATCATATCCTATAATAGTCCTAAAATTTGATTACATACAAATTTATCAAAAGTATGTCCTTCAAAACAGCAGGTGGTTATTTTCCTTACTTGATTTTAGCTAGAATGGTTCTTTCTTATCTTATCTAGGCTCTAGCTTCCCGTTTATGGCATTGTCCTTATAGATTATTAGAATTGACCCTGTGGAGTCCATAAAAATGAGTCTACGGAGTTCGTAGAAATAAGCATGTAGAGTCCATAGAAACAAGCCTGTAGAGTCTGTAGAAGCAAGCCTGTAGAGTTTGTAGTTCTGTTGGATGGAGATCAAAATGGAATGTTCACTATACATCACATGTGTCTTCTTCCTGAGCATTCTTCACACCAAAGATCACTAAAACATGCTATGTATTAGACATAAATGAAAAAGTAAAGGTTCAGTCTTTGGTTTAATATAAACAAGACAAATATCTATTTTCCATGTAATAGCTATCTAAGAATCTAAGATTTGTATAAGATAATATCCTTCAAGAGATGATTTGAAGGAAATAACATGTCAATAATGAGCCATATTTTGAGCTCATAATTTCCCCCAAGCTTTACCTTTTACAAGTCCCATTGCAAATATTTATTGGCGTTCATAACTCTGGCTTCTGCTTTCTACACTCTGACTCAAATCATATTCATCAAATTCATTTGTTATGTGTCTATCTAAATTGCTGATAAATCCTTGATGTGTTTGAATCATTTGTTTCCATATACTGAATTGCTCTTCTGATTGTGAAGCCCAACTCTACCATCTTAAAATAGGTATGATCAGCAAAGGGGGTCTATATCTCATGCCAATCCATTTATGTTATCCCTCAGAGTTGATTACCTCTTACCTCTATTAAAATTTATAGAATTTAGGATGCTCTCCTCATACTCCATCTTAAGTTATTTGGGGACATGACTTCTCACCTTTTAAGAGGTACTAAAAGTTGGTCCCATCTATTTACACTTGCAGCCATTATTGAATCAAAACTCTATCTTGAAAACAAATCAAAAGAAATAGTACAATCATATAGAGCCTGTAAGAAATGTGTTTTAACCTCATCATTTAAATAAGCATAGTTAAAATTTTATTTGATCAATCTGGGAATAGAAAAGGCTATTCTGACACATAATCCAGTAGTCTTAGCATGATTTGTATAGTCCTCAAATCTGCTTTTCTATGCTATTTGATTTTTGAATGTAGAATGTAATGCTCTCAGTTGAACTTCTCCTACATGAAAATTTATTAAAACTTATTATTCTCATGATCTCCTAGATTCAAGTCATGCAAACAAAATTTACAAAGCAAATCCTTTTGATCAGGTTCAGCACTATAGAAAATTTCTAAAAATGTTGTTGGCTACAAAATTTTGTAAGAAAGATGATAGGAGATCCATAGAAGCTACCATTTATAAAAAAATTCAAATAAAAACAAACTGTATGTATGAGAAGGATTCCTACATGCCAAAAAAGTTTCTCCTAATTTGCATGCATCCTGCAAATTTTCTTCTAACTCTTGGACTTTAGCCTCTAATTCTTTTTTTCATTTTCCAAGAGTTTGTTTGAATAAGTTTCATCTTTGTTTTTCTATTTAAGTACAGAATATTCTTCTTCAATTTGATGTAGTATTCTCAATAGAGGAATACCTAGATCACTTGTTTGACAACCATGGTCAATAAATACCTTGGGAGGAGAAAGTGCAATAGTAGGTTCTTTGAAAGAATCTACCAAATTCTGCAATCTCTTATTTTCCTTATTCAAACTTTCTACATATATCCAAAGACTAATTTGTTCATCTTTATGTTCTTTTATTATTTCCTCTAATCTGTGAATTTGTGCTACATGATCAGTAGATATTATATCTAATTTTTGCATCAAAGATGAGTTAAGATGATCCTTGTTTTGTAATTAACTGATCAAGTTAGCAATGTCAACTTTTTATTGTTGTTCAAGAGCTTGAGCTTGAGGAAGCTAAAAAGTTAGCTGCATAATAGGATCATTTAGATTTGATGATTCACCTTTCTCATTGGTACATACAATTTTCCCTTTATCCATTGTAGTTTCAATTAGAACAGGTGGTTGTTATGTCATAATTAATTTCTCTGCCATGTGTGGCTCTTCCTCTAGATTTGGCTTCTCCATTATGATTGGAGAGTTCCTTTCAGAAGGAATTTCTTCAATATCTATAGGTGCAGGAATATTCTAATGTATGGGGGAATGAGACACCATTTTAAGACTATATAAAATATCTACAGCTTCTTGTTCATCTTCTTTTATTAAAATGAGCCTTCTCCTTCTTTTAGTTACTCTTTGAGCTACACTTGGTTGATTTTCCTTCTCAACCACCAAACCCTTGGTCATCTCAAGTTCTATAACGAACTTCCATCTCAATTTTATTCTTTTTGTCAAAGGAATTGGTTGTACTATAGACTCATGAGATTCTTATGGGGACATTTAAATGTCAGGGTTTTGAGACCTTGTGATTCTTTTTGAAGAAGGGATTTTTGTGGAGACTACAGTCTGATAATTTTTTCTTGGTGTTGTTTTCTCAGCTAATGTGGCAGGTGGAGATGAGTGTTCCTATGGTACATTTGGGGTTTCTTGTGTAGGAAAATCTAGAATTTATTGTGCTATATTGTTCTAAAATTCTTCCCATACCACTTGACCTTGCTGAAGGAAATGATGCTAGATAATAAGTTGAATAAGGCCATGATGTCTAAAAGTAGCAGTAGGGGTTATAGACATAACTTATAGAGCACCATATAAGAAAGATGGGAGGTTAATTTTGTACTGAGGATTTTGTCTCCCATGTTTAAGATGTATTAACATTTTCATGGCATCTCCCCCTAAAAGATTGTGTTTCCCTTCACAAATGATATATTTAAGTACCCACTTAGCTACAAATTTCCAAGGTTCAGGAAGTGAATTTCTTTTAATCCCTTTTAATTTTCCCTTGGAATCTACTAGACATGAAGTTTTGGTCTGCTTATTATCATTAAACTGACTAATTAAATCACTAAATGAAACTCTGCCTGTAGCTCTCATTCCTTCTTCTAGAACTTGTATCATTTAGCTTATGATTTGAGTTGTAACAGGAATGACAATGTCTTTTACAATTGAAAATTTAGGGGTGAGATTGGTAATGAATTCACTTACCATTGTTTCATCGAAACACTGGAACCTTTCAATGAAAGGTAGCTAGCCATTGGCTCTAAACACTACTACAGAAGCTTTATCTTTATGAAACTTTGTTGGATCCTTCAGCTTTGATCTTGTCTTCTGTCCCATTTCTATGCAGAGCCATAGTCAGCTCGATTCCTTTAACTCCAATTAAGGTGTAGACCAATTTTTTGTTGAAGTTGATAGGCAACAAGCCTTGAGGATTGGTAGACCAGCTTCCATTAAAGTCCATAGAAAGGAAAGAGTTCATTTGAAACACTACAGCTACATGAGTTCGTAGTGTGGTATGATGATTTGATATAGTTAGATGTCGCATGTTTCTATGGAGTGTGCCAACCATTTTGTCTCATTAATACAAGTTATTTAAAATGATGACGTGTCATATTGATGGTGACAGTGATTCATTACTTCATTTAAAACCCCTTTATGATGTCCCATCATTGTGATACTTGATGACTCAATTGATGATATCAAAGCTGCACACTTATTTATACACTTTTGGTAGCTTAGTTGCATGCTTTTTCATTATGGCATGTGTCATTCTATTTTGGAAGTTTTAAATTTAGGTCATCTCTAGAGAATAGGATCTTAATCAAATCAAAGATAATCAGTTAACTTAAACATAGATAAATAAAATATATTTCTTACTTTAACCTTAGACGTTATCCTTTGCTCACCATGTGTCTTGCACAAATAGGTTTGCATGGGTTAGTTTATTACATGGAGATGACCAATCATAATGTCATGATGATTTTTTCTTATAAATATTTTATTTTTGCCCTTTGGCTAGTCATTGTTGATTTTCTAGCCAAAGCCCTTTTTTGCAATGTATAGCCAGTCAGCAAGCTAATTTTCTAGGCATGCATTGTCAATAACATCCTTAGAAGGATTTTCACTATTATTTTTTTTCTTTTTTTGTTAGATTATTAAGGAGCATGTTCACTAGAAGAAGTAGAGCTTTTCAGAACAACTACTTGATCCTTTACTTTTTGAATAAATTCATCTTTATTGAGAGGTTTTTGATAGAGCTTTAATCTATGTTCATTGACTAACAAAGCTCTTCTACTGTCATCAATAGGTATCAGTGTAACATAACCATTTTCATAGACCTTTTCAATCTCATAAGGTCCCAACCATCTTGTTTGTAGTTTTTCTTTGAACTATTGAAATTTAGAATCAAAAACCAGTGCCCAATCTCCTTTCTAAAACTTTCGTTACTTAATTTGTGCATCATGCCAAACTTTTTTTTGATGTTTTACCAGTTCAGTTATTTGTAGTGATTTCATCTTCATTTCATCAAGTTGATTAAGCTATAGGAGTCTTTCTTTCTGTATTTCTTCTAATTTAATTCCTAATTCTACATCTATTTTCAAAGTTTGTAATTCAAATTCAATAAAGAATAAAGGTTTCTTACCATAAACCAATTCATAAGGTGAAAATCTAGTTGTTGTTTTCCAAGTAGTATTATAGGCCCAAACAGCTTTTAGTACCTTATCTACCTAATCCTTTCTGCTAGAATTAACAACTTTGGTTAAAATGGTTTCTAGTTCTCTGTTGGTGACTTCAACTTGTCCATTCACTTGCGGATGGTATGGAGATGTTTTTCTATGTTGAGTTTGATACACTTGCATAAAATGCTTTATCATGTTTGACATGAACTACAGTCCTTGATCGAAGACTATCTCTCTTGGAGCACCAAATCGTTGCATAATTTTAAAATATAAGAAATCAGCTACCATCTCCTCTCTTGCATGAGTTAATGTTTCCACTTCTGCCCACTTGGTCACGTAGTCTATACATACTAGGAGATATTCTTTTCCTCTAGAAAGAAGATCCAATGAAATAATAAAATTAATTTCCCGTTTCTTAAATGATTCTAAAACTAATTAAGGATGAGAGTACAAAGGCATCTCTATTGAAAGAGTAGGATGTCCAATTTGATGATAAACATCACAGTGTCTAACATATATTTTTACTTCCTGATGAAGATGATGCCAATAATATCCTACTCCTAAGATTTTATGTATAGTTTTTTGAGCTGAGTAATGACCTCCTCCTGATTCATCATGACAAGTTCTGATGATATTATAAGCTTCACCATTTGTCACACACCTATGAAACACATGATCAGGGCCAAGTTTAAATAACATTCCATTAATCCATTGAAAATAAGAACTTTCTTTGATTAAACATTGCTTTTCTTTTTGTGAAAAATATAGAGAAAACTTCCCTAAAGTGAGGTAATTGGCTATATCAGTGAACCATAGAGATTGTACTGAAATAGCAAATAATTGTTCATCTAGAAAGTCATCTTTCACTAGTTCTTCTTCACCTGTAGTGTTCATTCTTGACAATAAATTAGCAACCACATTAGACTTCCTTGATTTGTCTATAATAGTAACATCAAACTTTTGTAAGAGCAATAGCCATCTAATAAACCTACCTCCCATAATTGGTTTGTTGGTAAGATATCTAATAGCTGAATGGTTTGTATAGACAAATACCTTATAGCCTATTATGTAGTGTCTAAATTTGTTGATTGCATAAATTACGGCTAAGAATTCCTTCTCAGTTGTGGTGTAATTTATTTCAGCAGGTGTCATATTTTTGCTAATATAATATATAGCATACATGTTACCCTCTTCATCATTTTGTCCAAGAACTACTCCTAGTGCTATATTGGAAGTATCTGTGTATATATGTAATGGCTTAGTCCAATCTAGTCCTCTTAATACTAGAGTAGTAACAGGTTTATCTTTGATGGTCTCAAAGGCCTACTAGCAACTATCACTCCATTTGAATGTACTATCTTTTGTAAGCAAGGCAAACATAGGGGAGCTATTTGCCTAAACTTATCTATGAAGCATCTGTAGTAACCAACATGTCCCAAAAAACTCTTAATTATAGTTTGTATTTGTGGAATGGGTAAGTTGAAAATTATTGCAACTTTATTTGGATCTACTTGAATGCCTTTTACAAAAATATGGTGTCCCAGGACTATTCTTTCATCCATCATCAACAAACATTTCTCATGGCTCAAAGATAATTGATGTTCCTCACATCTGATCAGTACTCTTTCCAAATTGGTAAGATCTTCTTCATAAGTTTCACCATAAACAGTGAAACCATCCATATATACCTCAACATAATCATTTGTAAGGTTAGAGAATATTGCCAGAACTGCTCTTTGGAAGGTTATTGGAGCATTACAGAGTCCAAATGAAAGTAATTGATAAGCAAAAGTTTCCCAAGGGTAGGTAAACATGGTTTTATCTTGATCTTCAGTTGCTACTATTATTTGGTTATACCCACTGAACCCATCCAGGAAAAAAAAATATTTCTTCCCTGTCAAGTTATCAAGAACTTGATCAATGAAAGGTAAAGGAAAGTAATCTTTTAATGTTGCTTTGTTTAGTTCTCTATAATCTGCACATACTCTTAACCTTATATTTTTCTTAGGCATAATTACTAGAGGTGACACCCACTGACTGTCTAAGATGGGGTAAATAAACCCAACTTTCAGCAACTTTTGGATTTCTATTTTGATTATTTCCTTTAATGCTGGGTGTATTCTTCTTTGTGGTTGTCTGATTAGTTTGACAGATTCTATGTAAATGTGATGAGTGCATATGCTAGGGTGAATTCCTTTCATGTCGATATAATCCCAAGCAAAATCCTTGGTATGTCTTTCCAATACTTTAAAGAGTTGATCTTCCTCTTCATTTGTCAACCAATTATTGATGTTCAAAATTTTTCCAAGTAATACCATGATTGGTTTTATACCTAGATAGTTGGATTCTATTTGATTAAACTCACTAATTAATGAGTTCAGAGGACATGGATGAGGAAGTAGCTTATAAAACATAGTTACATTATCAACAAACTCTTTTCTAGGAGGAATTAGTCTTACTAAGGAACAATGAAATGCATCTAAGAAATGAGTTTGTTGTTATTCTACCAATTTCCACACACTTTCCTAAATAAATCTATGATCATATGATGAAGAAGTAATAGCATAAGTAGAAGTGGAGGTTTCAAAATTTTCCAACTGACCCAAGAATCCCAAACTAAGGCAGTTCGTAGCTTTTAAACTGGGAGAGTCCATAGTTTCTGGACTGGCATAGTCCATAGTTTCTGGGTATAGGTCTCCATTCAATTCTTTCAAGTGTTTATTAACTATGATCATGGCTAAAGAGGAAATGTTGTTTAATGCATTATCTGATTCATCCACCCAAATTTTTGTATGTAATTTATTGATGGTTTTGCAGGAGGATACAAGGAGATGCATTTGGATTTTAACCTATTGAAAATGGTCATGTCTCCTGACCTGCAATCAATCAATGTTGATACATTAGCCAACCATGGTCTACCTAGGATTATAAGATATCCTAGATTCTTTATTTTGGGTTGCAAGACCATGAAATCTACTGAATATTCCCAAGATTCTATTAACACTTTAACATTTTCTATAGTTTCCTCTGGTTTCGTTACTGACTAGTCTACCATTTGAAGAATGGTAATTGTGGGTTGCATTTTCATAAGAGATAATGCATGGAGAGTATCAGTTGTCATGACATTCATTGTTGCTCCCAAATCTACCAAGACGTTAGGAATTTCTTTTCCTCTGATTGTAATTGTGATCACTGGGCTTCCCAAATCTACATATTTTGAAACTAATAGTTTTCTAGCTAATAAATCAGCAACTTTTCCATCAACATGAATGGTTTATAGATATTTTTTTTTCCTTATAGGTGTTTTAATACAAAGGTTTTTAATGGTCTTATTTAATTCAGGTATATCCCCAATAGCTTGTAGAAAGGGTACCTCAATATTGATCTTTTGTAATTCATGGACCAAGTTTGAGTCTAGTTTAATATCAATTTCTCTTAATCTTTTCAAGAAAAGGAATTATTGGTGAATTAGTTTTTCTTTTATTTAATTCAGGGCTCATTTTGATTTCAGTTTCTCCAGTGTCTAATTAAGATGATTCTATCTTTTCATTTTCATCAGGTGTCTCAGAAATAAGGATTGGAAGTTTTTGTATAGTTTTTCTTGATCTCAAATGTATGTCTGAACACTCAATAGCTCCAACATTGATTGTTTCTTCCTGTTCATTAACATAAACAAGTGTTGGTTGTTTATTTTTTGGATTTGCAATTGGTTGTGTAGGCATTAAAGGCTAATTAATTTGTCCTTGTTGATGAATAATTGGGGGTGGCATAATAGTTTGTTGTTAAAGTGGTCTTCTTGGTTGGGTGAATTGTGACTATGGATTCCACTGTTAATTTTATTATTGATATCGTTGTGGCATCCAATGCTGCTGTGGTACCCATTGTTGTTGTGACTATGGCACCATCCATGGAGATGTTGGCATCTAATCTTGTCCTACCCATGGATTTTGAATTGATGGAATTTAGGGTTGATTCCAAAATGGTGAAGGAATTGAAACATTCTATGGTGCCATCCATGGATTAATTAGATTTCTCACATTAAACTATCCTTGAGCCAAATTTTGTGGGGCAAAGTTTTATCTCTAAATATAATTCACTTCTTTAGTGGACTGGACCTGGGTTTCTATTTAATTCTTTAAAATAGGTAGAAGAGTGCAATATTTGGTATCATGATCTATTGCATCACAAATCCCATATGATGAAATATTGGTTCTATCTATGGGGAAGTCTCTAAGGGCATGTTTATGTCTGCACTTAGGACAGTAGATTACTAAAGGCTATGTTGCATTTGCTTTATCTTGAAGGCCATCCAAAGTACTGTTTAGTGTAAGCAGAATATCTGTTTTGAGATTAGTAAATTCTTCCATTAATTTATCCACTTCATTAGATTTCCCAAAATTTCCTTTCTTAATTTTAGGTTTTAATCAAGAGTAATTGGTACAAATCTCAAAAATTTGATCGAAAGCCAATTTATTTATATCTCCTCTGTCCATCAAATTTAAGGCATCTCTAGTGTCTTCATCTAATCCTTTTAAGAAAACTAATTTCTGAACATCTTCAGTGAGTGGATAATTGCTTCTTTTATGAGTGAACATGAATCTATCCAAATAATCATCTAAAGATTTATCCTCATTCTATTTGATTTTGAAGAAATCCTCTTTTCTTTCTCGCATTGGATAGTAATCTTGGTATTTGTTCAAGAATTCTATTTCTGTATCATCCCATGTTCTAATAGAATTTCTAGGTAAACCCATAAACCATCTCATAGCTACATCTTTAAGTGTAGAGATAAATAGTTTTAATTTTTAGCTATCAGTTATGTAATCATAGGTTTGACATAGCACCTTAAACTCAAATAGGAATTGATCAGGATCTTCTGAAGATCATCCTCATAAATTTAGAAAAATAGCTAGTGAAATATTTTTCATGGAGGTTTGATCATTAGGATCTATAACAATAGGAAAGAAAAAAGCCTTTCCTGGTTGTGTGAATTGTTGATTTTATTGGAGAGATATTTCTTCTTCTGATGATATTTCAAAGACGGGATGATCTTCCCACTAAATGTTTATGGTCTCAGTTATAGGTTGTTCCAAGTTTTCAAAATTTTCTTCAGCTATGGATCTTTAAAATGCTTCTTCTATGTCCTTGGCAATCTCTAAATAATGTCTTCCTACAAGAGATTGATCTTGAGGAATTTGTCCTATGGGGCTTGCATGTGGCAATGGCCTAGTTCCTATCCCAATTTCAGAGGATTCTTGCAAATAAGTTTCACTTATATCTTTTGGTTCACTACTCAAAGATGTTGAAGGAGTGTCTACTTGTGTTCTTGGTGGAAACTTTGGAATAAATCATCTTTTAGAATCTCTATGATGGTACATCAATTTATTAATTATTTTGATATTTTTATGATTTTTACAAAAAAAATTACTCTAGATCAATAATTATTACCTTACTAACACCTTGTGTTCCCTGGCAATGGCACAAAAAATGACGAGTGTCATATAACTCCTCATTTAACCAATATTTATTTGGTGTCTTATCAACTAGGGCTGGTATCCAAAACTATCTGTAGTAAGGTATGGGATGGTAGATCTAAAAGTTTACTTGTGGGGGTGTTTGTTGATCCTATTCTAACTTTGACTAAACTACTTGATTCACACTTTTGCTAAAAAAGAAAGAAATAAAATCAATCCACTCTTTTACTGGAAGTAAAAGATCACACTCCTATTTTATGTCTATAGGGAAAGTAAATTCACACTTCTACTTATGAAAAAAATTTACTTCACACTTATGCTGTAAAAGAAAACATACTTTGCATAGAAAAGAAATGAAAAAAAAATGCTCTTTTTAAACTATGAATTAAATGATAATCATAATTACATGACACATGGTAGGAAGTAAGGCTATTAAGAGTAATGTAAAGTTGCATATTAGAAACCTTTGTATTAAACTTGAAATAAGTGTTAGTATGTACAAAATATCAAAATATGTGAGAAAAAATAAATGTTTTAATTAAAATATTTCTTTAAAAATTGAGTATTAGTGGGTTATTTAAAAATATGTCCATTAGTTTGTAATCTATAAGTACTAAGACCAATGATATCTTTTAAAAGGTAAGGACCCCACCATTTTTGGGCATAATTTCCTTCTTTTTCATGTCTATAATTTAATTTAAAAACTAGATCACCAATATTGAAAGTTCACACTTTGACTTTTTTTATGATATTTAGCAATGTAAGCTTTATATTGACAGTTATGATGTAAAAATACCATACATTGTTTATCAAGGAGATCTAAATCATAGATATGGGTTTCACGTAATTCATCATTAGGAATAATATGATAAAAATAGATACATAGATATGGTATCTAAACTTCTAGAGGTAAAACTAATTCAAACCCATATACTAATGAAAATGGCATTGCCCCAGCATCAATACATATGATATTGCGATAAGCCCAAAGTAAAGGATAAAGTTGGAGATACCAATTAGTATGAGATAATTTAATAGTTTTTTTAATATTTTGTTCATAATTTTATTAGTGGATTTTTCTTGGCCATTGCATTGAGATTGATAAGGTGTTGAGAATTTATGTAGAATTTTGAATTTTTCACATAGTTGTTTCATATCTTTGTTTTTGAATTTGCCACCATTGTCATAAATTATGATATGAGGAACTCCAAAATGATAGATGAATTGATTGAGAATAAATTTATAAGTGGTAACACCAGTGATGTTAACAAGGGGTATGGATTATACCCACGTGGTAAAATATTTAATGACATTGATAATAAACATATGAGCATCTTATGATCTAGAGAACTTGTTAGTGAGATCTAATCCTCACATAGAGAATGACCAAGGAGACTCTAGATTTGGAGTTTGGTTAGAGGTGAGTGGATAAGATCATCATGAAGTTGACAAGGATAAACCATGATGAGAAAGATGCTAAAATATAATATACTAATCCACCCTAAAAAATTCTATCTCACTAACATAATCTCACTGATTACATTTTAGGACACCCACCCCATGTAGACACCAATTCCTTGTTTTAATAACACCAACTCTCAAGAATCACCTACCCCTTATTTTGAGCACCAAACCAGTTCAATATGATGGCACCAACCTATCAAATAAAGTGAGTTACAATTCTAGTTAGATTCTTAAAAGTATCCAAGTCTATTCTTTATTGCAAGTCCTATCTACAACTTCTCATTTCTTCTTTAACACACTTTTGTGAGATACTCATTTTTATTACACAACTTTTTTTAATCTAAATTTTTCTAATTGACACTTTGAAATATATCATCAAAGGTGTGTATGGCAAGTTTACTTACAATGTGGGTGCAAGGGTGTGGCCTAACGATGAGACCTAAGTGTTTTGCCAGCCCCCACCCAGGGTCTAATCCCCTAGGCCCTAGGGGATTAGACCCTAGGTGGGGACTGGCAAAACTGTCTAACGATGAGACCTAAGTGGGTGCAAGGGTGTGGCCTAACGATGAGACCTAAGTGTTTTTCTAGCCCCCACCCAGGGTCTAATCCCCTAGGCCCTAGGGGATTAGACCTTGGGTGGGGGCTGGCCCTAGGAGATTGATCTTGAGGAATTTGTCCTATGGGGCTTGTGTGTGGCAATGGCCTGGTTCCTATCCCAATTTAAGAGGATTCTTGAAAATAGGTTTCACTTATATCTTCTGGTTCACTACTCAAAGATGTTGAAGGAGTGTCTACTTGTGTTCTTGGTGGAAACTTTGGAAGAAATCATCCTTTAGAATCTCTAGGATGGTAAATTGATTTATTAATTATTTTCATATTTTTATGATTTTTACAAAAAAAAATTACTCTAGATCAATAATTATTACCTTACTAACACCTTGTGTTCCCTAGCAACGGCACAAAAAATGATGAGTGTCATATAACTCCTCATTTAACCAATATTCAATTGGTGTCTTATCAAGTAGGGCTGGTATCCAAAGCTATCTGCAGTAAGGTATGGAATGGTAGATCTAAAAGTCTACTTATGGGGGTGTTTGTTGATCCTATTCTAACTTTGACTAAACTACTTGATTCACACTTTTGCTGAAAAAGAAAGAAATAAAATCAATCCACTCTTTTGCTAGAAGTAAAAGATCACACTCTTATTTTATGTCTGTAGGGAAAGTAAATTCACACTTCTACTTATGAAAAAAATTTGCTTCACACTTCTGTTGTAAAAGAAAACATACTTTGCATAGAAAAGAAAATGCTCTTTTTAAACTATAAATTTTTTTTGATATTTTTATAAATAAATGCAAATAGTAATAATATTCTAGCCAATAAAATAGAACATAAATACCATACACAGTTCTTGGTTCTAAGGAGAGTGGGCCCTTGCTCCTCTCGGACTCAGAAACAAAGATTAATCAATGGTAGAAACTTGAAGTAATAATTCATGAAAATAAAATGATTACAATCTGATTGAAACCTGTATGCTTCTAAAATATCTAATTCTTGAGTTTCTATTTCTCTATATCCTTTATTTCTTTTCTTTCTTTTTTCATAGTTGAAAGTCTTACACTTTATACTAATACAATCAACTCAAAATAGAATGCAAAAAAATAGGACTCCTGGTCGATCCCTTCATCCAAAGATAGGAGATTGGATTTCCAAGAGATCCAATTATTTTGATGAAATAAATATCCTATCCTATAATAGTCTTAAAATCTGATTACATACAAATTTATCAAAAGAAAGTCCTTTAAAATATCAGGTGGTTATTTTCCTTATTTGATTCTAGCTGGAATGGTTCTTTCTTATCCTATATGGTCTCCAGCTTCCCATTTATGGCATTGTCCTTACCAAATTCTTGGAATTAACCCTATGGAGTCTATAGAAATGAGCCTATGGAGTCCGTACAAATAAGCCTATGGAATCCATAGAAACAAGCCTGTAGAGTTTGTAGAAGCAAGCCTACAGAGTCTATAGTTTTGCTGGAGGGAGATCAAAATGGAATGTTCACTATACATCACATGTGTCTTCTTCCTGAGCATTCTTAACACCAAAGATCACTAAAACATGCTATGTATTAGACATTAATGACAAAGTAAAGGTTTAGTCTTTGGTTTAATATAAACAAGACAAATATCTATTTTCCATGTAATAGTTATCTAAGAATCTAAGATTTGTATAAGATAATATCCTTTGAGAGATGATTTAAAGAAAATAACATGTCAATAATGAGCCATATTTTGAGCTCATCAATGATCCTATGACTCTCTCTTCATCATGGATCTTGATCCGATGGAGCACATTAAGGCCAAGATCCTAAGAAGCCCTACAAAGGTATCAAGTGACATTCTTGCATTGGATCATAAGAATTTAATGAGCTTAAGTTTGATGCTCACATGATTAGTATTTGATGTATGCAAGGATGTATTTGATGTCCACATGACCATCAAATTTAAGCCCATTAAATCAAAAGTTTCACTAGCTTAGAATTAGCATTCGTACGATCGTCATTTGACATCCATAGAGACGTATTTGACATCTATGAGACCATAATATTTAAGCAAATGAATTATCTAGCTCAAGATCAAAATGCACTCCAAAAATGTTACTAGGAAGCTCATGAATTACCATATGGACTAATAGAATCTCTCAAAAGATACTCAAACATAGGAAACCTTCAATCTACAAATATAGAAATGGTCTTATGGTCTAAATATATGCAAATATGAACCTAGTTTAAGTCTATACTTTAAGGTCCCCATTACATTTTTGCACAATGAACCTTAAACTATAGACTTATATCAAGTCTTATTTTTAAAAAGAGTCTTTATAACATAGAACTTAAACCAAATGATTTTAGCCAAAGGTTTCAATGTATTTATTAATGCAATAAAACTCTATTTAATGTTATACCATTATATCATGTTTATCCCTTTGAACATATTTTATAAGGCTTGGCATAAATATTTTAGACCAATATATACATTTTGTTTATTAAACACAATGTAAACATTGGCTTAAAACATTTAGCCATGGTCTCCTTTATATATAATTCAAAAAAATTAGACATAAATCCCTTAGCCTAAGGTTTGCTTCATGCTTAATAAACATGTAATAAACCTTAGCCTAAGGAATTTAAGCCTAAGTCCCACTTAATAATGTTTTAAATTAAATATTTGGCATCTTTGTATATCTACAGCTCGTGATTCATTGCCAGAGGATGATCTAATGATGTGAGGACCCTGAAGACTTTTCAAAAGAACTCAGAGGCCCCATAGAGATGCTAAGTGGTGTAACCATAGGGCACTAATACCAAAAATCTAATTAAAAAGTAAGATCCCAGATCAAAATCAACAGCTTATGTTAATCTAGGATCTTAATCCAATAGAGTGAAATAAAAGAGGGCATTTTTAAATGCCAATGATTACTGCTCAAATGGCATTTATGAAAAATACCATGAAAGGTCCAGACCGATGCCACGTAGGCACCACACAAGCAAAAAAAGACAAAATAGGAGATCTTGTGGGCTTGAAATGCAAAGGTATAAAGGCAAAGGTCCAAATCAAATCTAAAGCACATATGAGCTAGAGTATAAATATATCCTACCATTAAATATTGAAAACCCTAAACCTTGCATAAAAGTGACCCCAAGCAAACTCAATTGGTTAAAATTTGATCTAAAGAAAGCTTGATTGTGTTTTTAAATGCAAAACAGCTACCGTAGAGATCAATTTACAATTTAGTCTGAGCAATTTACAAAAATAGAGACCATGATAGCTCACAAATAGCAATTGAAGAAGGAGACTGAACTTTATATGTTGATAGATAATGAGGGCCAAATCTTCAAGGACACTAAAGTAGATGTTGTGGCCCTGAATTCCATAGGCATTAAGAATTGGTCTGAACTCTTCTTCATGGTAGAGGAGTTGAAGCCCATCACAAAGGAAGAGTAGAGAATTGCCACAATGAGCTAGAGGCATTATGACTTGGTCATTATTCAGATAACCAGCCTTCATTACACCACTACAAAGCTTGAGGTACTCCATTATATAGATGTCCTTTCTCCTATTTTTATTGATTGTAGGGTAGATATTGAGTGGATCATCTAGGAAGGGAATTCTAAAGGGATAACTTATATTTCCCCTATAGATTTTTTAAAATACTATAAGCTCCCAATCCCCCACGTAGACTTATCCAAAATCAAATAATGGACCTCTAAACATAACCTCGACACCATCTTTAGACCCTGGTTGCACTAAAGACCCCATATCTTTAGGGACTTTGAGGGTAAGATCCCAATAGTCCAATTTATGGAGGGCATCAAGGTAATCATGACCCTATTAAATTAAGTAATGGGAGCCCCCTCAACTACCTATGTAAACAAAATATGGATCCCTTATGTGTATTACATGGTGGAAGAGAATCTTACCCTTCCATTTGGAGATTTGATTAGCGTCTTCTTGGCCAAGCAGTTCACTACCATCAAAAGGAAAACTACTAAATAATTATATATGATGTCATATTTAGTGGATGCCTTTCTTGCCTCTATCAACTTCTTTGGCATAAAGATTTGGTCTCCTGAGGGTCAAACTACCATTTCCCACCATTACTCTAAATTACACATCTTTAACTATAGGAACCATATGCCATTTATTTGTGACTATGTCTACCCAACCATAGTGGAGGCTATTATAGGTATTCCCAATCCTAGAGTCCATCCACTAATCAATAAATATTTTGAAATGATGGATGACATCTTGTTCTACCTTGATTGTGCAGTTATCAGGACTGAGGTGATCATGTCCCAGCCTTACAAATTACTAGTGCATGTTCCAAGTAAGCTTGTTGAGTAATAAATTGCCTCCTAGCTCATCCATGGCATTGATGGAATTTATAAAGAAAAGAGGAAGGGTCTCCTCTACCCATTCACTCTGATTATAATAAGAACTATACTACATGATTGGAAACAAGTTGAAACCATTCCCAAGTACTGAGACTCATTTGGATTTCAATTGGATGAACTAAAAATGTGGGATCTAAAGAGTATAGTGAGTAACCCTTTGAAGGAGAAGAAACTACCCAAGCCTAGGTATATGCATCAACTTGGTGTTCATAACACCATTTACATTAAGGCTAAGAATTATGACTAGGTGTTGGTTAAGATCAAAGGGCACAACATCAAACTTAAACATAGATTAATAAAAGATGACAAGCCATCTAGAGAGGTATGAAAAATGCATCCTCTATAGTATCACTTGTTTCCTAGACCATCTAGGATGTCCCATGAATAGCCCCAAGTAAAATAGCTATAGCCTCAAGGGCAAGATGAACAAGGCTATGGTAAGTAGAAATTAGAAAAGGTGAAATTGGAAGAAAGACTTGGGGAAGGGCCCTCATCTTTAGCACAACCCCAAAGGCCACCTTCCCCAATTGAACACACAGATATGATTTTCTTGGAGCTAGATGAGACACTTGAGGGTGCCCTCAAAGAACTTATAGAAGAATATGTCATTGATAGGGAAGAAGAATAGTTTGAAGAGACTTAAGTCTAAATAGGGGAGCCTAAGGAAGAGAAATGGAAGATCTTGCTCTTGACATGGTCCTAATAGCTCCTAAGGAGTAGAGGAAATTAGAAATGGCACTAGTCCCTATTGGACATAAAAGACCAAGGTTGACTCTCACACACCCAACTAGAGAGATCAACTTATTTAGTGATGAATTCCCCATCCATAGATGAGCCATCCTTGACTAGTTTATTTATGGGAAATTACAAAATATTCCTTCTCTCTCTCACTCATGGGAACTCATAGAGGTTGCCAATATTGAATAACATGATGACCTTAAGCCATGATTAGGGATATGGTAAAGGAACAAGAAGAAATAATAATTACGGTCACTCTAGGATCAGAGAACAAGAAAATGGATGCTCTGAGAGCATCAAGAAGCATAGGTGTAGAGGTCTTAGAGCCTCTAAAATTCATAGGGTCATCCACCACCATGCAATTTAAAATAGAAATAGCTAGATTGGAAAGGGCCACCACTAGGAAAGCTATGGTGGGATCTGAGGAATTCACCTCCAAAAGGTGGAGCCTTTCATGGGTTTAACCTTGGTGGGAGGTCAACAACTTGGTAAGGCTACTATCTATGAGGAGGATGTTGAGATCTTGATTAAGGCTCAATTAGTGCAAATGAAGGATAGGGTCCAAGGGATGAAATAGAGAATCTAAAATTTGGAAAGAGAAAATGAGAACCGAGAAACCTAGGCTATTTTATTAGTCACTAACACCATGATGGACATGTTTGAGGCCTAATTATTTGATATTTTCAATTATTTGAGTTTGATAAAGCTAAGGCAAGATGCCCTAAGCTAGTAGGGTGAAGTATCCAAGTAGTTAATAACATAATGGTATAAGGTAGAGAACTAAGTTAGAGATATCATTGACATTGTGATTAGGAATAATATTCCTAAGTTCAAGACTATCAGCGTAGCACATTTGAATAGCATACTAGGAATAATATTAGATAAGGTCCAAGGTCTAAGTACTTGTAAAAATAATTTAAATAGGATTTTGACATATGATAAAGGATTGATCATTAGAATTGAGCACCTCCTGGGAATAATGTTGGTAAATCCTACCAAGACAACTATAATTGGAATCATTGATGATTTTAAATTCAAACACAGGGTCACTTTAGTCATGCAATCAGTTAGGAGCAAGAGCCAGTGATAGCCTATAAGGGATAATAGAAGAATTTTGGACATGATTTTCAAAGCTGAAGAGAAAATTACAGAAGCAAGGAGCATAAATGAAGCCATGGCCTAGGATGACAGAGACTTGGATGACTTGGTTGATCAAGAAGAAGTAAGCCTAATGAAGCTAGCTATGGACATGGAACTCATCAAGGACCAAAACTAGAAGGTAATGGAACTTCTACAAAATCAATGAGGGAACCCTTCAGTAATGGACCTACCTGATAGCTAATATTCCTTTTGTTAAAGTCATTGTAATATCTAGGATAAGAATATTCTTTTATAAGGCATATGATAGTCTATTACCATATTTCCCATGGGTAAGTCTAATTATGAAAAAAAATTGTATTTTAGAAATTTTAAGGATAGTTATCCTTATCTTTTGTACACCTATCTATTTTAATTGATCGATGCATTGCCTTATCTTTCTATAAAAGGAATGTATCACCATCTTGTAAAGCGAGAAAAATTTTGAGCAAATTTTATACACTTGAATATACCAATTTGATGTATATACACTTGAATATAATCAAGGAGTTCTGAAAAGATTGTCCATATTTGATATGTCAATTGATAATATATCTTTTTGCTTAATTTCTAGTTTTATGTCTTGAATTTGAATAGTCTTTGAATTTTGGGTTGTATTTTCTAATCACAGGTTTTATAATTTGTGAATATGCTATATTAGTTGGAGATCTTAGGTTTTTCTTCATTTCATTTTGATCTATATTCAGATGTGCAAATGTTATTTAACTATAGTAGTAAATCTTTAAAAGTAGACCTAGTTCTTACTTGTGATTCTTTACATTATCCTTTGAAGTTAACCTAGTATATAGTGAAATCTGAGCTTAGGCTATTTTGCATTATATATTGGTTTGAATGCATACTCAATTATAATTAATGCTTTGTCATGATATTTAAGACTGAAATTGGTAATCACTCACTCTCTTTTCTTCCTTACCCTTCTCTTTTCTCTTTTTTTACACCATATCACTTTACTTTAAGCTTAATTATATATATCCACTTAGATTAGTTTGTATCTTAAGTCTGGATCATAATTGACTAAGTATTAACATATATTTTCTACAATTCACATAGAACAGACCATGATGGCTCCAAACCATCACTCATTATAAATTTGTGGAACACCAATACATATTTTTGCTACTATTTCACCATAGGTGACATCAAGTTACCACAACCTACTACTCATACTCTGAATTCCTTGAATTCTAAAATGAAAAGTGTTCTTAAAACACTAAGAAACCTTATGGTACACTTAGAGGCATCAACAAGATTGTAAACAAATGTTGTAACATATGATTTTAAGAATAATAAATAAACTCATGTTGGTTATTATTTGACCCTAACAATCAAATGTTATTAATAACATAAATACTTATCTCAAGTATCCAAAGCATGATAATATTCCATACTCCAACCTCTACCAGGGCTTTTATGGATGTGAGATACTAAGGTAGGGTAAGGAAACCTAGGGGGTCCTATTGGGAAGTAAATTTTGCCCATACAAGTTAGGACCTATCTGTATGGACCCACATATAGATATGATCTGAGATGTGTACAAAAATTAATATGGAAACATTATTCCCTATAGAATCTACTAGAGGTCATTTCTTTAGTTAAGGTTTTTCATGCACATGTTTTTTATTATGGGTTTTGGGATCAATACAATAAAGTAACAATTGGATACTCATAATATAACATGACATAGTGGGTTTAACTCTTAACTCTATTTTCTAACTTGAAAGTAATAATACTGAAACGAAATTGGGGTTGTTTCACCTAGTATTAGATCCTATGCTAAAGTTATCAAATTATAAATAGGGATTTAAATAAGAATTTGTAAGATTTTATCCTTGCTTAATGCTACCTAAGAAACTATTTTATGACTTCATGGGAAAATGGTTAAAACTAGAGCCATCAATAATCAGGTTGGCGATGACCAAGGTATTAATAGGTCGATATTGAGAGGTAGAGGTTGAGGCAGAAGTAGAAGTAGAGGTAAGGGTCATGCTACCCAAAATAGAAATAAACATCTCCTCCATAATGAGAATGACAATAGTGAAACACCTATTGATAATTTATTTAGGGAAAACCCAACTGATAAATAAGATGCATTCCTTCACAAAATCTTGACAGCTCTAGATTCCATTCAAGGAAAGATTAAAAATAAAGAGTGTAGATTGAATAAACTTGAGGGTGCTTTTAGGGAATAAATTTATAAATTAGAAGTTGAAAAAGTAGAGGTGCAAGCATTCCAATAAGTACTAATAATAATAGTAAATTTGATCATCAAGAAGTTCAAAAATTTTCCTTCACCTACCTTTTCAAGTGAAGAATTAGGAGAAGCTTCTGATGTATAGCTCATAAACCTTCAAAAATATCTTAGCATACATGCCATGCCATCCAATATGAAGGCAAGGGTTGTTATCTATCATTTAAATGGTCATGTTACCCTTTGATGGAATCATCTCTATGTCTTAGAGGGGTATCAACCTATGACCCTTACTTGGCCAACTCTTGACATTCAGTTCTCAAAAAGACACTTGAGATCAAACTTCAAGGAATATAAAATAGCATATTTCTAGTTGATAAAGCAAGAAAATATGACTATTTCATAATATGAAAACAAGATCTTTAACCTGATACATGTAAACTATATGCATGATGAGAAAATGAAAATAAATAAGTGTAAGTTAGGGCTAAAAGAAATATTGATGTATGATGTCAATATGACTAATCCTAAGATGCTAACAGCTACTACAAAATTTGTCCATAGGGCAAAAGAAAAATAAAAGTCTCGACAAAATGTGAGACAAGACTTCAAACTAAATAAGTAGTAATCAAAAACTAAAAACATACCTCTAGCACCTAAACATTATAATAAAATAGAATAGAATCACAAGTTCCAAGGGAACAACAAAAGTTTTAGTTGATTCTAAGGTCAAAACAAAAAATTTAAGTCTCAATGTACCTCAAAAACTAGGTCTTTTAAGAAGGAACAACATCAAAACAGTCAATGTGGGCCAGCCATAAGGGCAAATATTGTCCCAATATCTCTACAAAGGATAGTGGTGTGCTGGGAATATTGTTATAACCACTACCACAAGGACTTCTTGAAGCTAAAATTGGGTAACCAACAAACCATAGAGTGTATGTAGTAGAAAATCAAAAAGCTGATTTTTAGGCTACACCAATAGAGATAAGAGGTAATACATATGGTAATTATATGATTATTTTCATTAATTTTGGTGTAACAAACAATTTTATTGCACTTATTATAGCAAATATATTCAATCAGAAATCTATTCGATTAAAATAAGGTTAGAAAGTTGAGTTTGGTACTAAAAAGAGGGTGCATATCTAGGAATGCTTGGAGCAAACTGAACTTGATCTAGGAATTTTCAAAACTAGGGTGAATTTATTTTTAGCACCCTTAGCATCTTATGATACCATATTAGGCATGACTTGGCTACAACAATACCATGTAGTACTTGATTGGTCCAAAAAAAGAGTGCAATGTGATAATGAAAATGGAAAACTTATAGAGATACAAGGCCTTAAATGGTTAAAAAATCTTAAAATGCTTTTAGATCTACAGGTAAAGAGGGCTATGATAAAATGGTGTAAACACTTTACAGTCCAACTCTATGAATTTACCAAAGGAGAAGAACATTCTTGTTCATATTTTCCTATTATACAAGAATTTATGGATGTTATTCCTAAAAAACTACCTAATTTGCCACCAAAATATGAGTTTTACTTCTCCATTGAGGTCATGCCAAAGACTACCCCTACATCAAAATCCCTTATATAATGAATGTGGTAGAATTGTAAGAGCTAAAATTTTAGTTGCAAGAGCTTTTAGATAGCAAAAGCATCTAGGCAAGTGTGTCACCTTGGGGTGATTTGGTAGTCTTCATAAAGAAGAAATATGGAACTTTAAGGTTATGCATTGACTACCAGATGCTCAACAAGGTGATGATCAAAATTCATTACCCATCATCTCAAATAAATGATTTATTTGAATAGATGAAAGATGCAGCAGTATTTTTAAAATTTGACTTAAGATCCAACTACCATCAATTGAGGATCAAAGAAGAGGACATATACAAAACAACCTTCTAAACTTAATATGATCATTATGAGTTCACTTGTTTTCATTTTATCCTCATAAATGCACTTATTACATTTATGAATCTAATGAATAGCATTTTTCAAATATTTATTAGATAAATTTATACTAGTGTTCTTGGATGATATTCTCATCTACTCCAAAAATGAAGTTGAATATTATCAACACTTGAGGTTGGTTTTGCAAAGGCCAAGATAACATAATTTTTTTATAAATTTATCCAAATGCACCTTATATCAAACTCAAATACATTACTTGGGAAATGTGATTTCCAAGAAGGGCATTGTTGTAGACCCATCAAAAATTCAAGCTATTCAATAGTTGCTTGATCCTTCTAACATGCCCTAAGTGTGTAGTTTTATGGGCCTAGCTAGGTACTATTGTCAATTTGTGAAAAAAATCTTCCACCTAGCCAACCCCATTATGTTATTATAGTGTAAAGGCATAAATTTGGCATGGACTCCTCAATGTGAAAAGGCTTTCAAAAAGCTTAAAGAGCTATTGATAATAGTTCTTATTATGATTATACCTAACCCAAATGGTCATTTAGAGGTAATGGCAAAACATAGAGACCCAAGTTAGAGATCTCATTAACATTGTTATTAGGAATAATATTCCTAAGTTCAGGACTATTAGCTTATCACATTTGAACGTCATATTGGGAATAATAGTAGACAAGGTCCAAGGTCTAAGTACTTAGACAAAGAATTTAAACAAGATTTTGGTTGATGACAAAGGATTGATCATTAGAATTGAGTAGATCCTAGGGAAAATGTTATTAAATCCTACCAATACCACTATAATTGGAATCATTTATGATGTTGAATTCAAACATAATGTCACTTTGGTCATGCAGTTAGTTAGGAGAAAGAGTGAGGGCTAGTTTGGAAGGGATAATAGAAGAATTTTGGACATGATTTTCATAGTCAAAGAGAAAATTATAGAGGAAAGGAGCATAAAGGAAGCCATGGCTCAAGATGACAGAGACTTAGATGACCTGGTTGATCAAGAAAAATCCTACCTAATGAATCTAGTTGTGGACATGGAGCTCATCAAGGACCAACACTAGAAGGTAATGGAACTTCTACAAAATCAATGAGGGGACCTTTAGGCAATGGGCCCACTCTGTAGCTAATATTCCTTTTTTTAAAGGCATTATAATATCTAGGATAGGAATATTCTTTTGTAAGGCATATATTAGTTTTTTAGCATATTGCCCCTAGGTCAGTCTAATTATGAAGAACAAGTGTATTTTAGAACTTTTAAGGATAGTTGTCATTATCTTTTATACACCTATATATTATAACTGACTGATGCACTATCTTATCTTTCTATAAAATGCGTGTATCACCATCTTGTAAAGAGAGAATTTTTGATCAAATTTTATACATTTGAAGCAATTAATATAATCAAGGAGTTCTACAAAGATTGTTCATATTTGATATGTCAATTGCTAATATAGTTTTTCTCTCAATTGTTAGTTTTATGTCTTAAATTTGAATAGTTTCTTTAAATTTTGGGTTGCATTTTACAATCACAGGGTTTCTAATTTGTGCATATGCTATATTAGTTGAAGGATCTTAGGTTTTGATTCATTTAATTTTGATCTGTATTCAGATGTGTAAATGCTATTTGACCGTAATAGTAAATCTTTAAAAGTAGACATGATTCTTACTTGTGATAATTTACATTATCCTTTAAAGTTTCTCTGGTATATAGTGAAATCTGAGCTTAGGCTATTTTGCATTATATATTGGTTCAAATGCATACTCAGTTGCAATTTATGCTTTGTCATGATATTTAAGACTAAAATTGGTAATCACTCGTTCTCTTTTCTGCCTTACCCTTCTCTTTGCTCCTTTTTTTCACCATATCACTTTAGTTTAAGATTCATTATAAATATCCACTTAGATTAGTTTGTAGCTTAAGTCTAGGTCATCATTCACTAATTATTAACATAGATTTTCTACAATTCACACATAACGGACCATGATGACTCTCAACCATCACTCATAAATTTATAGACCATTAATACATATTTTTGTTGTTATTTCACCATAGGGGACATCAAGTTGCCACAACCTACTACTCATGCTCTAAATTCCTTGATTTCTAAAATGAGAAGTGTTATTTGTACACTAAGAAACCTTGTGGTATACTTAGAGGCATCAATAAGGCATTTTCCACTAATTCTAGAAGGAGGGCCTCTTTTTGTGAATTCTTTGAATCTTTGTTAGTCTTAGCATGTTTCGGTCTAAAATTGATGATATCTATCTGATTTTGAGTAATTCCTTTCTTAAAAGTGTAAATATCATTGATCTTTTTGGTTGGTGACATATCTTTGTGATTTCTTAGACAAAGATCAAAGTTCTTTGAGATTTGATGCTTGGTTTTGGTAAATTTAACTTAAAATTTGGAAATCCATAGTATTTGAGGTTAGGGTAGTTTGTTTTGATCAAATATTGGCATATCTTTCTTAGATATGGGTTTATTTGGGCTTAGACTTGTAAAGATAGATCACATTAGCATAATTGGATACATCTTTGAGCTATTTTAGGCAAATATCAATGTCCTTTACTATTATTTAAGCAATCTTTACAAAATGAGCTTAATATACAGGTTCAATTCTTGTTCTTTATAAATATTAACTTGATACATCATATTTTAAATAGGATATTCAAATTTCAAGCTAAAATTGCCTAGGATTCAAACTAGATTACACTCAGAGACAAAGGAACCATTACTTAAACTTAAATTCCACATAAAATCCAGACATGACAAAGATAGACATAAGAGATCTAAATCTTTGCCAACTTCACCTCTTCAAGTTACCTTTGCCTTCAACCTTCATCTAGGTATGGCTTGGTTGGGATAATATTCAATCAATGTGTCAGGTGTGGTACATGATCTCACATGTAACCTTGAAAAGTATTTACCTACATTTAGTCCAATTGATATTATAACTGCTAAAGAGCACATTAAGTCTTTTAAATCTACCTTAAGGTTAATAAATGGTGTGCATGAATATGTGACTTACAGGTTATTCCCATTTACCTTTAAGGATGTTGCTTATGAATGGTTTTTAAACTTGCCTGATAATTACATCACTAGTTGGGATGGTTTCATTGATATTTTTATACATCAATTTGGTAAGATTGTTAGTCTTTTTATTATTTACCATCGGTTCACAACCATTAGAAGGGATTCAAGTGAGCCTATTAGGTCCTTTAATGATAGATTTTAGAAAATGTATAGTAGGACCATAGAACCCTATAATCTTGATGATGTCTTAGCTTTAGAAATATACAAGGATGTAGTAGATCCTATGACCTCTATATTTTTTAAAATATCCATGTTAGCTATAACCTAATTATCAAGGGCTTATTCTAAGATAGTAATCATTAATGATCAAATGTAGACCTAGGGACAAATGGCATACTCTATGACAAACATCAACCCACATATACCTATGATGAACATATTCCCCAACAACAACCAAAATATCCCAGCATTAAAGCAACTCCCAAACTTAAACCAATTTCCATTGAGTCATGTTGATCCTAATCAGAACTTAGGAATCTTAAACCATCCTACTAATGGATTTAGTGAAAATGATCAAAGAGCTTTGGTACCACTTGCTAGTGCTAAAAATAACCAAGTAAATAATTCTAAAACTCTTAAAATGAGAATGAATCTATCTTAAAAATGGTCCAAATGTTGAGCATTGATTTCTTTGAACTAAAATAAGAAGTTAGAAATACTATTGAAAGCTCAAGTAGAAACTTCTCATTTCAAAGGTATAATAGGCCAAACAATATATTTCATAATTATAGGTTTCATAATAGTAGGAATAATGATCCATCTTATAAAAAGAAGACCATGGACATTAACCACATTGATATTGCATTACCTTATTATTGTAGAGTGCATTACACAACCAAGCATGGAGAGATTGATTATATTGAGTTTTACAAATATTTTGAAGCTTTTAAAGAACTAGATATATTTGAAGTAGTCCCTAACAAGGAAAGTGGTGCAGGTGCTTCTTAATCCAAGTCATCTGATCAAACCTTCATGGTGGAGAATTTTGATTTCCCTTTCAAGAGGAGAATGAACCTAATGAGATCCCTGAGAAGATCCAGACGTTTCAACAGTTCTTTAATAAGACCTATCCTTTGAGGAATAGGGAAAAAAGGTAGCCCTTGACTACCTCAATACCTCCAAACAACTTTAGAACTCCTCCAGATACTTATTCAAACAATAATCCTAAGCTACCTAAAGGGAGTATTGTTAAACCCAACATTGAAATTCCTATTTCTTCTAATAAAACTAGATATAACTTTGTTAAGGATATGAAGAAAATAAAGGCTAATATTACATTTCATGAACTGACATAGATTACAGATCAAAGGGACCTTCTATTGGAGTCATTCTCAAAGAATCCCAACAATCCCTCCAAGGTTGATCATGCCAATGTGACTATGCACAAAGCTAAAGCTAAATCTCCTCCTTTCTTGCTCACTGTCAATTTATTTGGTAAGAACTTACACAATTACTTACTAGATTTTGGTGCTTCTACCAACATCATGTCAGTAGGTATATGCAAATAACTTGGACTAACTCCTATTAATTCTAATAGATTTATAACTTAGTTAGATAAATCTAGAGTCAAGGTAATTGGGGAACTTTTAAATGTTCACATGTAACTAGCTTCTGAGCCTAGGGTGCATTAATTCATTGATATTCAAGTTGTTGATATACATGATGTTTATGGAATCTTATTAAGTAGGAAGTATACCAAGGCTGTGAATGGTTACATGTCCACATATTTCTCACATTTGTGGCTACCTTGGAAGGGAGTCCCTAATCAAATCAAGGTTGAGAGAGAGCCAAGGATGAAACACATGATAATAGAGTATAATGTTATAAATGATAGGGTTAACATAATTAACTCAGAATTAGGGGTTTATACCCTAGAGACTGATAAGTATGTGATCCCAAAAGTGCCCATGTTGTTCCTAAACTATGGAAATTTCATTTTGATAGTGTTAGGTGTAAAGATGAATTAGGTGTTGGTATTCTCTTACCTGACCCTACTAATAGAAATTACAATGCTTCTTATAGGCTCTAATCCCTTACACTAACAATCATGGTTAATATGAATCCATTATCTTAGGTTTATAATTTTCTATAAAGAATAAGGTTAAAGAACTACTAGTTATGGGGATTCAGAACTAGTGGTCAACTAGGTAAGAAGTAAATACCAATGCAAAATCTCATATCTTAAAAGGTATAAGTTTAGAATTTGGGATTTGATTGAGTGCTTTGATGATTTTAGCATCACCTCTATCCCAAGAGAGGAAAATAAAGATGCTGATGAGTTGGCATCTATTGAAACCAACCTCATGCCCAACCAAATTCCCCCAATTTTAGCATTGATTTGATCCCTTGTCCTTTAGTGCTTGATAATGTTAACCATTTTCAAGTTTTCAATGATGATCAATAGATATTGGATTTCATGACCAATTTTTGAGCATTTTATTCCTATATTATTGATGAGACTAATGAAAATGCATCTAAGGAGGACAAGTTTGATGGTAAATTCATTTAGCTAAATGACAATAAGATCCCCAAGGGGATGATTTCTTTAGAGAGACTATTTTATCAGGATAAGCTAGCTGAAGTTTCTAAGGTTCCAAAGTTAAGTGGGAAAGATTGTAATGTTATTGATCTTGGCCTCCAAGATCAACCCTAGCTAGTAAACATTGGAAAATCCTACACAAATATTGAGAACCAAAAAAACAAATAACTCCTCACCCAATATAGGGATGGAATAGTGTGGTCCTATGATGACTTAAAGATCTTTGATATAAGAGTCATTACCCATACTATACCCATTAAAAAAACCTACAAGCCCTTTAGATAGAAATAAAGACCAGTGATCCTATCCTAGAACCCATGATCTTTAAGGAGGTCAAAAGATTACTAGATTCTAGGATAGTCTTCCCCTTAAGACATTCTACTTGGATGGCTAACTTGGTACTAGCCAAGAATAAAAATGGTGAGATTAGACTTTGTATTGACTTTTAAAACCTAAAAAAACATCAAAAAAGGATAATTATCCCCTTTCCTCTCTAGACCAAGTGATTCAAGTTGTTTCAAGTTTAATTATGATGTCTTTTCTTGACGGCTTTTTAGGTTATAACCAGGTGTTGGTTGATAAAGAGGATAGGATGAAAAAATCCTTCATAACAAAGTGGGGAACCTTTTCTTACAATATAATACCCTTCGGGCTAATCAATGTAAGAGATACTTTTTCAAATAGCTATGGACCATGCCTTCTAAGGCTTGATAGGTAAGTGTATTATTATATACATGGATTATCTAAAAAAAAATCAAAAAATAGAGAAGATCACTTCATGCACTTACAACAAGTCTTTGAGAGATGTAAGAGGTATGGAATATCTTTGAACCTTAATAAGAGTATATTTTGTGTTACTGAAGGAAAATTATTGGGTCATGTTATAACCAAATATGGGATCTTTATAGATCCTAAAAGAATGGAGGCTATATCTAAAATAAAGCCCCTAAATAGTAAAAAAGAGTTAAATTCATTATTTGGTAAGATAAATTTTGTAAGAAAGTTTATTTTTGACTTTGCAAAGATTGTCAAGCCACTGAATAACATGCTAAAGAAGGATGCCAAAGTCACATAAAATGAATAATCCATAAAGGCATTCAATGATATCAAGGAGGCCATTATCCAAGCTCCAGTCCTTATAAGTCTTGAATTCTCAAGGGACTTCTACCTCTATTACTTTGCATCTAACCATACTATGGCTATAGTGTTAACTCAAAAGATTGATGGGTGTGATCACCTAATAGCTTTTATGAGCACTAATTTTAAGAATGTTGAGTTAAATTATTCATTGATTGATAAGCAAGAGATGCATTAGTTAAGGTAGTCAAGAAATTTAGGCATTATATCTTAGAAATAAGGTACATGCTATCTTATCTGATACTACCATCAAATTTTTGTTAAGTTAGAATAAACTAGGAGAACGTAGAGGTAAGTGGATGTCAGTTTTATAGAAGTATGATTTGGAGATGAAAATAGAAAAATTGATAAGGTGTTAAGGTTTGATCCAGATGATTGCTAATACTAACCCTAGGCTAAGTATTATGCAAGTGGATTAATATAACTTTCCAGCTAGTGAGTGATATGATACAATCATAAATTTGCTAATTAATGGTACTTATCCTATAAGATTATTTAGGGAGCAAAAGAGGGCCCTAAGATTGAAGGAATCCCATTACCTAATCAAGGATGGCATCTTGTATAGAAGAAATTTTGAAAGATTTTACTTAAGATGTGTCTCACAAGAAGAAGCCACCCAAATCATGAGTACCTTTCATGAAAATTTGGGCAGTGGACATCCATCTAGAAGAACCACAGCCCATAAATTCTCAAAGCTAGATATTATTGGCCAATTATTTTTAAGGATTCTCATAAGCATGTGAGGGAATGTCACTTATGTCAAGTTTTTAGCACTAAGAAACCAAATGCAACAATGTCTTTCCAACCAACCATGGTTTATAAAAAAAATTCTCAATGGGGGTTAGACTTTGTTGGGATAATCAACCCCAATTCATCTAAAAGTCACAAATATGTCCTAACTTTCATAGACTATTGTACAAGGTGGATTGAAGTTGTAGCCACTAAACAATCTAGAACTGAAGAAGTGATTAGCTTCTTGGAAGAAAGCATTTGTACTAGGTTTGGAACTTTAGTCTCTCTAGTGTGTGACAATGGATTTACATTTATATCTATAGAGATGACTAAATGGACGTATGATAATGGCATTACTCTCAAGTTTGTATCCAACCATTATCCCTAAAGAAATGGAGTCTCTGAATCTACCAATAAGAACCTAATGAAAGTAATCAATAACTCTATTGCAGACAAGCCTAGGACTTGGCACAAGCTCTTTAAATTTGCATTATGGGCTGATAGGATAAGAATCAAGAAATCCCTAAGAGCCTTACCATTTCTGTTAGTGTATGGACAAGAACCTATCTTTCCAATTACTCTCAATTTATTTACATACAAGTTCATGCAGCAGTACATGGAATAAATCCAATAAATTACCAATTCTAGATTATTGGACATCATTCAGATGGAGGAAGCAAGGGAGAAAGCATTTACTAATTTTAGCAAACATTAGACCACAATGAAAATATGGTTTGACAAGAGGTTAAATGTGAAGGTACTTAGAAAAGGATGATTGGTCCTCTTATGGGACAAAACATCTGAACCACAGGGTAAGCATGGCAAATTCACACATTTATGGATTGGTATTTATCAAATAGCATAGACACTCAAGAATAAAACCTTCAAGTTGAAAGACCTTCAAGGGGTAGAGTTCACATTGCCGACCAAAGGGTAGTATCTCAAGCATTACTTTGTCACTACTCCACAAGAGATCTTCATGGAGTAAACTCTATAAGATGTTTAGATTTAGTATAGGTAGGCCAGTTAGTTTCCTTTCAATTCTTTCCTTCTTGTCCCTTATTTGTATATAATCCTTTATATACTTTTTTTCTTTCCCTTTCTTTCTTGCTTTCATGCTCTATGTTGTGTTTTTCTTTCCTGTTGCCTTGTTCCTTGATTCCAATAAGTCCTTTTGGACAATCTTGAGCTCAAGATTTTGATGTTTGCCAAAATATTCCAAAAAAATTAGAAATAAAGGTTTGTACCCCATGCACATAATGACCATGGTCCTGAAATGTAATCATAATGTTGTAATTTATAGAAACTAAAAAAGACCAATAAAAGAAGTTAATCATTTCATGAGAACTTGGCCATTGTCTTGACCCCAATTTGGTTCTAAGAAGACTTATACTTATAGGGTGAGGACTCAAACTATAATGATATAACCATACTAGCACTTAATTAACATCCTTGCCTAGGATAATTGTTGCAGCCAAAGGTGATTCTCTGAAAATCAAATATTTGACCAAATCCTAAAACCTACCTATTTTGGTTCCCAACCTTGATAAAAGCATAAAAGTATAAAGAAAATACAAAAAAAGGAAGAATTCAATGCAAAATCAAAAAGATTTATAAGCATAGGTGATTCTAGTAATCTCCATTGGGGCTATGGACACCTAGTTGGTAGTGGAGCAAGGCCTTGAGTGGACCAAAATCATCTCTATTGAGGATATGGATGCCTGACCAGAAATAGAGAAATACCCTAGCCTTCCCTAAGATAAAATCATGGTTTGTAATGTATATCTAAGCATGCTCTAAGTCAAGTGTTAGTGATCGAGGACAAGAAACTTGGAAGTTATTTCTTAAACCCCATGGCAAATAGTAAGTAGAATCAAAGCACACACAATATAGCTATGTCTTGGTATTTGACCCTAATTCTGTAAGTGCAAGGTTTGTTTTAACCATAATCTAATCTAGATGATGATATTGATCAAGTGGAGTGGATGACCTAATTATTTGTCTAAATTAGAGTCTCTAGGTTCTAACATATTGCTATTGTTCCCCTGTGAGTCACTATTTGTTGAGGCCAACATACCCCCATTTTTAAAAATTAGGACCCTTGAGAAACCCCTAAGATTAAACATGAAAATATGGCATGTTAGGATCATTTGTAGAATTTGAAGAACATCCACTTTATCAAAAGCAACCTTAGTTATGTTTTGCTTTAATTTTGGATAACAGTGCTAATAAATATTCTTTAAGGCTTTTAGTTGTAAGTTCTATGATGTTTTCTCCTAATAAATTCATGTTCCAAAGCCCTAGAAAAACCCTCAGTTAAAATTTAAATACTGACAGGAACCAATTGGTGAGAACCTTTTAAAAATCCATTTTGGACCTAAGTATAAAGTTCATGTTTTAAGCTTAATCATTTTTTAAACATGACTAAGACAGCCTAAAATTCTAGCTCCCTTTTGTTATTTCCCTTTTTAAAGTTCATTGTATGACTAACTAATATTCATTCTATAGGGTCCTTTTAATATTTCCTAGATTAGCCTAATGTTTTAATCCTAAGGCCTCAATGTATTTATTAATATAATTAGGACCGTAGTCTTAACACCTTAGCCTAAGTCTTATATCACTATGGTCTTAACTTAACTTCCTTGCATCTTGTAGGATCTAATGACCCTCGCTTTATCATGGTATTCAATCCAATAGAGTAAGAAAGGCCTAAATATAGGATTAAAAGACATGAAACTTAAATGATCTAACAACTCACACTTCCTCATGGCCTTTTGATTAGATGGTGCAAGGAAAGCCAGACATAATCTTACACATAGCCCCTCAAACCAATCATGTTCAAGCTCTCGAATCATGATCAAAGGTTATCACTTCATCATGAAGGCCTGATTGGATGGGGTGAGGCACAGTTAAAAAGTCAAAGGATTATGAAAGGCCCACAAGATCAATGTACAACACCTTTACATTTGATGATCAAAGGCAAATGGGTCCCACCTAATAGAAACAACTAATCACAACCAAGCTCCTGGATCATGATCCTATAGTTCTTGCTTTAGCATGGATCTTGATCTGATGGAGCACATTAGTTCCAAGATCTTGGGAAGCCCCATAGAGGTGCCAAGTGGTATTCTCGCATTGGATCATAAGAATTTAAAGAGCTTAAATTTTATGCTTTCACAACCATCATTTGATGTCTGTGAGGACGTATTTGATGTCTGCATGACCACCAACTTTAATCCCATTAAATTAAAATTTTCACTATCTTAAAATTGACATTCACATGACTGTCATTCAATGTTTGTAGAGATGTATTTGACATCTGTGAGACCATCAAATTTAAGCTAATGAATTATCTAGCTCAAGATCAAAATGCACTCCATTAAAAATGTTTCTAGAAATCTCATTTATTACCATATGGACTAATGGAAGCCCTTGGAAGATACTCAAATATGGTAAACCTTCAATTTTCAAATATGGAGATGGTCTTATGGTCTAAATATATACAAAAATGAACCTAGTCTAAATCTATACCTTAAGGTCCCCATTGCATTTTTGTACAATGAACGTTAAACTATAGACTTATACCAAGTCCTATTTTAAAAAAGAGTCTTTATAACGTATAACTTAGACCAAATACTTCTAGCTAAAGGTTTTAATGTATTTATTAATGCAATAAAACTCTATTTAACATTAGACCATTGTAGCATGTTGATCCCCTTGAGAATATTTTATAAGGCTTGGCATAAATATTTTAGACCAATGTAAACATTGTGTTTATTGAACACAACATAAACATTGGCTTAAAATATTTAGCCATGGTCCCCTTTATATATATATTTGGAAAACTTGGATTTAAATCCCTTAGCCTAAGGTTTTATTTGTGCTTACATGTAATAAACCTTATCCTAAGGAATTTTAACCTAAGTCTCACTTTAATAATGTGTGTACTTAAAGCTTGGGCATCTTTGTAGATTGACGGCTCACACTTCATCATCAGAGGATGCTCTAACGATGCGAGGACCCAAAATACTTTTCAAAATAACTTAGAGGCCCCGTGGAGATGCGAAGTGGTATAACCACAAGGCACTAATGCCAAAGAACCAATTAAAAGGCAAGATCCTAGATCACAATCAATGACTCACACTAATATAGGATCTCGATCCAACAGAGCAAAACAAAAGAGGGCATTTTTAAATACCAATGACTAGTGCTCAAAATGCATTTATGAAAATTGTCATGAAAGGTCCAAACCAATGCCACATAGGCACCATGAAAGCATAAAAAGACAAAATAGGAGATATTATGGGCTCAAAAATGTAAACGTATAAAGATAAAAGTCCAAATCAAATCCAAATCACATATGACCTAGAGTTTGGATATATCCTACCATTAAATCTCTGAAACCTTAAACCCTACATAAAAGTGACCCAGAGTGAACTCAATTGGTTACAATCAAATCCAAAGAAAGCTTGATTGTATTTTTAAACATAAAATATCTACCATAGAGACCAATTTTCAATCTAATGTGAGAAACTTGTATAAAATAGAACATGGTAGCTCACAGATAGTAGTTAAAGGAGGAGACTAAACTCTACCTATCGATAGATAATAAGGGGAAAATATTCAAGGACACTGAATTAGACATGGTGGCCCTAAATTCCCCAGGCATTATGAATTGTTCTGAACTCTTCTTCATGGTAGAGGAGTTGAAGCCCATCACAAAGGAAGAGAAAATAATTACCATGGTGAGCTGGAGGCATTATGACTTGGTCATTATTCAGATGACCAACCTTCACTACATCACCATAAAGCCTAACGTACTATATTGTATACATTTTGTTACTCCTACTTTTATTGATTGTAGGGTAGATAACGATTGGATCATTTGAGAAGGGAATTTTAAAGGGATAACTTATATTTCCCCTATAGATTTTGAAAAATACTATAAGCTCCCAATCCCCAACATAGACTTGTCTAAAATCAAATAATGGACCTCCAAACATGACCTGGACACCATCCTTAGACCTTAGTTTCACCAAAGACCCCATTTCTTTAGGGACTTTAAGGGTAATATCCCAATATTATAATTCAAAGAGGGCATCAGGGTTATCATGACCCTATTAAACCAAGCAATAGGATACCCCTCAACTACCTATGTAAACAAAATATGGGTCCCCTATATGTATTACATGGTGGAAGAGAAGCTTACCCCTCCATTTGGGGATTTGATTAGTGTCTTCTTGGCTAGGTAGTTCACTGTCATCAAAAAGAAAATTTTGAAATAATTCTATATGATGTCATATTTGTTGGATGCCCTTCTTGCCTCTATCAACTTCCCTAGCATAAATAATTAGTCTCTTGAGGGTCAAACTACCATTTTCGACCATTAATCTAAATTACACATCTTTAAGTATAGGAACCATATGTAATTTATTTGTGACTGTGTCTACCCAACCATAGTGGAGGCTATTATAGGTATTCCAATTCCTATAATCCATCCACTAATCAATAAATATGTTGAAATGATGGGTGGCATATGGTTCTACCCTAATTATATAGTTATTAGGATTGAGGGGATCATGTCCCAGCCTTACATACTACCAGTGTATGTTCTAAGTAAGCTTGCTGAGCAATAAATTACCTCCCAACTCATCCATGGCATTGATAAATTAGTAAAGAAAAGAGAAAGGTTATCCTCTATGATCGAGGAATTTGACTCAAGAGAGGATGGTTAGTATGGTGTTAGTTCTAAAATCAAAACAAAATGAAATAAACACACTAATAGCATAACATCTCTAGGCCTAGACACTAGGGAGATCTTAGTTAACAAAGGCAAATAAAAAACACAACTAAAAAACAACGAATAAAATACAAGAATTCCTTCACCTTTCTTAGATGCTTCAAATGCCTTTGTAGTGGTGGCTTGCTCAGCTTGTGTTTATGAAGTCTTCATCAAAGGAGGCTTGGCTATCTCCTCTTTTTCCTGGCACTTTTGGCTTGTGGCTTGGCTTGGCTTGGAATCAATTTGGCATGGTAACACAAATTGAAATGGATTTTGTAATCATTTGTGCATTATAACTTTGTACCAAAATAGCTTAGAAATGATGTTCTTGGCCTCTTTATTTATATATTTTTGGATTTGATCAGAATCAACCTCAATCATCCATCTCAATATTAAGATGTGTGGTTGAAGATTAATTCAATTTTTGGAATTAAGTTTGTAACTATCATCATCATGACATTGGAAGAAGGGAAAATTAAGAGGCATGGAGGGCATGAATCCTGATATTTGTGATATTTATGGCATAAGGATGTCTTCCCAAGAAATGAGGTCAAATAATGATGAAGATATTCAATATTCATTTCCAAAAATAAGTTTTCAACAAGTTTCCATGGAATTTTTGATTAGGCATTGATTTAGTTTAATTAGCTATTAAGCATGATTAAGCACTTTGTGTACAAATTACTCAAATTGATCAGAATGTCTTGTTATTGGTCTAAAATTTGACTGGATTATAATTAGAAGTTCATGTCAGATAAATTGAAACCATCCTCCCATTTAGGATGCTACTGATAATAAATAACCAAGAATGCATCTTGTGTAGAAGATTTGATAGGAAAGAGAAATTTAGAGCACGTGGGTGTAAAATTAACATTTTAACTCAAAATGATCTAATCAAAGTTAGTTGGCCCATAAATTGCATTACCCCATTTAGGGATACCCTAACCAAAATCAACACTTGAATATGTCAATTTCACATTATTTAGCATGTTTTAGTGTTTTTAGGCCAAATTGTGCATTTCGAGTGTAAATTGGTCAAAAGCCTGATTGAAGGTTATCGATAGCTAGATTTAGGTGTCTATAGTTTTCCCCTATTTGGGAAGGCATTGCAAGCTATAAGCATATTAACATCTTCTCAAAGAATGAAAATGTCTTGTATGCCTATAATACAATGATGATAAACTAACTATATGATTCCCCCTCAAGGGAACGGTTGGCACAAGTAGGTCAGCAAATGATCCCTCAAAAATAAAAAATTGAAATGAGGGGACCAAAGAAAGGAAAGATGATGGGGTGAAAACATCGATGATCTTAATATAACAACCTTTGGGATTATCAAGATCATATTATTCCTTTTTAGCAAGGTCAATGATAAGAAGGAATAACAAATGAAGGATGCAACTACCAAAACTTTTGCCATACTATCTCAAAATATGATCTTTGTCTAAAGTACTTGAACTAATTGATGAAATTGATTAGATACCTTGATGCTAAAAATATGTAATGAATGGAAAAAACCAAGGTCAAATGGGCTAGGCTTTAGAGCACACTGGGTTAATAGGTCAGAATCAAAAAGTGGATATGGTGAAGAGGCCAGATAGGGATGGTATTTGTATAAAGAAGAATAGTGATAAAATGGAATAACTAAAATGGTCCTTACAGACAATACACCTTAGCATTCAAGCATAGTACCACTTGAGATGAATAATATTCATCAGCTCTAAACCTTTATCATCATCTGGTGTGGCAAGCATGTATGCTCCTAATCCATAATCTGTGGTAACGATGAATGGCCCTATCTAGTTTAAATTGAATTTCCCTTTATGCATATTTTTAGCCATGGTATTCTTTTGCTTTTCTTTAAGAACAAGATCACCAAGCTCAAATTTTCTATACTTAACATGTTAGTTATAGTGGCCTTTAAGTCAATTCTAATATGATTGAATATTGTTGAGCACGGTCATGCATTACTCATCAAGTAGATCTAGATTTTGTAGGTGAGCTACTTGTTAGTCATGATCATCTAGGACATGCTTGAAAGAGATGCATAGTGAAGGTTATTCAACCTCAATGGAAAGAATGGCTTCAGTACCATAAATAAGTGAGTATGGAGTGGCTCATGTGGAGGTATAATGATTGGTATGATATGCCCAAAGGGTAAGGAATATTTTCAAGTACCAATCACGATCGACATCATTGACAATCTTTTTTAGAATATTGATAGTGATTTTTTTAAATGCCTCATCTTGGCCATTACCTTAAAGGTAATATGCTATAGAAAAGTGTTGTGTGATGTTATACTTAGTACATAGTTGATCTACATCTTTGTTCTTGAATGATCCTCCATTATCAAATATAATGTTAGAAGGGATATTGTAGCAATAGATGAGATGATTAAAGATGAATTTGGAAATTTGATTTCTAATCATGTAAGTGAGGGGTATAGCTTCAACCCACTTAGTGACATATTTGGTGGTGAGAAGGATATATTTATGGCCATCAGATAAAGTGAGATTAATCTTCTCAATGAGGTAAATTCCCTATGTAGAAAATAGCCATGGTGTCAACATTGATTTTAGAATTATTATTGGGGCATGAATCAGATTAGCATGTCATTGACATTTATCACACTTATTTACAAATGAAGTGGCATTTACATCCATTGTGGGCCACTAGTAACCAGTACATAAGATCCTTTTGGATAGGACTACCCTATTAGAATGGGCTTCACATACTCCTTTGTGAAATTCTCTTAACACTAATGTAGACCCTCTTGAAGTTAAACAATGAAATAGAGTTCCATCAAAACTGTGATGGTAAAGGGTAGATCCAAGTAGAGTATAATGAGTGGAATGATGAATGAAGGATTTGGTTTTTTTTCAAGATAGATTAGGTGGTATAAATAGGTCATGAAGGTAGTTAAAAAGGTCCAAGTACCAGATAGAATTGGGACCAACAATATCACAAATCATGATAATGGTTGAAGGTTCATGAGCTAGTGCTGATAAATTCTCGATGAGGAACTAATACTCTCTAGCTTTATATATTTATCAAATAAAAGAGCCAATAGTAGCCATGGCATCTATAGTTATGTTACTAGCCCTAGATATGTGCTCAAACTAAATATTGGTAATTTTTCACTTAAGAGTGTCAACCATGACTTTATATAGAACTAGCTTGTCATCTTTAGTCTAAAAATGATATGTGACCTAATTAATAATTGACTGAGAATAACCATAAACTTGAAGATGAGATATATTCCAATGTACTACTTGTCAAAGTCATGTAACAAGTGCTTCATACTTAGCGATGTTGTTTGTACAAGGAAAGTTGATTCTAAATGATTTATTCTAAATGATTTAGGGATTAGATCCTCCTATGGTGTAATAAATAATAAGCCTACCTCTAATCCATATGTAGTGAGTGAACCATCAAAATATAGTTTCCAAGGTTGATCCTCAAGGGGTGTGTCAATGATGATCATGATAGATTCATCAGGAAATTAAAATGTGAGTGGTTGTGTGTCTATGAGAGGTGCTTCAGCAAGTTGATCTTCAAGAACTTATCCCTTGATTGCCTTCTGATTGACATACTCTATGTCAAACTCACTAAGAAGCATGATCCATTTAGTCATTCTTCTTTGTAAATCTATTTTAGATAATAGATACTTGAGTGGATCTACTTTTGAAATAACCATGGTCTTATTATTCAACATGTAATGGCACAGTTTTTGAGCTACGAAGATCATGGCTATACAAGATATTTAATAGGTACATAGTTATGTTTATATGTAACCAAGGTATGGCTTAGGTAGTATATAATGTGCTCTTTTCCATTATCATCATGTTGAGCTAAGAGTGCCCCCAGAGCATGATCAGTAGCTGATAGGTATAACAAAAATGGCTTTCTTGGCATAAGAGGTAATAAAATAGGTGGATTAACAAGATAGTCTTTGAGTTTTTGAAAATTTATTTGTCAGTAATCATCCCAGTGAAATACAACTCCCTTCTTTAAAAGGTATGTAAATGGATGACACTTATCTACTAACTAAGAGATGAAGCATTGGATTGACTAGATCTTACCCTCTAAACTACAGAGTTGCTTTAAATTGGTTGGTGGCGGCATCTCGATTATAACATAAACTTTAGTCAAATTGACTTCAATACCTCTATGAGACATAATGAAGCCAAGTCATTTGCCTGAAGTTACACCAAACACACATTTATTTGGATTGATTTTGACTTTATACTTATGTAATCTTTCAAATATCTTACGTAGCACTATTGGATGGTCATCCCTAGTTTTGAATTTTCCTAATATGTCATCAACATAGTCTTCGATAATATCATGCATCATATCATGGAATATGAAAGTCATGGCCCTTTGATACATAGTTTTAGAATTTTTAGGGTTAAATGGCATTACTTGAAATAAAATTTTCCCCATGGAGTGGTGAATATTATTTTATGTTGGTTTTCTAATGAGATTTTGATCTGGTTGTATCTTGAAAAGCCATTCATGAGTGGAAGCATTTCATAACATGTTGTAGAGTCAATGATCATGTCAATATTAGGCAAGGGAAAATCATCTTTAAGATAAGCTTTGTTGATATCTCAAAAATTAGTATAAATTATGATCCCTTCAACATTTTTACTAATAGGTACCACATTAGAGATCCATTCTGAGTAGTCAATAGATTGAATACATCCTACTTCTAAGAGTTATTCTAACTCTTTTTTTACTAATAAAATAATGTGATGATGCATCTTACGTAGCTTTTGTTTACCAATTTGGAATCAATATTAACCACAAGATGGTGTAGAACCAAGGTGGGGTCTAAACCTGGCATGTTAGAATAGGTCCATGCAAAAATATCCACAAAGTCTCTCAATAGAGTTGCAAAGATGTCGCATTATTCCTTAGTGAGAGACGCTCCTAATTTTATCCATTTCAGGTCTGATGGAGTTTCAATATTTACCTCTATTGTATCTTTGATGAGAAGGATCAAGCCATCTTTTAGGATAGTAGGAAGTGACTTGAACTATTGAATTATGTCAGGTTCTTCCATTAGGACTTGCTCTTTAACTTCTCCTAGGCATGATGAATATGAGTCCCCTAATGGAATATCTAGCCATATGACAAAAATAGTCAAAAATTCTTGGAGAATTTGATCAAATACTTTTTGTTTCTCAAAGCTAAACTCAAATCCATAGGTAAGTTCATAAATGGTGGTCTCCTGATCTAAATTTGAAGAAGAATGAACACTCCCATCTAATGGCACCTGAAACAGATTTTCACCACTAGACTGACCTTTATCTTTACTTTTTCCTTGGTCAAAAATCACCTCAAAAAGGTTTTCACTTTGAGACCTCAATGTTTTACTTATTTTTTTTAGATAAGGGTGTTCACTCGCTCTCCAAAATAGGCTGCAAGATTCAATGTGATTGAGAATCTTTATTTGTGATCTCCCAATGGAACATTGTCTTTAAGGCCTAAGAAATCATAGAATGCCTGATCATTTTAGAACTCATCAATCAACAAACTAGATTCTTGTTGGTCCCAATCTATTATTTGGGGATAATATAATGGCAATGGATTGTGATTTATGGCCAGGGTAAGGGTATAAATGGCATTGTTATCAAATAGGTTAGTTTCAGCTAGGTTATCAAAGGTGAGACTATGATCAGACTCTATTTTGCTGTCGACATCATTGTCACTAATCGCTGGTGATGGAGTTTGAATAAGATATATGGGGTCACACCTCGGTGGTTTAAATCCAAGTCCATAAGGTTTTTCATACTTAGTCATAGAAATTGGCTTGATGGTCCATTATTGATTTGGTTTGAGGCCTCTTCCTTCATAATTATGACACTCCATGATCCTATTAGGAATAAGATACTTAGCATTTTTAGAACAATCGCTTGGTTGTCATTGTATAGTCATGAGTCATCCCCTTCAAGAGGGTCACGTCCTAGGCCTAATGTTGGTATAAATGTGACAAGTCCTTTCTCTTTGTTCTTTTGTTGCCAATGCATATGTCAAGTGACTTTAGGTCTCCCAAAGGTTTTCAAATTCTAAGGAAGATTGGCAATATCAAACATATCATGGGTCACATATTCTCTTGGTCCATTATCTAAAATGGTGAAATGATTGGAAGCTTTAGGAGGTGACATGTGGGAAAGGGAATCCAAGGTATTAGGATCTACATAATTATCTGGTGAAAGATCAATAAGTATAGTTTTTCCTTTATCTTGCTTGGCACTTGGATTCATATCATACTGATAATTATAGCTTTGAAATTTGGCCTCAAGATGCTTGTAGTGCTCATATAATTGTAAATCTTTTAGAATATTCTCTTCCATCCCTGACTGGGAAAACTTGATACATTGGTACAACATTGATGGGACTGCATGAATCTCATGTAATTAAGGCTTGCCTAGAAGCTTGTTGTATGATAACTTAAGATCAAGCACATGGCAAAGTGTATCATGGGTTAAAGGCCTAATGATAACTACAAAACTAATGGTGCCTTGTGATTCTCTTTCTTGATTATCATAATCTTTGATGATTATTGTTTTTATCCAGAGATCTACCATTGTGTACCCAAGAAGCTTGATGAGCTTTAGAGACACTATGCTGAGGTCAAATCCATTATCAATAAGGACATGTTTCACTTTATGTCATCTTATACAAACTTATATGTACAATGGGTTATTATGGAGTGGGCCAAGAGAAGACATATCACTTTGGTTAAATGTGACTTGTTGGGTTGGAGCTAGCTATCCAACCAAAGCTTGAAAGTTATCAGGGGATATGTCACTAGCAATAGTGGATTGGGTCAAAAACTCATTCAAGATGTTTTGTGGATTATTTACATCTATAGTAAATCTAAAATAGAAATTTATGCTAGTGTTTTTTGCAATTATTCCACAATATCAAACTTCTTATCTTGGTCAATAGTGAATGGTTTATTCTGAGGTTGAGTGATTGGTTAGATGAGAGACAAAGTGGTGAATGTTTATGAGCTTAGGATAGTAATCTTTGACCTCTGAGTTGTGATTGCATAATCAAGATTAAATATTAGACCATTATTACTAACTAATGTTGGGAATGGTGTGGGACTAGATAGGATAAGTATCAATTACCAATGCACTTACATGTGGTCACGTGGTAAGGACAAGTTGTCGATATAAGGTCCAAAAAGACAAGTCCTAATTTTCTAGTTTGCATGTATGCATTCGTAGGTTAAATAAAGATTATCCATGTAATTTGGTTGAATGTTGTTATTTAGCAATGGTCTAGGTTGATTAGTGTTTGGGATAGGATTAATGGAGATGGTATTAATGCTACACCTTGCAATATGACCTATAACCCTATTATATTCATGTGTAATTGCATGGTAGGTTTATTAGTTATTATCATTCAGACCTTAATTTTGTTCATTATTCTATCATTGTGGGTTTTGCTATTGATTTTGTTGATTCGGCCTTTAATTTTGATATTGTTAATTTTCTTGTTGCATTGACCATTGTTGTTGCTATTGATTATTCTTCTATTATAGATTGTTATGTCAGGGAAAGGGGTTAAGAGTTTGATTAGAAGTGGAAGCACCATTATCCAATTTTATCTCCCTATTCTCTAACACATTATCAATTAAATGCTTGATTTGGACACATCTTCATAGATTATGCCCATTGACTCGATGATAGTCACAGAATTCATTTTCATGATACCAATTAGGATAAGGAATGTCTTATAGATAATGCTTTGATATGGGCCAACTAATCATATTAGCGACAACAAGCTTGCAAAATACAGACTCAATAGGTTCTCTTAGGTCACTAAAGACATGACATGTAGGCATGATCTTTCTAGGAGGAGGGGTTTGCAATGTTAAAGAATGTTGTATTTATCATGTAGGTCTTAGTTGTTGTGCTTGTAGCATTGGTTGGAGAGATTGCTAGGTAGGAGTAAGATAAAAAGGTGGTGCAGATGATGTTTTCACCATTTGCACATGATAAGATTTAGTTACTTCATTTCCCATAACATTCCTATCATAGTTGAATTGCTTTGGTCTTTCTTGGTTATTGGCCTATGTTGGTTGTGATGCTTGCACTTGGATGGGATGTTGGTCATTTCACTGATTGGTACTTTGATTTTGATTAAATTAATTAAGCTTGATGACTCCTTTGTTGATGAGTACCCTCTTGATCAACAAACCTTTATCCATCATCTCCTTAAACATATGTGCACATTGTAGTTCCAAATGATAAGCTATCTCACTATACAATTTTTTGGTAAACATAGTGACTAAATATTTATCTAGTAAACTATGGGTGAAATGGCTCACAAAGGCTCTCCATCACTGTAAATAACTTGTAAAACTCTCGCTAGATTTTTTCTTTGCTTACATTAGATCCACCAATGTAATATCATGATTGAGATTTTAAGAAATGTGTTGCACAAACTTATCAAAAATATCATCAAAATCTATTGCTAAATTTTTGGGCAACTTCAAAAACCACTCCAAAGCTTGTTTGTTCAAGCTTTTTAGAAATAATAGCAAAAAGTATATCTTTATATGCCACTAGTTGACATGCAACAAAGAATTCGGTCAAATGAGCCTTAGGGTCACCTTTCCCTTTATATTTATTGAATTTTGGTGGTTCATATCCTAGAGGAAATGGTATCTGTAAATACTCCATGTTGAATGGATAGAAACACATGTCATCCAACTTAAACTTTTTAGTTTTCTTCCCAACTTAAATGGTAGCAATTACATCCTTCATCTGTTATAATTCTTGGGATAGGAAACTGGAAGGAATATTGGTTTGAGGAAGAATTTGGGTTTAGATAGATGGTTGAGAGGTCACAAGTGGAACACTTTGACCAAGGTATGATGGAGACACATGTTGGGGTATATTGGCTTGGTTAGGAAATGGACCAAGAATACACATACGTGAATTAGGATGTACATGAAATTGTACAATTAGTTATAGGATATTCTAGTTTGGGTTGGCAATATAGGTTTGACTTGGAGGATTTTGTGGTTAGGATGGAGGGATATAACTATATTGTGCCTGTTGTGGTTGAAAATGGACATGCTACCGACTAATAAAACCTTACTATTGAGTGGGAACTTGTAGACCAAGATCTTGTCTATGAATTTGTGGCACATTTTGGATCAATGGTTGTCTAGTATGTACTTATAAAAAAATAGGGACCTCCTTATTTCATGAGTCCCTGTGAGGAAGTGAAAGTAGGTTGTGGATTTAGTATCTATCATTGACCAATATTTACACATTATTGACTAGTCATTGCTTGGTTTTAGATTGGCATATTAGTCTGTGACTAAAGAGGTATGTTCATTATTATTGGTGAGGTGGAACATTTGTTGTCCTTGATTAAGGTGGCAATGTATTTGTCCTCTGTTATGGTTATACACTAGATTGTGCTTGTTGTTGTGGAATACTACTCATTACTTATTGAGGGGGAGTAGGGTTCATCACATTCTATCATTGAGGTATGGCATTGGTTTTTGTTTGATTACCTAATCCCATAGGTTGTACACTTGAGGAAGTAGATGGTTGAGGCTAAGATGTAAAAAACCCCACTCCATAGTATGATGACCTATTAATAGGATTAACTATAGGCACATGTTGTTGGCTAATTATTTGTGCATTAGTACCACTTTGATTGAAACTGGACATTATTTGCATATTATCTACTATGTTTGGCTCACTATTCAATGTAGAGGCTGAAGACACTTTTTCAATAATGAGCATATGCATCAAGTTATCTATTGAAATAGTTTGTATGAATGGGTTAGAATTCATATTCTCTTGTCCAGTTAACTCTATCAATACTCCTATTGAAGGAACTAGGTCAATGAGAGGCTTACTTACCATGTTCATCTGATTGAAATCATGTGCTAGATTTAGATATGTTTGATATTCTATCTGCATTTGGTTAAAGTTATCTTCTATGATGTTTTTGCCTTGATCAGATATGTTAGGATCTTGGTATGTTGTTTGGATTAGAGCGATAAGATTGCTAGAAGAAGCTTGTTGATTGTAAATGATATTGTGGGGCACTCTTACTAAACTTGGTAAATTTTCATTAGCGAAGTCTATTGGAAACTTAGCCCCTACCTCTATTGCTCTAATCAAAATATTGTCTTTGTTCTCTACTAAATTTCACTCAAAAAAATGGATCATACATAGAAGATGTATTAGTATAATATGACTATTGAAGTAATGGCTCATCCACTGCAATTATTGTAGCTAGGTATTGCACAGTTTGCTCTTGGTCCTATTTTAAATAAATTGGTGTGTTAACCAGATAGTTGGTTAATGAATCTTGGCTTTGTGACCTTGATTGAGTATTATAAGAGGGATAAGAATCCATATCATAATAAATATTATCTACATAGGGGTCTTTCACTATTTCTTCTTACACAACCACATTACTAATCCCTAGATTATACATGAGCCCACTACAAGTGTAGGAATAAATGTTGGGATCCATAGTCAATGTTTTTATGATAAACTGTCAAAGAGTTCTACAAACACTAAAAAAGATAATGTCTAAAATAAATGATGTTCCAACTTGGTCTAGATTTATCAAAAGGATCAAAAGGTTTATGCAAAGTTTTGTTAGGAAACAAGCTAGCGTGAAGTATCTAACATTTCACTATTCACACAAAGATAAGCAAGTAAATGATCCTAAAAATCAAAATACCAAACCCTAAGGTTGAAGTGTTTCAAATCAATCTAATCTAGGAATTTAAAAGTTGCTAGGTCTTTTGGCCAAAAATGGTGTCAAAAGCTAGGCTCAAATAAGGTATGTGCCAAAAGTTAGACTTTCAAATAGATGAAATTTTTAATCTAATGGATTTGAAACACTTATAACAAACACTAGGCATTTGATTCTTGGACATGAACTTGGTCAACTAGGTATAAGGTATGAACAAAAGGCACTTTAGCAATAGTTTATTTTATCACAAAAAATAGTATAAAATTGGGTTCTTTTTGACAAACAAGCTAGACAAAAGCAAATAATATAACCATTTTAGATAAAAGATCACAAAAGTACACTTGGATTAGTCTGAAAATGTAGGAGCAAATTTGGAAATCTATGTAAGAGGGTCTATGAAACAATATTCAAAATGTTTTGGGTAGCGTAACTACACTATATTACTCAAAAGGTATAACAAAATGGTTTGTTTCAAAAACTCTCTAAGGCAAAGATGTTTTCCTACAATTTTGGTAGCATAGCCATACCTTTCTAGACTCAAAAATGTTGTGGTGCATAGACTTAAAGTGCAAGTGTTTAGCACAAAATGGCTTAAGTCTATCAAATGTTGATAATGATTATGAGTCTTAAATGGCCTTCAACCCGAATTAGAAATTAAACCTAAGTTCCCTCAAGTTTAGTGCAAATGGAGAACCCACTTAACACATCAACCTTACGAACTTATAAAGGTGCAATTCTGAATTTAGATTATAAGTGAATGACTTTAAACAACTTTGGTAAAGGTCTGGACTCAATTGGGTAGCATAACTACGCCAAAGTGGATGATATAACTCTCAAGCTTTTGATGAACTTTTGAACAAGGAAAATGGATGATCTCATGTAGATATCATAACGCTTCTTTGTTCAAAGGAAAACTTGGACTATGTGTTTGGTTTGGATTGTTTGTTTACACCAAGTTTTGACTCCAAAAAAGACTTTAAACTAAGACAAAATCAACTAATTAGTCATTCTTAGATCCTAAACTGAAAAAGTTGCTTGGTATTATTATAATCTATTAATATATGTTATTTCAGAAGATTTTAAGTGTTCTTCTAAAAGTAAATGTGCATTATATAGTAGGGTTTTTACACTCCCCTTCTCTCAATTGATAGTACTATGGCATGGACCTTGAGGCACACCTTACACCAACAATGCTTCTGCAGCAAGTGGGGATTTGTCTAAGATCTAACAAGTTTTTGAATGATCTATGAGAATCAATTGCATAATGACTTTCATTCCAACTAATGCAAAACAAAAACATAGATTTTGGGTTTGTATCACTTGGCTTGTTGCAAAAAGGTCTAGTCTTTTTTGTAACCACTACATCTTGTTGTTCACTCAGTGTAGTGCGATGTCCAAAGTGTAACTACATCCCATGTGTAACTTCAAAGGAGCCAAATGAAGTTAATGCTAGGAGATGAAACCCTGGGTCAAAGCTTCTCTAAAGAACTTGTGGGAGGTGATAAAGTCCCACTCACAAGCTAATTTTTCATAAAAATAAAGAAAGCATGAAAGTAGAAAGACTTTAGGATCATTTTCAAGGTCACCCAAACATTGATGAGTTTTTGGGGAGTGTTTTAGACAACATTCTTTCTAAGCCTTGGACTAGGCTACTTGAAATAGGAATGGAACTTTTGATTCCAAGGGTTCCTTATAAGGGATAAATGGAAGAGCATACATGCAACATTCCTCTTTTTTCCAAACAAAGATTTGATTAAACAACTATTTCAAACAAAAATTGACAAGTGTATTTAATTTAACACCCAAAATGAAAGATTTGGTGGTGTTCATTTGACCATTTGGTCCTAGTTTCAAACTTTGAAAACATTCACCAAAACATTTAAGTTCTTTTTTAAACACCAAAACAAGGTTTCTAATTGATTTTAAAGCATGCAAAGGTGATTTAAACATGTTTTAAACAAATATCAAGTTTGGTCTTGTAGCAAAAATGTTAGCATGTCCTTTAGCTTTGAAGCTCTTTTTGGCTTGAAATAATGAACTTTGAAAAAATAGGTCTTGGGTTTGTGTTTTTTGAAAAACATAGTGACTGACATCGGTTATTACCACTGACATCAGTTACTCTAGCTAATCAATGTCAGATTTGCTAATCGACATCAGTTAAGTCATGTAACTGATGTCAGATACTGTGTAAAATTGTGGCAACTAAAAATGGCAAAATAAAGTTAGAAAATCAATTTGTAAGAGTTTTAAGGGTCCAAATGAATATTTTAGAGTTGCAAAATGATCTTCAGGTGCGAGATGCATCTAGTCCCATCAGGTGTGTTATATGTGATCTAAGAATTTTACTCAAGAGAGGATGGTTAGTATGGTGTTAGTTCCAAAATGAAAATAAAATGAAATAAAAACACTAATAGAATAACATCTCTAGGCCTAAACACTAGGGAGATATTAGTTAACAAAATAAAATGACAAACACAACTAAAAATCAAGGAATCAAATACAAGAATTTCTTCACCTTCCTTGGATGCTCCAAATGTCTTTATAGTGGTGGCTTGATCGGCTTGTGCTCATGAAGTCTTCTTCAAAAGAGGCTTAGCTATCTCCTCTTCTCTTTGGCACCTTTGGCTTATGACTTGGCTTGGCTTGGAATCAATTTGGTATGGTAACACTAATTAAAATGGCTTTTGGAATCATTTGTGCATTATAACTTTGCACCAAAATAGCTTAGAAATGATGTTCTTGGCCTCTCTATTTATATATTTTTGGATTTGATCAGAATCAACCTCAACCATCCATCTCAATATTGAGATGTGTGGTTGAGGATTAATTCAATTTTTGGGATTAATTTTGTAATTATGCTCATCATGACATTGTAATAAGGGGCAATTAAGAGTCATGAAGGGCATTGATGAGGCATAGAGTGCATGAATCCTGATATTTGTGGCATTTATGGCCTAAGGATGTCTACCTAAGAAATGAGGTCACCTAATGATGCAAAAATTCAATAATTATTTCTAAAACTAAGTTTTCAGCAAGTTTCTATGGAATTTTTTATTAGGCCTTGATTTGGGTTAATTAGCTATTAAGCATAATTAAGCACTTTGTGCACAAATTACTCAAATTGATCTAAATGCCTTGTTATTGGTCTAAAATTTAACTAGATTAGAATTGAAAGTCTATGTCAAATGCATTAGAACTGTCATCCCATTTAGGATGCTACTGAAAACAAATAACCAAGGCAAGCATCTTGTGTGGAAGATTTGATAGGAAAGAACAATCCAGAGCATGTGGGTGCAAAATTGACATTTTAACTCGAAATGATCTAATCAAATTTAAATGGCCCATAAATTGCATTACCCCATTTAGGGATACCCTAGCCAAAATCAGCACTTGAATATGTTAGTTTCACATTATTTAGTATGTTTTAGTGTTTTTAGGCCAAATTGTGCATTTTGGGTGTAAATTGGCCAAAACCCTGATTGAAGGTTATCAGTGGCCAGATTTAGGTGTCTACATCCTCCAACTATTCCCTCTGATTATTGAAATAACTATACTAAAGTATTGGAAACAAGTTGAAATCTTGTCTAAGCACCAAGATTGATTTGGGTTTCAATTGGATGAACTTAAAATGTGGGATCTAAAGAGTATAGTGAGTAACCATTTGAAGGAGAAGAAATTACCCAAGCCTATTTATATGCATCAACTCAATGTTCATAACACCATTTACATTAAGGCCAAGAATTATGAAGAGGTGTTAGCCAGGATCAAATGGCACAACATCAAACTTGAGCACAGATTAATAAAATATGACAAGCCATCTGGAGAGGCATAGAGAATGCATCCTCTCTAGTATCACTTATTGCCTAGACCATCTAAGATGTCCCATGAATAGCCACAGCCTCAAGGGTAGGATGAACAACGCTATGGTAAGGAGAAATTAGAAGAGGTGAAATTGGAAAAAGACTTGGAAAAGGGCCCTCATCTTTAAAATAACCCCAAATGCCACCTCCCCCAAATGAACACATAGATATGATTGCCCTAGAGTTGGATGAGACACTTGAGGGTGCCCTCAAAGAACTTGCCAAGGCATATAACACTGATAGGTAAGAAGAATATTTTGAAGAGGCCCAAGTCCAAACAAAGAAGCTTAAGGAAGAGAAAGGGAAAGAGCTTTCCCTTGACATAGTCCCAATAGCTCCTAAAGAGAAGAGGAAAGCAAAAATGACACTAGTCCCTATTGGACCTAAAAGACCAGGTTGACTATCACACACCCAACTAGTGAGATGAACTTATTTACTGATGAATTCTCCATTCATGGCCCAGTCATCCCTGACTAGTTTATTTATGGGAAACTATAAAAAAATTCCTCTCTCTCACTCATGGGCACTCACAGAGGTTGCCAATATTGAAATACATGATGACCTTAAGCCTTGGATTAGGGCTATGGTAAAGGAACAAGAAGAAAAAATAATTATGGTCACTCTAGGACTAGAGATTAAGAAAATGGATGCTCTAGGAGCATCAGGCAGCATAGGTGTAGAGGTCTTAGAGCCTCTAAAATTCATAGGGTCATCCACCACCATGCAGTTTAAACTAGAAATAGATGGATTAGAAAGGGCCACCACTAGGAAAGCTATGGTGGGAGATGAGGAATTCACCTTCCAAAAGGTGGAGACTTTGATGGGTTTAACCCTTGTGTTAGTTCAACAACTTGGCAAGGCTACTATCCATGAGGAGGATGTTGAGAGATTGATTGAGGCTCAATCAGTGCAAACAAAGGCTGGGGTCCAAGGGATGAAATAGAGAATCTAAAACTTGGAAAGATAAAAGGATAACCTAGAAACCTAGGCCATTTTATTAGTCCTTGACACCATGATGGACATGTTTGAGGCCTCATTCTTTGATATGTTCAATTATTTGAGTTCAATAAATCTAAGGCAAGTTGCCCTAAGCTAGCAAGGTGAAGTAGCCAAGGAGTTAATAATAGAATGGTGAAGGTAGAAACCCAAGTTAGAGATCTCATTGACATTATGATTAGGAATAAGATTCCTAAGTTTAGGACTATCAGCTTAGCACATTTGAATAGCATATTGGGAATAATAGTAGACAAGGTCCAAGGTTTAAGTACTTGGACAAAGAATTTAAATAGGCTTTTGGTAGATGATAAAGGATTGATTATTATAATTGACAAGCTCTTGGAAATAATGTTGGTAAATCCTACCAAGACCACTATATTTATAATCATTGATGATTTTGAATTCAAGCATAGGGTCACTTTAGTCATGAAATTAGTTAGGAGTAAGAGCCAGGGCTAGTCTAGAAGGGTAATAGAAGAATTTTGGACATGATTTTCATAGCTAAAGAGAAGATTGTAGAGGCAAGGATCAGAAATGAAGCCATGGCCTGGGATGACATAGACTTGGATGACCTGGTTGATCAAGAAGAAGTTTGCCTAATGAAGCCAGTTGTGGACATGGAACTCATCAAGGACCAACACCAGAAGGTAATGAAACTTCTACAAAATCAATGAGGGGACACTTTGGTAATGGACCTACCCTATAGCTAATATTCATTTTGTTAAAGGCATTATAATATTTAGGATAGGAATATTATTTTATAAGTAATATGTTATTCTATTATCATATCTCCCCTAGGCCAGTTTAATTATGAAAAATAAGTGTATTTTAGAAATTTTAAGGATAGTTATCCTTATCTTCTGTACACCTGTATATTGCAACTAATCGATGCACTACCTTATCTTTCTATAAAAGGCATGTATCACCATCTTGTAAAGAAAGAGAATTTTTGAGAAAATTTTATACACTTGAATTAATTAATATAATCAAGGAGTTCTACAAAGATTGTCCATATTTGATATGTCAATTACTAATATATATTTCCTCTTAATTTCTAGTTTTATGTCTTGAATTTGAATAGTCTCTTTGAATTCTAAGTTGCATTTTCTAATCACAAATTTATAATTTATGCACATGCTATATTAGTAGGAGGATCTTAGGTTTTGCTTCATTTCATTTTACTTTGTATTCAGATGTGCAAATATCATTTGACTATAGTAGTAAATCTTTAAAAGTAGACCTAGTTCTTACTTGTGATTCTTTACATTATCCCTTGAAGTTTTCCTGGAATATAGTGAAATATGATCTTAGGCTATTTTGCATTATATATTAGTTTGAATACATACTCAATTGCAATTGATGCTTTATCATGATATTTAAGACTAAAACTAGTAATCACTCACTCTCTTTTGTGCCTTACCCTTCACTTTGCTCCTTTTTTTACACCATATCACTTTACTTTAAGCTTCATTATAAATATCCTCTTAGATTAGTTTATATATTAAGTCTGGTTGATAATTCACTAAGTATTAACAAAAAAAAATTGCAATTTATATAGAATGGACCATGATGGCTCCCAACCATCACTCATTATAAATTTGTGGAAAACCAATACATATTTTTTCCGCTATTTCACCATAGGTGACATCAAGTTTTCACAACCTACTAGTCATGCTCTAAATTCCTAGAATTCTAAAATGAGAAGTGTTCTTCGAACACTAAGAAACCCTATGGTACAATTATAGGCATCAACAAAATTGTAAACAAATGTCGTAACATATAATTTTAAGAATAATAAATAAACTCATGTTGGTTATTATTTGATCCTAACATGCAAATGTTACTAATAACCTAAATACTTATCTCAAGTATCCAAAGTATGATAAGATTACTTACTCCAACCTATACCAGGGTTTCTATGGATGTGAGATACTTAGGTAGGGTAAGGAAACCTACGGGGTCCTATAGGGAAGGAAATTTTGCCCATACAAGTTAGGACCTATCCATATGGACCCACATAGAGATATGATCTAAGATTTGTGCAAAAATTAATATGAAAACATTCTTCCTTATAGAATATACTAGAGGTAATTTCCTTAGTTAAGGTTTTTCATACACATGTTTTTTATTATGGGTTGTGCGATCAATACAATGAAGTAACAATTGGATGCTCATAATATAACATGATGTAGTGGGTCCAACTCTTAACCCTATTTTCTAACTTAAAAGTAATAAAACTAAAAAAAAATGGGTTTATTTCACCTAGTATTAGATCCTATGCTAAATTTATCAAATTATAAATAGGGATTTAAATAAGACTTTGTAAGAGTTTATCCATGTTCAATGCTACCTAAGAAACTATTTTGTGACTTCACAGGAAAATGGTTAAAACTAGAGCCATCAATAATTAGGTTGACAATGACCAAGGTATTAATAGGTTGGTATTGAGAGGTAGAGGTTGAGGCAGAAGTAGAAGTAGAGGTAAGGGTCATCCTACCCAAAATAGAAATGAACCTGTCCTCCACAATGATAATGACAATAGTGAAACACCTATTAATAATGTATTTAGGGAAAACCCGACTGATAAATAAAATGAAATCCTTCATGGAATCATGATAGCTCTAGATTCCATTCAAGGAAAGATTAAAAATAAAGAGTGCAGATTGAATAAACTTAAGGGTGCTTCTAGGGAATAAATTTCTCAATTGGAAGTTTAAAAAATAGAGGTGAAAGCACTCTAAGAAGTATCAATAAGAATAGTAAATTTGATCATCAAGAAGTTCAAAAATCTTCCTTCACCTACCTTTTCAAGTGAAGAATTAGGAGATGCATCCGATGTATGGCTCATAAACCTTCAAAAATATTTTAACCTACATGACATGCCATCCAATATGAAGGAAAGGGTTGATTTCTATCAGTTAAATGGTCATGATACCCTTTCATGGAATCATCTTTGTGTCTTAGAGGGGTATCAACCTATGACCCTTACCTGGCCAACTTTTGAAATTCAATTTTGAAAAAGATACTTGAGTGCAAACTTTAAGGAATAGAAAATATCATATTTCCAGTTACTATAGCAAGAAAATATGATTTTTTCATAATATGAAAACAAGTTCTTTAACCTGATACATCATGTAAACTATATGCATGATGAGAAAATGAAAATAAATAAGTTTAAGTTGGGGCTGAAATAAATATTGATGTATGATGTCAATATGACTAATCCTAACACTCTAGCAGCTGCTACAGAATTTGTCCATAGGGAAAAAGAAAAATAAAAGTATTGAAAAAATGTGAGATAAGACTTTAAACTAAAGAAGTGGTAATCAAAAACAAAAAAACTACCTCTAGCACCTAAACATTTCAATAAAATAGAATAGAATAACAAGTTCCAAGGGAACAACAAAATTTTTAGTTGATTCTAAGATCAAAACAAAAAATTTAAGTCTCAATGTACCTCAAAAACTAGGTCTTTTTAGAAGGAACATCAAAACATCTAATGTGGGCTAACCATAAGGGTAAATATTATCCCAATAGCTCTACAAAGGATAGTGGTGTGTTGGGAATGTGGTTATAACCACTACAACAAGGACTTCTCAAAGCTAAAATGGGGCAACCAGTAGACCATAGAGTATATGTAGCAATAGAAAATCAAAAATATGATTTTTAGGCTACACCAGTAGAGATAAAAGGTAATAGATATGGTAATTATATGATTATTTCAATTAATTTTGATGTAACAGACAACTTTATTGCACTTGTTTTAGCAAATCTATGAAATTAGAAATATATCTAGTTAAAATAAGGTTGGGAAGTTGAGTTTGGTACTAGAAAGAGGGTACATATCTAGGAATGTTTGGAGCAAATTGAACTTGATCTGGGAATTTTTAGAAATAGGGTGAATTTATTTTTAGCACCCTTGGCATCTTATGATAGCATATTGGGCATGGATTGGCTACAACAACACCATGCAGTACTTAATTGGTCCATAAAAAGAGTGCAATGTGATAATGAAAATGAAAAGCTTATAGAGATACAAGGCCTTACATGGCTAAAAACTCTTAAAATGCTTTCGTATCTATAGTTAAAAAGGGCTATGATAAAAGGGTGTAAACACTTTACAATCCAACTCTATTAATTTACCAAAGGAGAAAAACAATCTTGTTCATTTTTTCCTATTATACAAGAATCTATGGATGTTTTTCCTTAAAAACTACCTAATTTGCCACCAAAACATGAGTTTTACTTCTCCATTGAGGTCATGCCAAGGACTACCCCTAAATCAAAATCCCCTTATATAATGAATATGGTAGATTTTCAAGAGCCAAAATTTTAGCTAAAAGAGCTTATGGATTGCAAAAGCCTCCTGCCAAGTGTGTCACCTTGGGGTGCTTCGATAGTCTTCATAAAGAAGAAATATGAAACTTTAAGGTTATGCATTGACTACCACATGCTCAACAAGGTGACGATCAAAATTTATTACCCATTGTCTCAAATCAATGATTTGTTTGATCAAATGAAAGATGCAGTAGTCTTTTTAAAAATTGATTTAAGATCCATCTACCATCAACTGAGGATCAAAGAAGAGGACATATACAAAATAACCTTCTGAACTTAATTTGATCATTATGAGTTCACTCTTTTGTCTTTTATCCTCATAAATGCACCTATTTCATTTATGAATTTGATGAACAACATTTTCAAAGATTTATTAGACAAATTTGTACTAGTGTTCTTGGATGATATTCTCATCTAATCTAAAAATGAAGTTGATTTTTATCAACACTTGAGGCTAGTTTTGCAAAGGCTAAGATAACATAAATTGTTTATAAAGTTATCCAAATGCACCTTCTATCAAATTGAAATACATTACTTGTGGAATGTGATTTCCAAGAAAGGCATTGTTATAGACCTAGTAAAAATTCAAGCCATTCAATAGTGTCTTGCTCCTTCTAACATGAACTAAGTGTCCAATTTTATGGGCCTTGCTAGGTACTATTGTCAATTTGTGAAAAAAATCTCCCACCTAGCCAACCCCATTATGTCATTATAGTGTAAAGGCATTAATTTGGAATGGACACCTCAATGTGAAAAGGCTTTGAAAAAGCTCAAAGAGATATTGAAAATAGTTCATATTATGATTATATCTGACCTAAATGGTCATTTAGAGGTATGGGTTGATGCTTATATGGAAGGCTTCGGTGGCATATTGACCCAAGAATTAAAGTGGTGGCTTATGAGTCTGGATAGCTTAAGGAAGCTAAAAATAAAAATCCTGTACATGATTTAAAATTTGTTGCCATAATGCATGAACTAAAATAGTGGAAGTATTTCTTATTAGGCAAATATTTCAAGGTGAAGTTTGATCACTGTAGCCTAGAACACCTATTTTTGAAAGATGAATTAAATTCCCTCTAGTGTATATCGCTAGAATTTGTCAACAATTTTGACATAGATATATTTTAAATGAAGGGAAATAAAAATCATGTGGTTGATGCACTAAGTAGACATACATACCTTATCTTTTTTGTAATAAATTTTTATAAGTGTTTTTTTAAAATATAAACTTGTTGATAAATATTACCAAGAAGTAAGTGTAAGACTAGATGATGAGCCTTTAGTAAAAGAGTTTGCTAATTTTTTTATTTAAAAAGATGGTCTTATAAAGTATCAAGATAGATTTTTTATATCTAAATTGGGTGGACTATGGAATGTTGTGATGTAGGAAGTGCATACATCACCTCATTTTAACCATATAGGGTTCACAAAAATGACCCTTGATTGAGCTAAAAGGACTTTATTTTTGGCCTAGTCTAAAGCATGACGTAGCTAATTTTTTGGTAAAATGTTTGATATGTCAACATGTAAATGTTGAACATTGCCATCCCATGAGTTTTTTATACCTACATAACATATCAAGAGATAAATGGGTAATAGTTTCACTTAATTTTATTGTTGGGATTCCCAAATCTCATAGCCATCACAACACTATCTTAATGGGAATTGATAGAGTAACCAATGTTGGCCACTTTATTATTGTGAATTTGAATGACGATGCTACTATATTTACGTAACACTTTGTGAAACAAGTGGTTTTGTTACATGAAATGTTGAAGGTCATTATCTTCAATAGAGATAAGTTATTCATGTCGAAGTTTTGGCAAACTTTGACCATATTTTTTGGCACTTGATTGAATTTTAGTTACTTATACCACTTGAAAATAGATGGTCAAACTGAAAGATTAAACAAGTGGTTGAGGACATGTTGTGCATGTATGTCATGGATCAACAGATTAAGTGGGATTATTATCTCTATTTATTCAAATTTGATTACAATAAATATTATCATTTTGCAATCAATATGGCTTCTTTTAAAGCTTTGTATGGGCAGAAGTGTAGTACCCCACTTGGCTAGGATAGTTTAGAAAATTGAGCCATTACTAGTCTAGAATTACTACTAGAATATGAGAAGTAGATGGCCATAATATGCCAAAATTTAAAAGTTGCCTCAGATTGTCAAAAGAGTTATGTTGATCTAAAAAGGTTTTCCCATGAATTTATTGTAGGTGAAAAGGTTTTTCTACGTGTAAGACCATATAAAATTTCAATCAAGTTTGGGAAAACCTCCAAATTGGCTCCTCGCTTTATTGGCCTATTTGACATTGTGGATAAGATCATCCTTATTATCCACCAACTAGATTTACTTCTTTGTCAAGAATTTATGACATATTTCATATTATATTACTAATAAAACATGTATCTAATCCATCTCATGTGTTTATTTGAAAAAAAATATAGCTTACGAAAGAGGAAAAAATGTAGCTAGATCTAGTGAAAATCTTGGATCATCATAACATTAAATTGAGAAACAAAGAAGTCCAATAAGTATTGATACAATGAGATCCATTAAGTAAAAAGAGTGCCACTTGGGAAGATATGCAGCTATTTTAAAAGCACTATCCTTGGTTATTTTGATTTTTCATCAAGGCAACTCCTCATTAAGAGGAGGATGTTACAATCCAAATTTATACCCCATTTCATAGACTATTTTATGTTTTACAACACACTTTTATACTATTTAGTTGTACTTTTAGAACTATTATTTTGACATTTTCTACATGACTAGTAGATTGGCTAGATTAGTGATAATTATATTTTGATTATATCATGTCTTATTAGTTTTGGTTGATACTTTACTAATTTTTGAAACTATGGATTATGTTACAAATGAGGTACTTCAGTTACATTGATTCATTTTTAATACTTTATATTGTTTGGTTCAATTATATTATTATTACCATCTCATGCATGTGTTGTTGATGCTATTTGTGGCTACATGTACAAGTACATGAGTTAGACTAGTGATGATCTAGAAGTAAGGGTAATAAAGATAGGGGTAGTGAGCAGTCAGGCGATACTAACATAGGTAAAAGGATAATATACATAATTTATCTAGTCATTTTTACAGCAACATTCTATCATTTTGTTCTTTTATTTTAGTTGTGTTGTCCTACTCATTTTTTTATATTATCCTTCTATTAATCATTTTGACTCTGATCATCCTTGTGCCTGACTATTATATTGATTGGTGTCTTGATTTCTCCTACCTTATTTCATTTTTATTATTGTGTGTTGACCCACTTTCCTAATTAATTATCTTGTAGGGTTCATTATCTTGATGTTAATTTGAGATCCCTTTGCAGTGTTGGTTTGACCCCTTGTTTATTAATTTGATTTACTTTGTGTACAAGGACCCTATTTTTCTTTTTCTAAGTTTTGTTTTTACTTAATGATAACCTCAGTGAGGGGGTCATGGGCCTTTGACAATTAAAAAAAAGAGGTCATAATGACCAAAACCTTGCTCGATGGGATTAAATAATCCATGCCATCATTTGGGCAGATTTGGCTCTCCTCCCATAGCACTACATTGAGAAGTTAGGTGAGGGAGGCATAGGGTAAATAATTAGGGGGAAAGAAAAGAAACCCTATCAAGGAAAAAATGGTGGTAATTGTGAGTAATGGGGCTTGAAAACCCTATTAGGGGAGAGGAGGGAGAATGGAGTAGATTGAGCTATGGTAAATAAAGAGGGAAGAACATGCAATCTTTGAGGGGGGAAAAAAAACAAGAAAATTATAAAAACTCCAGTTTACTTTCAGAGGGTAAGGTCACTCACAGGTAAGTGATGCATTATTTTGAAAAAGTAAAAATGAATGAATATATATTTATTTATATTGGACAAGTAAAAAAATAAATTATTTACAAGCTCATGAAGAAGCCATAAGAATTCTTGATGAACTTACAAAGCCCCAAATTGATTTATATCGATGTGAATCCCTTTTTCCTAATTATTAATTAAACTCATTAGGTATGGTGAATTGTTATGAACAAGCCATTTGGGATTTTTAGGTTTAAAGCTTATGCGTGAAATCTCTCCTTCAATCATTTAACAACCCTTTTTATTTGGGTTGTAAATGTACTTATTTTGTTTAAGTTCTTGGCCATCTTGTTTTAAACAATGGTATAATATTTTTTATCTATATATAACCATTTTGTTGGGTTTTATTTCTAATCTCTTGCCTGTTGTAAATGTTTGGGTTAAATAACTAAAATTTGGGTTTTACCCTAAGATTAATTATTAAAGAGTCATTCTTGGGTAACATTGTATTTGTTTGACCTATTGTTAAGAGTTTCACCTCAATTGATTTTATTTATTCTATGTATTTTATTTTTAAGCAACTTGGCCAAGTCATTTTCCCTGGATGTCATTATTTTGCCTATCAGTTCTTAAGGAAATTAACCCAGCTATAATAAGGTCAATTATAATGTATTTCCATTTTTTATACTTGTTTCAAGAAATTAAATGATTGTACTTGATTTTATGGTTTAAGGGTAAGGAGTTATATTAATAGGTGCTTTTATTGAACTAATTTTAGAGGTAAATAATATGAATGTCTCACATTTACCTTTTGGTTGTATACAATGTTTTCACCTCATTATTAGTGTTGGGATATTTTTTTTGCCATTGGAATACATAAAAAAATGAGAAGGATTATCGGCTTCAATTTATATTCCAAATTGGTACCAAAAAATCTTTCAGATAAAGACAAAGATTGCCAATGCTAGTGTGATTGTTTTGAGTCAATTTTAAGATTGAATTTCAGATATGAATTTATTGTATTTTGAATGATTGGTTTTAGTTTCTATTTTTTTAGTGATGGATTATGTGTCCCTATTGTTATGTCCACATCCTAAAATTCTAAAGGCTAGACTCCACTACCCAGTGAATGGTTGGGGGTGGTGAGGGCCACCAATTAGGGGACTCATAGGACAAGTCAAGTTGGGTTAGTTCATGTGAGGATGCATCTCTTAGTTGGTTTCCATTTGAATAAAATTTATGGTAGCATGTTATATTTTATTTTCATTAATTATTTATTTTGTAAAGTATGTCTTATAAATACCAATTTATTAGTTGCTTAGTATATTAAACAAAGTTGGAAACATAACTATACTTATAACATTGATGTATATAGATCTTTAGTTAATCATTAATTTATTTCTTTTCCATTATTATATTATTTATATGTTCCATTTTTCAAGTTGGGTTAACTATATTGTACACTTGTTAAATTATAAATGATCAGATGAATTGAAAGACTAAGTAATTACCAGCTTGAATTTTATTATTCAATTGATTAATTATAGTGTCAATGATTTTTTTTGGTTAACTAAAGGTTATTAATTAGATCATGTAGAATATAATAAATTCTAGTTAGATTCATAAAAAAATTGAATTTATATTCCCTTGTCTACTTATGCTAAGATTGTATTTTTAATTGTTTAATAGTGATTAAACTTGGGGCCACACATGCATATGAAGATAGTTTTTATAAAAAATTTGAACTATTGTACATGTATGTTAGTATTCATTATATTCAATTGATTGTTATGTATTAAGAACCATTATTTTTGAGGTTTGAATTATTTTTATGAAGTTGTACATAAGTTATTAATGTAGCATTATTAAGCTTGTCATTGACAAGATTTAGCTTGTATTTGAAACTTATTTTCCATTTAAGATTTGCATGAACTTTGGTTTTCCCTTGGCATGCTATAACCAAGCACAATTAGGATGAAACTTAGTCATTAAGATAAGAATGGAAATAATTCAAATTACTTAAATTAAGAATCTTTCTTTGAGTTAAAATTCTCTTATTTTTATCATTGAAATTGTATAAATTATATCTTGGGAAAATTGAATGCATATTGATAGTTTTAGATGGTTATTTCATACTAAAAGTGTGAAGCTCTTGGCTTCCTAAGTTATGAATTAATTTCATTTTTAATAAATTAACAAATTATTATTTTTAATGTGGTTCATACTTATTAGTTGGTTGTTCATGAACCAATATGTCAATGATGGAAGGTTACTAAATTGATGCTATGGTGTCAATATGACTTCAAGATATATTCAAGAAGGTCCATTCATGGATTATATAGTTATTATATTTTAATAAGTTAGTTTACCAAAGAGTGTGTTTTGGCTAAAAATGGGAATAGGCATACTTTAGTGTTGTAACATGAATATGAATAAGTTATTGTTGGTGCAAATGGTTTTAATGTTCTTAGAAGAGTTATTAAGAGAATTTAATGAATAATTTAAATAATTATTATTGCATAAATTAAATATAATTAATGTACTTTTATTATAATCAATAAATGTAGTCTACATATATAACTAATTCTTATGGATAACAACCAGTTGACAAGTGGGTATCACTATAGAGAGTTAATCTCTAAGTGACTATCTACATGATGGTCTAATTTTACCATGAGATCAAAATAAGAGTTACAGGTCAATGGTATGATGCTCACTTGTGTGATGACATCAGTTCATGACAAGATCATGGTAACTTAACTAGATTATAATAGTAAATTACTTGGTGTAATATGATTAGTGATAAGAGAAATCACATAGTACGATGATTCCTAAAGCTTATATATCATGGTATAATGACCTAAAAGGGATATTACTATGATAATATTTTCACTTAAATGAATTTTATTAAGTTTAGGCATTTCAAAAGCCTATCACTAAGGATTTTAAAGATATACTTTCCAATTGTTGACCTTGATATTGTGAACATGATTGATTCAGTTAGATATTATCATGATATACTTTAAATCATGGCTTGTAATAGAATGTCATAACATCTAATTTTAAGAATAATAAATAAACTCGTGTTAGTTATTATTTGATCCTAACATTTAAATGTCATTAATAACCTGAATACTTATCTCAATTATCCCAAGTATGATAAGATTACCTACCCCAACCTATACTCAAGATTTAGTCAATGTGAAATACTTAGTTAGGGTAAAGACACCTAGGGGTTCCTATTAGGAAGGCAATTTCCCTCATGCAAGTTGGCACCTATCCATATGGACCCATATAGAGATATGCCCCGAGCTAGATGTAAAAATTAATGTAATAACATTCTTCCTTATAGAACCTGTTAGTGGTAATTTCCCTAGTTAAGGTTTTTCATACACATGTTTTTAGTTATAAGATGTTGGCTCAATACAATGAAGCAACAAGTGGATATGCATAACAAAACATGATGTAGTGGGTCCCACTCTTAACCCTATTTTGTAACCCAAAAGTAATAATACTTGAAACAAATTGGGGTTGTTTCATTATTCTAAAGAACAAGGTAGTTTAGATTATTTAAATTCTTAGATTAACTATAGTTTAAATGATGGGTTGTAGATGGAAACCAACTCCTCCACTTATAGCAAATCATATATTTCAACAATTACGCCACAAGTCATTCTAATTGTACTTGCACATGTAGGACAACCTCAACCATTGTGAGTCCACATAGTTCACAAATAGGTCAATACATAGGCAAGGGATCTTAAATATCCATGAAAGACTAGATTGAAACATCATTATTGTGTTACACACTAGGCACAGTTCATAATGAGTCAGGATCTAGAGACTTATCATGAGGCTTGTAAGCATTATGAATGGCAAGAAGTTATGTCTTATGAGCTTATTTATTTTAATAAGAATAAAACTTTAGATTTGGTTCCACTTACAAAAAGAAGGAAAATAGTGAGGTGTGAGTGAGTGTACCACACATAGTGTATAATAGATGGATCCATTGATAGGTACAAAGTTAAGCTTGTAGAAAACATTTTCTCATAATTTGAATGTGTTGACTACCATAAAACCTTTGTTCCAATTTCTAATATGAACTTCATTAGGATAGTACTCTCCTTTGATATAACACAGGGATGGGAATTCCATCAAATGGACTTAAGATTTCCTTCTTATGTGATTATTTGTAGGAAGACATATAAATGTCCCAGACTCTGAGGTTCATTAATAGAAAGAATTTCATCTATGTTTGTAGATATAAAAAGTCCTTATATGTCTTGAAACAAGCTCCTTAAACTTGGTATGAAAATATTGACATGTTTCTAATCAACTCTAGTTTTACATGAAATCCTTTTGATCTCACAATTTACATAAATAAATTATATGGGAAACTCCTGAATTTGGTCCTCTATGTTGACAACTTAATCAGTATAGGGAGTTTCACTAATCAAATTCATGATGTCGAATCATAGTTAATGGATTAATTTGAGATGACTAGCTTGGTATTTTTACATTTTTACCTCCATCTTCATATTTTATAGTCTAAGAAAGATATTTTTGTTAATCAATCTAATTATGCTCAAGACATACTCCATTACTTCAACATAGAAGACTTTAAGTCCACATCAATTCTTTTTAAATCTAGAATCAAGCTTTTTGCTAAGTTTACTTCTCCTTCAGTTGATGGTATAATATAAAATAAACTGGTGGGAAGTCTTATATAATTGATTCATACTTGTCTTGATCTTTATTTTTTGTAAATCTTGTGTCATGCTTCTATCACGACCCCATGATATCCATTATAAATTTTAAAACTGCATTATATCATATCTTCATAGTACTACTACTTATGGGATTGAGTATAAGTTAATAGGAAAATCCTAAACTAATAGTTATTATTGTAGGCTCAATTTGCACCCTTGGAGAGAGTTATTTAGGATCCCTCCAATTGAGCTAAATAATGGGAACAAACCTAGGTTGTAGATCACCTATAATAGGATTGAACCTCTAGAAAAGTTTGACTTCCTCTTGATGCTCACCTAAACTAATTTTAAACTAATGCTTCACAAAGAAAAGGGTTAGAAATAGAGTTAAGGGCTCCTAAGAAATCTAACTAGGGTGATGCTCCTAAATGATGGTTGATCCACTCCATTTGAGCTCTTATTAAACACTAATGTGACAAGTAAAGACAAGATCTAGGACTCCAAGTATCTATCATGTATCAATATTTCATGCAAAGGTCCACCAAATGATCAAAAGATGAGGGAAGTGATGGATAAGTCTAATACAAGATGTTACCAGTCAATGTATCCATATGTGGGCTTTGATCAAAATATATTTGAACACTAAACATGCCCTGCATAACAAGATTAACTAGTAACTAGGTGAGATTAGGACTTGACAAGGGATAGATTTTTACCACATATGTAAATCAAACTGACATGTACACACTATACCAAAATAATGAAAATTGAAAATAGTCTTGTATTCATCTCAAGAGGTTATAAGCTCAATCTTGGTAGAGTCTAGTCATGCCCAAGAGAGAGAATAGAGGGATCATTTTTTAGGCTCAAAAGGAAAAGAGAGAGATGGGAACATCTATTGAAGAGTGGAGAAAGGGTCCTAGTCATCAAGAAAAGTGATGGCAATTCATTCATCCCTTTTGCATGTATTTCCTCTTCCAACAAGATAACCCTTACTTATTCTAATAGTCCTCGAGATCTTCCCATTGGCTAAGAGATCCACTAAAAGACAAGGGCTTGGATGACAAAATCTATTTGAATAGAATCAATGCTCCAACTACTCTTCCAACCACCAATTCTCTATATTTGGACCCTAAGCCCATTTGACTTTCTTATGAGGATCAACTCCTCAAAACTTTAAACTAACAAAGCCATGCCATGAATGGTGATCAATAACTACTTTGTCGAGGATGGGGCCATGTTGATATATGAGACCTTTTGCATTAATCACATATATGTCATATCTCTATATATGGATCATAAGTCTATTATATAGATGGAAAACTAATCTAAGATTATTGGTTTTCCTATATTTATCATATTGATGTAGACCTATAGACTGCATAGCCCATTTTTTGGTCCAAATAGTTTCAAATAAACCCATTCTATCCCTATAGGAACCAAGAATTCACCATATACATAGGTCCTTCAAAATATGGCAAACATAATCATATAATGAACCCTATGTGATCCAAATATCAAACTAGAGGTTTATATTTTACCCTAATAGTGGTCCCTTTATGTTCTTGATCTCCTAACTACATGGCCATGTCTGTTCCTTGACATTTGATCAAGATCTAATTGCAACATGTGCCCTTTGAAAGCTTACCTTAGTTAGACATTGGTCATGTGTTCAATATCTAAGAAGTCCCTTATATTTTTGACCTTAAATTTCATTGGTCATCGATATTGGCTCAATCAAATAAAATTATGCCAAACTATCTTCATTCATATTAGTCTCGTGGATCCCTATTGACTTCTTAGCTTCTCTTGCACCATTAGATTTCTTTGATGCAAATCAATGTAGTCCATCAATCTTATATCATCTTGAATGTGTTCATGCCACTTATCAATCATGCATTGATCTAAAGATCTTATTGTCAGTCTACTACTTTATGTGTTTATGCCACATTGTGGCCTCTCAAGCTACTTGACTTTTTGACTCATTACGCACTATTGGATCATAATGTATAAAGTAGCATGAGCCTTTGATCTTCTTGGGCCCACTTTTCTACTAGTTGATATCATACCATTGGATCATTGGTATGATTAAACACTAATCACTGATCTAGCTTAGACCCACCTTCTTATCTGTCTACCTCACACCATTAAATCTCTACTTAGTGAACCTACACTATTAGATCATGCCCAACTTGTAGCCTTTTAAGGGATTTTAACCCAAGGACTCTTTGACTTATTTGACCTAAGCACAAACCATTATATCCATGTTATAAATATGAAATCTCACATGGATCATTATATATTAATCAAATTTAAACCTTTTAAGGGTTTTTTTAATCCAAACGGTCATTTTTTAAAGCTCAAACTTGAAACTTGCATGAATTTCTGATGTTGCAAGTCCAACTTTAAACACTTAGATCTTGAGATAGAAAGCTCACATAGACATGAAAATTATATATCATGGTCCTAGCATGAATAAATCCATAGCATTGTGATACTTTGGCTCACAAGGCTTTTTGAGGTGTATTTATTAAATGCACAAGTGAACTAGTCCATTCAAGTTTGGATGATGTCTTGGTGATAGTCTAGCTTTATGAAGCTTGTTCTTAAACTTTTTTAGCTTTGAATGATATAATAATGCCTATGTAAACTTGTCCCTAATCTTAAATTGCATTTATCACCATAAAGACCTGTTTGGATCCTTCCATTTTCCCTATAGACTTGTCCCTTGAAAATTGACAAACTACACCTTAAGTGAACTTAAAGTGTTTTAAAGTCTCTAAAAGCTACATGATCTCTTTGGTCTACTTATTCCATCCAAAAAATCTAATCATCTACTCATCCATTATTAATCTAATCCATTTAGGCACAATCTTGATATGTGGGCCAAAAATGGCCAACATCTTTGGTGACTCACAAGGAAGCATGCCTTCTATGCTTGAGAACCTAGTCTATTTTACCTTATCTACTCCATTGGGCATGGAATCCCCTCTTTAGTTTAACACAATAACTTGGATATAACACTGGCTACAATCCTTTTAAAACTTCTCTTGAAATAATACAAAGACCAAAAGGGTCAAAATAAACAAATACAAGTGCACGCAGGCACTTGGAAGAAAGAAAAAATAGCTAACCTACTAAGAAAAAATGTGCACAAAGGCACTTAGAGAAAAGAATGAAAACTATTATAATATGTAAAATATTACAATTTATAAGTACTTTCCACCTAGGTCAAATGGGAAACTCTTAGCATCATTCACTTGTGATAAACTAGGATGGGAAATACCTTACTTTGGAGAGCTCATGATAGGTGACATGAAATGCTTGATTGTTGACTCTTTTGGCATACTCTCCAATGGATGAAATGAGACAAACATGTCTCCAATGCAGACATACTAGTCCATTTATTCAAAACTTTCCAAAAATTGGACTATAGGGGATCCTTCAACTTCTTCATCTATTGGCTTAATTTTGTGCTCTGAAATAAGCACATGTGGTGGCTCCTTTGAACTGGTTCTTGGGTGATTGTCTAGGCTTAGGGAGAGAAGCTCTAAGTCATCCCAAAAGGTATATTCCTCTTGGTCATCTAAGATAATTCCAACCTCAACACCATACTTTCTTTGTTTTCTCTGAATAGAGCCATATGGTAGTTCATCAATCCACCTAAGGCCCAAAATGTCATGTTCTTATGGTTCTAGATCTAACCATTCTTCTTCATTCTTGAAGACATTAGTACTACCCTTAATAGACAATTCATCTTGAGACTGGCCAAACTCTTCAAATTGATTATCAAGTTCTTCTTCATGCTCTAAAGGAGGTATAAGCTAGTTTAAAACCTCTACTTGGTCCATGAAATCATGGTATAGTTACTACCATACTTCATTCTGATCCTCCTTTTATTCTTCTTACTCATTCATGACCTCTCCAACATGGTCAGTTGATTGATTGACTATGTTAATCTCTACATCTTAATCATATTCATATTCAACCATAAAAAAGGAATATCTTAGGACCAATCATAAACCTCATTGCTCTCAGTTGCATCTTGAATACCCATTTCCTCAAATATGAAAGCATTAGTACTACCTTCAGGCTCTAATTCATCAAAACCATGCCAATAAGTCTAATCAAAATCTGATTTGTCCTTTCTAAAATGAAGTACACTACCCATCATGATCTCTTCATCATAGACACTAGCTTTGTCCTCTTCAAGCTCAAGTTTGAATGCAAGCTTCTCCTCTAATATTTGTAAAATAAGCTCTTTTTCCAAGAGGGAGATAATGGGAGGGTGAAAAAGTTCACCTTGCTTGCAACTTAAGAGGGTGTCCTTCCAACTAAGGACCTTGAAGGCTCTTTTAGGTGGTTCTTGGGGAAAGGAGAGAGAGTCATGGATATTTTGTATGTCAATCTCATTGAGCTGAGCTAACTCTTATTTTTCTTGGACTAGCTCTTGGACTACCTCAGCTAACACTTCCTCTCTTTTTTGTGCCCTCCTTGATTGATTTCTATGAGGGGAAAGTGTAAGAATCAGTTGCCTTCCTTTGATTTTGACTTTCTTCTTCTTTCCTTGTATTTAGCTCTAGTTATTTTATTTGTCTACCTATATTCTCTTGAAAAATCCCCTCCTTAAGGTGGTTAGTAGATTCATGAAAAAGATAAGTGGTATCTCGAGTTTCAATAATAAGTTGCTCCATAATAGTCCCCTTCTTTATTTGAAGGTTTTCTTGGATTGAATTCCAAGAAGGGAAGGTCTGAGGCTTTTCCACCTTCTCCTCCTTATCTTTAATGAGTATAGGAGAGGGTGGTTTTACAAGATTGGGTATGACATAGTTAGGTTCATTAGTATAGGAGAAGATCCAAAATAAGATGGCTTGATATTCTTCAACTAAATGGTCTTTTTAGATTGACCTGACTCTTTATAGAGATGAGCTTTGACAAGGTGGGATAAGAGGTTGGGTTTGAGCATGAATAAGAGTAGTATAGGTCTATTGGGGTTAAGGGTTGGCTTCTCTCTATCTCAAGAATAGTTGATAGTCATTTTCCCTCTTGGCTTGGTCTTGCCTAACTGAGTACTCTTCTTGAAACCTTAACTCCTACTCCTGAACATGAGATTGGTGTTCAAGATTCTATTTTTTCTTATATTAATATTTGTAACTATCAACCTCTCTTAATTCATTTTTAAAGTCAAGCCATACTCCCTAAGGCTCTTCTCTAGTTGACTAAAGAAAGGCAAACTTTGATAAGATTGATACATTGAATCTTGAGGGTCACTTCGGGTGAATCCATGAACTTTGCTAGCCTAATATGAAGCATAAGCAATGAAAGATCATGAATTTTGAGCAAATTTAGAATTATACATAACAAAATATTGTAATTAGGTACCTAGGTTACTTATACCATCTGATATTGATTTGGATTTGCCATTGGTGTTAACTTGCTTGCTTCCAAAAGCTGATTAGAGGAAAGACACACCAAGATCTTCCCACTCTTTTAGACCTTTATCCCACTAGGCATGTCAAAAATTGTTATAAGATCAATCTATACCATTGGAGAGAGTTCTTCAAACTTCCTCCAATTGAGCTACATAATGGGAACAAACCCAAGTTGTGTGTCACCTATAATGAGATTGAACCTCCGAAGAAGATTGGCTTCCTCTTGGTACTCACCTAAACTAATGATTCATAGGGAAAAGGGTTAGCAAGAAGGTTAAGGGCTCCTAAGAAATTTAACCAGGGTGATGCACATAAATTATGGTTGATCCACTCCATTTTAGCTCCTATTAAACACTAATGAGATAAGTGAAGACTAGATCCAAGATTCCAAGTATCTATCATGCATTAGTATTTCATACAAAGGTCCACCAAATGATCAAAAGTTGAGGGAGGTGATGGAGAGGTCTAATTCAAGATTCTAACTAGTCAATGTATCCACATAAGGCTTTGATTAAAAGATATTTTAACACTAAACATGACTTGCATAACAAGATCAACTAGTAACTAGGTGAGATCAAGACTTGATAAAGGGGAGATTTCTACTACATATGCAAATAAAACTTACATGTACACACTATACTAGAATAATGAAAACTAAGAATATTCTTGTATTAATCTCAAGTGGTTACAAGCTTAGTCTTGGCAAAGTCTAGTCATACCCAAGAGAAGGAATAGAGGGATCATTTTTCAGGCTCAAAAGCCTCTATATATAGTAGAAAGGAAAAGAGAGAGATGGGAACATCTGTTGAAGAGTGGAGAAAGGGTCCTAGTCATCAAGAAAAGCGATGACAATTCATTGGTCCCTTTCTGCATACACACCCTCTTCCAACATGCTAACCCTTACTTGTTCCAATAGTCCTCAAGCTCTTCCCATTGGCTAAGGAATCCACTAGAATACAAGGGCTTGTTTATCATGATGACAAAGTCTGTTTGAATAGAATCAATACTCTAACTGCTCTTCCAACCACCAATTTGGCATTTTGGGACCCTAATCCCACTTGACTTACTTATGAGGATCAAATTATTGAATCTTGAAACTGACAAATCCATGCCATGAATGGTAGTCAGTAACTACTTTGTCAAAGATAGAGCCATGTCCATAGATGAGACCCTTTGCATTAATCACATATCTTCCATATCTCCATATCTAGATCATAGGTCTATTCTATAGATGGAATACTAATCTAAGATTATTGGTTTTCCTATATTTGTCATATTGATGTAGACCTATAGACTGCATATCCCCTTTTTGGTCCATATAGACCCATTTTATCCCTATAGGCCTTGAGAATTCACCTTATACACAGGTCTTTCAAAAGAACATAGTCATAAAACAAACCCTGTGTGATCCAAATGTCAAACTAGAGGTATATATTTTTCCTTAATGGCAGTCCTTTTATCTTTTTGATCACCTGATTACATGGCCATGTCCACTCATTGATGTTTGATTGAGCTCTAATGGTGGCATATTCCTTTTGAAAGCTTTCCCTGGTTCGACCTTGATCATGTGTTCGATCTCTAAGAAGTCCCTTAGCTTTTTGACCTTTAATTTCATTGGTCATCTATTTTAGCTCAGTCCAATCAAATTATGCCAAAGTATCTTCATTCCTATTGGTCTCATGGATCCCTATTGACTTCTTGACTTCTCTTGCACTATTAAATTTCTTTGATGTAAATGAACACGGTCCATCGATCTTCTATCATCTTGAACATGCTCATGCCACTTGTCAATCATACATTAATCTCATGATCTTATTGTTAGTTTTCTACTTTGTGCACTTACACCACATGGTATACTTTCCAGTTCCTTGACCTTTTGACTCATATTGCACCATTGGATTGTAATATACAAAGCAACATAAGCCTTCGATATTTTTGGGCCCACTTTCCTACCAGTCAAGCTCACACCATTAGATCATTGGTATGATTAAATGATGATCATTGATCTATCTTAGAACCACCTTATTTTTAGTTTGTCTTGTGTCATTCGATCTCTACTCAGTGAACCTGCACCATTAGATCATGCCCAACTTTTAGTCTTTTAAGGGCTTTTAACCTAGGGACACTTTAACTTGTTTGACCCAAGCGTGAACCATTAGATATGTGTTTTTAGTATAAAATATCATGTGGATCATTATATCTTGATCAAATTTAAAACTTTTAAGTGATTATTGAATCCAAAGAATCATTTTGTGAAGCTCAAACTTGACACTTACATGAACATCCCATGTTGCAAGTCCAACTTTAAACACTTAGATCTTGAGCTAGAAAGCCCATGCAAACATGAAACTTTTAGAGCATGTTCCTAGCATGAATAACTCTATATAACTATAATATTTTAGCTCATGAGGATTTTTGAGGTGCATTTATTAAATGCACAAGTAAACTGGTCTATTTAAATTTGGATTACATCTTGGTGACAATTTGGCTTCATGAAGCTTGTTCTTAAACTTTTGTAGCTTTGAATGACCTTCTTAGGCCTACTTGAACATATCCATGATCTTAAATTGCATTGATCACCATAAAAACCTATTTATATCCTTCTATTTACCCTATAGACTTATCCTTTGGAGATTTAAAAACTATACTTTAATCAAACTTAAAAGTATTTCAAAGTATCTGCAAGCTGCATGATCCCTTTAGTCCACTTATTCCATCCAAGACATCTGTTCATATGCTCATCCATTAGCAAACTGATCCATCTGGGCACAAGATTAACATGTGGGCCAAAAATGGCTAATAGTTACACTCTTGGTATAAAAAACATTGTTATAAGATACATAAATAATGATTAGGTAAGAGATATAGATGATCATAACTCAACCCTAGGATACATCTATCAACTTAGGGCAAGTCCCGTAACTTGGTCTTATCACAAATAGACTAATACTATTTTATCTAATATAGAAGCTCATTGAAGTGGAGATATTATTTTAGGCTATTATTTAGTTTTAAGTTGGCACATGATTTTTTATTTCATATTTATTTAGACCCAACCCACAACACTTTAATGTGATAATATAATTTATATTCACATTTATCACAACCCAATGAAGTATCACCAATACACAAAGTAAATTATGATTTATATTCATTATATCTATAAATTTATATAGAATAAGGTTGTTTATCTTAAGTATTTATGGATATATGATCTGGTTGTAGACATATTCACAACACCCTTACTTGAGGATTGATTTGTTCAACTTGGGACATGTCTTAGAGTGAAGGAAGGTGTCATAAAGTGTGGGGGTATTTCAATGGTTCTTATATCTTTTACTTTATCAATTTACATATTAAGGGGGGATGTTAGTGTATTTAATAATTCAAAAAAAAAAGTATGGTTTAATATATACATATAATGTTCATTTATAATATAATTGGTGGATAAGCACTAATTGGTGCACACTTATTCATAACCTTATATTAGAGAATATTATCAATTAAGTATTTACTTAATTGAATTATTATAGTAATAGGTAAGTATTATCTTAGTGAATTTTTTTTTACAAGTAACTACTCTTAAAAACCCTAACCCTAGCCCTAACTCATTTCTTATCTAGTTAAGAGAATAGAGGGCTATTGGGTGAAAAACATTGTAAATGAGAGTTATTATTTGTAATTTTGGAAAATTTAGGCTAAATCTTTAATCTAAATAATTAATCATGCTACTTAGTATAAATATATGTATTTATTTCTTTAATATTTCATTATATTTATATATTTCATGTATTGTGGATGTTTTTCTTATGTCAACTTAAATGATTCTAGGACTACTCCAGTAAATTAATAAAAAAATCTATTGCTTCTTGGAAAGGTTTGGAAGACATATTTATAGCCTAGTTTGGCTAGGCCACTAATTCTATCATTTATAATCAACATTTTTATAGTATAAATATAGAACCAAATGAACCTATGAAAAGCTTCAACATTACGCTTCAATGGATGTATGGTCGGGGTACACCCACCTAAAGGCCTAACTATCCTTTGGATTTAGATATTTACATAAAGACCCTTGACCTAATAACTCCCATATTTCTCATATATGTTGTAAACATCACCACCATCACCATGGATTGTGTATAAGCAATAAAAGTGAACTGCTAACTAATGTCTTCTGATTATAACCCCATGCATATACCACTCAAAAATATGCCACAAGATCCTTTGGCCAACCAAGTGCCATTTTTCAACCAGTTACCCATGCAAACCATTTATCCAGAACCCAATCTTATGGAATATTTTTAGCATTCCCAAAATTTTCCATAGGCTAAGTAGATTTAGCCTTAATTCCTATTATGAACAATGCTCAAACTGTACCCAACACTTGGACTAGCCCCAAACAAGATAGTATTTAGAGTATGTTCCAAAAAAAAGTAGTAAATTATTTAAAATATTTAAGTGCTTAAGAAATTTTAGTCTTGAATATTCAAGTAAAGTATTTACTTACCAAAGGAACAATACACCATGGGTTAACAACAATAACAACCGGTCAAAAAAATAAGAACAATATAAATATAATTTCTCAAAAATATATATTACCAAACTATCCTTCCCAAATTGGTGTCAATACCACAATACCATTCAATATTTTGAGTTATATTATCTTAATTATTCCTAGCATTCAAGGTTTTCCAAAAAAATAAATTGATAACTATGAATTTATCCCCAAGGAGTAGAATTTCCATTCTTCTGAAAATGCTAGCACTACAATGGTTTTGGAAACTTACAAATTTCCATTTGTGGATGAAAATGAACCTAAGGAAAACATTAATGAAGCATATTTCTTCCAATAGTTTCTAAAAAAGAGTTATACTCCTAAAATTAAAAAATAAGCAGCCACTAACTACCTCATGGCCTCCTAACAATAAAGTAGTTTCTTTTGATCCCAAAGCTAATAATAATCCTCCTCCTCTAAAATGAAATGATCTCCCAACACCTATTGAGAGATCACTCCTTACACAAAATGGAGGATATAATATTGTAGAGGATATGAAATACATAAATTCAAACACTACCTTGTAGGAGTCAACATAATTCATAAACAACTAATTTATTATTGAAATCTCTCCAAGATGGAAATGAAAAAGGTAAACAAAATATATAACTTGATAACATGACCATTTATAGAGATAAAGGTGAATTTATCCCATTTTTATAATATTTAGAATATTTGGTAAAAAAACATCTAATTGTCTAGTAGATCAAGTGCTTCTACTAAAGTCATGCCATATGTTATTTACAATAAAATACAACAATCTCCTATCAAATACAATATGAGATCTATGAAACTAGACAAATGTTAGGTCAACTTGATAACACTCACATGTAATTGGATTCAAAATTGCGTCTCTAGAATTTCATAGATGTTTATTTGGTAGACATGTGAGAGCCTATGGTATGCTCTCGAGTAGAGATTGGTCCATAACACTAAATAGATAAATGGATACATTTTTCTCACACATGTAGTTTTCCATGGAATAGAGTATCCAACCAATTAAGATTGATCAAGAACCTAAGATGAGACTTTAGATCATAGAATATAATAATAAAAATAAGGATGTTTAGGTTGTCTCCACTCACATAAATGTTTATATGTTATCTATAAAATGCCCAAGAAATAATGATAAGGATACCAATGGTCCCTTGTTTCTCTTCACATTATATTTGTATAGAATTAAGTCTTAAAAAGTTCTAGGCACTAGATTCATACTTGTCTATCCAAAGGGATTGAAATATATTTCCACTTATAGGTTTTAGTTACCCTATACTACCAATATTGAAGATTACGGTTTAGTCTTGGGATTGAAATATACTTAAGATTATGGTGTTAAACCCTTATAAGTTTTTGGGGATATAGAGCAGATCATTAATTAGGTCAAGAGTAAATTCCAATGTAAAATATCATATCTCAATATATATAATACTAGGGTCTTGGATTTGATGGATTATTTTAATATAATGTTGATCCCAAGAGGGAAGAATAAAATCATTGAATCATTATCCATTTTCATTGTTACTCTAGCATCATTGAGTGAATTTCAATTATGTGAATTATTTAGCAAAATTACTCATTCTCTCTCCTCAAATAATTTTTCTTCCAAATCTACACTAATGACAATCATATCATTCAATTTATGAACAACTATGATACATTTGAGGCTCAAATAATATATGAATAAGATAAGTTACATTCTAAGCAAGATCAATCAGATGGTGATGGCATTGTAAATATAAAAACAAATATAATCCAAAAACAAAAGGTTTATCTTGAAATACAATTAAAATTTAATGTAAATTCATAAAATCTTATTCCACAAAAAATAGATACTCACAAGTCTATTTCAATAAACTTTGGCTCCAATGGAAACATCCAAAATTTCAATATTCATAAAGTTTTTTCAGACTAAGAGAAAACCTTATTAGTAAGGCTACTTACAAAACACAAAGATGTATTTACCTATTTTTATGAATACCTTAGAGTGTTAAATCCATAGATAATTATGTTGATAATATTTTTTATATAAATTGATTGTCATTGATGTTAAGGTGATCTTAGTACATAATGCATTAATGACAAAGTGATAGGTTCTAAGTAGATTTGAGAGTGCCTATCATGTGTGCAAGCCTTTGAGGTGATTGACCATGTTTGAAGGGTTAAATTAGGGGTAAATATTTATTGTTTTACTTATTAAAGTGAAATTAATCCATTATAATAGTCTTGTGAAGGTCTAGGTGATCCTAGTCATCTCCTAGTCAACTTGGCAGATCTTCCTAAGTAAGCATATTGATGATATCATAATTCACACGTGTGAAGATGTTAGAAAAAAATGGTTACATTATATTATTCATATTTATCCCTAGATAATTTGGTTAAAATTTTAGGTCTTGATATGGTGTTTAGAAAAATTTATGGTGATGAAACGTTGGTCTCCCAGGCAGATTTCATTATTTTTTCATACTTAGCCAAATTTGCAATATCAAGTGAACAAAGGAAAATTAGTCATTAGTATTTTGTTTATAAATTTTGATAATGGATGAATTTTATGGTGGTGTAAAACAAAAATTGGTATAATAATTAAATTTATATCCATTAAATTTTACTAGGAGGTTTGAATGGTCATAAAATTGCATTTATTTCATGTGAGAGTTGACTATTGTTGACTATATTTTTTTGAATAAACCAGGGTGCAAAGAAATGATTGTAGAAGATAAAGTATTGATAAAATATTATTAGTATAAAACTAAAATATTAATTATACTCAATATATATCATCCTTAAATTTATTTGAAGTTTTGAATATCAGTAAAGGTGAAGTTATTTCAGGTCAAAGTTGACTATTATTTACTGTAATTATTGTAGGTCTAAGTAAGCTTCTTACAGTGGTCTTTATGAGCCTTTGAATGTTTAATTAAGGTGTATTGTGTATTTTATTATTTTTGTTATGTATTTATATTTCCATCTATATGTGTATTGTACATGGAAAGTTTATATTCAGGTATTTTAAGCCTCATTTGTGAAGACAGTGTTTTTGGGCTAGTTAAGTCTAATAGGTCTTTAAGACCTAATGGAGGTTTTAGAGTATGAGAAAATAATTTGATGTTTATTGAGAATGGATAAGGATAATATAGAATTTAGGTAAAGTTATTGAAGTTTTTTGGGTCATTTTTAAGGTCCATATAGAACATAGTGGCTTAAAGTGTTACATGAAATTGAATTAGGTATGCATGGGACCTGTTAAAGGCTTGATGGCTTAAAGAGGTTTCATAAGGTGAGAAAGTGACTTGAAAGTGTTGTATGACTTGTTAAACATAAATATGTAATATATGAAATTGTTTCAAATTATTTAAAATGTTTCCATATTTGGTTAATGGGTATTTGCATCTAAGTGTAATGTGTGGCCTAATGGAGGGCAAACTTAGGTCTTGCTTAAGCCTAGTGTGTTGTTTTGAGCCATTTGAAGCATGGCCGACCTAATGAGTTGATGTAAATTATATGTAACATGTCATAAGACATATATTGATGTTTATCCAAGTGTTATATATTCCTTAAGGGTTAATTAAATTGTTGTGGCTAACCAATATTGATTGGAGAAAGAATAATGCATATGTAGAAGGCCATTTTGGTCTCATTGTGCTAGTTAGACAATGGAAGAATGAAACGTATTATATATGAATTTGAATAAGGGTAATAGGCCATGAAAAACATCATAAAATCATTTTTAATATGTGAAAAGGGTATAAAAATGTTTTTTTCATGTCATAATCAAGTAAGAAGATTTGTTTCAAGGCTTTTAGGCCTATTTTGCTTTGGTGACCTAGTGGAAAGGTTTTGATAATTAAGAAATGAAGAGAATAGTATGAGAATGTGTATAAGTGTGTGAGGGAATGAAAATAATTATAATAAAATACTGAATATGTCATAAAGATAAGACATTGGTGTTGAAGGTAATCAGTAAGTTTTGTATTGATTCAAGAAATGATTAGGCCTAGTTTATCTAGATGACCTACAATGAAGAAGTGCATTGATTATATGTTGAAAGAGTTATGCATAAGTTATGCATGACTGATATTTATGATGTTTCAAGACTTTATTTACATTTAAAAATATCAGAGTGTGAATTAGGAATGGCCTCAAGGTCATGAGCATGTGTATGACGGGTAAAGAAGAGAAAGAGTTGTATGCCTATGTAAGAGGTAGATTTGTATTTGTAAAAAACTACCATCACTTGTATGATGTATAAATCAAGGTTTAAAAGTGTCATAAAGATATAATACCATAATCAAGTATGTATTACATCATATCATAAGTGTATATCAGTTTGGAGGTGATTGAGTTGGTGTTTGATCATCTAGGGGGTTGTAGCCTCCTTACTAGTCGATGCTAACTAAAGGTCAAGTGGGTGCTCCTTGATCAGTTGGTGGTAATATAAATTGAATAAATACCTTTATAATATAGTATTCCAAATCTTTTTTCAAGTGGATTTTTTCCCCCATGAGGGTTTCCCACATAATTCATGTGTTATGTGATTTGATCTTACATTGTTTTCTTTATTTATTGCAATGAATGGTTCATATACTTCATGAATGATTTTGTTGAATGGTTAAAATTTTCAAGAATTTTAAGTGAAGTTTATTTTATTGTATCACTGATTCATCCCCTACTCTCAGTGATTGTGCTTCCAACTATCGGTATCAGAGTAGGTCCTTCAAGAAGGCTTGATAGCAATAAGTGGTCTTTGAAGCATAAAACGGATAAGCAGCTAACGAAAGATAATCAATAATTGAGATTGATGGTAAAAGGTATTAAAGAGAAGATTAGTTATTTTGAGATAATGTGGAGTAACTCTAACTCTAAGGAAGTTGAATATGAAAAGATCATCAAAAAACTTAGAGAGCGGGTCAAGTCCTCCATGGAATGTGAAGGAAAGGTGAGTCATAATCAAACCAAGTTTGGCATAATGATGAATAAAATCAAAGAATATAATATGACTATTCATGATATTAAGAATCATTTATAGACTAAAAATTCAATTTTGAGGTCAAATAAGGCCAATTGTGATCAATTGAAATCCAAGCTAGGATCCTTGAAGTTTGAGCATGAAAAGCTAGTGGTCAAAATGAGCAAGGTTAAGCATGAGAAGCTAGTGGTCAAAATGAGCAAGGTTGAACAAGAGGAATTGAATAAAGTCAAGAAGGATGATAGCATAAAAAAAAGATAAGAAGACCAATAAGGCATCCCAATGTCATGAGGTTTGTCAATTTGGTCACATTGCAAGAGATTACAAAAAAAGAAGTAACTTGTCAAAAGGAGATAATAGCCATCAAAAAACAAAAGATATGAATGATATTATTTTTTTCAAATGTCATAGAGTTGGTCATATTTCAAAATATTTTAAGAATAGGTTTAATGAGTTCTAAAGGCAAAATAGGGTGTATAGATCTCCTAATGTACAAGGAAGAGGTCATACATGCATATGGAGACCTAAGACTACTAAGAGAGATTAGGTCAAGACCAAGAATGAATTGGTTGATGAGAATATCAGTAAAGATGGTTTTTTTTCTATGGTAGATATGAAGGTAAAATAAAAATACTATTTATTAGGGCATGTTGACAAAGGAGTGAAAGAGAAGATGGATGAGCTAATCAAGCCTATGAGGAGGCTTAGGAAATACAAAGAAACTAGTGAGAGTATTAAGACTTGGGAATATCCTAAGTTTCAAGCATTCTAAGTAAATTAGAAGGTGAGGTGTTTCTATTAGGATTTAAATAGGAATTACTTAATCTTTTGAAGCATCATGGAATGATGTTGCAAGGTTGATAAGTGAGAAACTAATCAATGAGTGAAGGTATGTTCTTTATCTTGATATGCATATAGTTGAGTATGGATTCTTTTAATTGATTTAAAGATTTTAACATATGTACACCACCTATTAAGAGATATGAAAATGTATGTCAAGGTCTGAAGTTATTTGTGGAATAAGATCTCACTTTGATTATCCTTGGTTGGCATAAGGATTTGAACACTAGAAACACTTGGCATAGTGTATATTGGGTTGTACAATGACTTCGGTCACCAAACTTGGTGATCAGGTGTAAAATGATGATATGAAAGTATTTAATGAGGTTATGGTATGCTAAGAGGCTTTCCCTTGATGCAAAGGTATGAGATTTTCAAGTTATGTATCTTTATTTGCAATATATCTCTTTGAAGTGACCTAAGAAAGGAGTATCTTTTCTTGTGCAAGAGAGAGTTTCTGAAAGGGAAAAGCTTGGGAAGGTAAGTTTAGATTTGAGTAGAATAAATGTATTAATTCAATCATATTTCATCCATATATGGCCTAATGAGGTAGTTTTTTCATACTGGTAGCTTGAAGAGCTTTTATAAGCATGGATTCAAGTAAATTTAGTTGATTTTCATATAAAAAGGTTTGTTGAGCATGTTATTATTGTTTAGATCAATTGTGATTGTTTGTTTCATATGATAAGATTTGTAGACCATTTAAATAAGTCATTTAGGCCCAAGAATATCAGCATTTAATTTGGTTGTCTCATGAAAGGATGATGGATAATTGTGGTAACCTATGTGTAGATGAAGATGGCTCCATTTAAGCTATGTTCTTGTATTGGATTTATTCAGATGGAATATGGAGTTAGGAAGAGCTAACTTAGGTTTCTTGAGGAGTATGTGAAGTTTGGGCATGTTTTCTATAAGCCAAGAATCAATGAGAAGTTCAAATAGAGGTATGTTCTCTTCAATTGATAATATGCAAGGTATGCATAGAGTGAGGGGGAGCATGTGTGAGTTGTTTAAATTCCAAGGAGATTGTATGGTTTAGTATGGTTTTATAATAGGTTATATGAGATGATAATGATGTTAGGAGAATATTTTTAAGCTCTGTGAATAGTTTGATAGGTCCGAGGATCAAGTTGGCATGTTGAGGAAGAGACCTTTGGCATTAATGTCAAAGGGAGAGAAAGTTCAAAATGAACTTGTTTACTTTAGGAGAGAGTATTTTGAAAACGCTAAGGGACTCACAGGTTCAACAACTTCAATAGGTGAGCTATCACAAAGAAACAAGCTTGCAGAGTCCATAGAAGTAAGCCTACAGAGTTTGTAGAAACTAGCTTGCAGAGTCTGTAGAAACCAGCGTGCAGAGTCCATAGAACTAAGCCTGTAGAGTCCATAGAAATTAGCCTGTAGAGTCCGTAGTTCTGCTGGACAGAGAACAAAATGATCACACCTTCAGTATTCACTGGGGATATTCTCTTGAATCAATGTTCATTCCATTACTAGAGTATTTACTTTTTCAGCTAAGGGACTCACAGGTTCAACAGGTTCAATGACTTCAACATGCGAGATTTCACAAAGAAGCAAGTTCCAAACACTTAGGCATTTCAAGGCTGATTCAATGTTGAAGTTCAATCAAAAATTCCATCGGAAGGCTTCAAACAAATGGAATGAACTTTGAACCATTGAACTATTGAACCCCGCTTCAAAGATTCAAAGGTTTAAAGTTCAAAGGTTCAAAAAGAGTTAAGCGCTCAACAAGTTCAAAGAAGTTCAACCGCTTTGACAAGTTCAAGCGGTTTTAAAAGACTTAAACAAAGGATTCAAAGAATAAAGAATGAACCATTGAACCGTTGAACCTTGAACCAAAAGAGTTCAAATTTCAAAGGTTCAATGAGTTCAACAAAAGAGAAAAGGACCCAAAAACTTTGAAGGACCAAAGGATTCTAAGAAAGAGAATGAACCATTGAACTTTGAACCAAAATGGTTCAAAGTTCAAAAGGAAGCTTTGAGCAAAGGAAGGAAGCAAAAGATTCCAAAGATAAGTTTGAAGAGATGGTTCAACCGATGAACCAAAGAAGCGATTGAACCAAGGAGTGACATCCCTGCGGATGTCAAATTCAAGGTAATAAAATGCCCATTTATTTTCAAATGTGGCACGGACCTAAGAACAAAACCTAGTGAACAACTGAAGAAAAAGCTGACAGAGCCAGTAGAAAGGGAAGAGATAGCCTGAGAGCTCAGATCATGAGAAAAGGACAAAATATAAAAATATGTGGCAAGGAAAGAGGGAAAGACTAGAAATATCTATGCAAAAGTTATTTCTAGTAGGTGGAACAGTCTACTGAGTAGACATTTGAGCTCACAAACATTAAAAGGTGGCCTATTTTTCTCCCTTTGAATAAAAGTGAGGGGACAGCTGCGTACATATTTGGAAAAAGACCAAACAACCCATGCTAAGGAGAAGACATTTGAGATGAATTGACATGCCATAGTTAAGGCCGATGCCCTATTCCATCTTGGCCCCCTGACAGAACTAAAAATGCATTCAAAGCATTGAATGCACAACATGGGTCATTCCATGAAACAAAGCACCAAGTCTTTCTTGGTTGCTATATATTGTAATCTCTTTTATTGTTTTAGGGAGATCTCTTCGTTATCAAAAGTGAAACTCTACACAAATTGAAAGGCATTTACTGAGACTTTGAGCTCAGATTGTTAATCATATTTTGTTATATGAATGAGAAAGTAGGTCACTTTTAGAATTTGTTCTGGAATAGCTTGTGTTGTTGAGGGAATTTTTCTTATGTCTATTTCCTTAATGCATTCTTATCTATTTAATTAAATAAGCAAAACTAGTGGAAGTAATCAGGAAGGTGTCCTGAAGCCAACTGTGGAGAGACTTTGCGCTACCACAATTGTCTTTAGTGTGTTTGTTTTTTTGTTTCTATGTAAAAGATCTTGGGATGACTTTGTGCCCCCATTGTCCTTCGTATTTCACTCTTTGGCAGTTGAGGGGGAGACTTTGTGCTACACCTCATTCTGCTGGTTATTACACCCTGTTCCAATTATTTTTACTAACCAAAAAGATTCATGTTGTTTGTTGAACATCACTTTTGAAAGAAGAGAAGTGTCTTCTGTCATTTCACTAGGATTTCTCCTTTCATTTATGAACATCATCTCTGAAAAAAAAAGATGGATGGTGTGATCCTACCCCTGAGTGTTATTTTCAGCATATTTATAGTATATATATAGTATATAGCACCATATAGTTATTGGAAACCTCCCCTTGATGAGAGGAGAGATTTGTCCCCCTTTGATGTGGTAAACCTACACATTTGGCTGACCAATCTCCCTATGTTGTGGTTGAAGTGACCTATTTTGCCCATCAATTAGCTGGTGACAAAATATTCACCCAACATTTTCTATAAATGATAAAGGAGGAGAATTTTTATAATATTTTTGAGATGCATTGATTTTCATTGATGTCAAGGTGATCTCAGTTTATAATGAATTAATGATAAAGTGATAGGTTCCAAATGGATTTGAGAGTGCATATAATGTGTGCAGGTATTTGAGGTGATTAACCATGTTTGAAGGGTTAAATTATGGGTAATTATTTTGTGGTGTACTTATGGAAGTGAAATTAATCCATTAGAATAGTCTTGTGAAGGTCTAGGTGATCATAGTCATCCCCTAGTCAACTTGGCAGATCTTCCTAATTAAACATATTGGTGATGTCATAATTCACACATGTGAAGGTGTTAAAAGAAGAAAGTGGTCACTTGGATTTGTTTAAATTTTTTATAAATCATGTGTTTAAATATTTAGGTATTTATATAGTGTATATCAAAATTTATGGTGGTGAAAATTTGGTCTCCTAGGTAGATTTCACTATTTTCCATAGCCAAATTTGCAATATCAAGTGAACAAAGAAAAACCAATCAGTAGTATTTTGTTTTTAAATTTTCATAATGTATGAATTTTATGGTGTAAAAATAAAAATTGGTATAGGACTTCAAGGTATATTTAGGAAAATTGATTAGGATGTTTAACTGGTCGTACAATTGGATTTATTTCATATGAGAGTTGACTATTTGACTGTGTTTTTTTTTAATGAACCAGGGTGAAAAGAAATGATTGTATAAGACAAATTATTGATCAAATTTTGTTGGTATAAAAAAAATATATGAATTATAATCCATATATATCATCCTCAAATTTATTTGGAGTTTTTACTATCAGTAAACGTGAATTTATTGTAGGTTAAAGTTGACTTTTGTTGACTAAAATTATTTCAAGTCTAAGTAAGCTTCTTGAAATAATGTTTATGAGCCTTTAGAGGATAAATTAAGGTGTATTATGGATTTTATCATGTTAATTAGGTCTTTATTTTTCCATACATATGTGGATTGTACATATAAAGTTTATATTCAGGTAGTTTGAGCCTCATTTGTGAAGACAGTGTTTTTGGGCTAGTTAAGCCTAATAGGTCTTTAAGACCTAATGGAGGTTTTAGAGTATGAGCGAATGATTTGATGTTGATTTATAGTGGAGAAGGATTATAGAGAATGAAGGTAAATTTATTTAAGTTTTTTGGGTCATTTTTAAGGTCCATATGGAACATAGTGGCTTAAAGTGTTACATAAAGGTGAATTAGGTCTCCATAGGACCTATTGAAGGTTTAAGGGCTAAAAGAGGTTTCATAAGGTGAGCGAGTGACTTGAAAGTGTTGTATGACATGTTAAAAATAAATATGGAATGTATTAAACTATGTTAAATGATTTAAAATGGTTCCATATTTGGTTAAGGGCTATCAGCATCTAAGTGCAATGTGTGGCTTAATGGAAGGCTAATTACTTAGGTCTTGTTTAAGCCTAGTGTGTTGTTTTGAGCCATTTGAAGCATGGCTGACCTAATGAGTTAATGTAAATTTTATGTAACATATCCTAAGACATATCTATAATTCTATATAAGTGGGATAGATTCCTTAAGGGTTAAGTAAAGTGTTGTGTTTGACCAAGATTGATTGGAGAAAGAATAATGCATATGTAGAAGGCCATTTTGGTCTCATTATGCTAGTTTGTAAATGGAAGAGTGAAATGAATTATATATGAATTTTTAGAAGGGTAAGAGGATAAAAAAAATATCATAAAATCATGTTGAATATGTGTCAAGGGTCTAACATTATTTATTTCAAGTCATGAGTAAGTAAGAAGATTTGTTTCAAGGCTTTTAGGCCTATTTTGCTTTGGTGACCTAATGCAAAGGTTTTGATAATTAAGGAATGAAGTGAATGGTATGAGACTTTGAAGAAGTGTGTGAGGGAATGAAAATAATTATAATAACATGATTAACATGTCATAGAGATTAGATAGTGGTGTTGAAGGTAATCAGTAAGTTTTGTACTGATTCAAGGCATGATTAGGCCTAGTTTGTCTAGATGACCTAAAGTGAAGAAGTCCATTGATTATATGTTGAAAGAGAATGCATACTTTGTTTATGACTAATATTTATGATGTTGAAATAATTTATTTACATATAATAAGATCAGAGTGTGAATTAATAATGGCCTCAAGGTCATGATCATGTGTATGAGGGGTAAAGAAGACAAAGAGTTATTGTATGCCTATGTAAGAGGCAGATTTGTGTTTGTATGAACTACCATCACTTGTATGAGGTAAAGGTATGTTTTCAGGTGTTATAAATAGATAAGACCATAATTAGGTGTGTAATGCATCAGATTAAAGATGTATATTATTTTTTAGGTGATTTTGTTGGTACTTGATCATCTAGGGGGTTGTAGCCTCCTTGCTAGTTAGTGTTAGCTAAAGGTCAAGTGGGTGCTTGAATAAATTGAGGGGTGGTTGCTCCTTGATCATTTGATGCTGACATAAATTTAATCAATACCTTTATAGCATAGTACTCTAAATCTTGTTTCAAGTGGGTTTTCTCCTCCATGAGGGTTTCTCGCATAATTCGTGTGTTATGTGCTTTGATCTTACATTGTTTTCTTTGTTCATTGCAATGAATGGTTTATAGGCTTCATGAATGATTTTTTTGAATGGTTAAGAGTTTGAATAATTGTAATTGAAGTTTATTTTCTTGTATCACTTATTCACGCTCCCTCTCAGTGAGTGTGCTTCCAACAAATGATACAAACTACACCCTTGAAAAAATACAACAAGCCCTTCAAACAAAAATAAAGGCTAATAAATCTAATATTCAAAACCAACTTATAAAATAAATTAAAATGTTATTATCTATAGTAATATTATTAGTTAGACATTTTCCATGGATTTTTAAGTTTTTGCTGGTAAGAAATAATAATGGTGAAATTAGACTATGTATATACTTTAAGAATTTAAATAGAACTTATAAAAAGGATAATTATCCTATACTCTCATTAGATGAAGTCCTATAAATAATTAGTGGCTTTTGGGTGGTGTCATTTCAAAATGGATTCTCAAGGTATAACCAAGTCTTATTAATCAAATAATACCAAATTAAAAGAGCTTTCACAAAATAATGGTGAACCTTCATTTATAATTATATGACATTTAACTTAATAATAATAAAATCTACTTTGCAAAGATCTATGAATTTCTCTTTTTATGGTCCTGTAGTGAAATGTATCATTATTTAGACAAATGATTTAACTATTTTATCTAAGCATAAGGCACACCAAATTCATCATATAAGGTCAATCTTAGAAATGTGTCACTTACATGATATTTCACTCAACCCCAAAAAGAGTATCTTTGGAGCCACTAGAGTTAAGTAAATAGGTCACATCATCTCATATGAGGGTATAAATATAGACCCTGATACGGTCACTATTATTTTTTTAAAAAATACCAAATAGTAAGAAAGAACAAAACTCCTTTTTTGGAAAATCAACTTTGTTAAGAAGTTTATTTTTAGTTTTATAAAAGTCATTAGGCCACTAAACTCAATGTTAAAATTGAATGCCATGGTAGAATTAACTAAATAATCCAAATCTTATTTTATGCCATTGAGATAGCCATCTTAGAAGCATCAATTTTGGGTAAGTCAAAACTTCAACAAAGATTTTTATATCCATTCCTTTGTTTTTAAACATGCCATAGTCATTGTGCTTACAAAAATGTTAGAGGATACAAATGAAAAACCAATAGTTATCATCAGTAAGAATGTGAAATATGCATAACTCAAGTTTTTGGCATTTGACAAGAAATCTTATGCTCTTGTCAAAGTAGTAAAAAGTTTTAGGCATTATATCTTGGGAATCAATATATATGTAATTATACCTAACCCAACAATCAAGACTATATAGCTCATATTGAGTTGTGAGAGAGAAGGGAAAATGTATGAAAAAGTTACATGAATATGACTCAGAGATTAAAAAAATTATAATATTATAAGAGACTAAAGCCTCAATCAATTACATCAGTTGAACCCTAACTCACTATTATGTAAAGTTTAATATGTAAATCTTAACAAAGGAGAATGGTATGATGACATTATTTAGTATTTATTGAATGAAACTTTCCCCAAGGGTTTGAACCCTACCCAAAGGAGAGCCTTAAGACTCAAAGTATCACATTACATGATAAAATCTAAGGCATTTACATAAATAATCAAAAAAAAATGGTTATCTAAGGTGATCTTGATAATGAAGAGGTAAATTTAGTTTTAAGAAATTTTCATGAAAATCTTGATGTTGGCCTTTTTTTAGGTAATACAATTGTGTATCATATTATGAGGGTAGTTAATTATCTCCCCACAATATTCAAGGATGTCCATACACATGTTCTTAATTTCTATATATGTTATACATATGTTATAGAATAAAATAGATCAGCAATGCCTTTATAGCTAGCGATTGAAAATAACCATTTTACTCAATGGGGCTTTGATTTTATGGGTGTGATTTTATTCCAAGTTGTATTGGATCTTATATTTTGGAAAAAGTGTGGTCGAACCCATAATTTTGAATAATCACCTATATCTCACAATTCATTATTCAATTTTATACAATTGTTTTATTGAAGTTGTAGAATCATTTAAGATAGTGTAAAAAATTAGGTTTTGGTGATAATTTTTTAAATCTACAAGCCACAATTTAAGGCATTTTTTTTATTTCTTTGCATTTTAATAAATTTCTCAAAAATATAGTGAGGGGATCTAACTTTCTATATTTGAGGCTAACTTAAGTCTAAAACTCTTTGGTCAAAGTTTGATCAAAGGTAAAAATAAATTCTGCATTGTCAAGCCTTTGTATGGTAAGACCAAACTAGACACTAAAGAAAGGGTTCCAAAACTCTAAAAAAAACTTCTAACAAGGATGAGATAGAGTTAGAAATGGGAATTGGTGGATCTTTAGTTCTAAGTTTTTCTTTGACATATCACAAAGTAAGTAAACTTGAGTATGGTATGCAAAACATACAATCTAATAAGACTAGCAAAGGATATTTGTACAAAAATAATCACCAATTGGATGAGCTCCGATAGAGACTAAATCAAATTTTTAACTTGAAACTGAATCCACCAAATCAATCACAATTCACTAATGCTCAAAAAAATTAATGTGTATTTTTTGGTCAACCTAATGTAAGCATTAATGTAACTCATCACTTTCCTTTGTCTATTTCTCATTTGGGACCATAAAACATTATTCTAAAAGTGGAAATGATTATTTTTGATGGGAAAGATTTGATCACCTAGATCAACCAAATGGAGAAATTTTTTGATGTACATTTAATCACACATGGATATAAGGTGGTAATGGCATATTTATATTTAAAACATGAGTAATTCATTTGGTATTGATGATTTTATGCTCAAAATAAGAAGAAGAGTCTTAGTTTCAATTAGTCAAATTTCACTTATGAATTACATCTTCACTATCAAAATAGTGTGATGGATAATTACTTCAAATACCTGGCAAAACTACACCAAATAATATCTTTCAAGGATTATATTTGGTAGTTATAAAATCTATCCATGTAATAGGATACAATTGTAGATAAAATTTCAATAACATTTTTCTTGCCGGACTCAAGTAACACACCTAACACAAGGTTCACATTTTTAATCCAAGTTTTGTATATCAAGATATCTTCATGGCATTCAAATTATAAGAGAAGGAAATAGTCACCAAAAGGCATTAATTCACAATTATAAGAGATATAAACACTCTAACATAGTCATTCCCTAGTCCCACCATTAAACTCCTCAACAAATTGAAGAGAAGATGGGAAAAGGGTCATGTTTGTTTTTGTGAGAATAAGTACATTTGATAACTTAAATGTATAGAAAAAAAAAAATTATATTAAATATACAAATGAAGAAGAGGAGGATGAATAAGTGTTATGGGTGGTTGATGATGAGCTAGGGTAAGAATCAGAAGAAAACTAACAAATTATTTATTTCCATGCATTTTCATGAATTATCACTCCACAAATCCTTAAGGTAGTGGGTTTAATTAAAAAATAGAAGGTGATAATAATGATTTACTTGAGAGATAATCAAAACTTCATCAATAATAAATTGTCTATATGTTTCAACTATTTTATTTATCCAGCTCTAGAGTTTAAATTCATGATTATAAATGGTGAAATAGTCAATTGTTTTAGGAGATGACATAGTATTAAACTCTCCATAGGATAATATGTACTAGATAGCCCTATGTTTTCCATTCCTATGGGTGGAGTAAACATTGTCATGGGAGTCTGATGGATAACTACCTTAGGAATGATTGAAATGAATTTACAAGATATATTCATGCATTTCCATTCCAAGGGATGTAAATTTTAACTATGTGAGTCACATGAACATTCCCCACAATTTTTGAGTTATCATTAGATGTAAAACATTGTAAAAAGGCAATGGATGGGTTTTTGTCTCAACTATTTTCAATAGAAGCACAACCACCATAGGGTTATAGATTTCCAAATCTACAAGCTATTATGGAAGAACACTCAATAGTTTTCAAAGATATATCAAAATAACTTCCTCCCAAAAGGGATCATGATCATGTTATTCAACTAATGCCAAGGTGCAAACCACCCAACATTAGGACTTACATGTACCCATATGTCCAATAGAATGAGGTTGAGAATATGGTACAAGAGATATAAGAAGTATTATTTTTCATAGTTAGAGAACTTATTATTCTCTAGTGTTGATGGTGTGTAATAAGGTTTATACCTAGTGCATATGTCATGGCTATAGGGAACTCAAAAATTTCACCATCAAAGATAAATTCCATAGTCCTATAATTATTGATTTTATAGATGAATTACATGGGGTTATTTATTATACAAAACTTGATATTTATTCTAGGTATCATCAAACAATAATATGATTGTATTTATAACATAGCTTTCAAAACCCATGAAATTCTTTATGAATTTATAATGATGCCTTTTGGCCATAATAATGCACCATATACCCTTCATAGTTTAATGAACTCTAGTTTTTAGCCATTTCTACATAAATTTTTCTAGGCATTTTTTGATAGTGTTTTAATATAAATAAAAAAAATAAGAGGAAATTTTGCATCATGTGAATAAGGTTTTAGATATTATTTAACAACACTAGTGTTATGCCAAGCCTTCCAAATGTTCATTTGGATTCAAGGAGGTCTAACATTTGGACCACTTTGATTCACATGAAGGTGTCAAGGTGGATCCTCATAAAATCAATGATATGGTAGAATTGAAAGTACCTAAAACCCTAAAAACCCTCTGAGAATTCTTAGGGCTCACAGGTTATTATCATTGTTTTATAAAAATAATGGAATCATAATATCACCACTCACAACCTTATTGAATAAGTATTGCTTCCATTGGAATATGGTAGCCACCCAGAAATTGAGAATTTGAAGGAAGACATGTGCATCACTCTAGTTCTAACTACTCCATCTTTCCAAAAAAACATTAATTGTGGAATGTGATTCTTTAGGTTATGGCATGGGGGTAGTATTGATGCAAGAAAGATGACCCATTGCATTTGAGAGTCTCCAACTAAAGGTAATAATTTTATAAATCCTAGTTATGAGATGTAAATGATATCCATCCTTCACACAGTAAAAAAATGAAGACCATATATGATGGGAAGACACTTTAAATTAAATATATATCGTGATAGTCTAAAATACTTCTTAAAATAAAGGTTGTCATCAAAAACACAATAAAAATGAGTCACTAATATGTTTGGATGACTTTGATATTGTATGCAATAAAATAAAGGAGAATGTTGTGGTTGATGCATTATCAAAGAAGGATGAGTCCACAAATAAAATTTTATGAGACATGTCCATATTAAAAGCTAAATAGGTGGATGAAACAAGATCAAAATTGGAGAATGATGCAATTAAAAAGGATCTTATTAAAAATATCAAATAATATATGATCATGTTAGATACTATTTATGGAAATTGTACACTTTATAGTACAATAATAACTTTTATTTGTGAAAAAACTCAACCCTTAAGCATAAGGTGCTTATGGAACTCCATTTTTCTCCAATATGTGGACACTTAAGATTTTTGAAAACCTATCATAGAGTTATGTAGGATTTATTTTTTGAAGGGGGAAATGGGAAGTCTAAAACATTTTGGTATAATGTATGGTGTGTCAAAAAAAAAGAGATAATCAAGACCCAAGTTCTGTTGCAACATTTGATTATTCCTATCTAGATCTAGGAGGAGGTTTTCATGGATTTCATCACAAAGCTATAAAAACCCAAAGGTTAAAATTTCATTATGGTTTTTTTGGATAGACTCACTAAATATGCCCATTTATCACATTATCACATCTATTTATATCAATTATAGTATTAACAATAGCTATGGATATAGTTTAGAAGATCCATGGGACCCCACAACTCTAAGTGTTTATGATTCTATCATTTCTAGTAATTTTTTGACTGGTTTATTCTCATGTTTTGGTACCCATATGGATATTATCTCTTCTTATCATCCCAAATTTAATGTGAAAATTGAGGTAGCCTACAAGTTATTGCAAATTTCACTTCACTTTTTCTTCGAATAAAGATGAGAAATCAGTTAAATGGCTTACACTAGTAGAATGGTGATATAACACTTATTGCCATATCTTGTATAAAATGTCTCAATTTTTGGAATTATATAGGTACCATCCATCATATATTTACTCATCTTTGAGGGTCCATCCAAAATTTCTAGTAGTCAAATAACACATTCAATAGTAGAAAGAGATCCTCTCTAGTCTCAAAGAGGACTTGGCAATGGTGTAGAAATGCATGAAACAACAAGTTGTCTAACATTGCAATGAAAGACATTTTGAAGTTAAATATTGGATTTTTGTGTATTTACTACCATATAATAAAATTAACTTAAATCAATATGAAAAAGTAAAACCTAATTATTATGATTGTCATCCAGTCTTATATAATATTGGTAATGTAGCATATAAACAAGAATTACCTCACTCAAATAAAATTCATTTGATCATCATTTTTTATTGCTTCATGGTCATTAGACAAGGAGTTTTAGCCTAAACATAGTTACCAAAGCTTGATAATGAGGGAAGAATAATTTTAGAACTTGTAGAAATAATTCAAACATGCAGTAAGAGTTTTTATATGAGGGTGATAATAGAGCATTTGATCAAGTAGAATAACCTATCCAATGAAGATGCAATATTGGAGGATGAAGTGTTCTAACAGAAGCATCCAAAAATTAACAACATCGAGGAAAATGTTGCTTTGAAATAGAGGGGTGTGTTATGACCTTATCCTATAGCATGTATTGGGATATATTTGGCCTAATTATGGCTATCATAACCTTTAATTAAGTAATATGATAATTTTTATAGCTTCATATTCTTAATAGGGTTGGCTTAGGTTCCATAGTGTAATTAGGGTATATATATATATATATATATATATATATATATATATATATATATAGGTGTTGATGCCTAAAAATCTTGCTTTATACAGTTGTTGGACCATAGGGAGGATCTCCATGACCTATGAATGGGTGATAAAGTCATTCTTTAGTTTCTTAATTTCTTGGTCCTTAACTGAGTATTCTTATTATACCTATTATTATAATTATTAAAAATCTTGATTGGAATGTAAGAGTTGTTAGCAGGTCTATAGTAGTTCAATCTCTTTTTCCTACAGCTTGGTTTCTATGACCACTTGTAAGTTGGCTTCTACCTAGAATCTCTCACTAGAGATGTGGCTCTGAAGTTTGGACCTTATTTTTTTGATCTCTACATCCTTGGCCTTAGCCTCAACATTGAGGCAATCAACTATAACTTTCAATTTGTTGAGTTTTGGCTTGGTCTTTTCTAGCTATTGGGTCACCTTGATGTAGTTCATGGTTACATACTTCTACATTTCCTCCATCATCTCAACCCTATCAGTGGGTCTAGCTTGGATAAGATTGAGGTTGACATCTTGTATGGCATATTTCCTTGGTTGCATATATCCTTAGGGCTTGACTACTCAAGGTTCTATATGAGCAATCATAAGGGATAGTTGTGCAAGGTTGTAGAATAACTACATGTGGGTCTATGTAGGGGTCCTAGCCTACTTTACCCTTTTCTTCTCTTTTTTGGCCTCATGGAACTTCCTTATTGAGTCTGTCTACTTATGGTACTACTCCAGTGCCTGAATTCTCTCCCCTATGAAGGGGATTCCTTATGGCAATGAAAATGGAATGATCACTTACTATCATGAAATAATGGACCCTATCCCCATAGAGGTGAGTGAATGGAGGATGAGTGTGTAAGGAGAGAAAGGTAGGATCCCATAGGGGGTGGGATGAATGGTGATTGCACCATAATGGAGGAAAAGGTGGATGATGAAGGTAGAGGGGTCAAAAATGGCATACAGGAAGAGATCGAGACCATAAGAGAAAGTGGTGAGAGTTTTATGGTAGGCTGAGTGGGGCCAGGGAAGTAATTTGTTTGGTAATAGAGAGTGTTGCAACCTAAAGGGATATATTGCATGAATATGTGTAGGTAGTTAGGGAGGTGGAGGTGTAAATAAGGGGATCCACTAAGTGAATCTTCTTCTATACACCCTCTAGTGGAGGGTTGGATTTGGGTGCTTCAAGGTACTTGTACTAGAGTGAACCAATTGTGAGGTTCTTAGAGGGGGTTTGTTACTATTTCAGGGTTATGGAGTATAGGTATAGGGAAGGTGGCCATGTGGAAGGCTTTAGGACTTCTAAGACTTTAGCCTCTTTCTGTTATGGTGAAACCTCCACTCTTTGTCCAGGGGCATTTCTTTCTTCTTCTTCTTCTTCTTCTTCTTCTTCTTCTTCTTCTTCTTCTTCTTCTTCTTCTTCTTCTTCCTCTTCTACTCTTATTACTATCTCAGGGGAGGATTCTACTTCCATTAATCCCTCTTCTGGATGATGCTCATCCAAAAGCTTTTGAAGGTCTCATTTATGTCTTCAGCATCAATATTGGAATATGGCTTCGTAATTTCATTCTTGTATTTTGTGAAGGCATATATTTTTTCTTCACTCCAATCCAACTAGGTGAGTTACTTCTTCATCCCCTTCAACAATTTTTTAGATAGGTCATATCCCTAGATCATGTCATAGAAGGACTCCCATGGTTTTAAGGCATCAAGTGAGATCTACAATAGATACACATAATTTTGGAGGATTTCCTCCACAAATGACCTTCTCTATTTTAAATATGGTTGGTTCTGATGCTTGGGAGTACTGGTGGTCTTCAAGGATTTTATAAATCTGGTAGGATCATAGTTACATCTATCATCTATTAAATCGAGGCCAAGCTCTACTAGCTTTACTATGAGTAGGCATCCTTACTGCCTCTTTACCATTGTGATATCATCTCCTACAAAAGGGACATCATAAAGACCCTTCTTATTTTTCCCTACTCCATAGATGGAGTCCACCACATCGAGTTGGTGAGCTAACTCTAAGGCTAGGGTTATGTTGATTAGCATACATAAGAGATGGAAGGGTTCTCCCTAGAAATTATGCACTTGGATGAATGTAAAATGGGCCCCCTAAAACTAGTCAATTGGGACCCTGCTCTAGGTCATTCATGAAAATTGATCATGAGTCATTATGAATGTAAGGGCCTCTATGTTGAGGTCAATGAGAATTGGAGCCATAAAGAGCTCTAAGAACTCATTATAGTCCTCAGTTATGACAAGGAATGGTTCCATATGGTGACTAGGGCTACCATGTTGGGGAAAACATCTATGTCATGGGAGTTGAGTTTGAGGTATGAAGAGAAGACTGGGAGTGTTGGTATAGAATGAGATACAAGAGGAAGGATGAGTACCAAAAGGTACCACTATAAAAAAATTATCTAGCTCATCCCTCATGGAGGTGGCAATGGATTATAAAAAATCCATCTTGAACACCTATCCCTTTTACACCTTGGTCAAGAGGAAGAGTTCCCCCAACTAAAATCTGTTGACATTGTCAGAGTTTGTCCTAAAGATGAAGGCCAACATGGATATAGTATCCTTTAAGTATTGTAAGGGGAAGCTCATTAAGGGGAAGGGTAGAGGCAGTATCTCCGTGATGTCATTCTTGAGGAGGAAGTTGAGGAAGTGCACATTTTCATGGACTTGGGAGTCCCAGACATTTTGAAGGCTCTTTATGTTGTAGACCTCAACTTTAGGATCTCTTGAGAGCCAGAACATCTCCCATATGTTGTCTGCACTAATTTTCACCCTCAGATGGGGGTTGTTAGTAATTATGCCAGTGTTAGCATCATATCTTTCCACATAAAGAGTAATGATATCTATGCATAGATGAACATAAGGCACCATAAACTATGCCAGTGTGTAATCCTACATCTTGCATCCAAAAGAATAATAGTCTTTCCTATTGACCCTATTGATCATTCAGGCATGGGTGCCTTCTCTCAATTTTTTTGGATTCCTGGCTAGTTTGAGATTAAAGATATCATTTACAAAATTAATGACCAATGTTGTGTCTCTACAGTCCCCTTTGGCCACCTTTTTGACATTAGGTACTTTTTTCTTTTATTGAGCAGGAGCAGAATCGTAGGATTTGTGCACAGTATATTTAGGGGAGAGGTCTCCCCTTCTATCCAACCCCTGGATTCTCTATCCTATGGGATGTTTCTTGCTTCTTGATGATGATTTGAAAGGCTCTATTATTGAGAATTTTTTTCTCAAACCACTCTCTACCTTGTGGGATGTATTGAATTAATGATTCTCTAGTCACTACTTCTTTCAACTCTTGGCTCAGATCTTCTCTGCTCTTTTCAAATGCTCAATGCTCTCAAGGATTTCAGTTCTTCAAATGATTAGCTTAGATTAGGTGAGGGTACTTATACATTGATGCTACTAGGTGGGCTCATTGTGGGAAATTTGAAATTGGGTGCCCCATAAATTATAAGGGATGTTCATATATTTAAAGAGCAATTTGTAAGAGATTTATGGTGATCATTATGGGGAGTCACACAAAATGGAGCATCTAACATTAATTGTAGGTGAGGCAAGTAGATAACGATCTTTCAAAGAATATTTTTCAAATATTTGGGAGGACTTGGGTGAGGATGCATGGTGGCTAGGCAAGTCCCTTGTGCCAATGGCACTTATTTAAAGGAAAAGGCATGAAAAGGGAAACAAAAATAAGGAAAACAATTAAAAAGAAAAGAAAACACATAAATAAGAAAGGAAACTAGCTAATTATGTTTAAGGGAGAGGCAAGCAATTTAGTTAAAATGTCTCAAATTAATCCCATTAATTGGGATCTCAAATGTTCTTTCATATTCATTTTCTAACATAAAAGCATTCCCTTACTTGCTATAGATGATGCAAAAGTGTCTTCTCTAGTGAGAATCAAACTTTGCATGTTGGCCCAGCTTTTTGGCCCTTTAATCATAATTGAGAACTAAATCCACAAGTTTGAATCTTGGGTCTGATGACTTCTTGTCAAACCATCACTTGACCACTTATTTCTAGGTGATTTTTGTATTTCTTGCCTACTTCCTCACTTCTTGGAGGCTAAATAACTCTCTGATCCTAACCTTCATTGCTCTATTTTTCACACTCTCAACAGCTTTTAAAAGTTATAATGCGAGTATTTTTTATGACACTAGCATGAGTACCTCCTTCCCATATACAAGTTCATATGGGAAGGTTTTCAAGATCTGTTTAGGAGTGATGTGATCTACCCAAAGGGTTATTCTTATGTGCATGTTCTACTCCCTTTGTCTTTCAGAGTCTATCCTATTGATCAATCTTATCAGGATATTGTTTATTGACTCTACCAACTCATTCTCTTATGGGTAGTAATTGGATGAAGATTTTAAGAAGATACCATATTAGACCACGAACTCAAAAAATTTATACCCAAGAAAGGCCTTCATGTTGTCAGAGATGATTGTCTTCAATGGGTCAAACCTAGCCATGATCTCTTCTAAAAAGCCAAGAATCACATTCTCAGTTATGATTTTTAGTTACCTCTTTCAGCAAAATTACTTCGGTCCACCATGTGAAGTAATCAATGGCTATCAATATCCACTTCTAATTGGTGTTGGAGACAGGATTTATCATCCCAATGAAGTTTGATTCCCACTATTTAAAGGGTTCATCGATCATAATTAGGTTCAATGGCATGGATGCATTCTTCCATTTCCCCATAAAGAATTGGCATTGTTGGCATTGTTTAACTACCTTATGGCAATCTACAATCATTGTCAGCCAATAATATCCTACATGCATGATCTTTGTCATGATGGTTTTTGCTAAGAAGTGGTTACCTATAGGAGCAAAGTGCATATCTTAGAGAATATTCTCATTCTAGTGTCTCTCGATACATCGAAGCAGGTCTCCATCAAAGTTCCTTTTGAATAAGACTCCTTGGATTAGTGTATAGCTAGACCCCTGGAGTCTATAAAAATGCCTTTTATATAAAGGAAGGTTGTCTAGATACTGATCAATTTACATGAATTAGATCCGATTAGTCACCCAAGATTCATTGATCTTGAATTGGTTGACTAGGACTGCTTTTACTGTATCTTGTTCCTTTAGTGAGACATTTGTGCATTGGGCTAGATATTCATAGATTCCTCTTCCTTTAATTACCTTTGTTAGCCTAACCTCGATGTCATACTCTAGGATCTTGGTAACTTAGTTGGCTCATTTTTCATGATCTCTCCTTCCATGATATACTCATAGATGATAGAGTGCACCACATATACAATAATCTTGCTACTTACAACAAGGTGCCTAAACTTTTTGAGGACCTTACCTATGGAGAAAGCCTATCTTTTTATAGAATTCTATCTCACTTCATACCCACATAATTTTCTTTTGTAGAACATGATTGGGTGCTCATTTCTTCTATCCTCTTCCTTTAGAGTTAACATCGCTGATAGGCTATGCTCACTCCCATAGATATACATATGAAGTCTTTAGAAAAGTCAGGGTTAACTAGTACAGGCATGGTAGATATTAAGTCCTTGATTTTATCATAGGCTACTCTTCCCTTAGGAGTCCACTTGAAATCCTAGTCCTTCATCATCAGGGTGATTGGTATCACCAATCTTATGAAATCAGATATAAACATGTTGATGAAATTAATATTTCTAAGGAAATATTTCACTCCCTTCTTATTTATTGGAAAGGCTAAGTCTTGAATGGCCTTTTTTTTCTTTAGATCAATGGTAATCCCTTCTTTGGATAGTATGTACCTAAACAACTTACTTTGTGGGACTTTGAATACATATTTCTTGGGATTGAGATACACCCTGAATTGCTAACACTTTTGAAAAACTTCTCTAGATGGTTGAAGTGGTCATCCTTAGAAAACAAAGTGAGATCATTTAAATAGATGAGGATGATCTTATTGATTAGCCCTTTTAAGTCTATGTTCATTCCCATTAGAATGTTGCCCTAGAATTAAAGAGGTCGAAAGGCATCTTTGCTTATGTGAAGGTTCCCCACTTCATGGTGAAAGTGGTCTTATGGTGGTATTCTTCATTCACCCATACCTAGTTGTACTCGAAGAATCCATCTAGCAGAGAAAACATCTTCACACTTGCTACTATCTAAAGGATTTGATCCATAGAGGGAAGGGGTTAATGGTCCTTCAAGGATGCCTTATTTAGGTCTCATAAATCCATGTATATGTAGATGTCCCCTCTCTTTTTTTGCATAGGAACTACATTAGATACCCAAGTTGAATGCTTAATTGGGTATATAATCTTAGAATTAATGAGTTTTTTGATCTCTTGGGTCATCATGGATATTTGATATTCGGGTTTACTAGCCTCTACTTCTATCGAATTGGTTTGGATCCTCACACCAAGTTTATAGTGTGTTGAATGACCTCACGGTCATATCCCTTCAAGTCATCATAAGTCCATGTGATGAATCCTTTATATTTTTCATAGAAAGAAACCAACTACTATTTATCTCTTTGGGGGAATTCTTTTCCAATCTTTAGCTTCTTTCCACCTCCAACATCGAGCTTGGATTAATCACCCTTGTTTATGACAAACTTTTGTTTGTCACTTCTTAAATCATCAGAATCAAAAAGATTCTCTAGGGTGATGAGGCCCTTTGGAAACTTTTTGGTCTCTAACTGCATGATTTGGTCCTCATAGGCTTCTTCAACATTTGGCTATAGTTACTTCATGAATTTTCATGATTATTAGAGTAACATGGAAATTTGAGCATCATTCTCAAACACCTACAAATTTTGGTCATTGTTTGAGATAGCAGGCTTGAAATTACCCATACTACCTACTCATTCATGAATAATTCTATCATTGGGTTAAATTATGAACCAATCATTACCATTTTGTTAGTTTCCACATTTACAATCCTTGGGATGATATGAATATTGAAGACTTTGAAGGCTTCAATTAGATCCCATATACGGTGGTTGTAGGATCTCATGCACACATTTTTTGTGACCACTACCCCCTTACCTACTTTACTACTAACTCAAAATCATTGAATGCCTTTAGCTTCTTGATGCCCATCTACTCGACAAGGTTGAGGTCATGGACTAGCACCTCATATTCAACCACATTGTTTGTACAATCAAACTAAAATTGAAGGGCTTGGAGGGTCTCTCTTTTAGAAGGAGATTTTAGTCAAATATTACTCCCAAATTTAGTCTTGCATTTCACACCATTGAAATACAGAGTCTAGAATTTAGACCCATCTTCAAGCGCTTCACTCTGATCTCCTTTCTCCTTTATGACCTCGAGAATGGCCTAGTCTTTATTTTGAATGACGTAGGTTCTAAGGTTGGTGACATAAAATTTTGTGAATGGGTCATTCTCAGTGAATTTTTTCACAAGGTCTTCTTCCTTTGGACTTATGGTATTTGAAACCTCTTCTCCTTCAAGAATTTCCACATAGTGCATCTTCATTCTTTATAAGGAGGTGTGCGTTGCTTCGAAATTCATCATAACTTCATCCACTACATGTTCTAGGTAAAGTGGTTTAGACAACACTTTCAACTTTGAACCATGCTTGGTTCTCAGGATTAGATGGAACCAGTCCAATGATAAATATGCACCTATCTTGGTGATGAATTTCATTGACAAAGATAGCCCAAAGATAGGTGGGATGTCTATCAATACAATGTCTTCTGATAAAGTAATGTTAGGATGGGAATATAATGTGAAAGGAAGAGCCCTGATGATCCCTAAGGTTTGAACCTTTTTCCCATCTAACTTCATCACTCCTTTATTTAATACTCCATACTTTAATTATAGTCCATCTATTATTTATTTAGGCATCACTATCATGTTTGCTCCTAAATCAATCATGGATTTATGCAATAATTTCTTCCCCTCAATCAGTATCAGATATAATGGGGTAAGTTTTGATTTGATTACCCCCTATTTGATATTAATGAATGTGGAGGGCATCTAGGGTTGTGCACTTGTGCTAGCTTTCTTCCCTTTTATCCTTGTAGGTTCTGTAGTTAGCTTTACTTGTGTGGGATTTTCTTTCTTCTCCAAAGCTTATTTTAGTAGAGACTTCTATTCAATAACTGATAAGACATCCCAGAGGGAGACACTGGCTGGGACCCTCTTCAACGACTCCACTACATTGTATGACCCTTGAGGTGAGACCCTAGGATCTTTTTCTTTGTTTTGCACTACCTTGCTCTACTTTGGGTATGTCAGAGGTGAGGATTGAGGTGTTGGGCCTTTTTCAAAGGCTATTTTTGGCCTTGTGGTAGCTTCAAGGCTTTCAACCAATCTTTTATGTGAGTGAGTGTATTAGTCTAATTGAACTTGTGGGGCTCTGTACATAGGAACCTCACTTGTGTAGATTGTGTCTTCATCTTCTACCTAGGAGAATAGTGCATTTTTGGGGGATTTTTTTTCTAGGGACATCCCCTACATTTTCACCATTAAGATTGAATTATTGATCCCTAGGGACTAGTATGTGTAGGCTAAATTAGGGGCATTCCCTTGTCATCACTACTCAGTAACTTTTTATCATATGTTTCCCCTTGGATAGTTTTGGGGTCCACGAGTGTCATTGTAAGGGAAGCATCGTGAATTAGATTTGTCTACCAAGTTCTTTTGGCTAGAAACTAGCTCTCTATTCACATTAGGTGCTACTATGTAATGGATCTGGTACTTTGACCATTTGGTTCATGGGTTGTGTTTGATGGTTTGACACTTGTTGATTTGGAGCTTGATGTTTTGGCCTTTGTCTCTTTTGGTATTGGTTTTTTTGGTATGGTTCTCTTTTTTTTGGTATTTATTAAAAGTGTGATTTTGAGACATAACATGTTGCCTTTTGATGTTGGTTATCTCATTAGATAATTTCTATAAGATACTCTTCATATCATTCATCTCCATAGCCAAACAGGATTATGTAGATGTGTTTCCCTGAGTGGGTGGGTACACATACATAGATGGTTGGATTATTGAGGTACTTGGGGATTCTTCTTATGAGGGAATTGATATCTCTATGAACATCAACATCAGTGGATGTAAAGGTAGCTTTCTTGCATCTATCAAATTATTCCCAACCCTTACTACTAGATTATAAGCATCTGACAGCATCTGGCCCCCAAGCAATTGAATCATAATTATAATGTTTGAATTAAAAGCATTGAGGTAGATCATAATAGCCATGCCTACAGGTGGTCACCTCAATGTTGGGATCCTTTGATAGGTCTTTTTGAACCTAGTGTTGAAGTTGATAATGGCTTCCTACAGGCCTCTCTTGATGGTTAAGAGTTGTTGTAGGAGGGATGACCAGTTAGCTTTTCAGTCAAAGAATTTGTCACCCAGGTCATCCCAAGTGCCAATAGAGTTGGTTGGAAAATATTGGTACCAATCAAGAGCCCATCCTTTGAAATATGTCACTAGTAGCCTTAAGGCTACATTCTCCATATTGGTGTAATGCATAGTGCACACATTTTCAACATCTTGGAGATGTTCCACTATGGTCTTGAAATCCTCTCTTGAGAACTTGGGAAGTACGTTCAAGTCATTGGAATGGAAGGGGTCCCACGTAGTTGGTGGTCTCGATGCAATAAGTGGGTTACCACTATTCCATGATATGAAGTTCCTCAGTAGGCCTTGAATAGCCATTTATTGTTACTAAACAGTGCTAGACCTTATAGTCCTTTGGCAAATTAGAGCTCCTAGAGGCGGTGTTAGTAGGCTTGGATTATTTTCTAACTGTGACATTGTTACAAGCCTTTTGTTCATAAAATTGGGCTCCTGGCTGATCAAGCTAGTAGATCTATTCCATCAAACATTCCAAAAAATAAAAATTATTGATGCCTAAAACTCTCACTCTAGGTCAAACAACCTCTTATGGGAACCTTTATAGATGTGAGACTAAATTTGGTCTATAAAGCAACCTCCAAAATTTTAGAATTTGGCTCTCCGTTTAAAATTGGGGGTGAAAAGGGGAGAGAGAAGTGTAAATAAAACTAAACATAAAACTAACTAAGGTGGTACATTGAGAGATTTAAAACACTTACACTATAATTGCTAAAAATAGATCAAACCCTTAAACACTATAAACCATAAAGGAGCATAATCATGAATTAAGATCTATAATGAAAGCAAAGATTGATACTATAGAAGAAGAAGAAGAAAAGAGATAAAATACAAAAATAATTTCCCATGTAAAATAACACAGAATATTACATCTTCTTCATTGTTAGATGGAGAAATCAATACAAAAGGCCTCGAGGGCACATAAAAAACATCCAATCACACCTGTGAGCGGAACCTATTAAGGTCAAAGAATGAAAAATTGCTAATTGTTATTACTCCTATTCTATTACAAATCGTGGTATACAAAATAGCTAATACAAGCAAAATGGTAATCAATTTATTTCAAAAGGAAAGAGCCTAGAATATATAGGCAAGATGGCCTCTTATGAGGATGACACTTAAAAATATTGGAACTCATGCCAATGATGATGACTTTTTAATGAAAAGAGGAACTCAGGCTCATGAGTGAAGTTAGCCTCTAGATCTTAGATATTGTGTGGCCATGTTGTCTTGTTAAGGTTACAATGCTTATGAGGGTTGTAGCAATACCATGTAGATAGGATTTTCTCTAACCAATTGGTGGGTACCCTTTAATCTTCTCTTGCCAAATGGCATTGCTTTGAATCTTGATAGACCAAAATTTCTCTTGGATAAATGATGCATGTTGAGTAGGCACTTCCTTAGGGAAGTTGGGTACTTATTTGGCAAGGCTGAGTATAAGGGTGCCATGTGCAAATTTGGTTTTCTTCCTAGAGGAAACTAGGCATTTCTCTACAAAATTGAGCATGAAGGTGTCATGCATAAATCTACATTCATCGATTAAACTGCTCAGTGGACCCTATTTATTTACTGACTAATCAATAGCATTATCTAGAGGTTTGACCTAAAAGAAAAAGGCTTTGAAGAGTGTAGTGTTGCCACATGTTGAAATTGGATGGAGGTTGATACTTAGGCAAAAATTTGAAAAGGGGCCTTGAGAAAAGGGGAGGCTGAAAAGAGAACTACCAAAAGGTGTGGAGGAGCTGCTAGCTTCACCGATCGAGTCTAAAGCAAAAGACAAATTGATCCAATATAACAACACATGGATTTTGATCCATAATAAGATGTAGTGGTTACTATTTTATCATAATATTACAAATTCTATCATTATTTTAAGGTTGTGGAGGTCACCCCTCAAAGTGGCTTAGTCATATTCTTCATTATTCTATTCATATTTCAATAATATTGTGATTATAGTTTAGTGGTGTGGTAATTTCATTACAATCACAAAGTAGAAACTCATCCCTTATTGATATTTTCATTGTCATACAAATCTCCAAAAAATAAATGTTCTATGATACCCAAAGATTAATCTAATCTAATACTAAAATGATTTTTAAACTCCTAAGTTTGATTGATTAATGGAATTGACAAAATCACATGTTGTCTTACTCTAAAATTACTTTAAAATGATAGTTTGGAATTATCTAAATACATTGAATTAGTGTATCATGAAATTAAAAATTCAAAACAAAACATTTAAAATTTAAAACATAAACATAATAAATATGAACAAAAAACATAAACCATTAACAATAACGGATATAAGAATTTTGGTTTATAAAATCTAGATGTGGGGGAAAACTATTTGGAAATGGTAATTTCCTAGCTTCTTGATTCTTTTTATGTCCAACTATGGATTACAAATACACTAATAGAATAAGTATAAAAATAATCATGTTATATTTATCACTTAGCTCATATATGCTCTTTACTCCTTCTACACCCAAATAAACACCAACTTTGTCTCTTACACTCATGTTTACAATTGTCTTAGTGCCTCTTACTTATAGTGCTCAAGGGTTTTCTTTGGTGCATTAAAATATTGAAAACTATGTGGAAACTAAAGAAACATCACTTATATGTTTTCAACTAGACTATATAATCAAATGAGGAAACACAACTATGTAATATAGATCAATAGTTTCAAATCTAAGAGTTATGAAACTATCACTCTAATTAAACAATTATTTCATCACTAAATAATAAATACCATGTTTAAAGCCTTTTTTATGACTGCAATTAGATTTTTTTGGTTGGATCATGAAGAATAATTATTTCCCTCATCCCTATGTATCGTATTCATTAAACCATACCTAACACTAATGATCAAATATGGTAAATTTTATAAAACCAACCAAGTGAAAGTGTGTGTGTGTGTGTGTGTGTGTGTGTGTGTGTGTGTGTGTGTGTGTGTGTGTGTGTACATACTTTCATATACCTCATTTATTACCAAAAGTTATCATGGTCATTTATTTATTTTTGTGATAAAAAATTTTCATGAAGCACCATTACACACTACAATATATATATATATACTTTCATATACCTCATTTATTACCAAAAGTTATCACGGTCATTTATTATTTTTGTGATAAAAAAATTTCATGAAGCACCATTACACACTACTATATATATATATATATATATATATATATATATATATATATATATATATATATATATATATATATATATATATATATATATATATATATATATATATATATATATATATATATATAAGTATATATATATATATATATATATAAGTGTATATATATATATATATATATACTTTCATATACCTCATTTATTACCAAAAGTTATCACAGTCATTTATTATTTTTGTGATAAAAAAATTTCATGAAGCACCATTACACACTACACTATTGTGATGAATAATAATCTTCAAGGGGCCATACATATACACATTAAATTCACTTTTATAACACTTTTATTTCCCAATACTTTTTAGCTTATTAATCTCAATGAGTGTATGCACTAGCACTAGGTTCAGGGTGGATCAACATCAAACACTTCATGAGATTTGTGTTGTTGATCCCTTCATACTACCACCTTCACATCATTATATTTTCCTCATTTTTATCTTATACCTTCCTTTTACCCCCTTCATAAATTAGTCAATGTCATCCCCTTTAGAACCCTCATTTTATCCAATATCACCAACTAGACCAATGATGTCTGATTTATTTCAACATCACTAATTGAGCCTTTGACATGGACTAAAACTAAGTGTTTATTTTATGAATCTAAACCTTTATTTATATATTTCATTTTGTTATTTCTTGAAAATAATAATAATAATATTCTCTTTGCTTTCTCTCGCCATCCCCCCTTAGGATGAATAATGTAAATTAAGGTCAAAGGGGCTTAACCAAAGGAAGACATGTTCATAATAAAATGCATTGAATATTTAAGAATATGAGCTATATCATCAAGGTATATGGAGTATTTAGAGTCCCAAACAATGGTTAAATTAGGGTTTCTTCTATCCACCTTAGCTATACTTGTAATTATATCTCACAAAATGCTTAGAGCTAAGCCATGGACAAGTCAACTCGAGGTAAGTATATGTAACCCTAACCTCTTTATTTTATACTTTCATTCCATTTATTTGATAGTATAGTACATTATTTTTTGTCATGAAATGTATTTATATATTGATATTACTATTTTGAAATCCCTTTTATTTACCATAGTCATTGGCCTAATTACCATAGCTCATGTTCTACCATTTAGTGACACCCCAAATCTAATAAGGTGTTTTATTGTTCTATCATTAGATATTATATGTGTATGTCCCCTTTGTTAAATTAATTTGAACCTATATTACACATGGATCCATCATACATATTTGACCCACTTTTTGGACCCATATTATTATTTGTTATATCTATAATGGTCTTTTACCTTTTACTTATTTAGAGGCTTATCATATTTAGAGACCTATTTTTGGGCATGTTGGCCAATTTTGGCCTACATACAAAACTTAACATTGTAGTAAAGATTTTAGAGGTATTGGTGTGGATCAAGAAGCTGAGCAAAGTTCATGTTGAACAAAGAATCCAATAGTAGGAGAAGACATCTCATGCAACCTGTAAATCTTTTGAAAAACTTTAAGTTAACTTAAAGTGTAGATTGTCTAAATTCGAGAAAGTAGGTCTCCATAGTGGTCATAATATTCAAAAGCATGAAAAGGGTTGCATAAGCCTTATAAATTCATCAAGACCCTGAAGAGTTGAGCAAAAATGACTTGGGAAAGTCTAATGAACCAGAATGTCACTAGGACATCATCTAAATTCAAATAGACTAGTTCACTTGTGCAATTTCTAAATGCACCTTAGAAGGCCTCATGAGCCAAAAAAATGTAGTTCCATAAATTTTGTCATGCTAGGAACATACTCTACAAATTTCATTCTTGCACAAGTTCTCTAGCTCAAGTTATAAGTGTTCAAAGTTGAACCTACAGAATAGAATGTTTGCATGGACATCAAAATAAAGTTCAACATATATCTATTAGGGTCCAAAGGATTGATGTTTACATAGACATCAATGATGATCATGTGAATGTTAAATTATGGGCATATGAATGTTAAATTTAGGCCATGAAAAATAACCATTGGGTTCAAAAATCCTAATGATGTTCATGCAAACATCAAAAACATTCATGAGGGCGTCAAATATAGGCATGAAAATGTCAATTTTAAGCTCATGAGCTATCTATTTGGGTTTAAATGGTGGGTCCAAGAAAAATGGATGGTTCACATTCATTTGTACATCTTGATCCAATGGTGTGAGCTCGATTCAATGTGTCAAAGGATATTTAGTGGTAGAAAATAAATGGGCCATGTTCATTCATACAACTTGATCCTATGGTACACAGGAGGTCAAAAAGTCAAGATCTGATAGGAAAGATATATGGGACCAATAAGAATAGAGACAATTGGGAGTAATTTGATTAGCTCAAGTCAGTTTTTTATAGACAAAGTTGAGCCAAGGAGTAATTTTTGACCAAGGCAAATAAGGTCTTGTAGGGATCATCCTATTGCCATTAAATCTCGATCAAATACCAAGGAGTGGACGTAACCATACATTCAGGTATAAATAAAATAAAGGGACCACCAGTAAGGCTAAATATGGACCTCTAGTTTGTAGATTTATGGCATGTAAGGTTCATTCTAAGACTGTGTTCACCATTTTTTTATAAAAAAGACCTATGCATATGGTAAATTCTCAATTCTTGTAGAGATAGAATGGGTCTTTTTAGACCTAATGGGAGTCTAGAATGAAGCTCTATAATATATAGGTCTATATCGACATAATGACTATAGGAAAACCAATAATATTAGATTGGTTTTCTGTCTATAGAATGGACCTATGATCCAAACATGGAAATGGATAAGATATGTGATTAATAAAAAGGGTCTCATGTGTTCATGTGGCTATATCATCAACAAAATAGGTACTAATCACCATTTATGGCTTGGTTCTATCAGTTTCAAGATTCAAGGATTTGATCCTCATGAACAAGTCAAGTGGACTTAGGGTCCCAATGTGGTGAACTAGTAGTTGGAGGAATAGTTAAGGGCATTGATTCCATTCAAATAGACTTTATCACCATGCATAACAAGCCCTTGTCTTCTAGTGGGATCTCTCATCCAATGAAAGGAGCTTAAGGACTATTGGAATAAAAGGAGGTTATCTTGTTGATAAAGATTGATCCTAATTGGAGAAAGGCATGTGTAAAGGAAAGAATTAATGAACTACCACCTCACTTCTTGATCATGATGACTATTTATCCACTCTCTTATGGAGGCCCCCATCTTTCTCTTTCTCATTTTATGTTATTTATCCCTCTATTTCCTCTTTTGGGCATGACTAGACTTTACCAAGATTAATATTGTAACCTCTTGAGATGAATATAAGACTATTTCAAATTTTCATTGTTCTAGTATAGTGTGTACATATTAGTTTAATTTACATATGTGGTAGAAATATCTCCCTTATCAAGTCTTGATCTCAACTAGTTACTAGTTGATCATGCTATGCAGGGCATGTTTAATGTTTAAATATATTTTGATTGAGGCTCACATGTGGATACATTTATTGGTTAGTGTATTTCATTAGACCTCTCCATCGCTTCCCTCAACTTTTGATTATTTGTTGAACCTCTACATGAAATATTGATGCATGATAGATATGTAGTCCTAGATCCAATCTTTTGCTTGTCTCATTAGTGTTTAATAGGAGCTCAAATGGAGTGGATAAACCATATTTTATGTGCATCACCATTGTTATCTTAGGTTTCCCTTTTAATTTATCTCTCTCTCCCTTTTCCTTGGTCATTAGTAGGTATTAATGAAGCATGACTTAATTGATGCATCAGAGGAACTAGTCTCATTAAAAATCTTAGAGGTCTAACCATGTTATAGGATACCCATAGCCTAGGGTCATTCCCATGTTAAGCTAGATTTTTATAAAGGACATGAATAATCCCTTGCCTAGCTAGGGTGAAATCTAGACCTACAATAGTTTTTGACATGCTTGATGGAACAAATGTCCAAAAGATTGGAAAGATTATTGGTGTCTTTCCTCTAATCATATTTTGGAATCAAGCAAGTTAACACTAATGTCAGCTTTGAATCAAATTTTTTGGTTGTAATCAACCTAGGTATGTCTCATTGAAGATTTTAGCTCTTGCATATCATTTAGCATATGAATTTGATATGAACAGCTATGGTGAATACCCCTATCATTCACTTCCGTATTAGTAGTTTCAATATGATCCTCAAGATCCATATGACCCTAATTAGTGTTACCAAGAGTTATATCAAAGTTATGATGAGCCTTATCAAGTTTCTCATGATCCTTATTATCAAGGCATGGCTCTTACCTCCCTCACGACCCATATCATTCATACCATGATCTTTATCATCCTTATGATGAGCATCACCAACCATGTACAGAGCCTTACCAATAGTATGGTGACACTTACTGATCTTATAACAACCCTCATGAATCTTGTTGTCTTCTTGATCAGACCTCTCAAACCCCAAATCAATCCATCTCAAGCTTCAAGAAAACTTTGATTGTCTATGAGAAAGAGATGATAAGTATAGATACTAAGACAAGATATAGAGAGGATATTTCTAATCATAAAATTTTAAGCATGAGAGATAATTTACAGTAGGCTAAAGAGGTATGTTCATATTTTATAAGGCAAGGTCACTTAGAATTTAGTTTTGATATTCTAGACATTAGTGGTCTAATAGTAGCCATTGAAGAGAGGTTGGTGGTTTATGAGAGACCCCAGGGTTAAGAATTTTAGTAGTATGTTCCCACATAGCTCCCCTCTTCTCTTTATGATCATTAAACCAATGTTTATCATGGCCCTCAAGAGTCAAACCAAGCCTTGTCTATATTTCTTACCTAGAATTCTATCCAAGAGAGACCTTAGAAGGCTGGACAAATATGCTTTTTGGAGACCAATCTCCATGTTTCTCAGTAGACCATATAGGAGCCTATATATTCAAGTTTTTAAGAAGAGATGTCCATTGATCTATTCCATGATTTTGAGGCTAATTTAGCTAAGAAAATTGAGTTTGACAATCAACATCTCCAGCATTCAATAGCAACTACAAAAGAAACACAATAGTAGACTCCTTTCTCACCCATAGTAAAAATAAGTGTATAATCAGAGGTTTCTACACCTAAGTTTATGACTTGGAATTAGATTCAATAATCAAGAAAGAAGGAAGAATAATTAGGCATAAGCCAATATGCTAAAGTCAAGATCAATCAAGAGATCATCCAGCCTCCACTCCTTTCCCCTCAAAAACCTAGAGCCTTCCCTTCATGGAAAACCATTCAAGAAGCAAAGTAACAGAGAGAGGAGGTGAAGACGATTTGAGAAGAGCAGCACAATGAGCAAAATTAGGTACCTATAGTAACTTATTTAGACCTATCTCATCTTATTGAATATTTTCAAGGGTCTACTATGCAAATATTTGAGAAAGAGCCTCTCCTTTATGAGGCAAGTCAAGAAGTTGCAGCTAGGGAAATAGAAGATAATGATGAATTCAATGATCAGGAAGAAAAAAATATGATTAGGACACCTCTTTTTAAGGATGAACATGTTTTAGTCTTCCATAATGATGTAAAGATGGAACAAGTGCAAGAGAAAGCTGAGGTAAAGGCTGAAATACAAGTACAAAAATAAGAACATGAAGAAGAGGTTGATGAACAAGAGAAAGATGTCCCAGTTGAACAAGATAAAATTGAGAGAATTTTCAATCATCAATTTGATGTTGAAGATGAAGCAAATTTGATTAACCAATCTAAGATATCAAAAGGAGACTTGCATCCTTATGGTTGTGGTCAAAGAATTGATATGATTGCTTCTAACATCTAGTTTGAAAAGGCTCCAATTGAACTGTAGCTTCATGAAAACAAATCTTTAGATTTTTTTTATATCTTTAATTCACATTATTCTTTACTTTAATATAGTCCATTGTAGAATAAAATGGGTGCTATCATCAAGCAAGAGTTAGTTTTTCTCTTAGAAGATGACATGTTTGAATTTTTCAAATGGGGTTATCAACTTTTTCCTTCAATTTCAAACATCTCTCTACTTTTGGAAGCTAAGAGTGAGCCCAAATGGCCTTAAAAAGTCACAAGACTAGATCCATCTCTCTTATAATTCAGCCTTGCAGATATGTTAAAAGAGATAGAACAAGATGGTTTATATGTTCAAGATCAGTAGTTTATGAATGAAGAATAACTAAAGTTGTTCCTGAAAAATCCACAAATTTTGAAGGAGTATGATTGGGTCTTAGACTCATGTTTGTAATTCATGCATCTAAAATGGGTAGTAGAGGAACCAATTGCTTCCCCAAGAAGACATGAGCATCTAATTGCTCTTAACTACTGAAGAGAGTTGTCAAGAGAAGGCAAGCATGCTTCAAAGCTCCAAGGTGCACAAAATTGTTTCCCATTTAACCTAGGTGGAAAATACTTGTAATTTGCATCCCTTTACATATTAGAATAATTTTCATACTTTCTTATAAGCGCCCTATGTGCATTTTCTTTCTATTGTGTGTTTCCTTTTTAATAAGTGCCTTGGGAACTTTATTGTTCATGTTTTCTTTGTCGTTGTTTTAAGAGAGGTTTTAGATAGGGATAGTTTTGGCTTATATTCATGATTAGTTAAGAAAAAACTTGGGACTCCATATTCCCAATACATCAATTTAAGGCCACTAGTCTTGCATATTAGGTATGCAACCCCAAGATGTCACCAAAAATGTTGGCCAATTTTGGCCTACATACAGAACTTGACATTACAATAAATATTTTAGAGGTGTTGGTGTGGAACAATAATGTGATCATAGTTCATGTTGAATAAAGGATCCAATAGTAGGAGAAGAGATCTCATGCAGCCTGTAAAGCTTTTAAAACACTTTAAGTTAACTTAAAGTGTAGATTGTCTAAATTTAAGAAATCAAGTCTCCATGGAATTTATAACATTAATAAGCATGAAAAGGATTACACAAGCCTTAGAAATTCATTAGAACCTCAAAGAGTTGAGTGAAAATGACTTGGAAAAGTCTAATGCACTAGATTGTCACCATGATGTCATCCAATTTCAAATAGACTAGTTCACTTATGCATTTTATAAATTAACCTTAGAAGGCCTTATGAGCCAAAATAATGCAGTGCCATAAATATCTTCATGCTGGGAACATACTCTACAAATTTCATGCCCACATGATTTCTATAGCTCAAGTTATAAGCGTTCAAAGTTGAACCTACAAAACGAAACATTTGCATGGATTTCAAAATAAAGATCAACATTTATCTATTGGGGTCTAAAATATTGATGGTCATGCAAACACAAATGATGGTCATGTGAATGTCCAATGATGAGCACGTAGACATCAAATTCAGCCCATGGTAAATAACTGTTGGGGTTCAAAAATCCTAATAATGGTCACACAAATATCAAAAATGCTCATACAAAAGTCAAATACAGGCATGCAAACATCAATTTTAGGCTCGTGAGCTAGCCATTTAAGTTTAAATTGTGGGTCTAGGAAAATCTGATGATTCAAATTCATTCGTACATCTTGATCTAAAGGTGCGAGCTCGAGTCAATGTGTCAAAGGATCTTTGGTGGTAAGAAATCAATGGACCACACTCATTTGTATAGCTTGATCTTATGGTGTACAGGAGGTCAAAAGGTCGAGATTTGATAGCAAGGATCTCTAGGACTAATAAGAATAAAAATAGCTAGGATATATTGGATTAGCCTGAGTCAGTTTTTGATAGATAAAGTTGAGCGAAGGAACATTTTTTGACCAAGGTGAACAAGGTCTTGCAGGGTTCACCCCATCACCATTAAAACTTGATCAAAAACCAAGGACTGGACATATCCATGTGGTCAAGTATAAATAAGATAAAGGGAATACTATTAAAGCTAAATATGGACCTCTAGTTCATAGATTTATGTCATTCAGGGTTCATTCTATGACTGTGTTTGCCATTTTTTAGAAAAAAGACCTCTACATATGGTGAATTCTCAGTTCTTACAAAGATAGAATGGGTCTTTTTAGACCTAATGGGAGTATATAAAAAAGATATGTAGTCTATAGGTCTGTATTGGCATAATTACTATAGGAAAACCAATAATCCTATATTGGTTTTCTGTTTATAGAATGGACCTATGATCCAAACATTAAAATGGATCAGATATGCGATTAATGCAAAGGGTCTCATCTATCCATGTGGCTATATCATTAACAAAGTAGGTACTAACTGCCATTTATGGCATGGCTCTATCAGTTTCAAGATTCAAGGATTTGATCCCCATGAGCAAGTCAAGTGGACTTAGGGTCCCAAGGTGGTGAGTTGGTAGCTGGAGGAATAGTTAAGGGCATTGATTCCATTCAAACAAACTTTGTTACCATGCATAACAAGCCCTTATCTTCTAGTGGGATCTCTTAGCCAATGAAAGGAGCCCAAGGACTATTGAAACAAAAGCATTTTGGCTTGTTGATAAGGATTGATCCTAATTGGAAAAATTCATGTGTAAAGAGTAATAATTAATGAACTATCACCTCACTTCTTGATCATGATGACTCTTTCTCCACTTTCCTATGAAGGCCCCCATCTCTCCCTTTATGCTATATATAGAGGCTTTGGAGCCTAAAAAATTATCCCTCTATTTCCTTTTTGGGCATGAATAGACTCTGCCAAGATTGACCTTGTAACCTCTTGAGATAAATACAAGACTATTTCTAGTTTTCATTATTTTGGTATAGTGTGTACATGTCAATTTGATTTGCATATGTGGTAGAAATCTCTCCCTTATCAAGTCCTGATCTCACCCAGTTACTAGTTGATATTATTATAAAGGTCATGTTTAGTGTTCAAATATCTTTTCATTGAAGCTTGCATGTGGATACATTGACTACTTAGTATCTTGCATTAGATCTATCCATCATGTCACTTAGCTTTTAATCATTTGGTGAACTTTTGCATGAAATATTTATGCATCACAGATACATAGAGTCCTAAATCTAGTCTTTTGCATATCTCATTAGTGTTTAATAGGAGTTCAAATCGAGTGGATCAACCATCTTTTAGGTGCATGACCATTGTTAGCTTAGGTTTCCCTTTCAAGTTATCTCTCTCTCCCTTTTCCATGGTCATTAGTAGGTTTTAGTGAAGCATGATCTAAATGATGCATCAGAGGAGCTAGCCTCATCAAAAATCCTAGAGGTCTAACCCTATTATAGGATACCCATAGCCTAGGGTCATTCCCATGCTGAGATATATTTGGGTAAAGTGGGTGCAATCTAGACCTACAACAAGGTCAATACACTCAATGATCATAATAAAATATGAAAATAACTCAACCAAGTACAAAATGACTATAAATAATAAAATATAAGGAATAACATACACATCACTTCATTGCTTCATTTCTCACTTGCATCATGTCCATCAATTTGTATAATATGGTCCTTAATATGTGGTCTATATGCAACTAAACTCTTCAATTGTCTATGGAAAACTTCTAAAATACATATGAGGAAAAAAATTGGTTCAATTTTTATTTATAATTCTACTTTTTCCTCTTTATAGATGGGTAGTGACCTTTTTTCACCCCATCATTACTTGCATCCCATGTAAATTCCACCTTATGGGTTTTTCCACTCTCAAAATGTAATGGTAGGTCCCATTTTGCACTTTTTTATGTGTTGAACCCCTATATGGTTGGCCAAGGATATTTTTTAATCTAGTTTTTCCCTTTTTTATGATTTTTTAGACATACAACCCTTACCCCAACCTCCTTATCCATAACAAGAATTAGCATGTGTCTCTTGACACCATAATTCAGGACTCTATTTTATTACTCTATCTTATAATTGAGTCCTATCTTTCAACACAGTATTTTAGGATTCTTCTAGATTTCCTCATTATCCCATTGGCCCATGATTCTTAATGCCCCCCTTTTTTTAAATTGCCTCTCCTATCTTGTCCACCTTGTTTTCATAGTGGATATCACATGTGATGCTTATGCCTCAATCACCTCTACTCACACATCGAGGATTGTATGCTTCATTGCTTATCTTCACTAGGTTGGGAGTAGGTACTACCAATTCTTGTGAAAATTGCATTCTCATTTTATGCTTACTTTATCAATCATTAATTCTATCTATTTTTTTCTCATGAGTTGGTTCTTAATTATCAGAGGAATCCTTGCATATTTTCTCCAATTTTTCTATTTTAATTTTTTCAACCTATACATTTGATCCTCCCCTTTTCATCCTTGATTATCGATCTCTATTCTTATAATACCACCATTTAATACTCTTATGAATAGTGTTCATTTGAGTTGTACATCTCATCTCCATTATTGAGTTACACATTATCTACCCCTTAGATAATTTAGTCAACCTCCATGGTTTACCACTATGTGGTGATTCACACATATGGAGGGAGACAGGGCAATCCAAGATCGACAATAGTGACCTAGACCATTGATGATTATTAGGGTAAAAATTTATGTCAACAAAACATTAATTACCCAATGATACCAACAACTCAGTGGAGTACCTATTTAATGTTCTTTTTTATTTAAAAATAAAATATTATGAATAAATAAACTATAAAAAACTAATTTATATATGCATAACATATATATATATATATATATATGAATGTGAAATACATAATTTTTAGAATTAGAAATGAGCTAAAACTAGTAAATTGACAAGCATATATGCAAACCTAGCCCAAACTAATTATTGTTAACTGTGTAGGTTGATTGTTGATAAAAAGTAGCCAAAAAGACTTGTGAACTATATTGTATCTGAAAACTAGAATTCAAAATGAGATGAGACAAGGCCTCACCAAGAGGATAGGTACACACTGCAACCTTTTCTATTGACCACCACTGCATCTTGGTTGAATTTTTAACTAATTTTTTGATTTGGGTTTGTCTGTCTATTTATGAGGTTTATTGTTTAACTGTATCCCAATTTTCCACATGAAAGACCTTAAAATTCTAAACCCTAGATATTATATAATAAATATAAATATATTAAATGTAAAAGGGGAATCAGCCAAGGTGAGTAGCTAAGCTATCCTATGAAAACCCTACTTAATCTAAGTGTTTCCTACATAGCCCAAAAGGGCCTCTAGCTGATGTAGTTCTCCCTCTGAAGTGTATATATGTGATAATGGAATGAAAGACTATATGATTTTTCGCCTATGATTACCCTTAACAAAATCATGCAAATGATGTATTCAAATTTTGAACCTATAAATAGATCGGTTGTTAAGCTAAGATAAGTAGATATAAACCTTGTATAGCTTTTATAACTAGACAAATGCATTGTTAGCCTCTAACAAGACCTTACTTATATAAAACTCTTGAATTCAAATTTGGTGGTTCATTGGCATAAGATGAAAATGACTAAAAAATTCCAACAATTATAAAAGAGATTTTTGATGGCATATAAACTTTAAAATCTTCTTCAAGTTATGTTAGGACAAGTTCACATTACCCATATAAGGCTATAGTATGGCCTTGTCCTTAAGTGTGGTCTTCTCCAAAATCCAAAAGACAAAAAGGTAAAGACAAAATATAATTGAGGGTCCCCAAGGAAATTTTGATAATATGAAACATAAATATAAAATTTATTAAAAATAATTAAATAAGAGATATGAGTCTAAGTCCTAGAAATGAATATGTTAATAAACCATTAATTTTCCATCAATATTTATAATAAGAAAATTTGTGAAAATTCATGTTTTGGACAAACTTGTGTCAAATTTGGATGTCTACATCAACCCCCCCCCCCCCCCACTTTATTCTAGTCATGTAGTGAAATTATTAGATCAAAAGATAAATGAATACCTGAGTGTGAAGACACACTTTTTTATATATAAAGATTGATCATGTAAAGTATATCAATGCAAAAACCAAAGACAATGCCCTAGAGTAGTTATTATTCATTTTTGAAAATTGTAAATTTGATACTTGAAAAAATGAAATTTAGGAAAAAAAAAGTGCAAAGAAATAATGCACCTAAAGGAATATACAAATCCGGTTTCCTTATGACCTACGAGTTGAGATAGGGTGCTTTCAATTTTTTCCGCTTCCTATCCAAGGATAACAAACAATTTTGAATGTGGTAGTAGGATGAGTGGTAGGACATTGGGTGTCATTATACCATAACCATACCATCTTATTGAGTTAAAACCTATGGTGAATGTGATATTCATCAATTCTAAATGAGTAAATATTTTGAATTAGACATGGGTATGCTTTCACTTGTGAATAGTGTTGTAATAAATAATAAAGTCCTAACCATCAGATGTCACTAAACACTAATGGGAAAAATAAAAATAAGGGGAACCATGCATTGGGTTTACAAAAGTGAATCCATAGTCATTGATTGTCACTAGACTCTAACGTGTTTCACTTGTCACATTACGAATCACACCACTACAAAAGAATCTCGATTCAAATTTTAAACTTGTATTATTGTACTTTGGAAAATATAAATTTTTAATGTATGAACATGGACATGATTAAATATCATGCCCCATGTAGATATTTGTATTGAGTTGATATATAATGATATTGGACTTGTGATTCTTTGAAAATTTTAACTTGTAACAGTAGTATTTTGAAAATTGTAGCATATTAAAAGGGGAGTACATGAACTATTTTTTATTTGTATTGAAAACATTGTAAAGTTAAAGTATAATATGTGTGCCCCCATGATGTGTAATTTTTAATTATTTAGCTTGATAACCTGATTGAAATGATTATGTATTTCTAGATTTGAAATTTTAAGCATTTGTTTAGAGATGTATGTTTTGAATAATGTGTATCACCTTATGTGAATATTGTGAATATTTAAGTGCATAACTTATCTATGTTCCCCCCATTTTAAGGGGGGATGAGAGCAAATAATAGTAATATATCTTACTTCAATATTGAGTAATAATTTAACTACATAGCTTTGATAAGTACGTAGTAATATTCTTGAAAATGTTGTGTCTATTGATATAATAAATATCATATAAAATGTGATATCACATGATTCTAATGAATTCGTTGGAACGTGATTTGGACAAATATTTTTCAAGATGTTGTTTTGGTTTTCTTTATAGTGATTTGAATGAGCAAAGTAGGAACATGAGATTTACCTTAGGGAAAGGTAAAAAATATGAATAGTTTGGTTTAAAGAATTTTGAAAATTCATTTAAATTTTGAAAAAAAATATAAAATTAATAATTTAGAAAAAAAATAGCTAAAATTCCTCAAAGGAGACCATCCATGCCCACACATTTTGATCATGTGCGAGTTGTTGTTGAGGCTGACGAGGAGCCCAATCTCATGAGTTTTGAAACCTTAATATTTATTAATTATGAATTTGACAAAAAATATATATTATTTTATATTTTGGTATATTTATATGAGCTTCTACAACCCTATTTTATCGTACATGGCTTTATCTAGGCTTGATGTGGCTTTGTCCTGAATCTTGCAATCGTGTTTGTGGTGGCATCTTAATAGTGTAATTTTGTCTATGTTATTGTCCTAAGTAGTGCAAGAGTTATAAATAAAATAATATAATATTTTTAAATCATTAAGTATGATGACTAACATATATTTATCATTTTTTAATGATTCTAAGGAGATTTGAGGGCTTAAAAAATTTATCGTGGACATATTATATAGACTATTTATGGGCTTCCCTTGTCAACAAAGGAGGTTGTTATTACTAATGTTGTAGGATTTGGGTATGTATGTCATTTGGACCCTGATTCCCTATGATATGCATATGATAGAAGATTTGTCATAGTGGTGGGATTCATATACTTTCACATTCTAGTTACTCATAGGTGAGATTATTATGACTTTAGAGAACATGTGGCATATTCTGTTATTGCTAATTTTGAGTATTCAAGTTGTGGTGGAGACTAAAATTAGTTTTTATAATACCCATAGATATATTATAGGGCATGATAGAGGGAGAGGATATACTACTATAGATACTACCATTTTTTATCTGAGATTGTAGTTTTAGGGGTTTCATAATTGTGAAGGTTTTTGTGTGGGTTCCTAGTCACCTTTATTGTAGTAGATAGTGGAGGAGTGTCTATTTCATATAAGATGTTGGAAATTATTCATAAAATTAAGGATCATTATAATAGGTACTCATGGGGCTGAAATATGATGACTTATTTAATATGGATTTACACATATTTGCAAATGATGGATATGGTGTTGGCCTTGGTTCTATGATATTACTTCATTGTTGGGCATATGAACATATAGTGGTTATTTGACTAGTGGGGATGTCGTTAGTTAGGTGGGTCAATCCACATATGTATGCATAGAGATATACTAGTAATTAGTGTGTTACATAAACTAGTACCATGTATTTTTTGCGTATGTTGGATCGATTATCAGTAGCTTATGTGATATGGTTTTCATACTATGCTTTTGAGGGTTGGAGAGAGGATGTCATGAAGTTACCATAAATACAAGTGAGTTTTTGGATTCATGATAGATTTTCTAGAGTATATGAGATACTTTAGATGGATTTAATGACTCATCATTTTGGTGTGATTTAGGACGTGCACCTTGTACCAATGATTTAGCCATAATTAGTTAAGGCCCATTAACGAGAGGGGGAGCGATCTCGGTCCATGGTTGATGAGTTAGACCCACTATCTGCTAATGAGAGATATGTGATACTATAGATCCTATATGTAGATGATGTGTGATATATGAATGAGTTTACATAGTGGTGGGTTCAGCAGAGGTGGCCATGCATATTTCTAATAGTAGCAATAGATCTAATAGCAATTTTGTTAGAGGTTCCTAGGGTAGTAGGTGATATGTATGTATGTATTCTATTTAATATTAGGTTATTAGTATGCTTATTTATTTAATTAAATATTTATATTATTATTTTGATTGATGTAAGAGGTGATGAGTATTGGTCACTTATTATGAAGTTGACACTATGTGTGTTGACATGTGTCTGATAGTGTTTTTACTAAGGGGATCATGGAAAGAGCAAACATGGTAGGGCCACATGCCCCTTTATTTGATAGAGTGGTTATTATTAAAAATTCATATGTGTAATAATAACATAGGTTAAAGGCATTGATATTGGAGCTGGATGTATTGGTGATTGAGCAAGATCAACTTTGAGCTAAGCAAACTTGACATTACATGCCCCCACCTACTTTGACACTGAATTTGGTTGAAATTATTTTTATAGAGTAGGTTTAGGTTCAATGCAAGCATGAAACCATCCAAGAGTGTTTAGGGGCCTACAAGGCCAATGATAGGAGTAAATCGAGATCAAGGTCATGGGATGCAAGTAATGCTCTGACCTCTCAAGCACTATTGATAGATTATAGGGATGAATATATTGATATTGATTATGCATTATCTATTCAAGGCCAAGGGCCCATTATTAACTAAAACATGTTAGTTGATTATTTTATGTATTTAAACTTTGAGATTTCTGTCTATGTGTGTGCACGCATAATTGTATGTGTAATAGTTTTATTTATGCATATATATGGGTCATGTTATATGGGTATGATTGATGATTTTAGAATCAGTTAAATGTATATTTGCTTTATAATTTTAGCATTTAAGACTTAAGATAATTTCTAATTGTATGTAAAAATGAATGTGGAATAATCATTTTATATTTTATTACTTACACATGTAAGAGTTAGTTCGTTATGTACATGTATTTCTTTATGCTCAATTTATAACTGATTTGACTTAGGATTCCATCATTATGTAGATAATATTGTTGGTACTTTTGATTTTTGTAAATTGTGTACCTCAAAAACCTCTTATGTTAATTCCTTTTCATTTCTAGTTTTGGTAAATTGAGAGATATCAATGGTTTTGTTAGTTTGATTGTTGTTATTAATAAAATATATTGAAACCATTAGAATTTGTATTGGATATTTTTTAGAAATGTGTTGTTTATCATTTATAGATTTGGAAGATGAAGATGAAGATTTTTTAACTTTTTATCAAGCTTTTGAAATGAGATAATTTGTTTATTTGAAAGTTATTTGAGCTTTTCTTGTAATGCATAACAATTATTATCATGATGTCCATTAATACCATAATAAGTACAAAATTGGTTGGCCCTTAATTTTTTCCATTCAATAAGGAGGATGATAATAATTAGGGTGTAATATGATTAACTTTTTATGTAGTAATGTATTTAAAATATCATGTTGGCAATCATTAAAATCAAATTTTAGAGGTTACACCCTCCTTGATGTAAAGGAATGATTATGATTAGTATGTTTAAGAATAAATTATTTTTCTCTATGTAATATTTTGACTTGTTCTAAGGTGGATTCAATCTTATTCATTGTAATATGAACATCAAGGTATTATTGTTAGAAGGGAGGTCATTAATATGTGTATTCTTAGAATATAATTTGTGATTTAACTTGTTTATGTTATTGGGAATATGTGTGTTGACATTAGATAATTTGTCTTGAATGCATGGATCTTCATTATGTAACTTAATGTCCCCATCTATATTGTTTGACCTGTGAACAAGACCCAATTATTCTTATAATGCAAGTGCCTTATAATAAATAGCTATAAATTATTCACAAATATAATAAATTAGCTTCTCTTTTAATGGATAATTTAGATCTCTATAAAAAATATATTATACTTTCAAATTAGTTGGTTGGTAAATTAGTTGACGCATAGCAGTCTTAAATCTTAGAATGTAATCACAAACTTGCTCTTATTTAATTTGGTGAAAAGGTTGTAATCTTTCATAAGTGATCTTGAGTATTTTATAATGAATATATTGTATCAATAATGATTCATCTAGATCTAGATAAGAATTGAGGGGTCCACTTGGAAGGGAATGAAACCAAGCAAGTTCACACCCATCTATACTCTTATGAAATAATTTTAATAACATTTGAATACCATTGTAACCATTAATAGTTTCTCATAAATCTCTAATATGTAGGTAAGGTTCCCCACTTCCATTAAATATAGAAAATGTGGGCATTTGTAAATTAGGAGGTAAATGTACATAAAGAATGTTACACACAATAATATTACCATGGACTACATTACAGTCAACCCAAGTGTGATACTCTTTACTCTCTAATGATAATTTATGTACTTGGGCTTGAAAAGCACCTACAATTTGCATTAAATATATGACTTCTTGGGAAGGCATATTGAGGTTCTTCAGCTGATAATTTAAGGGTTGAATTATATTATTAATTATAGCCATTGGAACACTAGTTCTAATAATATAAAAAGGGTGGATTATAATATCTTCCTTTGGTTAGCATATTCATTGGATATATATGAATCATTAGGTTCTTTTTGATAGATAACATTAAAATAAGTATCATTAAAAAGGGATGCATTGTCATTCTATGATAACTCAATGGTAATATTATGATATTATGGCATTAGAATGGTATCATGTGTAGATAATTAGGAGGTGAAAGTAGAAGAAACATCAAAATATGTGTTAAAATGAATTTTTTTTATTTCAATATTATCTTATGGTACACTAAGGGAAGAAGAAGGAATTGCATCTTCTTTGGTTGATGAAGGGAGAGAGATATGGCATGTAGACTCAATACCCTCTGATTGTAAAGGAGAAGAGATAATTATAATTGGAATTCATTTACACTTATAGATAAATAAAAATAGGAATTTATTTTTGAACAAGATCATCCTTATTTACCCATATTTTATGTGAATTTATTTTATAATTGTGGATGCGATAAAAACCATTAGCAGGATGGAAAGAGAAAATAGGTGTGCACAGATAAGGTTCCTCACTTTGAATGGTAGGTAGTAATTTAAGGGAGAGTAGATATCCATTTGTAGTATGCTCTTTGTTCTCTAAAATAGTGTTCAAATAAGAAGGTGAAATAGAATCTTGAAGAGAATATATAGGTAAATCTAAAGAGGGTTTTAAGGATGTAATTAAAGAGTGGTTAAATAATAAATCAAGATGGAAATCCAAAGAAGGATATAAATATGAATCCAAAGAGTGATTCATGTTGAGAAGTGTTGTCATTGATGTTAAGGTTGATGTCATTGATGTCAAAGTGCATTTGGTGAAGATGCATGATGAGTGGTCTTTGAGGTATGAGCTTGTGTGCTTTATGTGACAAGGAATCCATGTGAGAAGAGAAATTTAAGGAAATCTAATGTCTCTTCTATTGAGAGAGAATTTTAAAGCAATATAATGATTCTTTTGATGGTTGTTGTCAATTTTGTTTCATTGATGTGAGAGTGTTTTCTGATGAATGTTATTTTTTGATAACATCATTGAGGTAAGCATGTTTGAGTATTAGTCCATTAGTACAAAGTGTCTTGAGAAACCTAGTCATAACAAGCATAGTCATATCATGAGCATGTGCATGATAAGCATAAAGAGGTATTATGTGAAAAGTTATGACATTGTTTTAAGATAATGTAAGGCATGTGTTAAAGGTGTATAATCATCAAAGAGTGTTTCAATATCAATTGTCAAGTTTCAAGTACTTGAGAAGCCTAGTCATGGCATGTAAAGTCCTAATGAGAAGGTATAAGCATGGTGGCTTGGTGAAATGGATGCACAAAGGAATAAAAGGTTATATAATGTTACTTTAGCATGTATGTGAAACATTTGACCATTTATAAAATTCTCAAGGTGATCCTACAAGGGTAGGACCTACAGATCAAGTCTACAACTAAACCATTTCTAAACTCTACCTAGCCTAATGAGGCATCACGATCTATTGTCAAGTCTTATGAAGGATGTATGGCACTATCTAAGAATTAGAGAGGTTGTTTGAGTATGTAAGATAAGTTGAGATTACATGGAAAGAGGAATGAAGGTTAGTTTTAAGGCCTAATGTGGTTTGTAGGTCAAGGTCTAAGAGAGCAAAGAGAGAGAGTTTGGCCTAATGGGATATGAGGTTCCATTTCAAGGAAATTATGAAAAATTTAGTATTTTAAAATGGATTATATGTTGTTTAAATCATGTTCACAAATTTTAAGGTCATGATTTGAAATAAAAAGCATTAAACGTGGTTTTGAGGTCTCTCAAGTACACAAAATAAAGGCATGCAAACCTAAGGACTTTCAGGTATTCATTGATATGTTTAACCTCTACATGGGAACCTAATCTATTAATTATATATTGGTACTGATCCTATATAATATCTCCAAGCATTAGTTTTAGAGATGAGGGGCAGTCCTTTATGAATAATTGTTAACACTAGAAATAGTGTTAACCCTCTCTAAAACCTTAATAATGACCCGATGTGAAATATCTTGCTCAAAAATGATTAGAATTGTCTCAAATGATTATAAAAACTATTTTATAATGTATTCAACTCTCACAATAATCTGTCGGTGTGAATTATTTGACATGTTTATGAGTAGACCCTATAAGAAAGTGCTAGTTTCTCAGAGATTTGATGTAGCAATCAAAGTTGACCAAGTCAAAGTATGAAAATGGATGGAGGATTAAGGTTGATATTTTTATTTTATTTTCATGGTGGTATTCTAATATTTTATATCCCTTAAGATTTTTAAACTTGTCATCCAAGTTGGTGAGTCGCTAACAGGCCTAATGGTGGAAATAGTGAGAAACCCAGGTAGTAATGAGAAGACAATTAGGTATGTGTTATCATGAAATAGGGATGAAAAAAGTGCATGGATATGTTTTTAAATAATTTTAATACATTATATTTTTTTTATAATTTTTGGATGTCAGTGGTTATAGTGAAAAAGTTGCTCACAAATTGACTTGTCTGGCTCAATGAGGTCTGTGTACAGTGAGGTTATGAGATTGATCTGCAAGACCAATATTGTAATTTGAACATATTTTATTTATATATAATAATGGTTTAATTAAATAATATAATCATATAAATGCATCAAAAGTCATTTAATATGTCTATATAGGTGTTGAAGGTCTGAGTCATCAATACTATGCTTTAAGGTAAACTAGCAGTTCTAGGTAAGCAAGTTGTGGTGATGAATTTGAGGATTTATGCCCTAAGTTGAAATATATAATACAAATGGTGGTTATTATTGTGACTTTAAATTAGGTATATTTCTATTTTAAATCTTTCAATTCAATGAAAGTGTTTGAAATATTGAAGCCAAAATGGTTTGTCTGGTTCTAGTTTGACTATGTGTATTGAGGTCAAAAGATTGGTCTGTAAGACTAATATTTGACATTAGGCCTTATAAATTTTGTATTTAATACATATATATATATATATATATATATATATATATATATATATATATATATATTATATATATATATATATATATATATATATATTTAAAAATACATTTTTAAAGTATCAATAGTCATGATAAGTGTTCTTTCAGGTGTTGAAGATCAAATTGTTCATGACTAGGTTATGGAGTGTTTTGGCAATTCTAAGTGGGCTATTTGTAGAGATGAGTTCAAGCCCTTTTGACTTAAGTTGTGAAGTATAAATAACATGGTTATATTTTTAAGGTCATATGTGTATGTGTGTGTTTGTGTGTGTGTGTGTGTTTATCTAATTTGTGCTTAATCATTAGTAGTTCAAGATAGACTTTTTGTAGGTTCACAAGCCTAATTATGAATAGTACTAATAGTGTGCTTCAAGTGGTGGTTGGAGTTAAAATTTGCCATGGAATTAAGATAAGATTATTAGGGGTATATTTTAATGGAATATGGAGTGTTACTTTCATGTGTGTATTATAAAAGTGTTCCAATGGGATCAAATGGTAACATGTGCTAATGAAGGCCTAATTGAATTAGGTCGCATTAAGGCCTAAAAAAGGTTTTCATCTTTCAAGTTGTGGATGACATATTATAATGATTGATTAATTTATGAAATATATTATAAGACCTATTGAAAGGGTAATCTAATGGTGCAATTATGTGTGGCTGACTAAGATGGATGTAAGCAAAAGACTTGAATAAATACAAGGTAGTTTTAGGCCTATTGTGTGTGTAAGAGAGAGCAGAGAGTGAGTGAATGAAATAGAGTATTGGTAAGTATAATTAGGTCTTGTAGATCATCTAAAAATAATATAAAAACTATGATAAATATTTTATATAGGTTATGTATATAAATTTCAAGATCATATGACCTAATCAAGTCAAGAAGAGAGCTAGTTGAGTGAAGAAGCCTAGAAGGTAGTTTGAGAGAAATAAGAGGGTGAAGAAATGAAGAGGTGGTCATCATTATTTTATTGAGACACAAGGTGTTATTAAGGTTATCAAATAAATAAGGTGTCTTATTTGGCATTGATTCATCTAGGAGGTTGTTGCCACCTTGCAAGTTGGTGCTTGTTAAAGCCTATCTAAGTTGGTGCTTAGATAGTTGGGGTTGGTGCTCTATGTGAAGTTGGTGCTTCACTAAATTTGGTGTTTTTATTATATTACTATAGTCCACTTTCATATATTATTGTTTTTTCTTCCCCTTGATCTTTTTCCACATATATGATGTGTTCAAGTATTTCATGCTTATGTGGGTGGGTGATTATGCTTGATAGATCTATATGCTTGTTTGAATGGTTCATGATTACTTAAGTGAAATTGATAAGAAAGTTTTTAAATATTGATTCACCATCCCACCTCTTTTTCATTTTTATTCTAACATTTGGTATCATATCAGGTATTTTGAATCAATCCTAATAGCCTAATGGAGATTGTAGAAGTGAGGATGGCTAGTCAACAAGCTCAAGGTGGTTTCTCTACTAGTAAGGTTCCATTATTCAATGGAACTAATTATGCAATTTAGAGCATTAGAATGAGGACATATTTAATTTCAATGAGCCATGACATATGGTAGTTAGTTGTGGATGGATACACTTCACCTCCTACACCACCATTTGATGAAGTAGGCAAGAAGGAAAGTGAAAGCAATTTCAAGGCAATGAATGTCATTCTATGTGACCTATAAGAGGTAGAGTTTATGAAGGTGATGCATTTTGAGTCATCCAAGGTGATATGAAACAAATTAAAGACCAGATATGAAGAAGACACCAAGGTGAATATGGCCAAATTATAGACCCATAAGAGATAGTTTCAAAGTCTGAAGATGAATGAAGATGAAACCATTGCATCCTACATGTTGAAGGTTGATGAAGTTATAAATGTCATCAGAGAATTAGGAGAAGTGAAATAATCTATATTTGTTCACAAAGTATTGAGATCACTAACTCCTAAGTTTGATTCTAAAGTGTCTATAGTAGAAGAGATGCAAGATTTGGACAAACTATAAATAGATAGGATTCATGGCATTTTGACTTCCTATGAGATGAAAACAAATGAAGGATGGCCTCCCAAAAAGGAATCAACATTCAAATTTGAGAAGAACTCAAAATACAATAAGGTCAAGGATGAGGAATGCTTAGATATTGATGATGATCAACTAATAGCCATGTTTTCAAAGAAATTGAGGTTTTGGGTCTGGTAAGTACAAAGGTAAGTTTCCCTTCAAATATTTCAATTATGGTAAAATTAGTCACTTTGCATTCAAGTGTCCTAAAAAAGATAAGACTGAGTATGATGAAGAACATGATTAACATCATGGAGATGATAATAAGGTCTATAATCCTAATAAAAACAAGAAATATTTCAAGAAGTATGAAGGTAGGAAAGGGTCATTCAAGAATAAGAGAAGTTTTTATATCAAAGAGGATAATAAATCATTTGATGTAAGTGACACAAACACATCTAAGAGTGATGATGATAGTAATGAATATGAATATGACAACAATAAAACCTTATTCATGGCTATAGAGATAGATAATGAGGGTTGCTCAAATGGGAAAGGCATTATGGTTGATGAATAATTAGATGAATAAGAGGTTGAAATAAACCTTGAGGTAGAATTGGTGAGTGCTCTAGAGGAATTGAATTTTCAAAGAAGAAACAATCACAAGCTAAGATCATTAGTTAAGGACTATGAAGAGCATATTGGTTTTTTTGAGGAGAGACTAACACATCCAAGGATTATGATGAGATCATCAATTATATTTAAGCATAGATGGAAATAGTCACTACTAGCTTAAAATCTAAAGAGGAAGAATGCTTAAGGTATGGAACTGATATGTAATCCTTGAAATTTGAGTTAGATCAACCATATAGCAAGTTGAAAACCTTTGTGAAGATTGAAAAGAGCACTGAGGCCCTAGATGACATCTTGAGTAGTCATAAATCTGCAAGTGACAAGATGGGTCTTGGTTTCAAAGAAGACCAAAAGGAGGTAGCTCAAGTCAAGGAGAAATCCAATGAAGACAAGAAGGTCAACATGAAAAGAAAAATCAGACAACCTAATGCTATGAGGTATGCTAATTCATTCAATGGTTACTTTTATACATGCAATAAGTTTGGTCATAGAACAAGAGAATGTAGAAGCCTCTCTAAAAATGAATGTACATGGAATTATGAAAGGAATCATCAATCAAAAAGTATGTATAAAATAATTTTCTATAGCTATCATAATATGGGACACATTGCAAGATTATATCCTAATAGAGATAAAATCCATCAAGTCAAAACAAGAGGTTTGAAACTCCTAAAGTTCAAGAGAAAAGGCAAATAAATGTATGCAAACAAAAGATAGTAAAGGTGAGTCATGATCAGTCTACAAGCTCAAGTGGATTATTTATTATGGTAGAACAAACTTCAGATGAGAAATTAGTTTAGTAATATTCATTATCAGCTCAAATTTTTGATCACACAGATGATGAAAAAGTCAAACCTAAGTTATAAATCAAGCCTAATAGAATCGTAATATATATTCAGCCTTGTGAGAGCATGGAGATCTAGGAATCTCTTGAGTTTAGGTTGTTCTAGTGCCCTATGAAAGTGGTAATTCCATTAGGCTTCATGAAGACACGGTTCAAGTTAGCAGAAGCATGGTGGATGTTTGGTTTAAGGGGGAGATATTCAAGTTATTTGTAAGCTCCAAATGTAGTTGTTGATAAGCATAGAAGAGGTAAGCAAAAAAATTCTCTGTTTCTAGAAGTTGATAGTTGAGCATGACTTGTGTTATAGATATTTTGAAAACTTTGTTAATTCTTTTGGTAAGCCTAAGTTCTGAAGACAAAAGGTGAGCTTAGTAGCTCTAATTTATTTTTTCAAGTTTATGAGATAGTTTTAAAAGAGGGTAAATGAGTGGTTCCAAAATTTTCATTATGTATGACTCTTTTTCATTAATGTCAAATGGGAAGAAAGTTCAAGAAGATGACATTGATCATTTTGAGGAAGATGAGAGTGCTCATATTGAAGAATGTTTTTCCATTAATGACAAAGGGGGAGTTTGTTAAGAAGTGTTGTCATTTATGTCAAGGTTGATGTCATTGATGTCAAGGTGCATCTAGTGAAAATTCATTATGAGTGGTCTTTGAAGGTATGAGCTTGTGTGCTTGATGTGACAAGGAAGCTATGTGACAAGAGAGAATTTGAAGGCAACCTAATGTTTTTTCTATTGAGAGAGAATTTCAAATAAACCTAATGATTATTCTATTGGTTGTTGTCAAGGTTATTGTAGTGGTGTGAGAGTGTTTTCTAATGAATGTTCTTATTTTATAGAATCATTGAGTTAAACATGTTTGATTACTAGTCTTTGAGTATAAGGTGTCTTGAGAAGCCTAGTCATAACAAGCATAGTCATATCATGTGCATGGTGAGCATGAAGAGGTATGTGCAGATGTATGACATTGTTTTAGAAGCATGTAATTCATGTGTTCAAGGTGTATAAGCATCAAAGAGTGTTTCAAGATCAATTATCAAGTTTCAAGTGCTTGATAAGCCTAGTCATGGCACTATTCATGGCATGTAAAAAATAATGAGAAGGTTTGAACATGGTGGCTTGGTGAAATGGATGCATAGTGGCATAATAGGATGTATAAGTTTTTTTGAGAATGTATGTGAAGTATTGGATCCTTCATAAGAGTCTCAAGATGAGCCTACAGGGATTGGACCTATAGACCAAGTCTACAACTAGATCATTTCTAGACTTTGTCTAGCCTAAAGAGGCATCATGATCAATTGTTAAGGCATATAAAGCATTTATGTAAATATATAAGAATGAAATAGTTTGCTTGAGTATGTAATTGAAGTGGAGAGTACATGGAAAGAGGCATGAAGGTCATTTTTAAGGCCTAATGTGGCTTGTAGGTCAAGGTCTAAGAGAGCAAAGAGAGAGAGTATAGCCTAATGGGGTATTATTTTATGTTTCAAAGTCAATTTTGGATAGGTGAGTGTTATCATAGGTATGATATGTTTTTTCAAGCATGTTCACAAAGTTTGAGGTCATGGCTTGTAATAAAAAGCATGAAAAGTGGTTTTGAGGTCTCTCAACTACACAGAATGAAGGCATGCAAACCCAAGGACTTTCAGGTGTTCGTTGACATGTGTAACCTCTACATGGGAACCTAAGATATTAATTATATATGGTTAAGCGTCCTAGACAAGATCTTCAAGCATTAGTTTTGTAAATGAGGGGTAGTCCTTTATGACCAATCATTAACACCAGAAATAGTGTTAACCCTCTCTAAAACCTTAACAATGACTTGATGTGAAATATATTATTAAAATAATCAAATAATGGTATAAAATTAATATAAAAACTATTTTATCATGTATTCAACTCTCCCAAGCACCTGTAGGTTTGATTGAGTTGATAGGTGTGCGAGTAGACCCTATAGGAAAGTGCTAGTTTCTTAGAGATTTATTGTAACAGTCAGAGTTGACCAAATCAAAGTACGAAAATGGATAGAGGATAATTTTTTATACTTTTATTTTATGTCCATGGTGGTTTATAGATATTTTTTATCTCTCAAGAGTGCTAAATCGGTCATCCAAGTTGGCCAATCACTAACAAGCCTAATGGTGAAAATAGTAAGAAACCCAGGTAGCAGTAAGAAGATGATTAGGTATATGTTATCATGAAATAGGGATGAAACCAAGTATATGGAGATATTTTTTAGGACTTTTAATACATTATCATGTTTTTTATAATTTTTGGAGGTCAGTGGTTATAGTGAAAAAGTTGTCACAAGTTGACTTGTCTAGCTCAGTGAGGTCTGTGTACAATGAGGTTATGAGATTAGTATGCAAGACCAATATTTAAATTTGACCATATTTTATTTATATATAATAATTATCTAATTAACTCATAATATCATCTATATGCATTAGAAGTCATTAAATATGTCTACACTAGTTTTGAAGATCTGAGTCATCAATATTGTGCTTTAAGGTAAACTAGCAGTTTTGGGTAAACAAGTTGCAGTGATGAGTTTGAGGCTTTATGCCTTAAGTTAAAAAATATAATGAAAATTGTGTTGATTTTTTTTAATTTAAATTAGTTTTCATGATTTTAAAAATCTTGGAAGTCAATGAAAATGGTTGAAATGTTGAAGCCAAAATGGCTTGTCTGGTTTTGGTTTGACTGTGTATATTAAAGTCAAAAGATTGGTCTGCAAGACTACTATTTAAAATTAGACCTTGTTAATTTTATATTTAAGAGTGTTTGCAGAGATGAGTTCAAGCCCTTTTGCCTTAACTTGTGAAGTATAAATCACATGGTGATGTTTTTAAGGTCATATATTTTTTTTTCCATGCATATTTATCTAATTTGTGTTTAATCCTCAATAGTTCAAGATAGACTTTTTATAGGTTCACAGGCCTAATTGTGAATAGTACTAATAATATGCTTCAATTGGTGGTTGGAGCTAAAAGGTATCATATGCCTAATATAAGATTATTAGGGGTCTATTTGAGTGGAAAATGAAGTTTTCCTTCTGTGTGTGGAGTATGAAATTGTTCCAAGGAGATCGAAGGTAATGTGTGCTAATGAAGGCCTAATTGAATTAGGTCTCTTTTAGGTCTAAAAAAGGTTTTGGTATTTCAATTTGTGGATGACTTATTGTAATGATTGATTCGTGTATGAAAAATTTTATAAGACATATTTAAATTTTAATCCAAGTTTTAAAGTATTTATTTCTGACAAAGAGGGATATGATCAAAAAGCTTGTATAAATACAATGCAGTTTTAGGCCTAATGTGTGTGTAAGAGAGAGTAGAGAGTAAGAAAATGAAACAGATATTGGTAAGAAGAAATAGGTCTTTTATACCATCTGAAGAGCATATAAAAATTGTGATGAATATTTGATACAGTTTTTGTGTATAAAAATCAAGGTCATGTGACCTAATCAAGTCAAGAAGAGGGCTAGTTGAGTGAAGAAGCCTACAAATCAGTTTGAGAGAAATAAGAGAGTGAAGAGCTAAAGAGGTGGTCATCATCAATGGGTTTAACAACAAGGTGTTTTAAAGGTTATTAAATCAATTATGTGCTTAATCTTTTGTTGATTTATTTAGGGGGTTGGTGCCTCCTTTAAAATTGGTGCTTTCTAAAACCTAGCTGGGTCGGTGCTTAGCTAGTTGAGGTTGGTGTTCCATGTGAAGTTGGTGCTTCACTAAATTTAGTGTTTATCTTATATGTCATGTCCCCTCTCTAGTACAACATGACACTTTACGTGGATTTGCCTACTCTAGACTCTCGTAGGCAGATGGTGGTGATGAGAGAATCATTTTTGCATTTATTTGGCGATTGGATGGCTCATTATGCTCTCGAAGAAATTATATTTATTTATTTGGGGCCAAAATGTCATATTTTTTAAATTTAGGTGCACTTTTTATTTTATTAATTACTCTTTATTTAAAAAGTACAATGATGTTTTACAAGATGTATTATGGATACTTCTAGAAGTTTCCCAAAAATGCATAAATAGACCCCATGGGTCTCTCATTTGGCATCCAAGTTTATTTTATCATTCAAATCTTCATGAGCATTGGTGAGGCTTGATAGTCTGAAAATATTCAGCAAAAATCCTTGAGAATGATACCTCTCAAGAGATTGCATAACTGAGGAAGTGGAAGATCTTCTGAAAGGTTACACATTGGAAGTGGTATTTAGCCATTTCATGTTGAGTTTCATTGAGTATTCAGGTTCAGTTTGAGAGTTGAATAATTTTGGCATCCCTTGGTGAAGCGATTGCATCATTGACCAACTTGAAGAATTCCCAAGGATATAATATCATATATATATATTTATATTTTATAGTTCGTATAGGTACGGCCTGTACCTGCAAAATTGTATGGCAGGGTTTGGCTCAGAGTATTCACTTGTTTGATGTTGTTCCTGGTGGTCCAGTTTTTAAGAAAGCAATTTTAAAACTCCTGGCTCAGAGTTGGTTGTGGTAGACAGTCCAGTTGGTCGACTTGGTCTCACCATTTGTTATATCTTGAGTTTTCATGAACTTAATCAACAATTATGCTTTCAACATAATTCACAAGTACTATTAGTTCCTTCAGCTTTTACAAGAGTAACTAGTGAAACACATTTGGAGATTCTTCTTCACGCACATGCAATTGAGACATAATGTTATTTTTTTGTTGCTTCACAAAATGGAAAGCATAATGTTGAAAGGGAAAGTTATGGTGACACCGTAATTATTGACCCATGTGGAACTGTTGTTGCTCGTTGCCCAGATCGTTAATCAATAGGTATAATAGTAGCTGAAATCAATCTATCTCTAAATAAGATCTGATTATGTATAGAGAGGCTTGTTACACTCGATGAGTCTGATCAAAAAGGAAGAATATCTTGGAGGAATGTGTATATATCCTAGAGAGGCATGGCTTCTACAGAAATTATGGGCACTTACTAGCAATAAATTCCAAAATAGTCTATAGACGAGGTTTTGTCATCAACAAAGTCATGTAAGGTTCTATTTACACTTGCATATATAATATTAATTCACTTATGTGCCAAGTTTTGTATTCGATTTAGAAAGGATATTATTTTGTCCATGTTTGTTGAAATCTGAAGGTCAAAATTTATTGTAAAAGGATCTATATTTCCTTGAATAAAATATATTGGCACTAATCGAGCTGAGTGGATTAATTTCATATCTAGTTTACAATTATATTAGTTTAATTGTTTGACAACTGTTTGATGAAAATCCATAAGGCAATATTAGTATTTTTTGGTGATCCTACCAACTATTTGACAAAATTCCATAGTGCAACATCAGTGTTTAGTGGTCCTACTAGTGAGGGTCATTACAGTGGTATCAGAGCCATCATCATGCCATCCTGTGATCAGCTAAATATCAGATGAGTGAGAGAGAAATTAGATATCATAGCAGGGAACAGCGGAGACAACCAAATTTATCATTCAAATCCGCAGCATCTGGCATAAAAGGTAGGAATAATATCGACCTTCAGATTTCAACAAACGTGGACAGAATAATATCCTTTCTAAATCGAATACAAAACTTGGCACATAAGTGAATTATTATTATATATGCAAGTGTAAATAGAACCTTACATGACTTTGCTGATGACAAAACCTGGTCTATAGACTATTCTAGAATTTATTCCTGGTAAGCGTCCAGAATTTTTGTAGAAGCCATGCCTCTCCAAGATATATACTCATTCCTCTAGGATATTCCTCCTTTTTTATCAGACTCATCAAGTGCAGCAAGCCTCTCTATACATAATCAAATCTTATTTAGAGATAGATTGATTTTAGCTACTGTTATACCTGTTTATTAACGATCTGGGCAATGAGCAACAACAGTTCCACATGGGTCAACAATTATGGTTTTGCCATAACTTTCCATTTTATCATTATGCTTTTCAGTTTGTGAAGCAGCAAAAACATAACATTATGTCTCAATTGCACATGCACGAAGAAGAATCTCCAAATGTGTTTCACTAGTTACTCTTGTAAAAGCCAAAGGAACTAACAGTACCTATGAATTATATTGGAAGTGTAATTGTTGATTAAGTTCAGGAAAACTCAAGATATAACATACGGTGAGACTAAGTCGACCAACTGGGTTGTCTGCCACAACCAACTCTAAGCCAGGAGTTGTAAAATTGCTTTCTTAAAAATTGGACCACCAGGAACAACAACATCAAACAAGTGAATACTCTGAGCCAAACCCTGCCATACGATTCTGTAGGTACAGGCCGTACCTATACGGACTGTAAAATAGAAATATATATATAATATTATATCCTTGGGAATTATTCAAGTTGGTCAATGATGCAATCGCTTCACCAAGGGACGCCAAAATTATTCAACTCTCGAACTGAACCTGAATACTCAATGAAACTCAACATGAAATGGTTGAATACCACTTCCAATGTGCAACCCTTCAGAAGATCTTCCACTTCCTCAGTTATGCAATCTCTTGAGAGGTATCATTCTCAAGGATTTTTGCTAAATATTTGTAGACTATCAAGCCTCACAAATGCTCACGAAGATTTGAATGATAAAATAAACTTGGATGCCAAATGAGAGACCCATGGGGTCTATTTATGCATTTTTCAGAAACTTCTAGAAGTATCCATAATACATCTTGTAAAACATCATTGTACTTTTTAAATAAAAAGTAATTTAATAAAATAAAAAGTGCACCTAAATTTAAAAAATATAACATTTTGGCCCCAAATAAATAAATATAATTTATTCAAGAGCATAATGAGCCATCCAATCGCCAAATAAATGCAAAAATGACTCTCTCATCACCACCATCTGCCTACGAGAGTCTATAATAGGCAAATCCACGTAAAGTGTCATGTCATACTAGAGAGGGGACATGACAATCTGCCCCTCCTGAAATTGCTTGGCCTCAAGCAATCTCAATGCCGGATGCTGCAGAATGGCTCACCCTCCCAAGTAGCATCCTCAACGGGTAGATCCTTCCACTTAATCAAGTACTCTCTGATCACTCGCCTGTGAAGTTGCTTCTCTCTGTTATCCAAGATGGATTCTAGAATTAACTTCCCCTTATTATCCAAGGGAGGTAACACTGCAAAAGGCACCACATTCTGACCCAACACCTTCTTGAGGTGTGATACATTGAATACATTATGCACTCTATCTGGCGGTCTCCCTGGTGGAATCTTGATGTATGCCTTCTCATCAAGATGATATTTAGCCTTGTGCTACTCCTCATGTGTAGGCATCAAGGTACGAATAGCTGCCCACTCTATATCATTATGCCTGGCTAGCCTCTCCATCCTCTTAAGTGTAATAGCCCTAACATCACTATTACGAATAGCCTTCAACACATGTGTTCTGCCATCTACCTTGAACCGCATCTCCATATCCTTAAGTCTTAGGGTAATCTCCTCCAATGAATGTAGCCACTGCATCCCAAGCACTATGTCCATGTCACCCATGTTGACCACATAATAATCTGCCTTAAACTCATAGTTGTTCAGGCGTAGAGGTAGATCACGTACCATCCTGTCACATCGAAGAGTATATCCATCAACCACCTTAACTTTCAGTCCCTCAAACTCCTTAGTGGTGAGTCCACTCCTCTTAGCGAAGCGTGCATCAATAAATTTGTGCATGGCACCAATATCCATGAGTGTAATAACCTTATATCTTGCCAAGAAACCTCTAAGTCTGAAAGCACCCTCTCTATGAATACTAGATAGATGTGCCTCCTACAAATGAAATTCTAGTTCCTCCTTTTGTTCAGCATTATCTACCTCCTATTCTTGCTTTGCATCATCAGGGTCATGGTACTCTGAGCTGTCTAAATCTGAGCCCTCGTAATAAACCCACATCATCCTGTTGGCCTTTCCCTTAGGCCTCATAGGACAATCATGTCCAAACTCATATGGACCCTTGCAATAGAAGCATAACTTCTTCTTACGTAGGTCATTAAGCGTCTCCTTATTCAAAGGTGCAGTTGACTTGTCTTTCATGTCATCATCCTTCTCTTTAACTTTGTTGAATTCTTCTTTATTATCTTTGTTTGATGAAGATCCCTTTGAACCGAACCTATTTGTTGGTGCTGCAAGTTCCATACTGCGGCTTTTCTTCATAGCTTCTTGAAATGTGAGAGGATTAAAGGCCTTAACCCACCCCTTGAGTGGTTCAGTCAACCCTTCTGTAAATAACATGACTATCCTCCACTTTGAAATATCAAGCACCATTGCTGCTAGCTTTTGGAAGTCATTAATATAAGCATCAAGGGAACCATGTTGTTTTAGTTGTGCCAATTCATGGAAACTCACCTCAGGATCTTTGACATCAAACCTTTCCACTAGCCTGTTGGTAAGCTCCTCATATGTAGTGATAAGGTTGTGTCCAAGAATGACCAACCCATGATACCACCACTCGTGAGCAGTTCCTTCAAGATGTAGTGTGGCAAATCTTATGGCATCCTCTTCAGGCATTGGTCTCAAAGAGAGATAATTATCAAGCTTTTAAACCCAAGACCTAGCTGTACATTTGTTACTTCCATCATAGTAAGGCATGGAAATCTCACCAAGTGCTTGTTGATAGTCATTCCTGGGAGCATGGCGATCATTTCTTCCTCCTCTCTTATTTCTTTGATTCATAAATTGATCAAATGTCCATATTTCTCTCATTTCAAGAGGGAGAGTGGTATACTCCAAGTAGGCCTGTCTAGCTTCTTCTCCAAATGGAGTAGCCAAAGCAGCATGTAATGGTTCTTCTCTTGGTGTAAAGGTGGGAAAAAGAGGCCTAGAGGCTGATCCTCTAGTGTTTCCAATGTGTTGTACTGACCTTTCCTCATTAACTCCACTATGTTCAGCTGTGTGTTGATGATTTTGATTTGGAATGGCTTGCCAATCCAATTTTCCTAATAAGCGTAACACCATATCAAGCATAGTGTCAAATTTCCTTTCAGTACTTGCATCTCTATCTTCTTCTGCCATATTTTGAACTAATTTGCCGGTGTCTCTTAATGCCTCTAATGATGTATCTCCTTCGACCTGAGGATTTTGATTTGGTTATCTCCACTATTCCCTGCTATGATATCTAATTTCTCTCTCACTCATCTGCTATTTAGCTTATCACAAGATGGCAAGATGATGGCTCTGATACCACTGTAATGAGCCTCACTAGTAGGACCACTAAACACTGATGTTGTGCTATGGAATTTTGTCAAACAGTTGGTAGGATCACTAAAAAATACTAATATTGCCTTATGGATTTTTGTCAAACAGTTGTCAAACAATTAAACTGCTGTAATTGTAAACTAGATATGAAATTAATCCACTCAGATCAATTAGTGCCAATATATTTTATTCAAGGAAATATAGATCCTTTTACAATAAATTTCAGCCTTCAGATTTCAACAAACATGGACAGAATAATATCCTTTCTAAATCGAATACAAAACTTGGCACATCAGTGAATTATTATTATATATGCAAGTGTAAATAGAAACTTACATGACTTTGCTGATGACAAAACCTGGTCTATAGACTATTCTAGAATTTATTGCTGGTAAGCACCCAAAATTTATGTAGAAACCACGCCTCTCCAAGATATATACACATTCCTCCAAGATATTCCTCCTTTTCTATCAGACTCATCGAGTGCAGCAAGCCTCTATACATAATCAGATCTTATTTAGAGATAGATTGATTTCAACTGCTGCTATACCTGTTGATTAACAATCTAGGCAATGAGCAATAACAGTTCCACATGGGTCAATAATTACGGCGTCGCCATAACTTTCCCTTTTATCATTATGCTTTCCAGTTTGTGAAGCAACAACAACATAACATTATGTCTCAATTGCATGTGCACGAAGAAGAATCTCCAAATGTGTTTCACCAGTTACTCTTATAAAAGCCAAAGGAACTAACAGTACCTATGAATTATGTTGAAAGCGTAATTGTTGATTAAGTTCAAGAAAACTCAAGATATAACATATGGTGAGACCAAGTCGACCAACTAGGCTATCTACCACAACCAACTCTGAGCCAAGAGTTGTAAAATTGCTTTTTTTTAAACTGGACCACCAGGAACAACAACATCAAACAAGTGAATAATCTACGCCAAACACTGTCATACAGTTCTGTAGGTACATGTCGTACCTGTATGGACTGTAAAATAGTAATATATATATAATATTATATCCTTGGAAATTCTTCAAGTTGGTCAATGATGCAATCGCTTCACCAAGGGACGCCAAAATTATTCAACTCTCAAACTGAACCTGAATACTCAATGAAACTCAACATGAAATGGCTGAATACCACTTCTAATGTGCAACCCTTCAGAAGATCTTCCACTTCCTCAGTTATGCAATCTCTTGAGAGGTATCATTCTCAAGGATTTTTGCTGAATATTTGCAGACTATCAAGCCTCACAAATGCTCATGAAGATGTGAATGATAAAATAAACTTGGATGCCAAATGAGAGACCCATGGGGTCTATTTATGCGTTTTTTGGAAACTTCTAGAAGTATCTGTAATACATCTTGTAAAACATCATTGTACTTTTTAAATAAAAAGTAATTTAATAAAATAAAAAGTGCACCTAAATTTAAAAAATATAACATTTTGGCCCCAAATAAATAAATATAATTTTTTCGAGAGCATAATGAGCCATCCAATCACCAAATAAATGCAAAAATGACTCTCTCATCACCACCATCTGCCTACGAGAGTCTGGAATAGGCAAATCCACGTAAAGTGTCATGTCGTACTAGAGAGGGGTCATTACAATGGTATTAGTGGTCCTACTAGTAGGACCACTAAACACTGATGTTGCGCTATGGAATTTTGTCAAATAGTTCTGGAATGTGTTGATGAGAGAGTCATTTGATGATGTGGGTTTATTAGTCATTTGATGATGTGCCAAGTTTTGTATTCGATTTAGAAAGGATATTATTCTGTCCATGTTTGTTGAAATCTGAAGGTCAAAATTTATTGTAAAAGGATCTATATTTCCTTGAATAAAATATATTGGCACTAATTGAGCTGAGTGAATTAATTTCATATCTAGTTTACAATTACGGCAGTTTAATTGTTTGACAATTGTTTGATGAAAATCCATAAGGCAATATTAGTATTTTTTGGTGATCCTACCAACTATTTGACAAAATTCCATAGCACAACATCAGTGTTTAGTGGTCCTACTAGTGAGGGTCATTACAGTGGTAGCAGAGTGTTGTGATGAGAGAGTCATTTGATGATGTGGGATGCTACAAAATGGCCTTCAACCAAGTAATCACCAAGTGACTGCAAAAATGACTCTCTCACCATGCCTTAATGCTGATGATTTGGGTCCTACAACGTAACAGTGGTATCAGAATAATATATGGATTGGCCGTCACACCAAAAGTCCCAGGATGATTTGGCTCCTCTTCTAGACCCATATGGCTAGTCATTGGTGACCGTCGAGGCACAATTCCCTAGAACACGTGGTCACCAACCGCTCGGATGGACCTACGTCACTCTTCCAATACGGGCCCCACCAGGGACATCACAGCCCACCACGCTCTACGGGTCTCGACCTCGAGACCCCAGCTCTAATACCAATATGGACTGGCCGTCACACCAAAAGTCTTGGGATGATTTGGGTCCTCTTCCAGACCCATATGGCCAGTCACTGGCAACCATCGAGGCACAATTCCCTAGAAAACATGGTCCCCAACTGCTCAGATGGACCTACGTCACTCTTTCGATAGGGGCTCCACCGAGGACATCACATTATAAGACTATAATCTATTTGTAGATATCAGTGGATTTTATTCTCCTTGAGGATTTCCCACATATGTGATGTATTCATGTGTTTCATGCTTGTGTGGATAGGGGCTTATACTTGCTAGATCTATATGCTTGCTTGAATGGTTCATGATTGCTTAAGTGAAATTAATAAGAAATTTTTTGAATACTGATTCACCCACCCCAGTCATTTTGCTTCCAATAATTCAAAGATGAATCAATAGGAAGATCCAAATAAGGACATAGTGGTGAATATAAATATGAAACAAGAAGAAGATCCAAAAAAGGATCTATAGGTGAATCTAAAGATGAAATAAGTGGGAGATCCAAAGAAGTATATAGGGTTAAATATAAAGATGAAATAAGATGTTTATTTTACTTGTCAATGTCAAATTAGGTAGTTGGTTCTATGTATTCATGTTCTTATGATACATCAAGATCAAATTATCTATATTTTGTTACATCATCAAAGTCAAATCATCCATATATGCTTCTTCCATAAGTTATTTTTCCATTGTAGTTTGTCGATTCATCATCATAACTAAGAGGCATAACATGAGTAGAAAATAATTTATCTGTAGGATGAACATCATTAGCATATTTACTTTTAATATCCATGATATATATAACGAATTTAGATATAATGAATGTAACAAAGAAAACACTTATTATTATAAAGTAATCTTGCATATACAAAAGAGTAAATGACAATGAATACAATATGAACAACATAAACTAATGACTATGAATATAGCACAAGCAAAGAACAAGGTATAAGGGGGATATAGGCAAAGGTTTAAATGATTTTATGGGCTATCAAATATACTTGTTTATTCATAGATTAGTGACATCCAAATATTTCATATCACTAACTGCAAAGGTTAAACCATACTTATAGCCCACTACCTTATCTTAAAGGGTACAATGAGAGTAAATTTCATAATAAATACACTCCTCTCAAGTACACTATAAATCAAATGGATAAAAAAGGCTTCATGTGGTATAAATAAGGGACCTTAGGCATTTTCAATATACTTTGCAGTATGTGTAGATGATATTTATGAACTATATAGAACCTTAGTCTTGTACACTAGGCAAACACAAACCTTGGTTGTTCCTCTCAATTATAGACCTTTTCCACTTTCAGAAGTCTCACATCTACTCTCTTTTGTGCCCCTTAGCCTATCTCTTAGCTTGACAAGTTTTATGTTGTTAACCCATGCCTTCTATCTTTCCTAGAATGATCAAAACATGCTTATATTATGCCTCTACAAGTTATGAGTTCCTATTTTCTTCCTTCCTGGACACTTGTGTCTTACCAGACATTGATGTTGATACATGTGTCTTATTTCAACATAATTGTCTAGTGCCCTAAAGTCATCTAATTTATAAATGAAATGTATCCTGATGGTCGGTCTAAGTGTTACTATGTGAGATATTCTCCAAAGGGATTGGTATAAATATAAGATCAATCCTAATACTAAACTCACCTAGCATAGACCTAGATTCATATCAAAGAGCATTAAATTGAGTGAAGCTTCTTTATTTTCTCATATTTCCATATTAATAATAGGAATAAAATATCTACAGGTTTGAAGTATTGAAGGATCATCCCAAGAGATATATTTTCTAAGTTACAAGATAGATCACTGTTATACTTGCTTATCACATATTGCATGATTTGCATAAAATCCAACACGTAGGGGAGAATTATATAATTATGAGGCCCTATTCAGAGTATAGGCTATGTAGGTAGTACTCATTGATAAAGGGGTCTTTAGGGCAACTTAACACTATGTACTTACTAACCCATTTTTCCCATAGCCACTATGAGGATGAAGAACTAGGGTTTTATCATTTGATAAGTAGTAATAGTCTATGACCTAGATCTAAATACATTAGAGTGAAGATGATGATGAACCCAAAAGCATCCAGGTGGTTGTATCTTATTTTAGGAGTTATTATGTACTAGACACCTACATCTGATCTAGATAGTAGTGTTGATGTAACCATCTTAAGATGATGCAAGTGTCTATAGCTACAGAGGCACTTAATCTAAAATTTGGTGATTGTTCCAAAATATTCTTTCGATCTGCTTCTTACATATTCTAGATCCAGATCTATATTATCATCAAAACTAGCTAAGTGTCTTATTTTCATTATCATTGCAATATATAACATAGTTTTAATTTCTATTTTTAGCATATATTAGTATAATAAATTCATAATATATTATATCTAAGTTTTGTAATTAATTGACCTAATATAGATATATTTATCACCCTTTTGCTTATTCATTTCTATTATCTTAACCCTATCTACCCATGGTAGGATCCATATCCAATTTAAGGTTTGTTGGCTACATATTTTGTAGACTAGCAAAGTACCTAGACAAACATGAGATTAAATCCCTTTAATTTAATGGTGAGGCTCCCGTATGCTTATGTCTATCTATTTCTAACTCTTCATAATTTTAGTTATTCACCATTTATCTATAGGATATGCACAAGTCATCTTATTTTAGGGTTTTAGTTTTAATCATAGAGTTCATGAACCATAACAAAGTGATTTTGAAGCAAGTAAGCAGCTATTTCAGAGAATGTGTAAAGAAAATAAGGGAGATATAGAATGAAAAGACTAGAATATGTGAGAAAAAAGAAGGTGCACTTCATAATAAGTAGTTTTACATAGCTTTTTGAATCCGTACAAGTAAATAAACATTCAAGAGATGATAATCCTTTTAGCATATGATTACGAAAGGTTGAAAATCATATTCATATTTAAATATAACACAAAGTTTACCATTTGAATCTTCATAAATGCACCAAATGATCTCCTTAGATGCAAAGTTCTAGATAAATCAATTTTCTTCTTATCCACTTTGAACCAATTTCATACAAAAAAAACTCAAAAATCTAAACACAAAGTTTTAGATTGCTTAAACTCTTTTGCTTCAATTACAATTACTTTCCAAAAATTGCCATATTTTGGCATGCAGGCCTTCACTATTATTTATTCTAATTTAGCTATCAATATCAATTAGGAGATTACTCTTTAAATTCCCATGTGTTGTGCTAAAAACTAAAACTGTTGAGTAGCATCCTCCTAGAATTTATCCTATGTGGCATGCAACAGTCGATGACATGTAGCTTTTGTCGATTTCACTATTTGAATCAAAAACAATATCTTTGCATGAAGCACAAAGCTTGCTCAAGTAATTTATTTTTATAAAATAACTTCAAGTAATGGCATGTAACCAAGTTACTTGAGTCTTACATTTTATAAAGTTATTTACCTTGACAAGTAACTTCACTAAATGATTTTACTTCCAAAGTCCTTACTTATAACAAAGTTAATTCAAACATATTACTTGAAGAAAATAGAAGAAGAAAGAATTTTTTGATAAGAGGAGAAATAACAATCATTCTAAGTCATGGACTTTAGATCTACACTTTTCTCTGTATTTGATATGTTGGGACATCATGAATTGGATTATTGAATCATCTAATTTGGCAAGCAATTGCCTTTCAGTTTCATATCTTAGCAGCTCTCTTTCTAGCTTCCTGGAATAAGCTTTCACTCTCTCAAGATGGCATTCTAGCCTCTTGACCTCTTATTGACTTTTGATTAACTCTTTTATATTTTTGTTGTGAAAGGAGTTGAGGCCTCTTAAATCAATTATTTGAATTATTGATGCAACTACTCAGACATCCTTGGAGTTTTCTTAGACCAAACCTTAGTGAGACCAAATATCTAATCTTCCAGATCCACTTTCTCATTATGAACATCTTCTTCTAAAGTCTTCATCTCTTCAAGCATTGCCCCTAGAATACACATACAAAAAGATATGAGATGTTCCTCTTGTTTTGCCTTTTTTACTAGCCTTTCAGGAATAATCTATTCTTCAACCAAAACTTTCTCACTCAAAGTGTTTATTATTTGAAGACTTTCTTGTTGCAATTTAGAGATTTCATTCTTATTTTCTATCTCCTTCATTAATATCTTTATCTTTGCCAATAAATTTTCAATGTCAGCCAGAGTACCTAAGACCTTGGGAAACTATTTCTGAGTAGTTTGCAACATCTTTTCTATCTATTCATCAATGGCTTTGGCCTTGTCCTCAGTCTCCTCTACCTTTATTATTGTTTACTGATAAAATGTGCCTCCTAAAAGTAATTTTTGTTGCGGAGCAGATCTTGCCAACTTGGCAATTATTTCACACAACTTTGTAATATGTTTCTTTAATTTAGATTTGTTAGCTTTCTCTTCATATAGATTTTGAAATAGAATATTGATCAAGGTCTGAGTGTCTTGTTTCAATCCCTTTGTAGTCACTTCTCCAAGGGATATCTCTTTGTAATTATTAGATCTTGCTCAGTGACTTCATCTTTATTTTGCCCTACGAAGAACTGATATCACTACAAATTTCTACTCTAAATGTTTAATTATCAGCTTGGAATTCACTTTAGCACTCTTGGGCTTATTTCCTTTACGATCAAGACTCTTTAGTAGTTATAAGTCAATTTTCTTCAAATTTATCACTTCTCTTATTTCAGGAACTATTTGCAATGTTAACCATGATGAGAAGTTTGTGATTATTGAAGTAGCTGAATGAAAAACTATTTATTGTTGATTTTTTCTGACTACTAATTCCTGAGAAGGAATTTTTTGTACATCTAGAACATCTTGAACTGCATTGGAAACTAGTTGCTCATCTTTTTCTTTTTCTTTCTCCTTCTCTTTCTCTTTCTCCTTCTCTTTTTCCTTCTCTTTCTCTTTCTCCTTCTCCTTATCTTTTTATTTCTCCTTCTCTTTCTCCTTTGTTGCCTCTACCTCTGTTACTTTCTCTGGTTCAATTGTTTCCTTTTTCTTTTCTTATGATACCTCTTGAAATGGGTTCACTTTTTCAATAGTTACATATCCTGGATATTTTTGGGTGGTGATTTGATCATCTGAAGGAGGTGGAGGTGGAGCAGTAAGTGGAGAAGATGGAGGAGGAGGAGGAATATCAGTCTCCTTATAAATGAGTTTCTCTAGAGGCTTAATGATATGCGATTTTGGAGGTGGCATGAGTGTTGATGGATTTATGGTAGGTGTACTAGAAGTGAGAATGACGGGAGAAGTATCTTTGGAAAAGACCAAAGGGGTGTAGTGATAGATTGTTTAATTAGTTCCTTATCCTTCACCACATATTATGTGTCATTAGCATTCTTATTCAAATTCAATTTCTTATTAGGTATTTGACTAATTTCCCCTTGTAATACTTTCCTCTTCTGACTTAATTGAGTAGAATCAGTCATTAACTCCTTTATGCAATATACCTTATTGAGAAACCATGTGAAAGTCATGTTAAGGACCAAAGAAGTTCTCTCAGGAATAATTTTAACTTGATTCTTACCAAAAATAATCTCTATAAGTGGAGCGTTATTTCCTCCTACTGCACTATTCCATCATCTTTCATGTCCTCAAGAATTATTTCTAAATCAAAAGAATGAATTTGCTTAATAGTCAATCTACTATTGTCTCATTTTTTTTACTTCAAACTCATCCTTATAATCAATCCAAAAGTATTCAAGTGCAAGAGTATGCATATACTCAAGAGAAACTGTATTTTGAGTTATGCCTCTGCAATCAAAATTTTTTCTAGCTTCAAAGAGCATTCGATTTTAGTTGTGATACATCTCCATTTGTACATTATTTGCTTTATAGATACTTGCACAATGATAGTTACCAATAACAATGGGAAAACTAACTGAGGAATGGTGAACCTTTGACTATAGTTCATGTAATTCTACTAGCTACCAACATAACTCCATTAGAATCTATCTATCAGTAGGATATCTTGGAAACTTGACAAGTGTGCCTGTGAAACTGCCAACTCTAATGTATGTGAAATTGAAGAATTGGATGAAGATGCACCCAAAATAAAAAACTGCTTCCCAAGCTACATCAGACACTCTTTTGGGCTTTACAGCAACATTCATCTTATAGAGGACTTGATAAAATAATCCATCATTTACCCTCTTATAATGCTTGAAGTATTCTAAAATAACCAATTAGGGGTAATATTCATAGATGGGTTTTGATGCCAACATCCCTTGGGTAGTCAATCTGGAAAAGGATCCACTTGATGTTGCTACATATACATCTAGAGTTTGTAAAACATTATTCAATTGTTGATCAATGTTGTTACTTATCATACTTGACCACTCAATCATTGCAGAACTCTTGTTGACATCAATAGCCCTAATGTATGCATATATCCAGGTTGAAAAGCACTTAGAATTGTTCTCTACATTTATTCTACATAATAATTGGGTGATATCATCCACTTCTTAAATAAAGTCAGACCTTACTATCTATTTTGATAACCTCAAGGGTTTATTTACTTTCTTTAGATAGTTATATTTCATTACCTTGATACACTCTAAAGTTTATCTTTCCCAGATATTCTTGGTTTTTTACATTGATTAATCTATTACTTTAGACCTTGCTGGAATATTCAAACAATAGCCAAAGTATTGAACATCAATTTTGATTACCACATTGCTTGAAGTGTCTTTCATTTTTCTAGTGAGAGAGTCATAGTACTTGGCACAAACTCAGGTAGTTATGTAGAACTTGGGAAAGTTGTAGTTTGTAGGATTCCACTGTTGGTCATTGCTTGCATGAGTGGAGTCTTGGTGATAACCTTTGATCTCTCTAATAACTCAATTATGGATACATGCCCCATATTTATGTCATAGATTTTTAACACTTTAGATACAATACTAGACTCAATGGGGTACCCCTTATACCCAAATCTTTGGTTCATGAGATTTCATAACTTTCTTTGCTTTTGTCCTACCCTTCCTACTTGGCCTTGGTATTTCCTCTAGTGATAGCTTAAGAACTTATTCAATTAGAGTTAGTCTTTCTTGTACTTCTACTTCAGTTGCTTCTTCCTCTAATCCTGACATTTGTTATGATTAATACCTAAAAGACTTGGTGAATGCTCTTGAGAACTCAGTAATTACTCATGCTGATTTGGTAATGTTAGAAAAACTAAGTCAGGTTATTGTCTTAATTAACACTTATTAGCAATCTTTAGGTTATAAGGTACTTTCATCAAGTGAAAGCTTTGAAAACTCTAGGTAACTTTTTCTAAGTGAAGGAGTGTCAAAATTTTGGGAAGGTCTAGTAATTTTACAAGTCTTAAGTCTTTAGTGTTAGAAATTATGAGCAAGCAATAAGCATTGGAAACTATAGTTTTATTAAGGATGGTTACTCAGGTTTGTATGATCAAGTAACTTAGGTTGGAAAACATGATGAAGTAGAAGTAGTGAGTAATCAAAACCCCGAGCAAGTAGGTGTTTGAAAACCTGAGTAGGCAAAGTCTTTTGTGAGCTTTGGGTTTATTAGGATAAGTTATTGGGGTTGAAAAACCTGATGAAGCAGAAGTAAGGAGTAATTAGAATTCTAGGCAAGTGGTCTTTTCAGAGGTTTGGGTTCCTTGAAACCAATTACTCAGGTTTGAGAGTTCAAACAAGTAACAAGTTATGGAAAACCTGAGTAGTTGGGCTAGGTCAACTGCTAGGTTTTTCTTTCAAGAAGATTTAACCTTTTAGGATTTTGTATGCAATTTTCACATGCCAAGTGCTTATGAGATTTTTGACAAAGTTTTAAACAGCATTAATGCATGTAGAAAAGATAAGAAATTGTAGGAAAAAAGAGAAAATGGAAAAAAAACTTTTGAGGTGGAAAATGAAAACTATTAAAAGAAAAAATGAGATAAAAACCCAAAGAGTCATGAAAGCAAATGGAAAAAGATCTACATACCTCGACTGCAAATGGGTCATGAAGGAATTGTTCAAAAATTGCTCTAGAGGCTCAAATGGTGTCACTCAAGATTTACAGGGGTAACAGCTTGGTCGAACAACTTGAAAGCCAGGTAGGAAATGAGGTGGAATTTTCAATATTTATTTTAACCCTTTCACTTATGAGAAATAGGTAACACATGTGAGGGATGCCATGCAAGAACTTAGCTTTTTTTCAGGTTTCACCAACTACTTTGCTTAATTTGGCCTTTGAAGTCAAGTAACTTCGTAATCCTGATTTGGTCTTGGCTTGTGAGGACTTTGGAATTTTAACCTTATTGTTTTTACTTATGGCTTTGAGTAAGTAAAGTAACTTTGAAACACTGTTTTTTTGTAGTTAGTTCTCTACCAGTTTACGAAACTACTTTGCTTAACTTTTGATGAGAAGTAAAGTTATTTCACAATTTTGATTTGAAATAGAAGGTGTTGTTTGGGCTTGGGATGACTTTTTACTTCTCATTTGATAATTAAAGTTACTTGGAGAACCTAAGTTAGCCTGGAATTAAACCCAAACACTTAGTTTTTTTATCTTCTTGGGAAGATGGGAAAATGGGTTTTTTAGTGATGGCTCGCGCAAATATTTTCTCACCTTCAGGAGTAATTTGAAGCAATTGGGAATGAAAGCAACCATAATGATAACAACTAAAGACTAAATCTTATTTAGCGAACTAATTTTCAACAAGAATAACTAACTTACAAAAGACAAAAGACAAAAATTTAGTAGGGGTATCCCAAAATTCCATGTGTGAAATTTTGGGGGACACCAGGGTTAAACATTTGGTGAACCTGATATTTAAACTCTAAACCCTAGGATGATTAGGGTTTTTTTGATCTTTTTTGCTTCTAAATCCATAATTACTATAAAACATGTGCAATATGGATCCATTTATTACCCATTTTGGGTCCCAATTTATAATTTTTATGGTCATTTGTTATGTAAATTACTTGGTAAAATCCATTACTAAAATAAATACGCATGTCTTTCAATATAAAGAGATGGTTTTAAAGTAACAATGTCTTTTTATACATATTTAAAATTTTGTTTGTAATACAATAGATCAAGTTCCTTTTAAACATAAACTCATGAAAAACGTCCTTATTAATAAATCATGCAACATGTATCCTAAAATTTCAATCTTCAAACTTCTAAAGCATTGTACTATCTATAATGATATCCTATATGAGGCATTGTGTGATAGCCATGTCCCAAGTGATATAACATTGGTTTCTTTTGCATATATTATACAAAATCTAAAATTCAATGCAAACATTATTATCTTTGGTTGTAAAGAGGTGTCCTCAAATAATATCATTTATCAAGACTTTCCTTCATCAACCCAAATTCCTCCTCACAATCAAGAAAACCAACATGAGCATATGCCACAAATTTAAAAGACACATAATTATGTTATTTCACTCTTAGACTTGTTGCACAAGTCACCACCCTACAAGGCTATTTTTGTGAGAACATTACATACAACAACCTTGCCATAGAATATAGAGTCACCACATGTGGCCTTCATGTTAAAATCCATCAAATGGACCAAGAATAATGTATCTTTTGAAAAGGAGGATGCACCATCCTAGCTTCTAATAAATATTTTCTTGCCACTCTATATCCAAGTGTGTGTTTGTAACAAAATAATAAAATGAGTTCTTATGGGCAATGTTTCGAGGCTCAAAATTTGTAACATATCTTTTCTTTCCTTAATTTGCATTGGACTTTTAGATTTGGAACCATATAATATGAGGGATTTGATAATATTTCATGACAAGTATTGGGAAAAATAACATTGAATATTATCATGGGTCCCCGTACATTACCTACTTTATGCCAAATTATGCCAATTGATTTAAATTATAATATATCATTGGGATGGCCTTGGATACATAAAATGTATGTGGTTCCATATAATTTACACACATGCTTAAAATTCATTCATCAAGGATCTATTTACATATGTCCAATGGATACTAATCCCTTAAAACATCATGCAATAGTCTAACAAGCAAGCAATCCTATGTTGTAACCCTACAAACCTGATTTTAGCCTTCGATATTTTATAAAATATGGCTACAAATGACAAGGGTTGGTCATACATGATCAAGGTATAACTCAAATGATTTCTTATACAAATAATAAAACATTATTTGATACACTATTAAAAAAACCTAAGAAAATTGTTTTATATAAGGCACCGAGGTGACAATTCTCATGTTTACCTAAGTATCATGCTTCATTACTCCCATGGATTGTAGAGTGTCATGTTATATCTCTCCCTCATCCTATATAGGTTGATATGAATAGACCTCTACCCAAAGGGTAGATGTGAATGTTTATTGTTATTATCACTAGGGACCAGGGCATTCTATGAAAAGATGTTTTACTTTGAAGCATAAGATCTAAGACCTCATTGATAACCAAGAAATTACATGTGATGTTCCTCCAAATGAATCAGGTTCACAATCTAGTGATCACTAGAAATAAAATATTTAACAATCCTTTGCATGATCATTTAAAAAAGGGTCTAAAACTATAAATGGCATACAATTCACAATAGGAACTTCAGAATAAACAAATCAAAAAGCATTCACATCACTATGATTTAATATTTACTTTATTCTTAGGTGGTGGTTACTTTTGGCATAACCAAGTTGATACTATGGAATCAAAAACCTATTATAGTGGAATATGTTTTTCACAACTTGGGTCTATGCCAAAGATCTACGTGATAAGGGGCAATAGAAATAATCATTGGGTTTATTTTTCATTCCTATTACTTGTGGGATTTGTGTTGTCCTTACAAAAGTATGGGTCTTACCCCATACTCTATTGCATTCCTTTACATTAGGCATATTTTGGTTATATGAAATGGAAGATAAAATAGATCCAAATCAGAACGGTGGGTATTTTTCTCATGAAGTCAAATTGATTCATATTCCAAATTATATCATTGGTTATTCTACCACACATGTAAAATGTGAGGAGTAACATGCCATGTACCATTTCAACTTATCCAACCATGATGAAAATAATGTACAAAAAGAGTCATTGGGTTTATTTTTCATTCTTATTGCTTGTGTGCTTTGTGTTTTCCTTACAAAAGTATGGGTCTTACCCCATACTCTGTTACACTCATTTATATTGGGTATATTTTGGCTATATGAAATGGAAGCTAAAATAGATCCAAATCAGAATGGTAGTTTTTTGTTTCATGAAGGACAATTGATTCATATTCCAAATGATAGTATTGGTTATTATTGGTCATTTTTGGCCCACATATAAAACTCTTGCATGGTTTGATGAAGCAGTAGATCAAAATATTAGAAATGGATCCAAAATTTGCAAATAGAGAGGATCCAAGCAAGGTTTTTTAAGGATCTAGCAGTAGTGTTCAAGGATAAGCTTGCAAGCTAGAAGCTAAGTGCAAAATCTTTTATTCAGCTAAGTCTTTACTTGTTCATTCATTCAGACTTTGTGAGGACTAAGTGCTTCTTTTCTTTTAGAACCTTTTTTGGCTAAGTGTTGAAATCTCTCTGACAAGTTGTCTGAGACAAAGTTTTCAAAGGGATAATTCTTTCGGACAAAATGTCTAAAGCAAAAGACAAAGACCTTTTCTTTTGAGAAAATTATCTAAGACAATTTTCTCGAAGGGTAAGTCTTCAATAAAATGGTCCTTTTCAGAATTCCTAAAAGAATTCTTCTACAATAAAGTGTCCTATACACTTTTCCCAAAGGGTATTTTCTTGAGAAAATGGCCCAATTTAAGGTTTCCAAAGGGTACTTTTCTTTTGGAAGTGGACCTAAGCAGAGTTTCTGAAGGATCATTTCAAAGAGGCGAGGGGTCATTCTAAGGCAAAATTCCTTCAGACTTTTTTTCTAAAATGAAGATCCTGAGAAAATTACTCAAAGGCAGAGATAAAGCAAGAAACTTCCTATGGAGAAAGTGCTCCACACAAAGGCTGAAGGAATTTTCTAAAAGACACATTTCCTTTGAGAAAATTGTCCAAGACAAAGTTTTTGAAGGCAGATTTATTTCAAAAATTTTGTCTTGAAGAAAAAGTCCTTTTAGAAAAAACCAAAGGAAAAAATTTTGAATAAATTCCTTCAAAAGGAATTCCTTCATGAAGAAGCACCGAAATAAAAATCTAAATATCACTTTTATCAATGAAAAGGGGACCTTTTTCAAGTTTTGAAGGGCACTTTCAAAGCAAAGGGCCAAAACATTTATCTGAAGGGTCTTTTCCAAAGAGCCGACGATTCATTTCCAAGGGGAAAGGAAATTTACAAAAGTTTCAAAGGGTATTTTCCCTTTGGAAAGGAGCATTTTCAAAGTGGCGGAAAGATACTTCGCCTTTGGAAAGGGCACTTCTCCAAAGGACTTTTCAAAATTTGAAGGGTCACTCTCAAAAGCTCAAAGTATAATTCCTTCAAGAAAAAGGTCCATGGAAATTGTTCAAGTAAATTATTTGAAAGAAGAAGGTTAGAAAGAAAAAGGCTTGTAGGAAAGTGTCTGAAGGAAACATGATGTTCATGCCAATGTCAAAGATCAAGCTCATAAAATAATAGTTGTGATTCAAAAATCTCATCATGGGCCCGTAAATGTCAAAATCTGAACCCTTACAAATAGCAATTTGGATTTGTATGGACTTACATCGACATAATGGATACAGGAAATCCAATGTCCTTAGATTAGTTTTCCATCTATAGGAAAGATTTGGTCTACGTTTCAAGGCAGGAGTTGGTAGGTGTAATTAATGGAGAGGGATTTGTCTTTCGACATGGCCATCATCTCTAACAAATAGTTGCTCAACATAAATCCCCATAACTTTGAATCTAGGCTCAGTCTAGATTCAAAGTTATGGGGATTTTGTCCTTATATGTGTAAGATAAGTGAAATATGGTATGGGAATGAAAGGTGAAGATCAGGGGATTAGAAAAGGTAGCTCAAACATTAAAGACATTCTTGGAGAAGTTCTTGTCTTCTAGCATGTTTGCTAATTAATGAGGGGCTCAAGGAGATTTGTAATGATCTTGGATGGTTCATTTCATGGTCAAGGTAGTTGAATGCTCTGAATGCAAAAGAGTTCAAGGACATAGTGGTAGTTGTAGCCATTTATGACCCCTCCCTCCATTTTCTCACACAAGTCCCCTCTTCTCTCATCCCTTTCTGTTATATATATAGGCTTTTGAGCCTAAAAAGAGATCCCTTGATTGGTGATAGAGTTACTCTATCAAAATCACCTTGTAAACACTCTCTTAAAGCAATAAGATAAACTTTCTCAATTCTGATTTGAAGTCAAGTATACATTATTGGTGTTTAACTTGTATATGTATGTCCTTTGTCATCATCTATAGATTCTCTACGTATTTTGCTTTAACTTTTTTGGTTCCTTGCAGGTTGTGTGAAGTGTTAGACATTGGTGCCTTTCTTGAAGTGTGACAAGTTTATAGTGTCTCATATAGACCTATTTCTTTTGGTCCTTCAAATTGCAAGGTTTCCCTTCGACCTCCACACAAAATACTTATGCTTATGGCCTCGAGATAGGATCAGATTAGTTTGTGTCTTGGTTAGGTTCATTATTAGTTTTTAAGGTTTCCAAGCTGAAAGTGGATCATTTCATATTTTAGTGCATCACCATCCTTATCTTAGATTTCCCTTTCATGTTATCTTTCTTTCCCTTTTCCTCAGTCGATAGTAGATTCTAGTCTGGGAAACAAGCCAATGTGAAGCACTTGAGGAGCTAGCCTCATTAAAAATCCTAGAGGTTCAACCTCACTACAGGATACCCATAGCTTGAGATTGTTCCAATATTGTAGCTGGGAGTGAGAGAGCTTAAAAAACTCCCCACAAGGGTGCAATTCTAGCCTACAATAGAATATGTAGCATTTATAGCTTTCATCTTTTAGTATATGGTGAATCTGAAGAACACTCAGCAATCTGATGGCAGAACAATAACTATCTTTCATGCCAAAGGTGACTACAAGATTAGATTTTATAGGTATTCTTTTTGAATTTGTTGAACTCCCATTAAATTCAGCCAAAAGGTTAAGGTTCGCCAATACTCTATCATACATAAGGAAACCTTTTCCTAACCCAGTCTCAATTCCTACCCTCGTAAGCAACCTCTTGATAGGTCCCCCTATTACCATGATTCTTCAAAGAGATTTTATAGACTTCCACAATACGATCCTATGTCAATAGCATCTCTCAAAAGCATCCCATATTTCACAGGAGACGAAGCCATAACCCCTGCTGAACACATCAATGACATAGCCAATTTTTGCAATATCCATAATTTCATTATAGAAAATATAGCTATTAGATTGCTAGTTCTATCCCTTAAGGGAAAAGCTTTAGATTGGTATAGAGGCTTAACTCCTAATTCTATTTAATCATGAAATCAGCTAGGAGTGGCCTCATGAATAGATTTGTAGACAAGAGTGACCACTTGTCACTAGAAGAATAGCTTACCATAATCAAGAGATCCCCCCATGAAGTCATTCAAGACTTCAACATGAGATTACAAAAAGCTTGGGACAGAATTTTAGCCTCTGTGAGACTGTCCCCTAACTTTGCATTCCTATACTACTTGAAGGCTCTAAATAATGATATAATAGTAATGATCCAATCCATACGAGGAGAAATATTTCTAAATGCTTATGAGGTGGATATTAAAGAATAAAATTGCCTAGTTCAAGCTAGCAAACTTGGTCCTAAACTCCCAATGCCTCTTTTCACTAAAATCTAACCACCCCTTATGATTATTCCCCCAGTTGATGTTATTCTTCCAACTCCAACAATTATTTCTATACCTTCACCTAAGAAAAAAAAGGCCTCCACTAGTGGATCAAGTGATTCCCAAGAGCAAAAAAACTACTTAGAACTTAAGAACATGCTCTAATCCTTGGGAAATGATGTAGTAAATATTAAAAGGTAGCAAGCTCAGTTCAATAAACATTATCAAGCTCCATATCAGCCTCAGTAGAAATCTTATCAAGGGAATAGACCATCCTTCAAGGGAAGTTTACAAAACCAAAATTGTGAGCAAAGGTAAGGACAACCTAACTATGCCAAACAAAATAACTATAATCCAATTACTGTAGGCTCTTTCAACTCCTTAGTTCCTATTCAAAACAATTTGGCTCAAGAGGTTAAAGGGACCATACCTTGGGATCAATCTTTTTGGCAATCCAGTGTCCCAACTAATGGTTTTAACCAGTCATTCAATGACCAATGGTAGCAAGTTATTGCTTATGGATACAATCAAGCTCTTATGGCTCAAAACATAGAGATCTCCATGATGAAAAAACTAGGGTAGTCTCTCCAAGACCAAGTATCTAATCAAGTACCAAACCAACTGGATGCCATAATGGTCATTAGTGAGAAAGAAGAGTGTTATGCACTCAATCAGCAGGTTAGTTCTAGCCAACCATACATTCTGGTGGTAACTAATAAAAGATTCAAAAGAAGGAATATGGATGGTAATCAAGAGGCATTCAAAAAACCTCTTGTCATTACTCCTTCATTTCAAATCCTAATGAGCCTGGTATCACTCCAAAGGTCCTAGCACCTCCTAAAAATCAAAATCAAGGGACCCATTTTGATCCACTAAACTTACAAATTCAAAAAATAATAGTAGTGGCTCTCAAAGCTCAAGTAAAGGTTGGTGGTCCACCAATCAACATTGTTGAATAAATGAAAAATTCCAATGTGAGTGTATTAATGTGAGACATGATTTCCATGCTGGGTAAAGTGGATATCCTTCAAGAAGGTTTGTCTAAGATAGGTGTTACAATAACTATAGGCAGATAACCAAGCAAAGAAACTGAGGTCCTTACCAATGCAACCCAAGGTCCTATGGGAGAAGGATCAAGTAAGGTGGTCAAACCTCATCCATTCTACATTTCATTAATCATTGGTGATTCTTTGGTGCATAATTTCTTGGTAGATAGTAGAGCTAGCACTTTAGTAATACCAAAATTTATAGTTGAACCTCAAATATGAGCCACATACTAAGGGCGTTTTATAGCTTGATGGTTCTTCCACAAATCCATCTAGTATCATCAAGGAATTGAGCTTGACCCTGCATGCTTGTCCTAAGGTTTTTATGGTTCAAGATGTGTTGATCCTTGATGTAACTCCTCACTTTGTGTTATGCCTCTCTAGAGAATTCACAACCAAAATTAGGGGTTATCTAGTAACAGATTAGTCATACATGGCTTTTAGAACAAGGTATGGGACTAAGGTATCAATTAAGGCTAAGTCCATGGCATAATTTCACATTGAATTCCATCATCCAAATAGCATAAAACTCAATTGTATTATCCTTAATGAAGATGAATTTATAATTAGTCAAGAACTAAATACTTATCTTGAGAAGATTTTAGACTTGTTCTTGGATGAGCTATGGGGGGATAATCAATTTCTCAACCCATTGGAAGGTGTTGAAGAAAGAGACATGGGTGTCTATTTTCTACATGAAGAAAATCAACTCATGCCTTCCCTCATAGGACCTAAAGAAGACCTCAATGGTATGTGGATTTGTTCTTTGATAGTTCAAGGAGCAAAAATGGAGTAGATTTAGACGCAATGTTGGTTTCCCTTTCAAATGATAAATATTTCTCTTCTTATAGGTTCCATTTTAGTTGCTCTTATAATGCAGTAGTATATGAAGGCCTAATCCATGGCCTCCAATAGGCCAGTAAGAAGGGAATCAAGCAGTTGCAAGGATATGGAGATAGTGAGCTTATAGTGAACCAAGTCAGGGGCCTAAACATTACGAATAATTATTTGATGAGGTCTTACAAAAATAGAGTATGGGACCTAGTTGAAGATTTGGAAGCCTTTAACATTCAAGTTGTGCTAAGGAACCAGAATCAGCATGCTGATAGGTTGGAAGCTAAGGGAGTCCAGTTTGATTTCCAAGTAAGCAAAAAGAGGCCAAGGTTCAGCCATATGTCAAGGTGGTGGTGAGTCCATCAGTACCATATAATGAAGCCCACTGGCAGTCTTCAAAAATGACAAATAAATTGCTTGTTCTTCTAGCAAGAAGCAAAGTTTTTCTTAATAAACCAAGGTAAATTTCAACATTAGTACAAGGATCAAATTATTCAAATAAAATCTAACAAACTTCCTAAAGGGCTTGTCACCCTTGAAATTCTTTTTTCTTGATGGAGACCATATGAGGAAAGACAAGACAGTGATGTCAACTGATGAGAAGAACTATGAAAGAGTCCTTATTTTCAAGGACAAGCTCTTCAAACTTGGGAAGGTAAACAATGAGATAGAAAGGCATGCTTTCATTGAACTTTATAAAGAATATTTAGACATTTTTGCTTAAGAATATAGTGACCTGAAAGATTTTGATCTAAATTTAACCCAGCATACTATAGAACTGCAGGCCAGTGTTAAGCTTATGAGGCAAAAATAAAGGCCCGTTAACCCCAAAATAGAAGAGCTTATAAGGAGAGAGATGACCAAGTTAATTGAATCTAAGATCATCTTTCCCATCAAGCACTCATCATGGGTAGCCAATTTGGTGCCTTTAAAAAAATAGTGGAGAGATTAGGTGGTGTGTTGACTTTAAAGATCTAAATAGGGTCTCCTTGAAGGACCATTAGCCTCTACCATCTATAGAGTAGCTTCTTCAAATATTTATAGGTTCAAAACATTTCTCTTTTATATGGATATTTAGGTTACAACCAAGTATTAGTAAAGAAAGAAGATTAGTACTGTTAAGCACAAAATATACTGAGAGGGAGGTGAATTAGTATATTGTTTATATTTTACTTAATTTGATTTCTTTTTTTTAACCACTTAACCACACATCCAAGATATGTAATAAAATTGAAACAATAACATGCACCACATAAGAGAGAGAGAGAGAGAGAGAGAGAGAGAGAGACTAGATTTTTACGTGGAAACCCAAAGTGAAAAAAACCATGGAAAATAATCTCAAGTATATGAATGAGCACCAACTCAAATTACAAAATTTACAATGACCAACTTGTAGGAGCACCAACCCCTTTTTCGGGTACCAACATATCAACTATTTGTGAGCACCAACCCCTTGCAAAGATTTATGAGCACCAACCCCTCTTGTGTATAAAACACAACTATCTCTCAATGTTGCTTACTCAACAAATGATATAACTCAATAATACCTCTTATTTTTCTTTTCTCTTTTCTTATATAAAATAATTATAAAACTATGCACTCTCCTATATATTTACAAATGGCTTCTCAAGCCTTTATTTATAGCTTTTCAATTGACCTTTGGTATTCACCCTTTATGATCCTTCAATCTTCATAGAAAATGGTGCCAAACTTGCATAACCCTTTGTATCCTTGCATTTGAAAAGTCACATGGTGACCCTTCATAATTAAATACATCATTTTCTCTTTTGTCTATATCTTGGTGACCTTTCAAATTCTTTAAGGTGACTCTTCATACAAAAATGTGCCATACCCTCTTTTGTCTTTACTTGGTGACTCTTGGAATTCCTCAAGATGACTCTTTATGAGAAAATGCATATCATTCCTCTTTTGTCTTTACCCTGTGACTCTTTGACTTCTCCATGGGCCCTCTTTTGAATTTTATGCGACCAAAAATATATTCATTAATATTAAGTAAATATCAACATACATTAACCAAGATATGAATATTTAAAACACTATTAAATACTATGGGGCCTTTATTACCAATAATTCTAGACCTTTGACATCAATGACAATATTTCCAACAATCTCTCCGTTTGTCATTGATGGCAACCTCAAACTGAAACTACCATATTCTGAAACCTACACATACTACCATCTAAAATATATATAGTAACTCCCCTTTAGTATAGAAACTTGTACCTATTTTTGCGCATATATATGTTCATGTACCTATTTATGTTCATCTCCTCCTTTGACATCAGTGGCAAAGGGCTTATCCTAGAGCTAACACTTAGTTCTCTATCAATTGATGTTGATCCTTAATGGTAGAAAGTAAAAAAAATACTCCCAACTTCTCCTGTAGATACTCAAATGCATCTTTTGATAGTACCTTTGTGAAAATATCTATAATCTACTCTGTAGTACTGATATATTCCATCTTAATCTGTTGATCTGCAACCTACTATCTCAAGAAGTGATATTTGATAAGAATATATTTTGTTTTTGAATGTATCGCTAGATTATTAAAAATATTAATAGCACTTGTGTTGTCACAGAAAATAGAAATAGGTTCATCATATTTTACTTTGATATATTCCAAAGTTTGCTTCATCCAAAGCACTTGAGTACAACACAATATCATTGCAATATATTTTGCTTCAGCTGTAAAAAGTTATACTAAATTTTGTTTTTTACTTAGCCATGATATTAAGCTATCATCGAGAAAGAAAGCTCCTCCACTTATACTTTTTTTATCATCTAAAAAACCTACCTAATCTAAATTTATACAAGCAACCAAAGTAAATCTCTGTCTGTGGAATACCACAATCCATAATCTAATGTCGCTTTGATATATCTAAATATTCTCTTCACCAACTGAACATGACTTTCCTTTGGTGCTACTTGATATCTTACAACCATGCCTATTACATGCATAATGTTTGACCTCAATGATATCAAATATAAAAGACTATCAATCATAGATCTATACAAAGATTGATCTATAACAAGTGAATCTTCATCCTTACTCACCTTGTTCCTTATACCCATCAGTGTACTAACTGGTGCATAATCCTCAAAACCAAAAATTTTCAATATTTTTTTGGCATAATTACTTTGAGATATGAAAATTTCTTTATCTATCTGAAAAATTTGTAACCCTAAGAAAATTAACAATTCTCCAAGCATAGACATCTTAAATTCTTTTTACATATTGTTAGAAAAAAATTGTCATCTTTTCAATGTTACCTCTAAATATTTGTCATCAACATATACCACAACAACTAACTGATACTCACCTTCTATTTTGATGTAGGATTACTATCAGTAAATTCTTTCTTCAAAACATTGATCCTACAAGTATTTAACAAGTCTTACATACCAAGCTCTATGAGCTTGTTTCAATCTATACAGTGTTTTCTTCAATCTACATACATGGCTACTATCATTTGAGAGAAGAAATCTTTCTAGCTGCTCACTGTAGACCTCCTCTTCTAGAATTGTATTTAGGAAATCAGACTTGGTATCTATCATCATTCTTCTAGTATGAATTCCTTTATTTATGTCCCCGATGATGTCATTTTTATTATAATTTTTTTGGACATATTTAGATGGAGTTTTGGTGTCTTTTTTCTCCTTTTCAACTTCATCTAATTCTTTAAAATCTTCATCTTCAATGATTTCAGAAATGTTTACTAGATCATTGATTCTTTGTGCTCCATCTTCTTCTATCTTGACACTTGCACTTTCAACTATTTTCTTGATTCTTTTGTCATAACATTTATAATTTTTACTTTTTCAAGAATAACCAAGAAATATATCTTCATTTGCTCTAGATTCAAACTTCTCCAATTTTTTATCGATTCTCTTTATGAATCATTTACTGTCAAAAACTCTAAAATAATCAACTATAGTTAGTTTGTCTTTGTATAGATCATAAGGAGTCTTGTCACTATTGACTCTCAATAATGCTTTGTTTTAGATATGCACTATTGTACCAACTACCTCTCTCTAATATTTATCTGGTATCTTGGATTCATTTAGCATTGTCCTTGCCATCTCCTAAACTATTATGTTTCTCCATTCAACTACTCCATTTTATAAGAGTTTTAGCTGCTGAATAATATCTCTTTATTACATGGTCTTTACAAAACTCAATAAATTGATCTGACATGAATTTTTCTCCGTGATTTGATCTTAGGCACTTAATATTTAAACTAATTTCATTCTCAATTAATACTTTGAATGCTTTGAAATGTCTGAAAGTTTTTTATTTTTATTTAAAAATATTACCTAAATCATACGTGAAAAATTATAAATAAATAACATAAAATATTTCTCACATTGGGTACTTTGAGTTCTCATAGATCCACACAAATCAATGTGAACAAACTCTAACATCTTAGTGGTTAATTATTCTTTTGTTTTGAACCACCTTCTAACTTATTTTGCATGCTGACAAGGTTCTCAAAGCTTGTTGAATGGCTTTGTAATCTTTGGAAGATTTTTGACTACTTGTTTCTTATTGATGTTGACAAGATTGTCAAAATTTATGTGTCCCATTTTCCTATGCCATAGCCAACTTTCTTCAATCTAACTCAAATAATATCTTTGACCTTTGATGTCTGATAATATACATAAATTATTGCATGTTCTTTAAGCATCTACAACCAATACATCTGAATCTTTTCTCTTAATGTTATAACTTTCTACATAAAATTTTAGTGTGTCTTTGATCACATATTTGATTTACACTCAAAAGATTATGCTTAAGACCTTTTCCATACAAAATATTTACAGTTTTAGTTCTACCATTATCCAAACTTAGTGTACCTTTTTTAGCAATGTTGATAATAGTATTATCTTTGAATTTCATTGTGTCACCATTGATCTTCTTCGAGGTTATGAACTTGCTCTTGTCTCCTATCATGTACCTCAAACATCCACTTTTAATGAATCATGGCTTTTCTTTATTTCTTACATATAAAGTTGTCTAGACCACATAGAATTTTTAGATTGTTTCTTCTACCATGAACCTGTGTGAACTTTTTTATTGATGAATAGAGCCTTGAGACTCTAGTCCTTCTTGACTAACTCGAATACGCTTCTAAAATACTAGGATATGTGTCTGAAGTTGTTACACGTATAACATATTATGGCCTCTTCATTAAACCCTGATAGAGGAGTAAAAGAGTTGTGACTTTTGCTTGACTCTACATGAGTTTCATTTTCTTTATTTCTAAAATTATTAGCCCTTTTTCAATATTCTATTTTATTATAACTATATCCATTACAATAAAAATAGTAAACATAAAAATAGGACCTATTTGTGTATCTTTGACCTGATTACCTTTTGTAGCTATGTTCATTCCATCTTTCTTTGTTTGAGATGTCTTGTGTATTCTTAACTTCTTCCTTTTTTATTCTCTTTTGTAAGAGCTTCAACATAGCTCTTTTTTTTGTGTTAACCTTATATATGAAAGTAGTGGCTTCCCTTTTCTTCTTTTTAAATTTGATATCTATCTTATCTGACATTGATCTTTGACTTTCTAATATTTTATTCAACATATTAGTGTTATTTTCAAATTTTGAATCATTAATTGCTTTATTTATTTTCTCAAGATCTACTTTTAAAGAAGCAATTTTAATAACATACCTTTCACATTATTCACTTACCTTTTGCAACTATGTCGTTCAATCTTTTTATTCTTTTTTATTTCTTCAAAGTGTGTTTGTAGATCTTCAATTATTTTTTTAACTTTTTTTCATTTTACTCGATCTGAAACTTCAATTTTTTATTCTTCTTCTCAAAAAAATTTAGCTCTTCTACGGAAAAAATAAGTTCTCCTTCTAGATTCACTTCAACTTCATCTTGTTCTTCATCTTGATTATCTGTATATTTACTTATGGAGGCATCTTCATGTATGGTCATGAATAGAATCTCTTCTTCTTCTGAATCACTGACTCCACTATCTTTGATTGAATTAGGATCTTTAGAATACAAACTCTTTTTCTTGAATCCTTTATTGAATTTTCCTTTGAAATTATTTTTGTATGTAGATTTTCTTTCTTTATTGTCATCATTACCATTATCTGGGCACTTAGCTACAAAATATCCAATCTTTCCACAATTAAAACATTTAAAAAATAATTTTTCTTAATATTTATTTGTGCCTTTTTTTGGCCTACGAATAAAGAGAGCTTCATTGTCATTTTTATCATCGCCAGAGTTGTCACTTAATTCTTGAATCTTAACCTTCTCTTTTGTTGATGTCTAGAAAGCATCTTCTCTCTTTGAAAGTTTATCTTGTTCGATCTACATCTCATATGCCATAAGAATACCATGTAGCTCATCCATCTTTAGCTTGGCTAAATTCTTCATCTCTTCAATTATCAAAACTTTTGCATCATATCTCAGTGATAGAGATCTCAAAACTTTTTGTACCATGATTTATTTTTCTAACTTTTCTCTAAGACCTTGAATCTGATAAACTATTTGATTAACCTACAAAAGGTAACTCACTATATTTTTTTCATCTTCCATCTTCAAACTCTCAAACTATCTTTTGAAAGTCTGAAGCTTAGCTTGTTGAACCTTTTCATCACCTTTGTACATATTTTTAAGCTTTACCCAAATTTCATGAGTAGATTTACATTGCATAACTTTAGTAAATTTTGATTTATATAAATTACATAAAATAAAATTTAAAGCTTTAGCATTATTTTCACTTGCCTTCTTTTTCATTAGAGTAGTTACAAGTGTCTGTGGCTCTTCATATTCCTCTACCACTACTTGCCAAATATCAAATCCAAGGGCCATCAAATAAGTCCTCATCTTTATGCTCTAAAAAGCATAATTTGTCCCATCAAATAAATGTGTCTTATATTTATAAAAACCTTCATGTGATCCAGTCATCGTACTTTTCTCAATCTACCTTCAAGCTATAAAAATTTTTCAAATAAAACTGGCTCTAATACCAATTGTTAAGCATAAAATATACTGAGAGGGGGGTGAATCAGTATATTAAATATCTTTTACTTAATATGATTTTTTTCTTTAACCACTTAATCACATATTTAAGATATGAAATAAAACTAAAATAATAACATGTTCCAAACAAGAGAGAGAGAGAGAGAGAGAGAGAGACTAAATTTTTACGTGAAAACTCAAAGAGAAAAAAACTATGGAGAATAATCTTAAGTATATGAATGAGCACCAACTTACAAGAGTACCAATCCTTTTGCCAAGTACCAACATAGTAACTATTTGTGATCACCAACCCCTCTTTTGTATAAAACACAACTATCTTTCAATGTTGCTTACTCAACAAATGATACAACTCTACAATATCTCATATTTTTCTCTTCTCTTTTCTTATATAAAACAATTACAAAACTATGGACTCTCTTGCATATTTACAAATAGCTTCTCAAGCCTTTATTTATAGCTTTTCAAATGACCTTTGGCATTCACCTTATATGACTCTTCAATCCTCATATAAAATGACATCAAACTTTCACGACCCTTCATATCCTTGCATTTGAAAACTTACATGGTGACCCTTCATAAGCAAATGCATCCTTTCCTCTTTTGTCTCTATCTTGGTGACCTTTCAAATATCTTAAGGTGACTCTTCATGAAAAAATGTGTCATACCCTATTTTGTCTTCACTTGGTGACTTTTAGAATTCTTCAAGATGACCCTTCATAGGAAAATGCATCCCATTCCTCTTTTTTATTTACCACGTGACTCTTTGACTTGTTCATAGGCCCTCTTTTGACATTTATACAACCAAAAATATATTTGTTAATATTAAATAAATATCAACACATATTAACCAAGATATGAATATTAAAAACACCATTAAATGTTATAGAGCCTTTATCACCAATAACGCTAGACATTTGATATCAATGACAATATTTCTAAGAAGTAAAGACTACTTTCACCACCAAATAAGACATGCATATGTACTAAAAGATGCCTTTTGACTTATCAAATGTTGGGGCAACTTTCCAAAGAGCCATGGATATGGCTTTGTAAGGGCTACTAAATCAAATGGTGCTAGTTTACTTGGATGACATCACATTTTTCTCCAAAGATGCCAACAAACATGTGGACCACTTGAGATTGGTCTTTGAGAGATGTAGAGAGTATGAGATCTCTTTGAATCCCAAGAATTATATTTTTGTCATGCATGAAGGTAAGTTATTGGGTCACATTGTCTCAAAATAAGGATTAGTTATTGATCCTTATAGAATAAGTTCTATATTGACCTTATCCTTACCCAAGCATAAAAAGGGGCTCTAAATTTTTCTTGGGAAAATAAACTTGATCAAACACATCACTACCATGTTGAAGAAGAACCAAGTGTTCACTTGGTCAAATGAAGGTAAATCAGTATTCGAGGCTATCAAGTAAGCCATTGCCTAAGCATCTACACTCATGAATCCTATTTTCTCAAGAGATTTTATATTATATGCCTTTGTCAATATCGATAATATATCAGTTATGTTGATGCAAAATAATGGTGAAGGACTTGAGCAGCTAATAGCATTTTTCAATCAAGGACTTGAGGGGTATGAGGTGAGATATACTTTCATAGAGAAGCAAGTCCTTGCAGTGATAAGAAGTCTTAAAAAGTTTAGTCCAATGCTCTCTAATAGAAAAATCTATCTGATGGTGTCTCATTCTGGAGTGAGAGACTTTGTTCTTAACAAACACTTGAATGAAAAGAGGATTGGTTGCATTACTAAGGTCATGGAGTATGACATGGAGATCAAAGTCACTAAGATAGTAAGAGGTAAAAGCTTGTGTGAGCATATGGGTGATGACCTTCATGAAGATAAAGAGGTTATCTTGGTAACATCAGATAACTCACAAACATATGTACCTCCACCTCACACTAATTAGCTCCAAATATGAAACATTTTCTAATAACATTTGAGTGCCCTCAGGGTCTAGATAAGGAAAAATGAAGGTATTTCAGACTTCAATCTATACCTTATGCATTAGTAGATGGTGTTATTTTTAGAAGAGACATAGATTTGGTACTCTTTAGGTACATAGATAATGACCATGTGACCAAGATTTTGGAATAATTCTATGATGGCCATGTAGGAGGTCATTTTGTACTTAAAACCATAGTAGAAAATATAATGGGGATTGGTTATTATTGTCCTAATCTCTTTAAAGATGTATATGCATGGATAAGAAAGTGTCAAAAGTGTGTTTTCTTTATGGGTAAACAAAGATTGGCAACCTTTTCTCTCAACCCAATTCAGGTAGAGCAACCCTTCATGTAATGGGGACTAAATTTCATAAGAATGATCAGCCCTCCATCAAGTGTAGGACATAGATGGGTGCTTACTACAACTGACTATTTCATCAGGTGGGTGAAAGCCATTGCATTGAAAGAAGCTAATGAAAGTCCAATCCTAGACTTTTATGACAGCATTGTGACCAAGTTTGATGTTTCATCCACTATCATTTTTGATAATGCATCAGTATTCTTCAATCTGAAAATGAGTGAATAGGCTCTCAAGATGGGCATCTATCTCAGCACCTATTCCAACTATTATACTAAAATAAATGGACTAGTTGAGTCCATAAATAAAAAATTGCTAAGAATCATCAAGAGAACTATAGAAGAGAACCAAAGGACATGGCACACTAAACTAAAGACAGCCTTGTGGGCTAATAAGGCGACTCCTAAAGCTACCATTGGCGATTCTCCATATGTCTTAGTATATGGAATGGAGGCCAGGTTGCCCATTTCTCTTGAGTTATCTACGTTAGAATTAACCCATCAGTTGGAGTTAATGGAAGATGAGCCCATGTATGTGAGACTGGTAGAACTCATGGAGCTTGAAAAAATGAGAGACCTTACAATGAAAACACTAGAGTTACACCAAGCTCAAGTCAAGAAAGCCTTTGACAAGAAAGCCATAGAAAGAGACTTAAAGGAAGGGGATCTAGTCCTTAAGTGGGATTCAAATAAGGCCAAGCCAGATAACCATACCAAATTTGATAGCTTGTGGAGTGGTCCTTATTTGATCTATGGATGCAAACAACATAATGATTTTCAACTGGCCCAACTAAATAGAGAGATACTACCCATCCCATTCAATGGGATTCATCTAAAGCCTTGTTGTTAGAAGAGTTTATAGCCATTGTATATATTGGACATTTTATATAGTTTTTCATGTTTTCTTCCAAGTGCCTTGTGCACTTTCTTTTTCAACTGTGTTTCCTTTCCCTAATTACCTTGGGCATAGTATTTGTTTTGTTCTTATTGTCCTTGTTGCTTTAAGAAGAGGTTCCAAAAAGGGTCAGTCTTGTATCTAGTTTTAGATCAGCTCAGTTATAAAGGCTAATGACTTCATGCCCAATGGACTAGACAAGGCAACATGGTCTAGGTTTTATTGTATCAACAAGCATGCAACCCCTGTGAGCCACCAAAGACGTTGGCCTTTTTTGGCCCACATATAAAGCTCTTGTATGGTTTGATGAAGCAGTAGATCAAAGGCTTCGAAATGGATCCAACATTTACAAATAGAGAGGATCTAAGCAAGGTTTTCTAAGGATTCAGCAATAGTTTTCAAGGATAAGCCTGCAAGCAAAAGCTAAGTGCAAAATCTCTTATTTAACTAAGTCTTTACTTGTTTATTCTTTCAGACTTTGAGAGGACTAAGTGTTTCTTTTCTTTTGGGACCTTTTTTGGCTAAGTGTTGAATTTTTCAGACAAGTTGTCTGAGATAAAGTTTTTGAAGGGATAATTCTTTCAAACAAAATATTTGAAGCAAAAAACAAAGACCTTTTCTTTCAATAAAATTGTCTAGAACAATTTTTTGAAGGGTAACTCTTCAATAAAATGGTTCTTTTTAGAATTCTTGAAAGAATTATTCTATAGCAAAGTGCCCTTTACACTTTTTCCAAAGGTTATTTTTTCAAGAAAATGACCCACTTCAAAGTTTTTGAAGGGTACTTTATTTCAGGAAGTGGACCTAATAGAGTTTCTGAAGGATCATTTTAAAGAGGAGAGGGGCCATTCTAAGGAAAAATTCTTTCAAACTTTTTATTTGAAATGAAGATCCTAAGAAAATTACTCAAAGGCAGAGACAAAGCAACCAATTTCCTTTGGAAAAAGTGCTCCGCACAAAGGCTGAAAGAATTTCCTAAAAGACACATTTCCTTCTGGAAAATTGTTTGAGACAATTTTTTTGAAGGTAGATTTCTTTCAAAAAATTTGTCCCGAAGAAAAAGACCTTTTCAAAAAAGCCAAAGGAAAAAATTCCAAAGAAATTCCTTCAGAAAGAATTCCTTCAAGAAGTGTCGAAACAAAAATTTGAAGGGCACTTTTCTTGGTGAAAAGGGGACCTTTTTCAAGTGTCAAAGCGTAATTTCAAAGCAAAGGGCCAAAACATTTGTCCAAAAGGTCTTTTCCAAAAAGCTAACAATTCATTTCTAAAGGGAAAGGACATTTACAAAAGTTTCAAAGGGTATTTTCCCTTTGGAAAGGGGTATTTTCAAAGTAGTTGAAAGATATTTTGCCTTCAAAAAGGGTACTTCTCCAAAGGACTTTTCAAAATCTAAAGGGTCATTCTAGAAAGTTTGAAGTATAATTCCTTTGAGAAAAAAGTCCATGGAAATTGTTCAAGCAAATTTTTTGAAAGAAGGCTCGAAAGAAAAAGGTATGTAGGAAAGTGTCCAAAGGAAACATGACGTTTGCACCAGTGTCAAAGTTCAAGCTCATAAAATAACCATTTGGATTCAAATATCTCATGATGGGCCCATAAATGTCAAAATCTAAACCCTTGTAAGTAGCCGTTTGGATTTGTATAGACTTACATTGACATAATAGATACATGAAAACCAATGTCCTTAGATTGATTTTTCACCTATAGGAAAGATTTGATCCAAGTTTTAAGGCAAGAGTTGGTAGGTGCAATTAATGGAGAGGGCTTCATCCTTTGACATGGCCATCATCTTTGAAAAATAGTCGCTCAATGCAAAAGTAGCATGGTTCGGTCCAGATTCAAATTTATGGGAATTTTATCCTTATACGTGCAAGACAAGTGAAAGATGGCATGGGAATGAAAGGTGAAGATCAGGGGATTATAAAAGGTAGCTCGAGCATTAAAGACATTATTAGAGAAGTTCTTGTCTTCTAACATGTTTGCTAATCAATGAAGGGCTTGAGGAGATTTGTGATGATTTTAGATGGTTCATTTCATGGTCAAAGTAGTTACACACTCTGAATGCAAAAGAGTTCAAGGACATAGTGGTGGTTGTAGCCATTTATGACCCCTCTCTCTATTTTTTCATGCAATCCCCCTCTTCTCTCATCCCTTTTTGCTATATATACAGGATTTTGAGCCTAAAAAGAGATCCCTCAACTAGTGATAGAGTTACTCTGTCAAAATCACCTTGTAAACACTCTCTTGAAGCAATAAGATAAACTTTCTTAATTTTGATACCAATTGATGGGGAATCTAGAACAACACACATGTTCTGATCCCACTTGTTAGGATCTTGCTCCTCAAAAAGAGCACAATATGATTACCAAATACGAGCAATTAAACATGCAAAATTATCCAGAAGTAACAAGTAACTAGAATTCACAAATAGCACAGAATATGAGAGACAATACACAATCTTGTATTAATACTCATCCAGAAAGAAAATACAATAAAGAAGATGCCACCTCTTCTCCACACCTCTCAGAAGCTTCCCACACCTCAAGTGTTCAGTAATTTTCTTTAAGAGTTCACTCTCCTACCAAAAATGGTCCCAACACACAACTCACACACAGAATTGGTGTTCACCTCCAACCAGTCAGTAATAACCCTGTCAGTGCACAAATACTCAAAGTACTTCAAGTAGATCTCCCATAAGCTTGCAACAACTTGCAACTCAACAGACCTTACTTACACATGTAGATCTTCAAACGTGGCTTTGTACACCTGCTAACCAAGATCCTACAACTAAAAGAAATCTTTTTTTTGTCTTAATTACAATACATGCCAATGGGTCTATAAATAGATCCCAAACTTAAACAACAACTTAGACTTCTAATTTACAATAATTAGACACGCAACTCAAGACTCAAAAATAGCCTTTACATGTAAACACTCAGTTCAACGAACTAACTGTCCGTGCAATGAATAGTTCTGGAACTGCCACAGGCGACTGACGTTGGTCCCTGTCTGCCTGGAGGTGATCGATGTCGGTCGAACTCCTGCCGATGTCGATTGTCTTCAGTTCACACCTGTCGATGTCGGTTGCCTTCTACACTATACCCTGCCGATGCTGGTCTCCCTGGAACTCAGCAACCTCCTCCATGTTTGCAACAGTTGAAGCTTTTAGCTCCATAACTTAACAATCTCTCACTTAGAGATAAATAGCTACAACTGTACATGTACCTGTACATCATCTAGTTTGTTCCCTTGGCTTTGTATCCCTCTTCAAGATCACTCTTGAAGACCAACCACCACAAATCTTGTGGTGCACCTCCTGTCATCCAAATCACCTGCCACATCCGCATCTACAAACCATGTAGAAAAAACTTGACCTTGCATAGCATGTCGACCTACTGCTGGTCCCTCTAAGAATCCACTGAACTGCCCTCCAGTGCTTCTTTCTCAGATTGGCTCCAAACTTTCTGACAACTCTCACTGCTTGAAAAAACTCAGGTTTAATACACATGTACTCAACCTCATTATGTGAATCAAGACCCTGTTCTGTGAACTGTCTAACCATCGGTGTGCTAACCGTTTTCACACAATCATCCTGAAACAAAGTCAACTTATGACCTTTCATGTCCCTAAAACACACTCATGCTAAAAAATCTTGCTGCTCCTAGATTCTTCATGACATACTTTTGAACTAGCTTTACCTTTAGTTCAGCAACTCCCTGTATGTGCAACCCTGCAACAAGCACACAATATAGCAACAGGATAATGTAGTTAATATTATCCAACCTGATAAAGAGAAACACAATGGTCAAACCTCCATTGTCCTGCAGCTTATTCAAGACCATATACCCTGGCCTTCTGTCTCACATGTCCATTCTCGCTCTTCTTTATCTTGAACATCCATTCATCTCTCAGTGCTTCCTTCCAGCTGGCAACTCCACCCAAAACTCCCGTTTGGTTCTTCTCTAAGGAATCACATCTTTCATCCATGTCAAGATCCCACTGTTTCCTAGATCTACCTATTCTGCTTCTTTAACAACTTTCTGGTTTTTTACCATCAGTGAGCAACAAGGAGTATAAAGAAGGGAAATAACGAATTTGATGCTTACTTACCCTTTAAGTCCTCCATATGGGTGCTTAAGACTCCTTGACAGCTTACTGTCTGCCCAAAATCCATCTCAGTGACCGATGCCGATCACATCTCAGTATGCATCCGATCGACATCGATTCCATGCGACTGCCTCATTGTCAACGTCAGTTTTCCCTAACCAACGCCAGTGTCTATATGTCCCTAAGTCATCGACGTCAGGCTGCACATAGCCGACGTCGGTCCATGTCTGGACGTCGACGTTAATTTTCTAATCGACGTCGGTCTCTGTGTTTTGCTCGTGAGAAATGACTTTTACCTGCGAGCTCCTTTTGGATCAAACCCTTGTCCAAATCACCCTTTCTCTACTCAGAATTCTTTAGCCCCTTCCATTGATCTCTATCCATTACTTTCTCCTTGAAAACCAAGACTTTTTTGTTCTTATCACGAACATCAGATTCTTCAAGAAACGTTACCTTCTTCTTCTGCATACAGAAATACCGATTCATACTTTTCAAATCTGAAAGTATACCCTTTGACTCAAGAACATGCATCTCTTTCTTATTCATGTGACCAAGCCTATTAAGCCACATCTTCGAATCTACAGCTGAAGTAGTTAACCCAAAAAGAGAATCAGTAATACAAGTAGATAGATAAAGCGTACCTACTTTCTTACCTCTTGCTACAATAAGTGCACCCTTGGTAACCTTCCAAGAGTCCGCTGTGAGAGTTACTATGCAACCCTTATCACCCAAACTTTTAACAAAAATCAAATTCTGCTCCAAAACTGGGATATGCATGACCTCTTTCAACACCCATGTGTTCCCTGTATACAATTTCAGCTTCACTTTCCCTTTGCTAACCATTTGACAAGGCTTACCATCCCCTAAAAAAATTTCTCCAAAGTCTCCCTGGACATACTCATGAAAAAATTCTCTATTTGAAGATGCATGAAAAGAGGCACCAGAATCTAAAATCCAAGATTCTACTTTATCTAAGGAACATACCAAAACATCCTGTGCAACAACACTTGCAATAATACCTACAACACCTGCTTCTTCATGTCCTTCATGCTGATCTTCATCCGCCCTGCAATCTCTCTTTAAGTGCCCTTGTTTTTCACATTTTCAGCAGGTTATTCTGCCATACCTAGACTTGGATCTCCTGCCTATCTTTGACCTTGATCTCCCATGCTCTATCTTCTCTCTTTGTCTTCCCCTGTCTTCAACACTTAAAGCATTTCCTAATGATTCACCTGTGCTTTTCCTGCGAATCTCTTCATTCAAGATTACACTCACAACATCATCCACTTTTAATATTTTTAAAGCGGACGCAGTATTACTAACTACCATTACCAAATTCTTTCAACTTTCAGGTAATGAGCATAAGATTAAGAGAGCCTTAATTTCATCATCAAAAACAATATTGACTGAATTTAACTGGTTTACCAAACCATGGAAATCACTAAGATGACTATGTACAGATCCACCTTCTAACATTTGCAAATTAAATAATTGCTTCATAAGAAATACCTTATTCAAAGCTGAAAGTTTTTCATATAAATTTGCCAAAGATTTCATCAACTCTACCGTTGTCTTAACCTGTGATAAGTTGGAAATCACAGACGATGCAAGACTCAACCTTATAGATCCCAGAGCCTTCCGATCAAGAACCTCTCATTCTTCATCCTTCATATCCAGGGGCTTGCATGCAACCCCATCCAACGGTAAGTACAAATCTTTCTGATACAGATAATCTTCAATCTGCATCCTCCATAATTGATAATTCTTGCCATTAAACTTCTCCATTCGTAGTCTACTTTTTTCTGTCATTGCTCTACTCCCACTCAAATAGAAACCCCTGTGAGTAACCTGTAACCAAACACAAAACTTGTTCCCTGTAACCTTATCTCTGATACCACTTGTTGGAAAATACGAAAGCACAATTGATTACCATATACAAGCAACTGAATATGTGGAATTAAATCAGAATCACAAGTAACTAAAATTCAAAAATAACACAGAATATGAGAGACAATACACAACTTGTATTAATACTCATCCAAAAAAGAATACAATAAATAAGATGCCACTTCTTCTTCACACCTCTCAGAGGCTTCCCACACCTCAAGTGTACAGTAATTCTCTTCTCAAAGCTCTCTCTCTTATGGTCCCAACACACAACTCAAACACAAAGTTGGTGTTCACCTCTAACCAGTCAGTATCCACTACTGTCAGTACACCAGTGCTCCACGCACTCTACAAGTGCTCCATGCACTATAAGTACACAAACGTATTTCAAGTAGATCTCCCCTGAACTTGCAACAACTTGTAACTCAACAGACCTTATTTTAGAAAGAACTACCTTGCCTTCCTCTTTGCTCAATAATTGAGTACACACCGTACTCCAAGTAAATCTCTCCTGATCTTGCTCCCTATTGTGTTGTTGTCCTCTCTGATCTTGCACTCCTACAAATCAATCTGGTTCTGCACACCTACAAACCTAGACCTTGCACACACAAACCCCTGCAGATCAATGATCTTACTTACCATGCAGATCTCCTAACGTAGCCATGCACATCTATTGACCAAGATCTTACACACCTGAAGAACCCTTTTGATTATTCAAAACCAGCACCACACTTGGCACTCCTATAGAACTAGGAGGAACACCCTTGCTCACTTCACACACAGAAGGAGCTAACTTTGCTCAACTCAAACTAGCACAAACTATAATACAGCCCATGAGTCTATTATATAGATCTCATGCAAACAATAATTAGATCTGCAGCTCAAAACTAAAATTAGCTTTTTTCATGCAAACACTGGGTTCGTTAACGAACTATCTGTAAAACTCACAGTTCAAACCGCATAGGCGATCGACGTCAGTCTCTGTCTACCTGGATGTGATTGACGTCGGCCAACTTCTGACCGTTGTCAGTTACTTCATGTCTGTACCCTGCCGACGTCGGTTGGCCTGACTGACGCCAGCGACTGTGACAACAGCATCCTCCTCCATGTCTACATCCATGTGAAGCTTTTAGCTCTACAACCTAACATAAACACTCTCTTGAAGCAATAAGATAAACTGTCTTAATTTTGATTTGAAGTCAAGTATACATTATTGGTGTTTAACTTATAGATGTATGTCCCTTTTCATCATCTATAGATTCTCTATGTATCTTGATTTAATTTTTTTGGTTCCTTGCAGGTTGTGTGAAGTGTTAGACATTGGTGCCTTTTTTGAAGTGTCACAAGTTTATAGTGTCTCATACAGACCTATTTCTTTCTATCTTTCAAATTACAAAGTTTTCCTTCGACCTCCACACAAAATAATTATGCTTGTGGCCTTGAGATAGGATCAGATTAGTCTGTGTCTTAGTTAGTTTCATTAGTAGTTAAGGTTTCTAGGATGAAAGTGGATCATTTCATATTTTGGTGCATCTCCATCCTTAGCTTAGATTTCCCTTTCATATTATCCTTCTCTCCCTTTTTCTCAGTCAGTATTAGATTTTAGTGTGGGAAACAAGTCAAAATGAAGCACCTGAGAAGCTAGCCTCAATAAAAAATTTAGAGGTTTAACCTCACTACAGGATATCCACAGCTCCAGTTTATTCCAATATTGTAGTTGGGAGTGAGAGACCCTAAAAAACTCTCCCACAAGGGTGCAATTCTAGCCTACAATAGTTATTCTACCACACATGTAAAACATGAGGAGGAACATGCCATGTACAATTTCAACTTATCCAACCATGATGAAAATGATGTAAAAGATCCAAAGTAAGGTTTAGAGCTCTCACAAATTCAAAACTAACCAAAAAAATTAGAAACATTCAAAAATTAAAAAAATATATTCATCATATACATATTCTATTGGCTCCTTGGCATATATGTGTTAGTTACATGTTGATGGATAGTATATCAATTACTTCTACATACATGTGTTTCATGCTTCTATTTGAATGTGATATAAGCATACATAATACATGATCTATGCACTTTTGGATCTTGGGTTTTCCCTATACTCATGTCATTGGGACATTGAGGGCATCCACGTCTAATTATGATACATCCAAGTTATATCATTATATGGTCACTTTATATTATCATGTTTGAGTTAATATGTACTTACACAAACCTTTATCCATGCTTATATATTTTACTTGATATGCTATGTACTTGACATTTTTTGTTAACAAATTTGATCATGGACTACTATAATATGTTTATGTCAATTAATTATGCTTTCATTTATGAACTTTTTTAGTGTTTTATCTTGTTATTGTCTTGTTTATTGAGAATTTGAATATGTTCCATTGTTTGCAGTCCCTGTGCCTTTGTTTGCTTATTTGACATTTTAATATGTCATTGCTTGTTGTATACATTTGAATATGTCACTCTTGCTTTTATAAATATTTGACTAATTCATGTTCATTTGATTGTGTGGCATTTAAACATGCTCCTTGCTCGCAGTCTTCTTAGACCATTGTCTTTTAACTTACTTTTGAATGTTATTATATGTGTGTTCGATTGTTTATTGAATTTATATTGTTACTATCTATATGTTTTCATGATCTTTATCATGCATCTTAGGACTTGATGTGATTGCATTATGGTGCTTTAATGATACATCTACCTAGACATGTTCTCTTCTATGCTAGATGGTTCATCCATAATTATATAGTTATCTTATTTTTTGAGGTGAGGTACCTACCAGTTTCTATCTTATCTCACCTCAAAGCGGGGGGTGGGGGTCAGGGGGCAGTGGTATATCAGTGTGGGCATGCCATATAAACATGGCTTCCACTCATTCAAAGTTTACAGATTAAGTGGGGGCATGTTTTAGAAACATGTTCTTCACACTTACTCAGTATTCATCATCCTTAGATTATGGTGGGGGCATGTTTTCGAAACATGTCCTCCAATTAAAACTTATATCAGTTTTTAATTTTAGATTATAGTGGGGACATGTTTTGGAAGCATGTTCATAATTTTAAATTGGTCAAATTGCATAATTATATGATTCAGATACACATTTATGGTATAATTTAATACATGGTACCATTATTATACACAGTTTTAGCATGAGACATATCTAAGGTGTATATTCTATGCAATATGTGCCTAATATTACAAAATCAAAATATTTTTAGGTTACAAACACTTTCAAGGACTGCCATCACCCACCAAGTTGGATTTTTATGGACTATATTGATCCAATCTATTGTAGTAGTTGGTTCATTTTTTGGTATGGTTGAAGTGATTAAATCACTCAATCTTGCCAATTTTGTAGGTTCTACTTGATTATATCATCCAACCTCACCAATTTGATAGTTTGATTTGACTTGGTTCACCTACATTCACCAAGTTATAAGTATGATTGGATTGCATGGTTGAGATAGTCTCAATTGCCAGGTGGCAATCCACCTTTTCTCCAATGTTAGGGGCATGGGCCTTCTTATATCTCTCTCTATCTCTTTAGATATATGCACTTTCCAAATTTATATTTTCCCTTGTCTTATATTTTCCTTTGTTTACTATTTCAAATGCAAAGGGAGGAAGCAGACAAAGGAAATAGTTGATCTATCTTTAGAAAACTCCACCTAATATGAGTGTTTCCTAAATAACCCAAAAAACCCTCAGACCAATGTAGTTCTCCCTCATTAGTGTATGTGTGCAATTGTGGAATGTAAGATTACATTCTCTTTCATCAATGATTACCCTTGACACAAGCATGTAAATGATGTATTCAGATTTTCAACTTGAAATTAAGTTAGTTTTTATAACTAGATATATTCATCGTTAACCTATAATAGTACCCTTGCTTATATATAATGCTTGAATTAAAATTTGAGGGCTTACTACGCACAAGGGAACAAAATCAAAAATACCAACAGTCATAAAGATATTTGATGGCATAAAAGCTTTAAAAGCTTTTACAAGTTATGCCTGGATAAGCTTGTATTACCCAAATCGGGTCATAGTACAACCTTGTCTGTTAAGTGTGGCCTTGTCCATAAACCACAAGACAAAAAGGTAAAGACATATAATGGAATTAGGGATCCCCGACGTAGGTTTGAGAATATGATATAGAAATATATAAGTTAATAAAATATTTTAACAAGATATACGAGTCTAATACCTGAAACAAAATATGCCAATAAGCCATTCGTTCATCATCAATATTTCTAATACGCAAAATTATGCAAAATGTGTGTTTTAAATAAGTTTGTGTCAAATTTGAGTGTCTACAATACCAAGATATTATTGGTGTATTTTTGAACGACCTTGAGCTTGGTATTTATATTTTTTATTATTTGTCTCCCAACTCTATAGGATCTAAAGTGCTTAGAGAATCAATTTTTCCTCCTTTATTATTGAGGTATTCGATGTTATCTCCTATTTTTTCTCTTCCCAAATGTCCCATATTCCTCAATCCTATAATGTTAGGTTTTATGCCTTACAAAAATGAGATCCTCCACAAACTTTGTCATTATATTTTTCCATAGATGTAGCTATTACATGCATAAAAGTTATAAATTACATGATGGAGTTATAGTTAGAGCTAAAGTTAAAGTATGCACATACACACTAACCTTTGCATCCACTATAGACACCTAACTTTGGTGCAAAGCTCATTATTTCAATGATTTTAGTTTAACCTTATGTATATGGTTCATCAACTTGAGTTAGTCACTTATTGGCACATTTCTCATATTCTTTTATTTCTTTTTATTCTCCATGCAACCATATGTTTCGTTTATTCTTTTGTTTTCTTTATTTTCTTTGTTTATTACCTTTTGGGATCCACTCCTTTCTCTTTCCCTCCTTTATTTCTCCTTCCTCTACTCTTCTACCACTATTTTTCCTTGGGATGACATTGACAATGTCAACAAACTTGCCTGAAGCAAGATTAATGAGCGATAAATCATGTCCTTTGTGTTTTCTTATGGGCCATTTTCCCTTCCCTTCTCTTTTTTGCTTGTCTCAACTTTTTTTTCCCACTCTTTGCATTGGCTCATGTACCAATAGCTCCCTAACTTTAAATTGAAAAGGCTATATATACAAGACTCCTAAATCTATTCAATCATCAAGTTTCCTACAATTTTCTACAAGCTTTCAAGTACATTTCTATTTTTTCCAAAGGGAAATTCAATCTAGGCACACTCTAAATGATTTATTTCTACTCATAATCATTGAATTTAAGTTTATTACATCTTGTACCAAAATAAGGATAGGTGAATTAGTTACATATCCACATAATAATATGAGTATAAAGCTCTCACTTGATTTATCCATTTACACTTCAAAATAACTGCATAAGATATTATTCTAGCATGTGCGATACATGTATACAACCCCCTTTTAGTTTCCCAACCTAAATGCTTATTTCATTATATTTTAATCTAACATATTCTAGAAAGCTAGGTCAAATACATTTAAGAATAAAATCATGGATTTATATCCACCAATTTGGTAAAGCATGGGTAAAGGTAGGCACAAAATTTAAAGATAAGCCTATGTAGAAAAATATACAACTCATAAAGTTGCACAGGACATGCATGACATTGTAGGACATGATCATCTATCAAAATAGGTGACTAAAAATCCTACCCGAGGCAAGAATGGTGTGGGTAGTGATCCTGGCTTAGTCTATTTAAAAGCTCAAATTTCACACAGAGGATCATATAAGGTTGCATAGTCGATATCTCCATTCAAAAACTAATAATTTTATCAAGGGGTGATTGTTCCTTAACGTTTATACTTTCTTTACTTAGTTTAGCATGTATTTAATTTTCCATTATTTTTTATACTTCATATTGGTGGCCATGAGGTAGATTAAGGACTTCTTAGAGTTCATATTACTTATCTTCTTCATGCATATGTTTTAGTTGATTGTGCACATAATCCACTTTTATCCAAAATATACTTGGTGTATCACAATCTAGTTACACTCAACAAGTTTTTGCACCCTCTTGTCCCTTAGGGATTTTTATTTTCATATATTTTTTGATTTTAGGGTTACATTCCCCTTTCCACTCTTATGATTTCATTTTATTTGTCTGTAGCTTTACTTTGTTAGGATCATGGTTCATATTAATGAAATGGAAATAAATGCTTTATATTTGTTGGATTCTAAATTGAACAATGTGAATGTTTCAAATTATGAAAGGATTATTCAAATGAATTTCCAATCTTTGAAAACATATTTTTTTGAAAATCTTGGTCTTCTTGTTGAAATTATACATATGGTTAAAGATGCAATTGTACGTGCCCCTAGGGATTGTGATTGTGTGCCTACATATTCTATTATTTGTGACAAGTGTTTGGCTTCAATATCCATGAGAAATAGCATTCATATGGCTACTATCAATGTTAGTATTTAACATTCAAACAAACCCCTTAGCGACCTTATTGAATCCTCTTGGGATATCATAGCCATAATGCATTCAATAGGGACATTAAAATAAAAAGTACATGATTTACTTTATAATCTATTAGTTCTTTTTAAGATCTATAACTCATCTTTCCCTCATGATTTTATAATTCTTAAATTTACATTATTTGATGGATTAGGTGACCCTTATTTTCACCTTAAACACTTTGTTCTTTCTTTTTGAAAATATAAATTCAGTGATAAAATATTCCTTAAAACATTCCATATGAGCTTAATAAATCATTATTTTGATCAGTTCCACAGACTTCTTAGTGGATCTTTGCACACATAACTTGAAATGGAAAATATCATTCTATCATGATATATCCTTAATAAGGGATCACATACGACTTTTGAGTTTCACCCATCTCTTCACAAAGGAGAATCTGAGATTTTTCATGACTATATTTTGTGATTAAGGCTAGTATGTACCATTTTATTTATCAACATACAAATTTAGAAATATAATATATTTTTATAGATGTTTCATCTTTCCTCTCAAATATAATTTTCTTTATCATACATGTCAACCATTCTTACATCTTTGCTTTGAGACTATTTCACTAGAAACGGATATTGCATATGTTAAAGAGGTTGATCGTACTAATAACCCTATTATTCATAGTTCTCAAACTAAATTCCATATGTCACAAAATAATCCATCTTCACCATGGGCTAAAAAAAGACTCTATAATAAGTCCAAGTTTTTTTCCTGGTGCTTCACATTAATAACCTAAGTTCAATGATTTTCCAACTATAAGGTTGATGAAAATGCTATAATTGAAGTTATTTTTGCTTCGTCCTATTTTTAGTGCATACATTGCTCCAACCATATTTAGATCGGGATACTATTATAGTATCATAAAACATATGGACATTCAAATAATAGGTGTTATGCTTTGAAAACTTGAATCATGTATCTTAATGAAAAAAGGTAACATTGAGCTTCACTCACATTCTAATGATACTAAGAATTTTCGTAGAGAGGATAAACCTATTATGCCATGTCATAAATAAGAGTTTCGTAAATAATAGTCTCCAAAATAATGCTCATGTAAATAATATTTTCTTGAATAAGAGTCTCCTAAATAAGAGTTCCCTAAAAAATCATAAGTAATATTTACGTAAGAAATTTATGCCTAATAAGATAGCTCACAAGCAACACATCCCTAAGAATACTAATGACCCAAACAAGGTTTATAATCCACCAACCAACACTTGTGTTTCAACTATAAAACCTTTGATCATTAATGCATACATATATGGAAAACCATGCAATAATTTTATGGTTGATGACACTATTCAAGTCAATATATGTAATACTACTTTTCTTAAATATCTTGGATATGACATTGAACATTTAACTAAGAGCATTTTTTCTACATATATCACAATGGGATACATTAAGTTGCCTATATCTCTTGGTCCAAAGGCATGTATTACTACTTTAAATGTTCAGCGCACTTTACTTAAGTACAATGTTGTGTTGGGAATTCCTTGGGTAAACTAAATGGAAACAACACTAGATGAGACTCATGACCATAGTACATTTTGATTTCCAAGGTAATAATATTTTCATTTCAAGAGATAGAACTAAAAGTGAAGAAGAACACCCCCATGTGGATAAAGTTATATCTTGAGAATCGATACCTAGGTAAACACCTAATACCTCTAAGCATGTTTTCATGCTTGATTATTTTCATTTAATTCTTTCCTCTATTTTTATAAATAAATATTTAAAAACAAATAAAAGATATGTTATGAAATAACCAAAATAACTTGACTTATCATCCCCTAGTACTCCATTTCCTATAGAGGATGATTTTGATTATAATTATATATAACAATGCATGGGATTTGATGATGATGATATGTTTGATAAGGATCAATCACCTATTTATACTATGATTTGAATGCATCTGTGTTCAATGGTTTTATACTTTGATGAGTCGACTTGGTAGCATATTATTGGATAGTTGATATTATGAAGACTTCCATTATGTAGCAAATTTGAAATAATAAATTATGGATTAATAATGTTATTTTTTTGTTGGACTGATGTTTCTAACACAATATGTGTGTCCATCTTCAGGGTAGAAATGGAATGAATGCTTGATTTTTAAAACAAAAAACCCCCACTTATAAATAGTAATGATGAAGAGTGCAAAGGGGGTAGTCAACATTCATCCTCCAATAAAATAAAAGATAAAATTTAATACAAATCCATCAAGAAAGAATAGGAAAAACATAGAATCATACTTCTTTACCCACCAATTGATCTATCATGATTTATTTTTAAATTTATAATAGGGCTCCAAGACTCCCTAAAGCATAGCCCATTGTCTCTTTTTAGGTTTTTTGGTCTTTTTTCTATTTCAATAGTTTCACAAACCTTTATTTTCCAATACTCCTCTTCTTTTGCTACAATATTGGGTTGATATAAACAAATATAGTGATTCATTAGATTTAAGTACTCTGCAAGGGCATAATTCTCAAGCTGAGAATAATTAATGTCTCTTGAATGCTCTTTGAGCCTAGTTTGTAGTGACCTGCCTATTTCTCTAATGTAAGACACACCAGATAAGCATGGAAATTCGTAAATGTATTTTCGAGTATTGGGATCCATGGCATCTTTAACAAAGTCTAGATAAGTTTTAATAGTGTTATGTAGCTTGAAAACAGTTTTTATATCAACTTTACTCATGATTATTGAAACTAATCCTCAATTTTCTTTAACATATGGAATGGTGATCCTAGGATCATCTAAATTTGAGTCATTATCTCTGTCTTTGAGTGCTCATTTTTTGAAAAACTTTTTTAATTTCCCAGTGCTTATAATCATTATCTATTAAAGCTTTTGTTAGGTAATCTTTCTCTTTTTTGAAGTTTATCTGGATGTGAAATCGTAAGAGCCCTTGAAGCCAAAGAGTAAAGGATGGAAACTTTATGATGTGGATGATGGTGTGAATTGGCTTGAAGATAATGATTGGTGTGGGTTTTCTTTCTATATACTTGATGCAATAAAGTGTTATCTAGTCTTTTTGAAATTAGGACATCAAGGATTGGTAAATTGTTGTCCTCTTTTTTTTCCATAGTAAATTGTATTTGGTTGGACCTCCAATTTAAATGTACCAAGAATTTGTCAAGTTCACCTTACCATGGGACCATTTTGCATTGGTGTTATCTACAAATTTATTCCACCACTTAGGCTTTATGGGTAGATATTAAGGACCTAATATTCAAAATGGTCCATGAATAAATTTACAACTATGGGTCACAATGGTGAGCCCATTGCTACTCCCTTTGTTTGTTCATAAAAATCTCCTCTGAAAGTGAAGAAAGTGGATCTCAATCATAATTATACTAAATCCATTATTTTGGAGTCTATAATCCCATGAATGATACCTATTGTTTCATTGAGATGTATCTTTGTCAATAGAGACACCACATCAACACTAACCAAAATATCATTTTTATTCACCCTTCTTTCTTTGATTTTACAAACACAATTTCTGAATTCTTTGTAAAATAAGATGAATTTCCCACTAAATGCCTTAATATTTTGGGCATGTATTTTGTAAGATTGTAAGTGGATGCATTTCTAGTATTAACAATCGGTCTTACGGGTATACCATCCTTGTGAATCTAGGGTTAATTGGAGCGCATGGAATTATCCACTCTTTATCTTTATTACTCATGGAGGAATTCGTTATGGCTTTAATTACATATTTTACAATTTTTTTGTATGTATTTCTCATGATTTTTTTATGGCTTCCACTCATGCTTAAATTCTCCCACATTTTTGCAACATAATTTATTTTATCTAAAAGAACCGTAGTATTGCCTTTATTCTCTTTAAGAATGATAATGTATTTACTGTCCCTTAGTCTTCTAAGTCCTAGTTTTTCCTCTTTTGAGATATTAGATTTAGGAGGATTAGCCTTTTTAAATGCAAGAGAGCATTCCAATCTCACTTCTTCTACAATATCTGCATCTAGATTTTGTACACCAACCTCAATTCATCTGATAAAATCCTCACGAGGAATTTTTGAAGGGGCCACCAAAAAGCCAAGACCATAGCTTAAGATATTTTTGGAAAGATCATCCAGGGAGATGGAAGATAAGGGCATTATTGTTAATCATTTTTTATATGTTCTATTCTATCAGCGTATTTATTAGAGGCTGAGTAGTGGCATGACATGTCGTAATAGTCCTCGGTCTCAAATTGTAACTATTTTGAATGTGGAAACCAGAAGTTGGTAAATTTGTGCCACCTCCCACTAGTTTAATATTATCCTCTATCTCATTGGCTGCTTCATACTACAAAATTATAGTAATTATTGTGCCATTACTGGGCTCTAAGGACTGTGTAATAACTTTTGCACCCACATAAACACTTTCGTCAATTGCTCAAAAACTATTGTTATTCCAACGTGGTTGGAATGTTCCATGAACAGAGATATAGACCTGAAACAAAAATATGCGCACACATATTATGTCTGAAACGTCGATCCAAAAAAAAATAAACATGATGAATCTATAAGCTATTCTTTCAAATTATTGGATAGTGTTTGTGCCTACTTACCCCAATATTCAATGCACACATTTTATTAAAAGGTATGTGATTTCAATATGTTAATTACATCACATTTTTATTATACAAAAAATGCTTTAATCACTTGATTATTTCAAATCATATGCTCTTATTACTTAAGATATGTTAGTTCATACACTTGAAAAAATAAAATGCAAAAACATATAAATAAAAGATACAGATACATATTAAATACATAACACAAAAATCATCACATATAAATCTTGAAACATTTACATATATAGTATAAAATTTAGGTCATATGACCTATATAACTCAAGCATCTAATCACCTTCTTTGAGGCGAGGTAGGGTGATCATCACTACTCTCCTTATTGGGCCTCACCATATGGCCACCCATAACACTACTCTCACCAACATCATATAGTCATACTCTAAAACCACTACCTATAGGGCCACTATGACCATTACATCCATTAGCTTCTGGCTCCATAAGTGCTCATGTGTAAGCTAACTTTCTCATGCATGTGTGTGTGTGTGTGTGTGAGAGAGAGAGAGAGAGAAAGTGATCATCTCCCAATCAGGAAATCTCTACAATGAATAGGGATACAAAAACTACCACGATATATGTAATTGTGTTTGTCGACCATGTTGATGTTGATGCTTACTATTGGGCCTGCTCGAGTCAGGCTTCCAAGTCCTCACCCCTATGCCTATCCACAAATAATTTAGCTCTCAACTAAGCCATGGGCTCAAACAAATGTGTATAGTCACCAGAAATGTATGAAACATTCTCAACTAGACCTGAAATCTTTAGGGTGTTGCGCATCAATACCCACATGATGTTATCAATCATGGAAATCTACATGGCCTATACTACAACATATATTAGTGGGAAATTTTTAGCACTCAATAGGATAAAATGATCTACAAAAACACAATAGATAATAAAAACATATAAATACATGTACTTATCGTGATCCATGGGTAAACTTATATGATGGAGGCCCATGCTAATCTAGATACATCACCCTTGGTGTCTGCTTCAATTACTACATTAGGCATAGGTCCATCACCTTATATAGGTTATTTTACATTGTCAATTCCTATGGTCCCTATGGACCGTCACTAGCAACATCACCTTTGTCACCGACACCAACATTTCCATCTACTATGGGAGAAAACACATGCTCCATGGCTCACCATATGATGTAATGTGTAGTAACTTCTACATCATCTAGACTGATATCCATAAAATGTGGACCATATATCTACCTAGAATCCACTCCCTATATACCTCAACATCTATGGGAGAACATGCCTTCCTCACTCACACCTGACATCTGAGGGACTACCTTCACACATGGTGTGATGGGGGTCAGTCCTTCTAAACACCAAACGACTTAGTAATCCTTTCATATTGAAACCATGCATGAATACTGTGGTGGAACCTAAATAAGAAACTAGCCCTCATGCAACGTAATATGTGTGTATCCTCTATCCACCCAGGGTGTAGTTGATATGGCCTACAAATGATGGTATCACTCTAAATTCTGTTGAATACCTATAATCTAGTCTGGTATATGGACCCATTGAGAAATATGGGGCTCAGCAAGGTCCCATATATAGAGAGTTAAACAATATGGTTGGATTACTACAATGTGCTCCTACACCCACACTTATATGATTATCCCAGAAACTAAGATTTTGTAGCCTCTCTCTATTGTGAATATTTAAATATCGCTTTATAGATGACCTAACATACATTGGCCCTAGCTATATTCTCATAGTCCTCCATGTCCTGTATAATGGGCCTCATGTTGTCCATCAGAGCACACCCACTAGCATAAATTATTGTAAACATAGCAGATAAAATACACAAATATTTCCACAAACCAGAGTAGTGCCTATCATGATATTATCTAACATCATATCATCATCAAATCTATCATGGACCCTAGGGTTTCTTTTATAATAATGTTTGGTCAAAAACCTCTTGCCTAAGATGACTATGCAATGTGAACCTCTCTACCTAATTTATCTTTTTTGGAAATAATGGAGTCTTATTCCTAATTTAAGTTAAGGGTCTGGATTAATAAATCAATAAATAATATTGCAATAATTACAGTCATGATTTGTATAAAATAATTGTCTTTTAAACCTTTCTAAAAAAAGCAATCTATAAGAAGAAATAATGACTTAGCTGGAAACAGGCTAAGATGACTGAAATAGGGTCTGAAACTAGTTGTGTAGGACTAGGACAATATCATAAATTAGAATCTGACTTTTTTTTGATGAAAAGATAGAAGCACCAAAATAGAACATTTGGGGTTCAGCGTTGTAGTCCATTCTTGCCACTATTGTCCAAACTAGTCACAGAGATCTAATCTTTCTAAGTTCTTTACGTTATTCTTGTGTGAGCCTGCTTGTGAAATCTTGAGTGTTGGATGTCAACAGAGCTCCTTGTAAATCTAATTCAATATTCAAACCTTAGATCTCCATTATGCTTGATAAAACTTGAGAGAGAGGGGGGGTTAGTGTGTGTAAGATGCACTGAACATGTGATAAACACCCCTTGTATGGGTACGCTGCCTACATACCAATACTTTGAAGAGGGATCAAGCCATATGTATTTCTCCCACCTAATGTGTTTTGTGTAATAGTGTGATGTAGATACAATAATGTCAAATTAAGAGTGCTTGAGGTAGTTAGGGATTGGTATGAGAGTTTGAATATGTTTTTAGTTGTGTTGGGTGACTGTATGTAGAGAATAAGAAAGTTTGTCTTAGTAGTTTGCTTGTATTCTTGTTTGCTATGTAAGATTTTTCACCTCCCTTTGTAAATGACCTTTGGATGGGCTTTTATAGGGAACTATTAGTCATGGGTTAGATGTATTTGCACTAAGATAACTTAATGAAGGATACAAACTGGATGAAATTCACCGTTTGGGCTCAAAATGTGATTGGATAAGAAAATCAAAAATGGGACACCCTAGAGTCTATCACTATAGTCTAGGTATGGCATTCTTATCCTACAAGTTCAAGACTTAAGGGATCAGGATTGGTCTAGGAAATAAATTTTGGCTAAAATATAATGATCATTTGGTAGGCTACAGATGACTGGCAATGAGCAAAAAGGTGTCTAGAATGGTCACTAGAGCATACAAAGATAACCTATGAATGGGATGTCACAAGTCACACTCAAGCTAACAATTTAGACATTTTATATGACTACATTTTTTCCCCTTTATTCTAGTGATGTAGAAAAGTGAAATACTTGGATTAAAAAAAAGTATCAAGCGTACATGAACTTATCTATAAGGGTGAAGCCCATGAAGATATGTGATGTTGAATGATGTTGGGTATGTGCTAAGTATGTGTTGGGTATGTGTTGGGTATATATTGTATCAAGAGTAATATCATGAATGGAGTTGAGTGCTCAATTCCCTGAGAGTGGCTTAAGAATGCAAAAGTTGACCCTTTTACTCCATTATCACCCACTAAATGAAGCTAAGTGATCTTGCACGTATTGATCGATGTTTAGACTATGTGTCCAATCCCTTTGAGTAGGTGTCTCAAGAATACAAAGGCTAGCTAGTCCATTGGCTCCATCATTGCCCACTATGTGAAGCTATGAACTATTACTGGTATGGATGTGTGTTGTATGAGATGGCTCTTGAATCCCATTAATGCTCTAAAATATGACAATGTGGTGTGGACAGCCAAATGTGTACTAGAATGTAGACCAATTTTAACCAATTTGAGAGGTGGAGATTTGACTTGTATGAAAGCCACTTTAAAACTAAGAACTAGGCTTATATGGAAGCCACTCAGGAATGATGCCAACAACCTATAGATAGAATAAGGCATGCAACTACTGAGAATACTTGGGTAATACAATCAACTAAAAAGAAAAGAAGGTAAGTGTGTCATGTACATTGCCCATAATCACTGATATTTGTAACATGGATTCTGATATAGAAGTTATACCAACTACCCAATCTAAAATTGGAAGCAATAGCCATCATACCATGCATGATTCCCCTATATCTAGATTCTCAAAGAAAAACTATACTGAAACTACCCAATTTGAACTAAATTGTAGCAGACAAAACTATAACTAAACTTATCTTTTTGCTTGTTTCTAGAAAATCTAGTTTTTTACTATTTGGATAGGAGCATAGAAAATAGGTCACTTTAGTGTCCGGCACTATAGTCTAAGTCTGGCACTCTTGTCTTTTGTTGATTCTGATCATTGTTCTATATTCATCACTATTTTTCTGGTCTATTATGCCTGGTTTGAATTTTGAATGTTATTCTAAGTGTTTTTGGAAATTGATTTTTGATTAATAGAGGGCTCTGATCTCTATGACAAAACCCCTATTTGTTTCCCCCTCTTTTGAAGGTAAGAATGAATACCCTTCAATGATTTCCCTCAAAAGAAAGAGCCCTACAAGTGTGTTATGTTGTGAAATATATGATATAGCAATGATAATCGAAAAGATGTCTCAAGATATAGCATAGTTGTGTTGAAGATTGTTAGATCAACAGGAACATGTCTAGATAGATATAATAATGTCATAGCATGTACAGTATATTGAACTGAAACTAGAATTTTGGTTAGTTGTTAGTTGTTAGTTGTCAAAGAGGGATGGAGAATGATATCCATCATGGCATTGCAAACAATTGAGAAGCAAAAAGCAAGAAAGTACACAAGGCAAGAAGTAAGAAGTGTACAAAAGTGGCCAAGGGGCCAAGCAAACAAGGGACATGGACACATATCACTCAAACCAAAAATCAAGCATACAAGTCATGTTCAAATGTCACATACACATACAATTGAAAATAAGCAAGGTTGGCACAAAGGCCACATTTACATAGAAGAGTACAAGCAAAGGACATTGGTAAATGTCCTAAGGCAAACACAAGAGATAAAATAAGAACTGAGAAATGTAATCATATCTAGCTACGCAAAGTAAGAAAAGAAGGCATGTAAATGCCGGAAATATAATCGTATCTAACTAATCAAAGCAAGAAATGAAAGTATGCAAGACATGTAGTACAAGACTAGGTAGATGCTAAGGAATGCACAAGTACTATATACGAGTGAGTGTTGATACAATAGTATGTGTAATCTAGTAAGTAATGTATATCAACATGATAACTAGACTGTGTGGTGTAAGAATGGCATAACTTGAATGGTGTAGTCATATAGAAGATGCCTCTAATGGATAGATATGTCGATGTATGTCTTAAATGTAGAAGTAGAATGCCCCCTCAATGGGTAGATTGAAGTAATCAAAGATCTGGGTGTCATTGGACACACTCAAAGAAGATCAAGTGAAGCATGGTAATGTAGATAAATCAACAAACAATAGCATAAAATAGCAAAATGTAAGTCTAGCAAGGTAGTAGAAATGTAAAGCATGGATGATGCATACAGTTGAAATGGTTTTGGTATTTTTGATTTATTTGAATGTTTTTATATTTTTATATATTTAGATGTTTTTATATTTTGATATATTTGGATGTTTTTATATTTTGACATAAGCTATGTACAAGCAATCATAAGGAAAAAAAAAGAAAAAAGAAAGCTATGTATAAGAAAGCCAAAAGAAACTATGTACAAGTAAGCTAAAAATTTTATGTACAATAAAGAATGGAAAGAAACGATACTAACCAATGTGTCTCATAAGAGACTCCCTATCATGGTGTCCTATATCAAGAAGAGGGATCATGTGTGATCATAAAGCATGATGGAAGGGTTGAGATTGTGATTCTGAAAGTTGTGTATATTTTAAGTGCTCTGAAATCTCTATAGTAGAAACTGATTGTGGGGTCCCCTTGTAACTTTGAGAAGTGGATGCAATTGTGGAGCTCTTAGGGACCCATTTGGTAGTAGCATAAGCTCTCTGAAAGTGTGATCTATGTGTAGAGGCATGAGACCTCAATGATATTGCCCTGGGTGCGAATACTATAGCTAAAAACTATTTAGAGTCCCAAAATTGTTGCTAATGTAATGGTCACTCTAAGAGAGGCCTCTATGGAAGTGTATGATTTTTTTGTACTGGTGAGAGAGGCCTCGACTGGTTCTAAATCTCAACTGGAGGAAGAACTGTAACTGGTGGAGGAGCTGAAGCTAGTGACTGTAAAGTAAGAGATAGCTTTAAAGTGGGGATTGGTAACTCATATAGAACTCCATCAACTATAACAACCTGATTAGCATGAATGAATTTCATGCATCTATGAACTATAGAAGGAACTACACAAATATATGAATCCATGGTTGACCAAGTAACATATCAAAAACTATTGCACTGGAAACGATAGTGAATGGTGTATCCACATGTGTTGGACTAATCTGTAGAGGAAGTATAATCTCACCCAATGAAATTTATATGTGCCCACCAAATCTATTGATAATTGTGTCCATCAAGGTAATATCTTTCTCTTAGTATCTCAAATGCTACAGTAATGTCATAATGCACATGTTCACACTGGATCCATTATCTATGAGAACACTATGAATGGGATGATGATCAATGTAGGCTTTGATAAAGAGTGTGTGGTAATCTAAATCATTTTCAACTATCTTCTGCTCTAAAAAAGAGATCAAAGGTCTAGCTGAAACTTTAGAATTATACACACCAATCATGTTACTCAAAGGATGTGACTCAACTAAAGGTGCCTGGTATGTAAATAGTGGTAGATGTGCATGATATGCATGGTAAACACCTGATGTGTCCCCTATCTCTTGTTTAGAATGTTGTGGTAAAGGATCTGAGAAAAATTTTAGAGCCTTGTCTTGTGTTTGTTTTGTCTAAGGAGGCTCAATTAGAGTGCCAAGATCAATAAGGTTGTCATCTATCAAGTCATGTATCTTATGTTTTAAACTAATGCATATATTTGTTGTGTGGCCTGGTGCCTTGTGAAAATCGTAAAATGTATTATGATCATATCCACGTGAAAAAATATTTGTTAGATAGACTTCCCAAATAGGAGGGAGAGATATGATATTACATTCCAATAGTTGATGTAAAACTCTGGTTGGAGATACTGGTAGATTGGTAAAGGTTCATCGAGGAGGTGTTGATAAAACCCCTCGCTGAGAGGGCTCTAAAGACGCATTAACTGTAGGTTGATTTTGAATTTTTCTATCATTAACCTTTACTTTGTATGGGACTTTATTGTTACTCTTGTTTGTTATTTATGATATGCTTGTGTACTTGAGTTTGCCCATTGAAATGAGTTTGACTTCCCTTTCCTTTAGTGTATGACATAACTCAGTGAAGCAAAAGAACATTTTAAACATTATTGACTCATACAAAACTGGCATAAGAATTTGTTTGAAGAGATCTTTTAATTCTTGATTGGCCATGGGGCTAGTCATTTTAATCAAAATAGTCTTATATCTAAGAACATAATCTATGAAATGCTCATTTGACCTTTATTTTTGTTGTGCAACTTGGACATAAAAAGCATTGTCACCTATGTTAATACTGAAATGAGCTAGGAGCATGTTAGCTAAAGGATTGAATGCACTGACCGATTGATTTGGTAGACTATAAAACCATTGTAAAGCATAATCCTTTAGACTTCATGGAAATAGCTTGGTTAGTAACCAGTCTTTTGACACATAATCCAAGCCTGCTGCATGAAAAGCTCTCAATTGTGTCTTTGGATCATTTTTTTCATCATATAGAGTGATCTTAGGTTGAACAAAACCTGGTGTCAAGGGTGTAGAAGTAATATGGTGTGTCAATGGTGTATGAAGTAGAGCAAAAGAATCCAAAGTTTGTGTTGGCATAGAGGCACCTTGCTCAAAATGTAGCACCTTACATTGAAGAGATTTTATCTCTTGCACAAGGGAAGCCATGTTAAGAGTCAAAGATATATTATCTATAACTCATGGTGCCTCATAAGAAGGTTGGACTGCTATAGGGGGTTGTTGAGACATAGTTGCCCCCGTACTGTCATTTACAATTGATTGTTCTGTCGTTTGAGAGGATTGGCCATTATTTATTTTTTGTTGTTCTTAAAGTATTTTAAGCATATCATCTTGTAGATCAAGATTTTTACTTAAAAAAATTTGAAGTTCCCTCTTATCAGTTTCATCAAAATCGGTATATTGAGCCATTGTTAAAGTAGGAAAACAAAGTGAAGGTGGATTGAATTTTTTGCAATAAGTTATAATAAGAGAAATGCAATGAAAAGAAATTATTGAATAAAGGAAATGTAAAATCATAAAAATAGTAAACTAGAATATTCATAAAAAAGATACGAAGTTCACAAACATGCAAAGTGATACCTCAAGAAGCAAATGACCTAGTATGTGCAACTAGGGTTTGAAAGAAAATGATTTTTTAAACTACTATGATAAATTTTTTAAAAAATAATGTGAAATTTGTATTTAAATATGTAAGAAAAAATCAAAAAAATATTGGAAAAAATAGTAAAGAATTTTCCCTAGGGTTTTTAAGGTTTTTATGCGCAGAGGAACCTAGTAAATTTAACTAGGGTTTGAAATAAATGAATTTTTAAATTTACTGTTATAAATGTAAAATTTTGGTTTAAATATTCAAAAAAATTAGAAAAATATTGGAAAAATCAAAATAAATTTTTCTTGGGATTTCTAGGTTTTTTATGCGCAAATGAAGTCGGATTCACCAAATGATTTATCTTTTTTTAAGAATAATGGAGTTTTATTCTTAATTTAAGCTAAGGGTCTGGATTAATAAATCAGTAAATAATATTGCAATAATTATAGTCCTTATTTCTATAAATTATTTATCTTTTAAACCTTTCTAAAAATAGCAATAAATAAGGAGAGAATGACTTAGCTAGAAACACGCTGAGATGATTGAGACAAGGTCTGAAACTAAGCAAGACTGATATAGTATCATAAATTAGAATCTGACTTTCATTTGGTGAAAGGATAAGAGCATCAAAAATAGGATACTTCAAGGTTTGATGTTGTAGTCCACTCCTGCCACTATTGTCCAAATTGGTCATAAAGATATGAACTTTATGGGTTCTTTGCATTGTTCCTGTGTGAGCCTATCTGTGAAATTTTGAGTGTTGAATGTCGATGAATCTCCTTGTAGATCTGATTCAATCCTCAAACCCTTAATCTCCATTGTGCTTGATAAAACTTGAGAGAGGGGGGGTTAGTGTGTGTAAGATGCACTGAACGTGTGATCCACACCCTTTATGTGGACACGTTGTCTACATATCAATACTCTAAAAAGGGATCAAGCTATATGTAGTTCTCCCACCTAATGTGTTTTATACAATAGTGTGATACAGATGTAATAATGCCAAATTAAGAGTGCTTGAAGTAGCTAGAGATTTTTATGAGAGTTTGAATGTGTTTGCAATTATGTTGAGTGACTATATGCAGAGAATAGAGAAATTTGCCTTATTAGTTTGCTTATATTCTTGTTTGCTTTGTAAAATTTATCATCTCCCTTTGTAACTGACCTTTGAATGGGATTTTGCATAAAACTATGGGTCATATGTTAGATGTATTCACACTAAGCTAATATAATGAAGGTTAGGAACTGGATGAAATTGATTGTTTGAACTCAAAATGTGATTGGACAAGAGCATTGAAAATGAGACACCATAGGGTCCAGTGCTATAGTTCAAGTATGGTGCTTCTATCTTATAGGTTCAGGACCTAAGGGATCAGGATTGACCTAGAAAATAAAGTTTGGTTGAGCTGAAATGATCATTTGGAAGGCTATGGATGATTGGTAATGAGCAAAAAGGTGTTTATAAGGGTCACTAGAGCATGCAAAGAGGACCTATGGATGGGATGTCACAATCCACACTCAAGCTACCAATTTAGATATTTTATATGACTACATTTTCCCCCTCTTTATTCTAGTGATGCAGCAAAGCAAAATACTAGGATAAATGAAAAAGTAGAAAACATACCTAAACTTACCTATAAGGGTGAAGCCCATGAAGATGTGTGATGTTGAATGATGTTGGATATGCATTGAGTATGTGTTGAGTATATGTTGGGTATATATTGTATCAAGATTAATATCATGAATGGAGTTGAGTACTCATTTCCCCAAGAGTGGCTCAAAAATGCAAAGACTGGCCCTTTGGCTCTATAATGTCCCCATTTTAAGCAGCTAGGCTTACTCAGTTTTCAGCACACCTACTATTTGTAGTAAGCTAATAAGACGCAATGGAGGGTAGTTTTGATGATTGGATTTGATGCTCCTTGTTGAGAGATTTTTGTCAAGCTATCACTCACACCATTCGAAGTCTGGTTGCTAGTATTTTTGACGGCCTAAAGTGCTACAAAAAGGGTAACTTTTAACCCAGCTGAAAGACATTGAGTGTCACTTTAAACATTTACTTTATGAGGGACTGTTGCACATCTTGTATCCCACATTGCTCAAGTGAGTTGAGTTGCCAATTGGAGAAAGGATAAAGGGGAGTGCTTGTGGCTTCTTTGGGCAGGTTGGATAAGAAGAAAAGAATTGTTGCACTTGCAGCTTATTTGGGAAATTGAGAACGTCCTTCTCATTTGTAGCACTCTAGACATCAATCCTTGGGGTTGGTCTTTCGATTTTGTGCTCTCGGCCACTGTAGCAGTCGTGCCACTATAGCAGCCATGCACTGTAACAATTGTGCCATTGTAGCAACCGTACCATTGTAGCAGCCATACCACTGTAGCAGCACATCACTATAGCAGGAAGATCACTGTAGCATCTGTATACAGCCAGGTGAGTCCGTAGTTTTTTGCAGAGTCCATAGTTCAGCCTGTAGAAGTTCATAGTTCCTGCCTGCAGAGTCCATAGATTTTTGCCTGCAGAGTCTGTAATTTTTGCAGAGTCCGTAGTTTATGCCTGCAAAGTCCATAATTTCTTGCCTGTAGAGTCTGTAGATTTCTGCCTGCAGAGTTTGTAGTTTCTGCAGAGTCCGTAGTTTTTGCCTGCAGAGTCCGTAGTTTCTTGCCTGCAGAGTCCGTAGATTTCTGCCTGGAGAGTTCATAGTTTTCTGCAGAGTCCATAGATTTTTTGCCTACATAGTCCATAAATTTTTGCCTACAGAGTCCATAGTTTCTGTAGAGTCCATATTTTTTGCCTACAGAGTCCGTAGTTTCTTGCCTACAGAGTCTATAGATTCTTGCCTGTAGAGTCCGTAGTTTTCAAGCCTGTGGAGTCCGTAGATCTCAGCCTGCAGAGTCCATAGATTTGGTTGTAGAGTCAGTAGAAGCTTCTGTAGAGTCTGTAGACCTAGTATGCGGAGTCTGTAGAAAACCCAGCTTGCAGAGTTCGTAGTTCCATGGGTCGGAGAACAAATGAAGCACATTTGGCATGTGCTGGGATATCCACTTGAAATCATGTTCATACGATTCTGAGAGAGGATTTAGTGAGTCACCACGTGACTGGCATTGTACTCATCTACTCATTTTGTTATTAATACAAATGCAGTATGTTGGCTATTCAGATGTGTGTATTTATGCTTGTTATTCTATATTTATGTTGCATGCATTGGTCTTTGTAAAATGCAAAAAAAAAAGTAATCCCAGCAAATCTATCAGAGTCAAAAAGAGCCCCTATTGGGTTAGTTTTGGGCGCAACTGGGGTGGCCATTACAGTGGTATCAGAGCCTATTATTTCGGCCATCCTATGAGGTTTCATGCATCCCACACATCAGTACTTCTTGAGGAGAAATTGGACAAACCTAGACTTACAAGTTTTTTCAGAAATTGAGGAGGGTGAGCCCTTTTCAGCACTAGCCATGGGTGACTGAGATGGGGAAGGGGGAGAGCCCAACACCAGAATGATGCTCAGTGATCTTGCCAGGGGGCAAAGGGAGCTACAGACCACATTGCAGCAGATGGCTCTAGCAACACCTGACTAGAGCAGATCAAGGCAACAATGCCAACCAGGGTAATAATGCTAACCAAGCAGGTGGACCAGGTAATGGAGGTAATGGAGATGCATCGATTAATAGAGGAGCCTAGACATACGCTAGAGCAGGTTCTACAAGGCCACTCATGCCACAATTCCCTCTGAGACAGAATGACCAGGATAACGCTGGTCCTACATAACAGGGGATACAGGACCAAATACTGGAGGATTGGAGAAATGTTGGACCAAATTTTCAGGGTGAAATGTCCTTCAGGGAGTATATGGATGTTAGACTCAAGCACATGCCCATGAGAGGGAACAAGCAACAGAATTATGAGATGAGGAAAAAGTTGGGAAAGTTGTCCATTCCATACTATGACGGTACAGGGAAGACTTCAGCGCGAATATGGGTCAAGAAATTAGACACTTATTTCCAGCTTAATCTCATGCCTGAGGAGGACGCGATTAAGTATGTTGCATTGCACTTGGATGGAAGTGCCCACAAGTGGTGGCACCACGGTATGGTCACACTTGGCCATAACCAGGTAGATACTTATGCAGAGTTTACTGAGAGACTCATTGACAGGTTTGATACTACGGACCCAGAATTACATTTCAAGGAGCTAGCTCAGATTAAATAGTGGGGTTCTGTGGAGGCCTATATCACTGAGTTCCAAAAGTTGGTAGTATTGGTGATGGATATATCAGAAAGAAGACTGGTTGTTCTTTTCATGGATGGGCTTTCCGACCTCTTGCGAGGATGGGTAAAGGGACACAACCCCTCTTCACTACAAGAGGCTATTAAGAAAACAAGAGACCTAGCATCTTCTTTCTATAGGAGTACACTCCACTCTAAGGACTCTCATTTTAGGAAGGATAAGGAAAGGAAGACGTTTCAAAAGGACCCTCAGCAGCCTAAGGGGGAAACTAAAGGGTTGGACAGCGATACCCTCAACGAACTCAGGAAGAAAAAACTATGTTTTCATTATAGGGAGCCATGGAGTCCTTCCCATGAATGTCTGCTTAAGGTGAAGGCTAAGTCCATGGAGTATTTCTCAGCAGACAAATCACCTTTTGACGACAAGGGATAGCATTCAAATTTGGATTCTAGTCGGGGCGATAACATTGTTGACGAGAGTTCGGATGATGAGAAGTCTCTTGCTCAGTTGACAGGCGACCAGAAGGCCACCACATTTAAGGTAAGAGGGATGATTCAGGGGTAACACGTGGTTTCCTTGATCGACACAGGGGAAACGCATAATTTCATCGATGCAAAGCTGGTGGCCAAGAGAGGTCTTCAAACCGAAGAGCACGCAGGGTTCAGAGTCATGGTGGCCAATGGCCACAAGTTATTATGCACCTAGAAGATTTCAAAACTTTACATCAAATTGGGAGGAGATTATGAGTTGGAGGACGATTTCTATGTAGTTGACATGGGAGATTATGATGTCATCTTGGGAATGACGTGGATGGCTTCTCTGGTAGAGTTCACCTTCAACTTGGCTAAGCTGGAGATGTGGTTTCAGCATCAGGGCAGGAAGGTGGTGCTTCGAGGTTTACCTAATGGGGGCTCAGGGTGGTATCCTTGAAAAGGATGGAACGGTTTTTCAGACATGACGATGTTGAGTGGGCAGTTGAATGTTTGATCATGCCTATGCCTCCAGAGCAGTAGGTAAAGAGATATCACCCAGATGTATAGGAGATCATTTCTAGGCATGATAAGGTGTTTGGTAGCATTCCACATGGGGTTCCTCCTGAGAGGGGTGTAGAGCATGTTGTCGAGATGGAGGAGGGGGCTAAACCAGTCATCATCACCCCCTACTGCCATCCTAAAAAGCATAAGGATGAAATAGAGAATTCAATAAAGGAGCTATTGGAGATAGGGCATATTAGGCCCAGCAAAAGCCCCTTTGCTTCAATAGTTGTTTTGGTGAAGAAGAAGGATGGAAAAATGCGTATGTGCATTGACTATAGAGCTCTCAATGAGAAGACAATTAAGAACAGGTACCCCATCCCCAGGATTGACAAGCTGATTGATGAGCTGCATGGAGCACGATATTTCTCTAAGATAGACCTACGTTTAGGATACCATCAGATCAGGATGCGAGCGGAGGACATAGAAAAAACTACCTTCTGGTGTCACTACGGGCACTTTGAGTTTTTGGTTATGCCATTTGGGCTAACCAACGCTCCATCCACCTTTCAAAGTTGCATGAATCAGGTGTTTAGAGGGTAGCTCTAAATATTTGTATTGATCTTCTTTGATGACATCCTGGTTTTCAGTAGGACGTGGGATGAGCACCTATAGCAATTAGAGGAGGTGCTGGTCATTTTGGAGGAGTCACTGTATGCCAAGGAATCAAAGTGCGAGTTCGGCATGACCAAGTTGCTCTACCTCGGCCATATTATTAGTGCTGAAGGAGTTCAGGTGGATCCAAAAAAGATCAAGGCGGTAGTTGATTGGCCCACTCCAACCAACCTTACACAACTCAAAGGATTTTCTGGATTGTGTGGTTTTTATAGGAGATTTGTGAAGGGGTTTTCACAGACTGTAGCACCATTAACAGACCTCACCAAGAAGGGTGCTTTTGTATGGACAGTGGCAGTGCAAAAGTGTTTTGAACATTTCAAGCAGGTGATGTCTTCATGTCTGGTTCTAGCTCTACCCAACTTCACGAAGCCTTTTGAGCTTCATTGTGATGCATCAGGTGACAGGGTTGGAGCATTATTGATGAAAGAGAAGCACCCCATTGCTTTTGAGAGTAGGAAGCTCTGAGGGGTGGAGAGGAGTTATTCTATTTATGATCAGGAGATGTTGGCCATCATGCATGCCTTGGCCAAATTCTGATCCTACTTGGTTGGAGGAAAGTTTGTGATCAAGATGGATCACAACAGCATAAAGTATTTCATGGGTTAGCGAGACTTGAATGACAGGCAGCAGAAGTGGGTCACTAAATTGCAAGCCTATGACTTTGACATTGAGTTTGTCAAAGGAAAGAAGAATGTAGTAGCTGATGCCTTATCCAGAAGACCTCACATTTGTGCTCTTGCAGATATTTCAAGAGACTGGAGGGCTAAGATTATAGCAAAATATGCTGGAGATACTTGGGCATCAGGACTGGTTTCAGGCACTATACAGGATGGTCACTATGAGGTGATAGATGGGTTGATCAGGTTTCAGGACATAATTTATTTAATTTCGTCATCACCCTTAAGAGAGACGATGCTGAGGGCATTTCATGATGCACCTATGTCCGGGCATCTGGGGGTCTTCAAGACCTACTGGTAGATCTAAGAGCGGTTCTCATGGAAAGGGCTCACAGACGATGTTCAGAGGCATGTCAGGGAGTGTGCAGTTTGTCAACAGAATAAGGAAGAGCACATGTTTCATGTTGGTTTACTACAGCCCTTACCCATTCCAGACCGGAAGTGGGAAAGCATTTCTATGGACTTCATCACTGGCCTACCTTGAGTGCAGGGAAGAGATTGCATTTATGTGGTGGTGGATAGATTGATGAAGTTTGCTCACTTCTTTGCTTTTCCCTCTACTTATACAGCAGCTCAAGTGGCAGATGTGTTCTTTAGGGAGGTTTTCAAGCTGCATGGGTTATCGAGATTTATTATCAGTGACAGGGATAGCAAGTTCATGAGCACTTTTTGGTGAGAGTTGTTTAGGCTATGCGATACAGACCTTACACCTAGTATGAGCTACCATCCCCAGACTGATGGGCAGATGGAGAGAGTAAATAAGTGGGTGGAGGGTTATTTGTGGAACTATGTGACCACACAATAGAGAGCCTGGGTTAAATGGTTACACATGGGGGAGTATTGTTACAATACCACGCATCACATGACCATCAGGATGACTCCATTTATGGCATTGTATGGGTATGAAGCTCCTAGCTTCATGGATATGGCTTTGGGGGACAGCAATGTGCCCAAAGCAAAAGACATGTTGAAGGATAGCCAAGATATCTTGAGAGCACTCAAAGAGAATATACGACAAGCCCAAAATTAGTAGAAGTTGTATGCTGATCAGCATAGGGTAGAGCGCAATTTTGAGGTAGGGGACATGGTGCATTTGAGGCTACAGCCATATAGGCAGTCATCACTCAAGAAGAGCAGAGCAGAGAAGCTTAAGCCTAGATTTTACAGCCCCTACAAGGTGATTCAAAGAGTGGGTGAAGTTGCCTATGAACTTGAGCTTTCGGAGGGTAGTCAAGTGCACAATGTATTCCATGTGTCTAGGCTTAAGAGGGCCATTGGTCAGGGTGTATTGCCTACTACAGATTTACCCCTTTGGATGAGGATGGGAGGCTCATGTTAGAACCTGAGGCTATTCTAGACACTAGAGAGAGGAAAATCAAAAACGGGATAGTGAAGGAGTATTTGGTCAGATGGAAAGACCTGTTGGAGGAGGATGCTACATGGAAAAGTGAGTAAGTTATTCAGTAGGCTAGGCTGAGATTGCTTGAGGACAAGCAAATTCAAGAGGGGCAGACTGCAATGTCCCCATTTTAAGTGGCTGGGCTTACTCAGTTTCTAACACACCTACTATTTGTAGTAAGCTAATATGATGCAACGGAGGGCAGTTTTGATGATTGGATTTGATGCTCCTTGTTGAGAGCTTTTGGGCAAGCTATCACTCGCACCATTTGGAGTCTGGTTGCTAGTATTTTTGAGGGCCTGAAGTGCTACTAAAAGGGTAACTTTTAACCCAACTGAAAGACATTGAGTGTCACTTTAAACATTTACTTTATGAGGGACTGTTGCACATCCTTTATCCCACATTGCTCAAGTAAGTTGAGTTGCCCCTTGGAAAAAGGATAAAGTGGAGTGCTTGTGGCTTCTTTGGGCAGGTTGGATAAGAAGAAAAGAATTGTTGCACTTGCAGCTTATTTGGGCAATTGAGAACGTCCTTCTCATTTGTAGCACTCTAGACATCAATCCTTGGGGTTGGTCTTTAGATTTTGTGCTCTCAACCACTGTAGCAGTCGCGCCACTGTAGTAATCGTGCACTGTAGCAGTTGTGCCACTGTAGCAGCCGTACCACTATAGCAGCCGTACCACTGTAGTAGCAAATCACTGTAGCAGGAAGATCATTGTAGCATCTGTATATAGCCAGGTGAGTCTGTAGTTTTTTGCAGAGTCCATAGTTCAGCCTGCAGAAGTCCATAGTTCCTGCCTGCAGAGTCTGTAGATTTTTTCCTACAAAGTTCGTAGTTTCTACAGAGTCCGTAGTTTATGCCTGTAGAGTCTGTAGTTTCTTGCCTGCAGAGTCCATAGATTTCTGCCTACAGAGTTCATAGTTTCTACAGAGTCCGTAATTTTTGCCTATAGAGTCCATAGTTTCTTGCCTGCAGAGTCCGTAGATTTCTGCCTGCAGAGTCCGTAGATTTCTTCCCTGCAAAGTCCATAGATTTTTGCCTACAGAGTCTGTAGTTTCTGCAGAGTTTGTAGTTTCTACTTGCAGAGTCTGTAGTTTCTTGCCTGCAAAGTCCATAGATTCCTGCTTGCAGAGTCCATAGTTTTCTGTAGACTCCTTAGTTTTCAAGCATGTGGAGTCCGTAGATCTCAACCTGCAGAGTCCGTAGATTTGGCTGCAGAGCCAGTAAAAGCTTCTGCAGAGTCCGTAGATCTAGTATGCAGAGTCCGTAGAAAACCTAGCTTACAGAGTTCGTAGTTTTGTGGGTCGGAGAACAAATGAAGCACCTTCGGCACGTGCCGGGATATCTGCTTGAAATCATGTTCATACAATTCAGAGAGAGGATTTAGTGAGTCACCACGTGACTGGCATTGTACTCATCTACTCATTTTTCTATTAATACAAATACAGTGTGTTGGTTATTCAGTTGTGTGTATCTATGCTTGCTATTCTATATTTATGTTGCATGCATTGGTCTTTGTAAAATGCGAAAAAAAAAAGTAATCCCAGCAAATCTACCAGAGTCAGAAAGAGCCCCTGTTGGGTTAGTTTTGGGTGCAACCGGGGTGCCCATTACAGGCTCCATCATCACCCACTAAGTGAAGTTAAGTGATCCTGCATGTGTTGATCGATGTTTGGATTGTGTGTCCAATCCCTCTGAGTAGGTGGCTCAAGAACACAAAGGCTAACGAGTCTTTTGGCTCCATTGTTGCCCACTATGTGAAGCTATGAACTAATGTCAGTATGGATGTGTGTTATGTGAGATGGCTCTTGAAGCCCATGAATGCTCTGAAATCTGACAATATGGTATGGATAGTCAAATGTGTACTCGAAATTAGGCCAATTTTGGCTAATTCAAGAGGTGGAGATTAGGCTTGTATGAAAGCCACTCTGAAATTGGGAACTAAGTCTTTATAGAAGCCACTCAAGAATGATGTCAACCACCTGCAAATGGAATAAGGCATGCAACTACTATGAATTCTTGGGTAATGCAATGAATTGGAAAGAAGAGAAGGAAAATGTGTTGCACACATTGCCCCCAATCACTGATGTCTATAACATGGAATCTAATCTAGAATTTATATCAATTGCCTAATCTAAAATTGGAAGCAAGAGCATCATGCCGTGCATGATGCCCCCTATATCTGGATTCTCTAAGATAAATTGTACTAAAACTACTCAATCTAAATTGAATTATAGCTGAAAAAATTGTAACTGAACTTATCTTTCTACCTATTTTTAGAAAATTTAGGTTTTTTATTGTTTGGACAGGAGCATCAAAAATAAGACACCTTGGTTTTCGGTAGTATAGTCCAAGTCTGGCACTCTTGTTCTTTATTGTTTTTTATCATTGTTTTGTATTCATCACTATTTTTTTGATATGTTCTGCCTAATTTGAATTTTGAATGTTATTCTAAGTGTTTCTGAAAACTCATTTTTTATCGATAGAGGGCTTTGATCTCTGTGACAAAACCCCTATTTTTTACCCCCTTTTCTGAGGGTAGGAATGAATACCATGTAATGACATCCCTCAAAAAAAAGAGCCTTATAAGTGTGTTATGCTATGAAATATAATTATCAAAAAGATGTCTCAAGATATAGCATAGTTGTGTTAGAGATTGTTAGATCAACAAGGGTATGCCTAAATAGATATAACAATGTAATAGCATGTACAATATATTGAACTGAAACTAGAAGTCTGGTTAGTTGTTAGTTATCAAGGAGGGATGGAGCATGATGTCCATCATAGCATCTAAAAAGGCAAGATAATACATGATGTGGATCATGGCATTGCAAATAATTGAAAATAAGAACCAAATGAAATTGATCATTCGGGCTCAAAATGTGATTGGACAGGGGTGCTGAAAATGGGACACCCTAGAGTCTGGTGTTATAGCCTAGATATGGAACTCCTATCCTATAGGCTAGGGACCTGGGAAATGAGGATTGGTCTGAGAAATAGAGTTTGGCTGAGCTAGAATGGTCGTTTGGAAGGCTACAAATGACTGGAAATGAGCAAAAAGGTGTCTAGAAGGGTTGCCAGAGCATGCAAAGAGGACCTATGGATGGGATGTCATAAGACACACTCAAGCTACCAATTTGGATATTTTATATGACTACACTACCCATTGTAAATAAACATAAAATGTTTCAAAAATCCTCTAAACTAACTTCATATCCTCTATGGAGAGGAAAAAGGTGCACGAATCACAATCCCACTACTCTAGCAGAGCGGTCAAAGGTGAAAAACCCATGGGTACAATGCTAAGACGACCAACATGGCCTAGCCTGTAGTGTCAAAAATAGCTTGATCATGTGGAATAATACCAAGCTCTATAATATTGTCCCTCGTACAAATTTTTCACCACTCATGAACATGTATAGAAGGTTGAAACCACAAATAAACATTTGAAAACATGAATCTCTTCATATAAGTAAACAAAATAATAATGAATTCAATTACGTGCAAATAAGGAAAATGAAATCAATAAATTTTGTGTCTCAAAATAGGCACCTTGGGAAGGACAAGATTTTTATTGTTGGAACAAGAAAAATAAGTGCAAGAGAAGGGATTGTCAGTGAAAGGGATGAGATCATTGGTCAAAGGGAAAAGAACATTGGTCAAAATAGATGGAATTTTCGGTCAAAGAATGGGATCATCAGACAAAAGAGGGATTGTTTGTCAAAGGAAAAGGTCATCACTCATTTAAAATTATCTATAAATGCTTAAAATTAAAAACTAAACTTTCAAAAAATGAAAATATGGCAAAAATAGACAATAAATACAAAATACCTCATCTATGGCCTATCTATGAGAAACCTAAGCATGCACATGGTCTAAACATCTAGGGATGGCATGTAATGCCCAAAATTTCACACAAATAAAACTCATAACAACACTAATAATTTTTTTCCTTCTCTTGTGCAACACTAACTCCACACAAGTAACACTTCAACCATTAACACAACCATCCTAATGTGCGCATTAACTACACGCATATTCAAATCTCTCATACATAATCAAAGGCAATCGTAAGGGTATAAAAACACACTCAAGGTATGTTATATGCAACATAGACACTCACCTTTTATTTTGGAAGAACAAAAAGCATAAAAGCATTCAACAAGCTAGATGTGACCAAGCTATGTCGACTACACCAGAATTGGTGTGTAAGACTACACTCAAATTTGATACTCAAGGTATATCAAGTATAGATTGGATTAATGAAACCAAAATTGAAGCTCATCCCAAATGATATGGAATGTGATCCGTCAACAGTTTGTTGACACCTTATTTTCTGCAACTACAACTATAAGCATGATAAAATTGCATAAGCAACCAAACTTTTGATTATCCAAACCTCAAATATAATCACCATACTAGCCATGAGTACACTATTCAAGGTTAAGTATTCTTGTCAAAGTGGAGTTACCCAACCACGGTGCATCTACACTTGACTAGTTTACCTCACAATTAATTTACAATTTTGTTAAATCGCCTATCAAATGACGACGGATAAAATACCCCCAAGAGGTGAAAAGTATTTATGGAAGTTAATATATATATTATTAGATAGAATCTACCATTAGGAACCTACAAAAATAATCTCTAGTAATTTAAACAATAAAAAAAACTCGACATTTTAAACGGGTTTTAACACATAAAATTGTTCTACTAAGCAATTTTTTGAATAAACTGGGTTTGAAATTGATATACTACAAATATTAAAAAAATCTAAATTTGTTAAATAAAAGTTATTATATTAATTTAAAGGTTAAAATAACCACTAACAACTACTATTTTAACTTAAAGATAATCATATCTATTTTTGGTAACTCAAATTTGAAATGACTTTGCACGCTGTAAAAAAATCAACTACAAAAAATCATCAAATGCCCCTCGAGTTCGATCCAATAGAAGGTATCAAAAAGAAGTATAAAAATTATGGTTTTAGATCTTAATCCCTGTGATATAATTCTAGAGCCTAAAAAAATTAGTTTCAAAAAATCTAAAGTTCTATTAATTTGAGTCTATTTTCGAAGTGACTTTGCATACAAAAATCAAAACAACAGAAAATTTCTATATAACTTTTGTTTGGAAAAGAGTTATTAAAATTAGTAAATGATCGTGTTTTGTTTACTTCAAATTTCCTATGTTAATTTAAACATAAGAGGAAATTCTATCAACTCCTAAATTTGCGATAATATCACTTTAGCTTCTTTTGGTAAGGTGTTTCTAAAGGGGTTCTGAAAACTAAAATAAATCAGCAAGAGATTGCTTTTGATAGTTGCCCTAGAATTGGTTCTGTCGAAGAACTAATGGATGAGGTAGATTGATAGAATTCATTGAATCAAATTCTATTAGGATAAAGGTAAAGCTTCTAAGCTTTTGTTTATGCAAATCAACCAGTACAGTTGTTTATCTGAATCAGATTCCAACTAACTTTAGCTAATTTTCAATTTAATAAGCTTTATCTAATTGTTATGATTCTAATAGCAATGAATTCAATCCATGATTTAGTGTTCAAGGTAATTCCTTGTTTAACGCTTCACATCATTATTATTACATTAATTATGTTGAGTGAGTCATAAATCTAGATATATAAACCTATGGTTCTTCTAATTTTATCTGTCAAAGTTACATTCTTCGGGTTACAAAAGCTTGTCTTACAAATAATAATTCATTACAAATCTAGGACTAAATCGATTCAACTTGAATACTTTACTTTCAATTTACAAGTCACCCTTATTAGACCTACAACTATAGGATTAAAAAGACCAACAATTTAGAACAAAGATTGAACAAGGATTTCCTATAGTATATCAAGATTTACAAGGATTCTATGAACTATCCAACCTTGAATCAGATGTACAATAAATACAAAAATTATTTGTTGAAATACGAAAGTTATATATATATATATATATATATATATTCTAATGCTCTAACCAATCATGCCAATATGAGCACAATTTACTATAATAGTATAATTCATTACAACTATTCAAAACCTACATCCTCAATAAATCTAGGTTATAACAACTTTCTCGCAATCACTGGATAAACTAATGTCAAACAATAACTCTATTTACAACAACAATACATAATATCTTTGTGAACAAGTGAACTAGATCTCCTTTTTCGGCATTATGACATAGGCAGTAAGAGGTTAGCTAAAAAGCTGAGCAAGTGACTCCTCCCTTAAATGTTATTCTTTTTCCAAAATTAATAAACAAATTAAATGATGAATCAAATAATTAAATAAAATATGCTTATGACAAATGTACAAGTAACCCAACAAGAAGGATAAAATATTACACTATAACAACGATGACACAAGACTTATTGGTAACCATACCAAACACCAACAATTAAATAAAAATAATTTTATTACACTAACAATAACTACTTACTATTAAGTATCAAAAACAAACAATAACTTACTATTAAAAACTACTAAATAACCGCGTTATGTCCAAGCCAACAAACTGACAACTCATACATCAATTTAACCAGTGTTTTTCTAAGCTCTCTTAAAGTGTGCTATCAATATTAAAGTAAGAGAGTAATCTTATCAGTTTCCACTTGCAAATCTCTGTATTTGCAAATCAAATGATCAATCGATTAGATATTCATCAAGGCAAGAATCAATTCTATTGTTATTTCAAAATTACATGTCTACGTTATAAGAGTTAAGACCTCAACTCAGAGCTTCCCAAACTTCCAATGTTTATGTATGCGTGTATACATATATAATATCCCAAATATATTAACAAGTTATTTATTATTTCTTTAATATATATATATATATATATATATATATATATATATATATATATATATATATATATATATTAAAAGACTTACTCAGTCGACGGTCAATTGTCGACAGCCAGTCTTAGGCCCAGTCACGGCCATGATCGTCGACCTAGTCTTCTAAGGTTGGGGGTGGCCGACTAGCCCATCCCCCTCCCTTCTCTATTATGGGAGGAGATTGGGACAGCTCAGCTGCTCCCCTCTCTCCATGTGTGTGTGTGTGGTAGTTCACTGTTCTTTGTTTATATATATATATATATATATATATATATATATATATATATATATATATATATATATTACCTCTACACAGATTTATTCTTAAATAAAAAATCTGTGTAGAGGTATAATATTATTATTTTTATTTTTTATTTAAGAATAAACTTGTGTAGAGGTGTGTGTGTGTGTGTGTGTGTGTTATTTTTTAAAAGAACAAATCAATCAAAAAGGCTATCAAAATCCTTAGCTAAACCCTCAATCATTTTGATGCAAAACTAGATAACACAACTAGAAAAATAAATATGATTTAAATCAAGATAAGTTATTCTTCATTTTTTAGCTCATCTATTAATTTGAAAAAAGAGAAGCTAATTTATGAAGAATAAACTACTTGCCTGGTTAAACACATATCTTCTTCTCCTTCTTCTTCTTGGTTGGCTCCCCTGGCAGTGGCATCATCAATGGAGGCAAAAACTTGGCAAGAGATAAATTTCCAAACAATGCAACAAGGGAGGCAACTACTTGGTAAGAGAAATAAAACTACAAAAATCTAAGTTGGTTTGGCCAAGTTGCATAAAATTTGCTTATAATATTTTAATATTTTATTTTATTTTTATTTATTTGTTTATTATTTTATTTTTTATCCTTCCAAATCCCCAAAACAATGACTAAGCTTTATCCAAAAAAATAAAGAGTCGAACTTCACTTTTCAAGAATAGCCATCAACCCACTGATAGAAGAGAGTACCCTCTCTTACATGCCCATGTGACTCCTTACAACAAATAAATTTTAAATTATCTATCTTCAAAAATCTAAGTAGGTGAATGCCTACTAGCTAGGCTAGGACCTAAGAGAGTAGGTTTTCTATAAAACCTATGGGATAGAGTTCATAGGTTCTTTATGAAACCTATAACTCTTTTTAAAATAATAAAGGTCATTTTAGTAATTTAGAAAATTCATATGATAATTATGAGAAATTTTAATTTAATTAATTCTATTTAAACTTTTGAATAATCATCACTCCATTAATGTAAGAGAAAATTACAATTTAATTTCTTAATAATCTTGTAATTGTATTGTCAAATGTCTCAATTGATAAGGGAAGGAGGTCCTTCATGCAGGGTATTACATGACATTTTTCTAGGCACCATGGATAAAATTATCAAAGCTCAAAAGTCAATAAATTTAAAGGCTATTAAGTACAAATGAATTTTTAAAATTAGAAAACAAATTGTTTTATATAGTTCAACCAGTTTTTACTAAATTGAACATATGCGATGATAAGTGAGTTAATTTTACCTTGATTTCGAGTAAGAAAATCCTACAAATAATTTGTCTCATGGTTTTCAAATTTTTTAGATGCAACAATGATTATTACTATTATCATGACATATTTAAGGGCATTTATTACTCCCTAAGGACACTTATAAATATTACACATCATCAACTTATTATTCAACTACATCTATAGTTTTGAATTACAGATAATTTTGACATTTCAAATCAATACATTTTCCTGTTTTGGGGGCATAATTATTACATTACACCAATGCGAGGGGCATTTCTTGCATGCATTGGAATACCACCAATCTATCCTATTACAACACATTTATAAACTACATGGACATGATACATACATGATACTCACGTTATTTACATTGCCTCTATTTATGAAATAACATGGATAGCTTACTATCCCATGGTTTATAGAGACTTCTCATTTTACATTTGGGGAAACTTCACTACACCTTACCTGATTCATTCTTATAAGAGGATGTGCAAGTAAATTCACTTAAACATGATACGATACTCATACACAATTGAGATACATTGATATCGTTGTGACACGACACATATTAATATCACTATCAAGGGTGGGGCATTGTAGTTATCCTCATTGAGGACTCACTTGAGTCATTTTATTTATATTTAGTATACATGATTATTATAGATAGATGTTTAGTGTTTAGAAACTTCAATGATATTTTGTGCTAACATAGTATATAATACATTTGGCTTTGGATTTTGAGATGAGTTATTTTTAGAAATACATCTAAAATGTCCTCACCTCAATAGGGGGGCATATATAAAATAATTTTCAAAGTAATTTCAAGTGAAAGTCAAACCTGAGAATTTTTAATACTTTCAAGTGAAAATCAAGCAACTCTACTTGCATAAAAATACTTTCTACTTCCCTAATCAAAAAGTAGGAGGGTTCATAAAACTCCTAAAGAAGTGTGGCTATGTCTAACACCTTTTAGAAAAGTTTTAAATCGGAATAAGTAGAATAATTGCAGTAGGAGCATTATTTTTACATTATAGAAACATTTGGTATGATACAAAGCAAATGTAATCATTCGTATGCTCTTTTCAAATTTCAAATTTCAAATATTCAAATTATCACATTGAGTGAATATTTCATTGATTACTTGTGTGTATATGGTCATTTCTCACATTTATAGCCAAAAAAATGAAATGACAATGTGTAAATGGAAACACGAAGGAATTTTCATTCTCCCTTCCTATGTAAGTGAAGATACACACTTAAATTTTGTATTTACTTTTATGCAAGCATACATTCACTTAAAAACACATATCAAATTAGGGGAATTATGTAAACACTTAATTTTGGTACAAGACTTGTTATTGCAATACGTTTATTTTCATCATATATATATGGTTCATCAAACTGAGTTAGTCAATTATTACCACATTTCTCATGTTCTTCTCTTTCTCTTTCTTCTATGTGTGGCCCTGTGTTTCCCTTATTCATTCATTTTCTATCTTTTGTATGTTTTTCGGCTTTAGGGATACCCTCCTTTATTTTTCCCTCTTATTTATCCTTCCTCTACTCTTTTGTCATTGTTTTTTTTCTTGGGACAACATTAGTTGTCTCACTGATCCATCTTTGGGTGGGATCGGTGGAACGAAGATCATATCCTTTCTATTTTTTTGTAGGCCCTTCACCCTTCACCCTTACCATCTTTCTATTACTTTTTTGGGCCTTTTTAGCTTCTTTCCTACTCCTTGCATCGAATTTCACAATAATAGGTCCCTAATTCAAAATTTAAAATGTTATATATACAAAACTACTAAAGGTATCCAATCATTAAGTTTCCTAAAAATTTCCAAGGGCTTTCAAATTCATTTATATTTTTGGAAAATGTAAAATTACTTTAGGCACACTCCAAAAGATTTATTTCTTCTCATAAAGACTAAATTTAATTTTATTGCAATTTTTTCCAAAATAAGGTTAGATAAATGTGCATCTAGTTGCATCTCCACCTAGGAAAAAGAGACTAAATATCTCACTCAATGTATCCATTTACACTTCATAAGACCTACATGGGGTTTGATTCTAGTGTGTGGGATATGTAATAGCAAATCCCTTATATTTTTCCCATCTAACTACATCTTCCCTTCTCTTTTTCTCTAACATCCTATGATAAGCAAAGCCAAATACATTGAAGAATAAAACTAGGTAGTTTTTTCCACCAATTCAATAAAACACGGGTATAGGAAGGTATGAAATCTGGAAAAAAAAATTCAACAAAAAATTCTAGAACTTAAAAAGTTACGCATGATAGGGCAACATTGCAAGACATGATCGTCGGTCAAAATAAGTGACCAGAGATCCTACCCAAGGCATGATTGAAATAGGCACTGATCCCATCCCAATCAAGTTAAAGACTCATATTTCACAATGAGGTTCATAAAAACATTCACAATCCATATGTGCATTCATAAATTTAGAATTCTATCAAAGGATGATTGTTCCTTAACTTTTGTACTTTCTTTACATAGTTTAAAATATTTTTAATTTCTGATTACTTTTCATAGTTACTATAAGTGACCATCAAGTAGATTAAGCATTTTTTTAGGTGGTTGTATTACTTATCTTCCTTGTGCAAATGTTTTAATTGACAGTGCACATAATCCACTTTTATCCAAAACACCACCCACAAGGGATTCACTACAAGGGAAATACAATATCACATTCGTTTATATGGGGAATTATTAAACCAACTAAAATTGAGACTAGTATAATGAAGAGTATTAGGAAGGTTAAGGTCTCTATAAATATTTTTGGAAGGGATATGTATCAATGGGGTGGGACACAAGGCTAGGCATGGACTAGGAGTGCCTCCCACATATTTTCAATGTATTTTTGACATATGAATCCTTTTTCTCCCCATTTAATTTAATTAAATTGAGTCTTGATTGTGCCCCCATTTGACCAAATCAAGTTGAGTCTTGATAGGAAGAATGTGAGATGATCACAAGTACAAGTGTGATCGAAATTGAAGAAGAGATTTTTTGGGTAGAAATCCCTACATTTTGCCCCTTCCACCAATATTCCCTAACATTTAGCTTGAAAACCTACTGTGTATACATTTATTTGAAAAAAGAAATTATATTTGGCTATAGCCAGGATAAATCCAATGGATCATTAGGGTTTCATAAATCTATGAATTCATGATGTGAATTGCTATGATTAGATAAAACCTTAAATATTTATGATCAACCAATTTTCAAGGAGTAACAAATTCAGGACAACATTATCTTTCACTATGTATTTAAATATGTTTTCCTCAAGTCATTTTGACGAAGTGTCTTTCAATTACATGGTGGATTCTTGTTCACCATTATGTTCATGCTTACAATGGTTAATTTTGCATGGTTTGAGTTCTATCTTCTTTATCATCAATAAAAATTGTTTGTTAATATAAATAAAAATTACCTTCACCTAGTTTGGTCGAAATTTGATCCCTCTTCCATTTCCTTTCTAGTAAAATATGTTTGGGACATGTTTGGGTGGTTTTTGGTTAATTATAGAACTTGGTGAGTTCGTTGTTAGTGGATGGTGTATCATAGTCACCAATCAATGTTTCTTTGGTCAAAACCCCTCTCCTTTTATTACAATAACATCAAATTTTGGACTTTATTGGTCATTGTCATTTGTCATATCTAGGTCATCGATGTTATTAGTCAAATACTCAATTATGGTCAAGGTTGTTTATGTTGCTTGGGATGATGGTAAAGGTTGCTTTAGGTTGCTTTGGAGTCGTGTTCTTGTATGTCTGCATATTCATTTTGTTTGTGTTTTTTACATTTTAAAGTGCATAATACGTTAATTGATGAGAATATTTATTGTAGCTATGGGATTTCCATAAATAAAAATTGTATGCTTTAATATCTTATCTTGTATGATTTAAAGTTTAGTGTTATTCACTTTTTTGCTTCCTAATTCTATTAGTTATAATGATTCTAGTACAATGCTAACATGTTCCAATATGCCTACACATATATTTTATGCTTTTTACTGCAAAGTACACATTTATTGTTTTTTATTCATAGAGATATCTATGTGGATATGGAAAACGACCATGGACAATATGACAACATTTATTCTTAAAAGAAAATTCAATGGTCAACTAGGAAAGACTGTGTTTATTTTCTATTAATATAAGTCCAATATTTTATTATTCTTGTTGTTGGTAGGCCGCAAGGTAAACTTCTAAGAAACCTGCCATAAAAATTTATATATCAAGTGGAAAATATTACTAGAACGAGATTCGTTAAAGGTGGAAAAACCCATAATGTTGGCCTCATGACAATGGCCAAAGTAAATAAAATCCAAGGATTTTTTTGTGGATGTAAAGGCAAATATTGCCTAACATTTTTAATTGTTTAAATACAATTGGTGAATTTAATAGACATTTTTGTAAATACCAAATGAAAATTAAAATGGTTTTTCTCCTACTAGGCTCATTCAAATTTACTAAGTAAAATAAAAGGAAGTTGATGTAAATGACCCAATCGGAGATTCACATAATTATGTTAGTCATCGCACTGGAGTATCACAATATGAATGTGTTGCATTAGCATAGTACAACCATAGAACTAAAAACAACACTGTGAGAATATAAAAAATACAACATATTTGTGATATCACTAAAACAACACTACACAACTACAAGTAGATTCTGTTAGTAATCAGGTTTTCAACGTCACTTCATATAGTTGGTCATAGTTCCAGTTGTACTCTCAAGGTCATATTTCAGTGATCTATTCTATTCATGAGATCAAGTGTGTGGTAGAAAAATTATCATGATTTATTCAAGTATGAATTGCCTTTCTGTAGACCTTGAGATTGTGACATGTCATTTCTGTCAAACATAAAGGTGGTTTGAATTTTGGATGGTGAAAAACTGAGTTGGAACCTCACTCTTTTAGGGCCATATGAAATCTTTTTTTTGGGTTAGATAGGTACATATCACATTGTGTCAGGTACATATAAAGCATGAAACCACCTTAACTTTCAATTTATAGGTGTCGGTGTAAGGTTGTGAAGCCACACTAAAAGCACTAAAATGGAAAGGAATTATCTCCAAGGAGAGAATGTATTTCCATCTTATTCCCTACCACGATCTTTTGTCCTACATTAATGAAATAGGAGGTGTTGGGAAAATTTCATGTCTTCTAGAGGCATGAAGAAGCCCCAAGTGTTGACCAATTGCATTCTAGGTCAACTAGCTCCACTCGCCTTTGTTGCATAATTTATAAAAGCTTATGCAAGGGGTAGTCTTAGTCAAGATGTTGCGTGGGGTTGTGCTCCTTTGGCTCTCACATTTGCTCCACTAGCCCAATTAACATATATGACTAGTGATACTACATTTTCCCTGGAGGCAAGATCAATAAGCTTGCTAGGGTGGTCATGGACGGCAAAATCCATTTCTAAAATACCAATGGTATTGTGGTAGACATTTCTAATTTATCTACTTAATTTTATATTTGAACATAAGTCTAGAACGCCTTTAAAAGAGAACATAATATTATATTTTTTTAAATCGGTATAAAATGTGTCTAACTAGTGTTGTATCGTTGTTTAAGCTTTCAAATGTGGTTTTACACTGTGGTTCAAATCATTGTTACATTCAAATTCAATAAAAAGTTTAATCATTGAAAAAATAATGGAGTATAATCACCTATGATGCAAAATTTATAATAAAAAAGTGGTTAATTTATTTTGTTTTGTTGATTTAACAATTAAATATTTTATTATGTACTTGATTTTCTTATTGTTTGTATTCCTCTTATAATGCAATTTCTATCATTTAATCTTTCAAAAAAATGCTATCGTTTATGGATATGGTTACGGTTATGGTTATGGTTATGATCAACGTCATAAGTATTTGATTTTAACAAAAATATATGTTCCTTTTACATAAAGAAGATGTAATCTTTGAAAAGCATTGCAATATCGGAAAAGCAATGCGGGCTTCAAAAAGCATCATGGCCTTCAAAAAATCCTCTGCCTACAAAAGTATATCATGCCTACATAATCATCACATCCCTGCACAATAATCACAACATAGAAAAACTTAGCATGGAAAAACTAAAAAAATCACCACAATGGATAAAAACTTATCATGAAAACCATGTTGAATCTATATTATTAATAATAAAGAACACAAAACAATGTACAATTATGTTATTTCTCACATGTTTTGGCATAAAAAGTCACAAAACAAATCACCAAATTAATACAAACTTTGCATGGCACTAAACAAAGTACTGAAACTAATAAAAACTTATCATGGTACTAAACAAAGCATCGCAACAAATAAAAACTTTGCATTTGGCATGCCACTAAACAAAGCACCTCGATGAAGGAAACCCCCATAGAAAATGAGAAAGCTCCATGGGAAAGTAAAAATCTCCACATAAAGGAAAAAGCTCCATGGAAGGAAAACACTTCGCATAAAATGAAAAAACAAAACAAAGAAATCACCTCATGAAAGAAAAATGGAAACATGTACGAAAGGTAAAATGGCTTTTAATGTTCATTTTCACATACATCACATGTGACTATAGGAAAAAATGAGAAATAATATCCTAAAAACAAAGTAAAAACAATTTTATTTTAATAATCACAAATCATTGAAAGAGATTCCATAGCTAAACATAAAAGATAAAACGTTTTTAGAATAAAGAAAAGCTAACTTTAAAAAGTATGAAGAGAGCTTAAAATTGGGAAAATGGCATCAATGACAAGAGAGCAATTGGTGCCTTAGAGAGAAAGGTACATAATGTTCAAATTTAAAAAGAATCCATAGAAGTTTTGACAGTTTGATTCGACATGGAGTATGTGGATAAGAACTTAGATGGAAAACATGCATTTGGGATGGAAGCATTGGTGATAGTTGTATAGGCCAATCATTTTTACCCACTTGAGCATGGATATTTTTAGAGAATGCAAGACCCTACTGATGCAAAGAAGCAGGGGTTCAAAAATGAATATAAGGGAATGGATGAAGCTACTCAGTTTTCCTTTCAAGTTCATGAATGAATTTGTACAAATGGTCCTCTCAAGAAAGTATATGATAAAAATTGGCTTACCCAAGAATTTTTCATTCCTATCAATTCTGTTGATGCGGATTTTATGCACACCACAACTGTAATGAGGTAGCCTATAATGTTTTAAGATCTCAATAGATGTAAAATCCACTCCAGGACACGAGTTGTAGGTATGCAGTCTTTAACAACCTATTGATGGAATAGCGGGTAGGGTATGCAAAAATAACAAGGTTTTTTTAATAGAGGTGTGGCTTTCTAACGGAGTGAATTCCTATGCAAGTTGGATGGGTGATTGGATTCTAATCTAGAGTGGGTAGATCTTAATAACAAATTCAAAATGAAGGTAGGGTAGGGCAGAAAAGAAATCTCCAGGGGTCTCAGGACTTACTTCCCTAGTTGGTTTCTAGACAAATCTGTATTTTCTTAAAACCAATCCCTGTTGCTAGAAACAATTGCACACATGCAAATAGACATAGCTAAGGAGTCTAAGCAAAAGATGCAACAACTTCAAACAAAGGTTGCTCCTATCAGGGCAGTTGTTGCACACCCTTTAATCAAGAGATTATGGCTCGGGGTAATGAATTATCTAAGGCAACTATAGCACACACCCAGAAAACTACACCAAGTAAACACCAGTACACATCCAAAAATATGATTCAATCTAACTTGACTATTTCAATCAATACATTCACCAATCTTCAACAGCTATCGCACACCTAGGATTAGCATATTAACCAAAGCAATCAAGAATCTATTTGCGTCTTTAGCACACTAAAGATTTATTGAATCATACAACCATAGAAATAACAATCAAATTCATGGAATTGGAAAGAAAACACTCACGACACGTCGGTTGATGACCAAAATGGCTTGTTGCTCTGTATTCAAAAAATTTATGACAAAAAAATAAAGTTGGGAGGTACAATTGTATTTATAGATCTTGGGGAAGAGGTCGCCTCATCCTCTAAGTCTATGCATGATTGTTACATGTGATGGTTAGAACATGTAGTTCTAACTGTGGTCTAAAACCATCTAAGAAAAGCTAAAAAAACTATAAATAGACAAATTAACTTTACAAAAGTATGCAACGTGTGCATGTAAAAGAAAATACAAAGTCAATTTTACAATGATTTGTCTAATTACAAGGAGAATCTAAATATACGTGTCGTTACAAGAGTTGTACATGCATAAGGCTAAGGTTGTGTTCTCTGAAGTGTTGCATGGGCTTTAGTAGGAGTGAAAGTCCAAGTAAACGCTGAAGATATAACAACACTGCTAGAAGTCTACTTTTTTGCCTTGTTATCCTCATAGACTTTGTGACCTGCCTCATGCTATTAGCGAATTATATCTAAGTTAAGCAATGATGGTCGGTGGAGTCTCTTGGTTTGCTTGAGGAGTCTTGCATGTTCATCTTTAGTTACTTGGAACTTACTCCTAAAAATCTCAACTTCGATCACCTTCCTCCTAACTTTGCTTTTCCCTAATTATATTCTTTCTATTGCCAAGCCTTGTATGCTCTGTTTGAAGTTCTCGATGGCTTCCTTGACAATTTTATCAAAATTGATTCTACTAATCAATTTGCCCATAGAATCTCTTGCCTTAGACAATTTTAGCTCTTTCAAAATTTGGAGTTAAGCTTCATGTGCCTGGTACTCTGGAATTAACGCTGCAATTGCCTTCAACCACTCTTTTACCACCTAATGCTTGATGAAAACCAAATTTAGAGCATTAGATGCTTCGAGTGTGGTCATTAAGTCAAGATGGCTATATAATGAGTTGTCTATGTAGACAACTAGCATTTTAAGCTTGACACTATCTTGAACCAAAGAGCTACAAAGTTGATTTGCTTGGTTCACATGAGGCACCATCTCAGCCTTCATAAATTCCATGGCCTCTAAGGAATTGTAACATTTGGGTGCACCCTCCCGAACCTCAGCTTCGATCCTATAGGAATATGCATTGTATTAGATTGTTCTCTGAACTACTCAATTTGTGCCTGCAATTCATGTACCTCCCCTTCGAGCTCCTTCTGAGCTAATTATGTGCCTTCATGAATGGCCACCACAGCATCCTTGGGTACTTGAGCCAGGTCTGAAAGATTCTCTTCCCACACAAAGTGCCCTAGCTGCATGTTCTACCTTAGTTGTCGTTTTTCAAGGATGATGCTTGTACCTTGGTCATCTTCAAGTTTTCTCTTCTTTACTTTTTGTATTGTACCAATTCGGGGTTCAAACAAAGTGGACATAGAGGGGCGCTTGATGAACTTATAACTCAGCATGTGAGAAGATTGACTCCTCAAATCCATGGCCCAAGGCAGAATGTTGAGGGGTGTATCAGTGGTTGTAACAACAATTTCTTTCTTGGCCTCATCTTCTACTTTCTTTTGCCTCTTACTAACCTTTGTCAAGACATCAAGTAAGGGAGGCCATATTATTTTTCACCAGTCCACTCCTCCAACTTGAGGGAGTGGGTCGACTACAACTATTTGAGGCTTGGCCTTCTATCCCCTACTTGTGCTAGTTAGTGTGGTTTCTTTTGTGGAAGTGGAAGTGGGGAGTGTAAGGAAGATCTATGTAGATTGAACATGAAGTTGGGGGGTGGCCAAAGTAGTTTGCACTTTCCTGGTTGCCATTTTTTGAGAACTCTCATAGTAGAAGTGCCAGCACGTACAAAGGGAATAGCTATGGGAAATGGTGTGGTAGAGATAACGAAGGAATCAATGGTGGTTGTGGAAATGGAAGGAATGGACACAGACATAGAAGGAAAAAAGGGGGTGGATACAGTAGAGGGAATGGGAACTTCTACAGAAGAGACGGGTATCTAATCAACATTAAAAATTGGAGTCAAAGGAAAACTAGAAAAGGTCTGAGTATCTTGGAGATGAAGCTCAATGGGGTCAACCTGAAGACTCATAGCCTTAGCTATCTCCAACTCAGCGTCTCCATCTAAATGCTCTGCTATGTCCTTGATGACAACTTCATCTTCTCTTTATGGCTGTGAACTTGGAGGTGGAGTAGGCAAGCCTTGAGATGTATGCATTGTAGGGTTTCCTATGGGAGTCTTGGGCTCCCTGATATAGACCAAAGGGGTCTTTCCTTGAATGGAAAAGCCCTGAGAGGTGGATGTTGTTGCTTGTGAAGTAGCTACCCCAATAGATGAAACTATAGATACATGGGGGGTAGCCATAGGAACTTGACCAGTGCTAGCAGTAGGCATTTCTTGGATCTTGTCTTCCTCCTCATCAGAGTCCAAGCTGATAAGATATCCCCTTTCTCTTCCTCTCTATGTACTGGGCTCAGGGAAACCAGGCTCTCTCTTCACTGATTTCAATTTCAATTTTACTTGAAGTCCTTGGGATGCAGAAGCTTCCTATTCTCCAGATTGTCCTTTCCAAAAATCTGAATGTTGCCATCCTTTAAAGAGAGCTCTTCGGTTGTCCAACTCCATGTGGAAATACCAAGTTCAGCTTAGATCATCCTCAAATGATCCTCCCATAACCCGACAAGTTGTGCTCATTCCAGCACTTCATCTAATTTAGCATTCAAAAAAAGAAAATCATAACAATAAGGTTGGTGGCAATAAGGAATATTGAAACCACGAATATCTTTCTGGATGTGCCCATGCGGGTCCCAAACTTTGCGTGCCATTATGGGGAACCCATAACGATTTCGCTTTCATCCCACATCTCCAAGATGTTTCCTTATTTGATATACCATTCTACCAATTGAAATTAAGCTTCCAGAGTATAAGCTCTTTTACTTCTTGGCCAAATCCTCCTCAATGTTATTCCATAACTAGAAAGAAAATTCTTGTTCAACAAACTTATCTAGGACATACTTTGGGAGACACAGGGGCTCAACCTTATTTCCTTAGACCATGTTGATAGTAAAATCTGGGTATAGGACATAGACTCCTTTTCCACTCAAATTCTTTAGAATGTTTTCTCCAAGTCAAGGCATAGGCGAGCAATGAATGGCTTGCCATACATGTAGATAAATATCCTCACATATCCTGACCATATACTTCTGCTAAGCGTATATATGCATGAATTGGTAGTGGTCACAAATTCTATTTTTTATGCAATCTCTAGCCGGAGCCCACAAATTACCCAAGTGCTTATAGCACGTTCCCATGACCATGTCCACCAAATACGACATCATATAAAAGTCTCTCATGGGGGTGGGACATTATCCTTATGCATAATTTGCTCTCTCAATCTCAAACTAATTACTTCTCCTAGGGCATAAGCGACATCATGCGACATCATCAGATATAGCAATGGTACCCAATCTAAATTTACAAAATAGATGTTGGGCATACCGTATAATCTATTAAGCAAAGCCATACCTATCTAGATTCCCACCCTGAATTTGTCGATTGGAATCACTCCCTTCGACTTCGTTCCTTGCCAGGTGATAGACTGGTCCGGGAGTAGCCATGAGGAGAGCAACTTTGGGATTGAGGTTTCTGCCTTGAATTGCACCCAAGTGTGTTTATCATATTAGACGTCTCGTATGCTGAGAGATAGATACCTTTGAAAATCATTTTTGGAGATGCACGCGACCATTGAATCACCATGAGGATGCAGTGTCTTGTGTATTTTTCCAGAAAAGAACAGGTTCCTGAGAAGGTCTATGCAAGGCATAACTTCTGGTTTTGCTGCGATGAAATGCAATCTTTGGCGTTTGTAGGGTAGAAGTCCCTGAACGAACCGCCTTTCTGCTAGTATCGTTTCATCTTGTAATGAAAACATGTCCACTAAATCAATAGCATCCCAGAGTTGTGAAAAGTTACGATTCTTATATTGCAATATCTCCGTGTTGAAGACAATGTTCTTGAACTCTATAGAATCCTTAATTGAGAATGCAAATAGGGGCTTTCTTTCAAAAAATGTCCTAGATGTGGAAGCCATAGCTGTGTGTTTTGAATGTTGCAATTTCCTTCGATATGCTACGTACTGTGTAATCACTTTGACTCCGACTATGTACTTAGTCGTTGTTATACTCACAGAATTCTCAAGATATGAACTAGGGCTCTCGATCACTGTTAGAAATGAAGTTTTTTTGATTGCAAGTTAACTTGGATGCAAATGACAGCTTCAATCATTGTGTATCCTCTATATAGGATCCTGTATTGAATACCAGTTCGTGCGATACAAATATGCAACGTTCACTTTGCTTTTATTTCAAATTTGTTAGCTTGGGTTGGTGGAGGGCCCTTAGTATTTATCAAATAGGAAGTATATTATCTTTGCTTGGCTAAGTATGGTGCAATTTTAATAGTGCTCTTCGTAATAAAGCACTTAGGAACATAATGTAGAAAAAATGCTTTTGGGTCAATGTCCATGGATAATTCCCTCGAGGGAATAGTTTCGGACAAAGTGTCCGTAGCAATTATTCCGAATGAGTCTTTTCATTGGCCAGAAGTCTCGAAACAATTATTCTCAAGGGCTAATTCATGGCTAAAGGGTATTTTCAAACTCCCTGAAGGGTACTTTTAATTTTTTCGAAGGGTACTTCCGTATGTCTATGGGTCACTTCAAAGGTCCCGAAGGGTAGTTTTGGAGGGCTGAAGGGCACCTTTGATCTTCGAAGGGCACTTTCGTATGGCTAAGGGTCACTTCAAAGGTCCCAAAGTGTAAACTTCACAAAACCCAAAGGGTATGTGCCTTAAACTTGAAGGCACAATGTCTGAAGGAATTTGGCTACATGACAAAAGCCCTGAGACAGAAATCTTGAAGGCTATGTTAGAAAAGAAAAAGGGCATTGGATATTCCATAAAGGCTGAAAGGTCCTTTCAAAAGATCCAAAGGGTATGTGGCCACTTGGAAAAGGGCACACAACTTAGGACAAAGATCCGATAGGGCAGGTTTAACCAAACCCGAAGGATAGGTTCGTGGCAATTGGTTTAAAACACAAAGGCCGAAGGGCACTTTGGTTTGACACAATGGGGCAGGGAAAAAACACCCGAAAGGTATATCTCAAAGGATTAAGGCACTGAAACAATAGTTCCAAAAGGTAGTTTGCACAAAACTCGAAGAGTATATTCCCTAAAAAGAAGTGGTCAAAAAGGTTTTTAAATGGTCAATCTGGAAAGGCCAAAGGGCTAGTTGGAAGGGTTCTGAAGGGTAGGTGGAAAGAAATCCAAGGGTCTACTTCAGAACAAAAGTTTGCCCAAAGGGTCTACTTCGCAAATGTCGAAGGGTAGGTTGGCAAGGCAAAAAAGGGCATTTCGAAAGCTCTGAAGGGCAATTCCAAAAATGTCGAAGGGTAGGTTCAAAGGGATAATCCCTTGAGAAATTTGTTTTGAGGAAAGTGTATGTGGTCCAGCGTTCCTTAAGGCTAAAGAGTCCATAGGCCGAATTCTTTCAGGAGAATTGTTTCGAAAAAAAAGTTCGCAATAATTTCTCTAAAAAAATAATGCTTTCCGAACAATAAGCCCGAAAGAAAATAGGACCGAAATTTTCTTGAAACATAACATCCGAAAAGATAATTTTACATGAAGGCCGAAAGAATTAAATCGAAGACTATAAACCCGAAGAACATCTGCAATACACAAGTTAGTCTTATACAAAATGCCAATATAGTCCAACCAAAAAAAGTGAAATGTCCCAGATTTTCCAAATTTTGCATAAACATATGAAATAGGACTCCCCATTAAGATCAGAATTTGAGAAAAATGTGGGTCCCCATTTCCTTATGGAAAAAGGGGGGTGTTGGGTACAACAAATGGCGACTTACATGAGAAATACTCTTGAGTATTCAAGAACCCAGAGCTCTAGTTTGTAATCCTAAATCAATCATGAAGTGTGCCATAGAACAATACTTCAATTAGAAACATGACATAGATTTCTAAGTTAATTCACACGACATGCTTTCTAATTTCTTGGATTTGTGTGTGACAAAACGTATAGTTCATTTAACCCCTGTTGTCATGAATTTTTGAAAGGCTTTGATAGGGCTATAGGTTTCATTCCAATATCCATTAAAGCTAAAAAATAAGGGAAGCTCAAGCATTGCTCTGCTACCAGCTAGGCGTCCATAGCCCCGACAGAGATATCTTGGGTTCCTTCTCCACTCCTTGCATTGTCTGTTCACAAGCAATTTGTGTGGTGAATTGACCTTATTTCATCATGTGAGTTATTTTAATCTTCTTTTAAAAAAAAATTACGCTTTCAAACTCATTGATTATTTTCTCTCTTTTTTTTTTAAGTTCAGATTAGTGGGAAAGAGAGAAGAGAAAACCCTAGTGAGTTGGTATAATTAGAAAATAAATCATTACTAGAACGTCCCTACTAGTCACATCTATTCCTAAAATTATCACTTCTAATAGGGATTTTAATGTGATAAGTGCATTTGATCCAATAAAACAAGAAAACTTTCTAAATTTGTATGAAGTACTCTGAGGGAAACTTCCACATGCTTGGTAAAAGTTATCAACTGTGACAACATTCAGGATAATCCATGATGACCTTCTTTCATCCTAAAGACTCAAAAACACATAAATACATCTAATCTATAAACTAGTCCCAAAGTGTCAAGATTTTAATTTTCCCCTTTTTCACAAGTCTCACACTCAATTATTTTGAATTTTAGTTTTAGTAATAATGAGAGCAAACGCAACTTTAAACGCCTAAGAAGAAAACAAAGACGACTAATCTAAAAAGCACTGAAATCTAATTTAAGAAACCCAAAGTACTGAAAAGCAAGATAACTAAACTAGAAAGGATTGAAAATCTATTCTAGAAAGCATTGAAAATCTATTCTAGAAAGCATGGAAATCTCATCTAGAAAGCATGGAAATCTAATCTAGTCCTATGTCTAAACTTATGTAAATCTTTTCAATCAGTAATATCCGCAAATGGAACAGCTCTGAAGTAATGCTTCAGAGACTATCCATTAACTGGTTATATGAGTTTGTTGCCTTCGAGGTCTTTCAGATGAAACACGTTATTGCCCATGATCTCTGAAATTTGATATGGTTTGACCCATAATGGAGCGAACTTGTCATGTTGCCCTTTCTTTTCATGGGTTTTATCCCATAGTAGTACCAAATCTGAAATTTTGAATGTTTTGACTTTAGCTCTTTTATCAAACCACCTTTTAACTACATCATGGTGTTTACTGAATGTTTGCAAAGTTTCAATCCTTGAATTGTCCATTTATATTATATCTAGTAATCTTCATTCCACCTTGTCATTTCGTTCCATGTAATCTTGTATGAATTGATAAGTGGGCAACTTCAATGTGATGGGAAAAATTGGTATGCATCCATACACTAGCAGGTAAGGCGAAGCTTTTAAGGCTTGCTTGTATTTTGTCTGGTCTGCCCAAAGAGCATGCTTTAGTAGATTGTGCTAGTCTCTAGGCTTTTCCACTACTAACTTTTTGGTTGCCTCAATCATATTTTTATTTATCAACTCGACTAATCCATTCCCCTGAGGGTAGTGGTTAGACGTTGCCCTGAGTATAATCTGATTATCATGTGCCCACTCAGTGAACTCTGCTAATATAAATGTTGGTCTGTTGTCACATGCCAAAGAGATGGACGTGTTGAATCTAGTCATAATGTGTTCCTCCAAAAAGTGAATCACATCTTCTGCTCTACTATTCTTTGTGGCAATGGCTTTTGTCCATCTAGTACAATAATTTGTAGTTGTAAGTACAAATTTATGGCCGACAGAAGAATTTGGGTTGAATACACCAATGAATTCTAAGCCCCACTATGCAAACGACCTTCCTTAAACAACTTGCTATAGAGGCATGGTTGTGCATACTTCTCTCTTGGCCAACACTTGACATTCATGGCAATTCCTGACGTGCATGTGAGCATCCCTAAAAATAGTTGGCCAACAATAGCCCAACCTCAAAATTTTATGGGTTGTGGTATACCCAGCAAGGTGACCACTACCTATCTTTTGATGCAAGTTTTCCAGAATTTCCTTTGCCTCCTCCGTAGACACACATCTAAGATAAATTCCTTCATAGTTCCTTTTGTAGAGGACTCCTTTCTTGATCATAAAATGAGCAGCTATGAGCCTCAAGGCTCTCCTTTCCCTACTAAGCTCTGGGAGGCAGGTTCTTGTAAGTAAATACTGGATTGTATCGGTATACCATTCCCCTTTTGAAACTTGTGTTGTACATACCTCTTCAACAGTGATTCGGGGATTTGGCTCAGTCATGAACTGAACAATGCCTTGTCCTCTAACGATCTTTGCAGGCATGATCTCTATGTCAAACTTTCAGAGCTTAGCCATCCATTTGCCTCGACATTCTCCCAACTCGTTCTGTGATACAAATGAGCTTGACAGCAGGATCAGGGACAATGGTGATGGTTTTGTTCCTTAAGATATAATGTTGAAATTTCTTCACTGATTTTGACCAAAGCAAAAATTTGCTTGTTGATCATTGAATACTTGAGCTCTGCATCCTTCATATTTGTACTCATGAAGGCAATCAGATGCTCGATTTCATCCTTTTTCTATGTGATAACAACAACAATGGTGTATTCTGAGGTGAATGAGTACAGATAGAAATCCTTTGTGAAGTCTGGACTAATCAATACTAGACCCTGAGATATGGCATCTTTTATATCTTGGAAGGACTTTTTGGCTTCAGTTGTCCACTCTATTTTAGCATCATGCTTGAGCATAGCATTTAGAGCTTGACGATTTCTATGAACCCTGAGATAAACTTCCTGACGAAGTGGATTTCCAAAAAAATGACTTAAGTTCCTTATTGTTGTTTGGTTGTTGAATCTTTGAGATTGCTTTGATTCTTTTTAGATCGATGGTGATCCTATCTTTTGTGATAACATGTCCTAAGAGTTTCCCCTCAGTGACTCCAAATATACTCTTCTTTGGATTTAAATAAATCTCAAACTTTTTGCACCTTTTGAATATGGACTGTAGGTGAGTTATGTGATCCTTTTTGTTTTTCGAGAACACTGTAAGGTCGTCCATATAGATAATTATGCATTTTCTCGTCAATCCCCTAAAGACATGATCCATGGCGCATTTGAAGGTATATTTTGCATTAATCAAGCCAAACGACATCCTATTATATGCATAAGTACCCCATTTCATGGTGAACGTTGTCTTCATTCTATCCTTGAGCTGCACCAGTACTTGGTTGTAGCCTGAAAATCCATCCAAAAAGGGCATCATCTCAGAACCACTCACTATATGTATTACGCCATCCAAAGAAGGTAGAGGATAATTGTCCTTTTCAGAAGCCCTGTTCAGAATTTTGAAATCTACACATAATCTGATCTCATCGCTCTTCTTCATAACCGAGACCAAATTGGCCACCCATGTAGAATGTTGCATTGGGAAGATGATTTTGACACTTAATAACTTCTCTACTTCCTTCTGAACAAGAGGCTCCAGAATAGGGTTCATGGCCTTTGCCTCTGTCTGAATGGTTTATGATCTTACTTCAAAGGAATTGTGTGAGCGATGACTTGTGGGTCATATACCTTAAGGTCTTCATACGTCCAAGCGTAACGTCCTTATATTGAACAATCAAATCTTTGACTCGCTACCTTTCCTCCACGGTGCAGCTGAGGCCAATATTCACATAATGTGGGTTATGGTCATATCCCAAATTTTCCCTCTTAAAGTCTGATTCATCGACCTTGGGTTGTCTGAGTTGTTGTGCTTGAAGATCTAAGTTGAATGATCTTTCCAAGGAGACTAAGCTGGCTAGAATTAGATTTTATTTAAGTTGGCGAATAAATTCTTTATTTGTTACTTCTTGACAAAAATGGTTAATGTCCTTGTCATCAATGATTTGGGATTTGAAATTTCTGAATTAGTTAAGAATTGGATAATCTACTGATCATCATTGAAGACCTACAAATTTTCTACATTATTTGGAACATAAGGAAAGGGAACCAATTTAATAGAAAATCTTTGTACCTCAGACTCTTGTAATGGCTCGAGATTGGCAGCAACTTCAGCTAGTGAATCGACACCCTAATTTTGTTCTCTAAGGAGTGCTACTATGTTGAAAGCTTCAAAACTTTTAATTAAATTCCATACTCTATGCTTATACCTCTTCAAATAAGACAATTTGCATTGGTATTTGTTTCTTATATGGTGAACTACCAGATTTGAGTCCTCGAATACTTTTATCTATTTTACATTGTTCTTCAGTGCAAACTGTAGTCCTAAGATTAGAGCCTCATACTCGGCCTTATTATTTGTACAGGGAAACTACAATCTTTAGACGGCCAAAAACTTCTTACCTTGAGGATCAATTAGCTCAATTCCCACACCAGATTCTTGCTTGGACTTGACTCCATCAAAATGCATTGTCCATAGCTCATTTGAACCTTCAAGTTCCAGGTTTTGCGTTGAATTGTGAGTGGTAAAAGTATAAATGCCTAAGGGAGAATCATACTTTACCTCTTCGTTCTTGACGTTGTATTCCATGATGGGATATTTCATTCTAGACTCTCTATCAATTATGATCTGATTTGCAACTTCTCTCCATGGCAACTAGATGTGTGAGAAGTTTGTGGAAAGATACCCATTAAGCGTTTTGGACCAGTCTCTACTCAACAATAATCCGTAGCACTCCAATATGTCTACTACCAAGATATCGATAGTCATCTGGACTCTTGGTTGTGATGCTACTTGAATGTGTACATTATTCAGTTCTTCTACCATTGGTACTATTGTTTTATCTCACTGAAAGTCTGATCTCTTTGAAGCGTTGGGAGTAAGACCAAACTTTTTACATATAAAAGTAGGCATAGCAGTTGCAGATGCTCCATAATCAACTAAACAGTTATGAATATTCTTATTGAACGCTCTGATGGTGAGCAGGAATGGTGGTACTTTGGGCTTACCCTTGTAAATAAAGTTGGCATCAGCATCCTTCGCTTTATTCAGTTCTCCTACCACTGGTACTACCATTTTATCTAGCTAAAAGTCTGATCTCTTTAAAGCGCTGGGAGTAAGACCAAACTTTTTACATATAAAAGTAGGAATAACAGTTGCAGATGCTCCATAATCAACTAAACAATTATGAGTATTCTTATCGAACACTCTGATGGTGAGCAGGAATGGTGGTACTTTGGGCTTACCCTTGTAAATAACGTTGGCATCAGCATCCTTTGCTTTGTCCGTAGCCACTCTATTTTTCTCTAAAGGGACCTTTTCGGTAATAGATTTCCATAACGCCTTTTGCTCAGTGATCTGGTCTAACTCATGGAGAGTTATATTCACCTTAATCTTCTTCATGTCTTCTACGATATTATATCCTCCTTTATTCGATTCATCATATTTCGGTGGTTGATCATTCCCTTGTGGAAGGGGTGGATTGTTGTCTGCTTTGGGATTTGGAGGAATCAGTGTGGTATTTGGAGGAGTTGAGGTGGTAAGTAGCTGCTTGTTCCTTAAGTTGTACGGACCTCTATAAAACTGTTAGAAAGCATGAACTTCACTTGTATTATCTTTTGGTTCGTTGTCATCTTCTCCTGGGAAGGGAAATTTGTGAGTCTCGAAGAACATGGTTGTGCTAGAAGATCCAGGGTCCTGATGACATTTTGGTGGATTATTCATCTAATCTTACCTAGTTACCTCCCTCTAAAAGATCTCAAATGCTGTACAGAACTCAATGCAAACAAGTTCGCCATGTTGGGGCATATTGTATATCCTATACCAATTGGGTAGCGTTGTTTCAACAATGTTGATTTCGGGGAGTCTGCCAAGTTGTTCCATATTATTTGCAAGCCTATTAAATGAACTGTTATATCTTTGGAACCCAGTGTTCTAGTTACCAATCGGAGCATTGGTATTGCCCATCTTTCGTTGCATATTCAGAAAATTGTTACTCAATTTTTGAACCATCTTCTGAATAGAATCCAATTTGGCTTTTGTGGAATCCGCACCTTGTAGAACAATTGTAGGAAGTGCAGTTGCATGTTGGTTCTATTTGTAACTGTTACTTGTCACATGATTGTTCTAATAGTCAAAATTCAGTTGCATCGTTTGTGTCAATGGACGCAGTGTATATAACTGATTTTGATTATATGCTAGAACATCCTACTTCACATGTGGTATCGGATTGAGCCCTAAAAATCCATTGCTAATAGTAGGCACCCCACGTGTCAGCAGGTTGAGTTATCTATCGATGATAATGGCTTCTTCAAATGCTAACGCCAAAGTATTTGCAGCAGGTGCTCTTCTCAGGAACACAGCAGTAATGAGATCTAAGGCATTTTTGTACATCTCCAGTGCTAACGCTGGTTGTGGTTTGTACCCTAGGATCAACCAATTGTACATCCTATGTCATCTTGTGTTGAAATCACGGATGGGCTCATTTGGTTCCCTCTTCATGTTGGTGACGCATTAATATACTAATCCAGGATTAGTGACCTATGCAAAATGAGTAAGAAAAGTCGTTTGACAATCCTCCCAATTGGTGATGGAGTTTTTCATTAGATTCAAATACCAATCATAAGCAACGTCCATTAAAGTAAAAGGGAATAACTGACATGCAACATCCTCATCAACTACATTCATTAACCTTAAAGCAGCTTTAACAGATTTAATATGCTCTTCTGCAGCCCTTTGCCCTCACAAAGAAAAGGATGGCAGATATTTTTTGGGGTTCCAGGGTAAATCACGCACGTCCCCCAGGACAGCAATGGCAGATCCAACTAACCAGGGTTGTTGTTGAGCCATTGGTTGATTAACGAGCAAAGGGTTCCTTACGGGTAAAGGGTGCCCTAGTGGAGGTGGATTGTTTTGAACTGGAGCTGTTGGAACAGCTCTAGGCTTCCTATGGCTTGCCAAGGGTGATACTAATAAACCAACCTGGGAATTGGATCTAGTCACACTCCTAGATGACTCTAGTGCAACTCTACACAAGGACTAACCTCTATTATTGGGAGGAAATTTGGGCCCTCCTTCTATCACCAGTGAAACTGTCGATGCTAGTTTTATGCACACCATATTGTAATGAGGTAGACTCTAACATTTTATGATCTCAATAGAGGTAAACTCCACTCCAGGCAAGAGTTACGAGTATGCATTCTTTGACAACCTGTTGATGGAATAGTGGGTAAGGTATGCAGGTTGTTAACAAGGTTTTTTGGACAGAGGTGTGGTTTTCTAATAGAGTGAGTTCCTACGCGAGTTAGATGGGTGGTTGGCTTCTAATGTAGAGTGGATAGATCTTAATAACAAATTCAAAAGGAAGGTAGGATAGGGCAGAAAAGAAATCTCTATGGATCTCAGGGATTACTTCCCTAGTTGGTTTCTGGATAGACCTGTATTTTCTTAAAACCAATCCCTATTGCTAGCAGCAATTGCACACATGCAAATAGACATAGCTAAGGAGTCTAAGGAAAAGAAGATGCAGGAAGTTTACCAACCTTAGACACAGGTTGCTCCTATTGGGGCAGTTGTTGCACACCCTTCATTCAATGGATTGTGGCTCAGGCTAATGAATTATCTAAGGCAGTTGTAGCACAAACTCAAAAAACTACACCAAGAAAACACCAGTACACATCCAAAAATATGATTCAATCTAACTTGACTATTTCAATCAATACATTCACCAATCTTCAACAACTATTACACATCTAGGATTAACATATTAATCAAAGCAATCAAGAATCTATTTTTAGCTTTAGCACACTAAAGATTTATTGAATCACACAACCATAAAAATAACAATCAGATACACTAAATTGGAAAGAAAATACTTAGGACACTTCGCTTGATGACCAAAATGGCTTTCTCTGTATTCCGAAATTTTCTGACAAAAAAACAAAGTTGGGAGGTACAATTGTATTTATAGATCTTGGGGAAAGGGTCGTCTCATCCTCCAAGTCTATGCATGATTATTACATATGGCAGTTAGAACGTGTAGTTATAACTGTGGTCTAAAACCATCTAAGAAAAGCTTTAAAAGGCTATAAATAGATAAATTGACTTTACAAAAGTACGAAACGTGTGCATGTACAAGAAAATACAAAGTCAATTTTACAATGATTTGTCTAATTACAAAGAGAATCTGAATATACATGCCGCTACAAGGGTTGTACATGCATAAGGCTAAGGTTGTGTTGTCTAAAGTGTTGCATGGGCGTTAGTAGGAGTGGAAGTCGAAGTAGAAGCTGAAGATATAGCAACATTGCCATAAGTTTGCTTCTTTTTCACCTCGTTATCCTCATAGACTTTGTGAGTTGTCTCATGTTGTTGGCGAGTAATGTCTAAGTTTAGCAATGACGGTCGGTGGAGTCTCTTGGTTTGCTCGAGGAGTATTGCATGTTCATCTTTAGTTAGCTGGAACTTACTCCTAAAAATCTCAACTTCGGTCACCTTCCTCCTAACTTTGCTTAACTCTAATTCTATTCTTTCTCTTGCCAATCCTTGTATGCTTTGTTTGAAGTTCTCTGTGGCTTCCTAGAAAATTTTATCAAAATTGATTCTACTAATCAATTTGCCCATAGAATCTCGTGCCTTAGACAATTTTAACTCATTCAAAATTTGGAGGTTTTGAGCATCATGTGCTTGGTACTCTAGAATTAAAGCTGCAATTGCTTTCAACCACTCTTTTACCTCCTGATACTTGATGATAACGAAATTTAGGGCATTAGATGCCTTGAATGTGGTCATTAAGTCAATATGGCTATATAATGAGTTGCATGTGTAGACAACTAGCATTTTAAGCTTGGCACTATCTTGAACCAAAGAGCTACAAAGTTGATTTGCTTAGTTCACATGAGGCGCCATCTCAGCCTTCATAAATTACATGGCCTCTAAGAAATTGTAAAATTTGGATGCGGCCTCCCGAACCTTAGCGTCGATACCCGAAGGAATATGCACTATGCTAGATTGTTCTCTAAGTTGCTCAATCTATGCTTGCAATTCTTGTACCTCCCCTTCTAGCTCCTTTCGATCTAACTTCGTGCCTTCATGAATGGCCACCACAACATCCTTGTGTGCTTGAGCCAGGTTTGAAAGATTCTCTTCATATACAGACTGCTTTGGCTGCATGTTCTACCTCTTAATAAGGGAGAACATTGATTGTCGTTCTTCAAGGATGATGCTTGTACCTTGGTCATCTTCAAAGTTTTCTCTTCTTTACTCTTTCAAAGTGGACACATAGGGGAGCTTGGTGACCTTATAACTTGGCATTTGAGAAGATTGACTCCTCAAATCCATGGCCCAAGGCGGAATGGTGAGGGGTGTATCGGTGGTTGTAACAACAATTTCTTTCTCGACCTCCTCTTCTACTTTCTTCTACTTCTTACTAGCCATGCTCAAGACATTAGGCAAGGAAGGCCATATTATTTTTTACCAATCCACTCCTCTAACTTGAGGGAGTGGGTGGACTACAACTATTTGAGGCTTGGCCTTTCGTCCCCTGCTTGTGATAGTTAATGTGGTTTATTAGGTGGAAGTGGAAGTGGAGAGTGGAAGGGAGATATGTGTAGACTGAACATGAAGTTGGGGGTGGCCAGAGCAGTCTGCGCTTTCCTGGTTGCCTTCTTTTTTAGAACTCTCATAGTAGAAGTGCTAGTAGGTATAGAGGGAATAGCTGTGGGAAATGGTGTGGTAGTGATAACTGATGAATCAATGGTGGGTGTTGAAATGGAAGGAATGGATGCAAAGGTGGAAGGAAAAAAGGGGGTGGATGCAATAGAGGGAATGGGAACTTCCACAGAAGAGACGAGTATCTAATCAATAATAAAAATTAAAGTCAAAGAAAAACTAGAAAAGGTCTGAGTACCTTGGAGATGAAGCTCAATAGGGTCACCCTGAAGACTCATAGCCTTAGCTGTCTCCAACTCAGCATCTTCATCTAAAGCATTTGTTATGTCCTTGATGACAACTTTATCTTCTCTTGATGGCTATGAACTTGGAGATGGAGTCGGCAAGCCTTGAGATGTATGCACTACAGGGTTGCCTGTGGGAGTCTTGGGCTTCCTGGTATAGACCAAAGGGGTCTTTCCTTGAATGGGAAAGCCCTGGGAGGTGAATGATGCTACTTGTGAAGTAGCTACCCCAATAGATGAAACAATAGATACATGGGGGGTAGCCATAGGAACTTGACCAGTGCTAGCAGCAAGCATTTCTTGCATCTTGTCTTCCTCCTCATCAAAGTCCAAGCTGATACGATCTCCCCTTTCTCTTCCTCTCTATGTACTGGGCTCAGGGAGCTCGGGCTCTCTCTTCACCAATTTCAATTTCAATTTTAGTCGAAGTCCTTGGGATGAGGAAGCTTAATGTTCTCCAGATTGTCCTTTTCCAAAAATCTGAATGATGTCATCCTTTATAGAGAGCTCGTCGGTTGTCCAACTCCCTAGGGGAAATACCAGGTTCAGCTTGGATCATCCTCAAATAATCCTCCTGTAACCTGACAAGTTGTGCTCGTTCTAGCACTCTTCATCTGATTTGGCATTCAATAAAAGAAAATCATAACAATAAGGATGGTGGCAATAAGGAATATTGAAACCATGAATATGTTTCTAGATGCACCCATGTGGGTCCCAAACTTTGTGTGTCATTGCGGGGAACCCATAACGATTTCAATTTCCTCCCACATCTCCAAGATATTTCCTTATTTGATATACCATTCTGCCAATTGAAATTAAGCTTCCAAAGTATAAGCCCTTTTATTGCCTGGGCAAATCCTCCTCAATGTTATTCCATAACTGGAAAGCAATATCTTGTTCAACCAACTTATCTGGTACATACTTTGAGAGACATAGGGGCTCAACCTTATTTCCCCAGACCATGATGACAGTAAAATTTGGGTACAAGAAATAGACTCCTTTTTTGCTCAAATTCTTTAGAATGTTTTCTCCAAGTCGAGGCATAGGCGAGCAATGAATGGCTTGCCATACCTGCGGGTAAACGTCCTCACATATCCTGACCATATACTTCTGGTAAGCATATATATGCATGAATTGGTAGTGGTCACAAATTTTATTTTTATGCAATCTCTAGCTGGAGCCCACAAATTACCCAAGTCCTTATAGCACGTTCCCATGACCGCATCCACCAAATACATCATAAAAAAATCTCCTGTGGGGTGGGACATTTATCCTTATGCACAATTTGCTCTCTCAATCTCAAACTGATTACTTCCCCCAACGCATAAGAGGCATCATGCGATAACATCATATATAGCAATGGTACCCAATCTAAATTTATAAAATGGATATCGGGCATTCTATAAAATCTATTAAGCAAAGACATACCTATCTGAATTCCCATCCTAAATTTGTCGATTGGAATCACTCCCTTCGGCTTCGTTCCTTGCTCAGTGATAGACTGGTCTGGGAGTAGCCATGAGGAGAGCACCTTTGGGATTGAGGTTTTTGCATTGAATTACACCCAAGTGTGTTTATCATAGTAGACGTCTAGTATGCTGAGAGATAGATACGTTTGAAAATCATTTCCAGATATGCACGCGACCACTGTAGCGCCACAAGAATGCAGTAAGCGTCTTGTGATATTTTGTCAGAAAAGAACAAATCTCTGAGAAGGTCTATGCAAGGCATAACTTCTGGTTTGGCTGCGGCGAAATGCAATCTTTAGCGTTTGTAGGGTAGAAGTTTTCGTACGAACCACCTTTCTGCTAGTATCGTTTCATCATCTTGTTGGGTGAATATTTTGTCACCAGCTAACTGATGATCAAAATAGGTGATTTCAACCACAGCATAAGGAGATTGGTCGGCCAAATGTGCAGGTTTACCACATCAGAAGGGGACAAATCTCTCCTCTCATCAAGGGGAGGTTCCCTATAAAATATGAGGGGCTAGATACTGTGTGTGTGTGTGTGTGTGTGTGTGTGTGTGTGTGTGTGTGTGTGTGTGTAGAAAATAACACTCAGGGGGAGGACTACACCATCCATCTCTCTTATTTCAGAGATGATGTTCACAGACAAAGGAAAAATCCTGGTGAAAACACTGAAGGCACTTCTCTTCTTTCAGAATTAGTCTACATCAAAAAGCATGAGTTCTTTCTGATAGGTAACTGATAAGTAAATGTAACAAGGGCACAGTGACCAGCAAAATGAGGTGTAGCACAAAGTCTCCCGCTCAACTGCCAAAGAGTGAAATAGGAAGGATAATGGGGGCACAAAGTCGTCCCAAGATCCTTTACATAGAAACAGAAAAATAAACACACTAAAGACAATTGTGGCAGCAAAAAGTCTCTCCATCGTCAGCTTCAGACACCTTCCTAATTACTTCCACTAGTTCTACTTATTTAATTAAATGAACAAGACTGCATCTAGGAAACAGACATAAGAACAATCTCCTAAATGACACAAGCTATTACAGCACAAAGTCTGAAAGTAACCTGCTTTCTCATTCAAATAAAAAAATATGATTAACAATCTGAGCTCAAAGTCTCAGTAATCGCCTTTCAATTTGGACAGAGTTTTGCTTCTATAACAGAGAGATCTCCCTTGCATAAAATAAGAGATTACAATATATAGTCGCCAAGAAAGGCTTGGTGCTTTGTTTCATGGAATGGCCCATGCTGCATTCAATGCCTTGAATGCATTTTCAGTTCTGTCAAGGGGCCATACTAGAACAGGGCATCGGCCTTGACTTTGGTGTACAGAAACATCTCAAATGTCTTCTCCTCAGCATGGGTTGTCTGGTCCTCCAAATATGTACATAGTTGTCCCCTCGCTTTTATTCAAAGGGAGGAAAAAAATAGGCCGTGCCTTTTAATGTTTGCGAGCTCAGATGTCTACTTGGTGGACTGTTCCACCTACTAAAATAACTCCTGCGCAGATATTTCTAGTCTTTTTATATTGTTCTCTCTTTCCTTAACGTATTTTGTCTCTTCCTCATGATTTGAGCCCTTGGGCTCTCTTTTTTATTCTGTAAGCTCTTTTGGCTTCCTCTTCAGCGGGTCGCCTAGTTTGTTCTTTAGGTTCCACGTCACATTTGAAAACCAACGGATATTTCATTACCCTGAATTTGACATCCACGGGGACGTCATTGGTCGCTGGTCGTTTGAACCATTTTGAACCATGAACCTTTGAACCTTTGAAAGTTCATTAGTTCAATGGTTCAACGGTTCGGGCGGTCTTATTAGCTCCTTGGTTCCATCGCTTCCCTGGTTCAATCGCTTTCCTGGTTCAATCCCTTCTTTGCTCGTCAGTTGAACCACCTCTTTGAACTGGTCTCTAGAATCTTTCGCTTCTTTCCTTTGCTCGGAGCTTCTTTGAACCTTTGAACCCATTGAACCTTTGAACCATTTTGGTTCAAGGTTCAACGGTTCATCCTCTTTCTTAGAAGCCTTTGCTTTCTCTAATTCTCTCGAGCTTTGAAATTCCTTCAGCTTTATGTCTTTGGAACACCCCGAAGGGAAGGTGTCCCTTCGGGCTTTGAGAAAGGTCCATTTTCTGGTCACCGAGAGCCCCCCGCAAGGGTACATGCCCTCCGGGGCTCTTTGGGCGGCCTTCGTCAAATCCTTTGGACAAAATATCTTAAGGAATTCCTTCGGACAATTTGTCCTAAGGAAATCTTTCCTTTGCTTTTGCTGCTTTCTATCGGGCCTTTGAACATTCCTTCGGACAAAATGTCTGAAGGAATTCCTTCGGACATTTTGTCCGAAGGATTTCACTTGTAAAATTCCGCTGCAAAAAATCCCTCCGAAAGATATCTTTTTGTTCCATTTGCCCTCCGCAAGGGCACTTGTCCTTCGGGCTTTGGGACACCTTCCTTTGAAACTTCCGATTGAACCGACTGATTGAACCGACCGATTGAACCAACCTATGGTTCAACGGTTCAACGGTTCAATCTTTTGTTTGAAGCCTTCTTTCGTTTAAGTCTTTTGATCTTATTGAACTCGTTGAACCTTTGAACCCGTTGAACCATTTTGGTTCAAGGTTAAACGGTTCAACGGTTCATTCTTTACTCTTCAAAACCTTCTTTTCTTCTAAGTCTTTCGAAGCCGTTGAACTTGCCGAAGCGGTTGAACTTTGAACTTGCCGAAGCGCTTAACTCTTTAAGTCTGTCGACGTCGTTGAACCTTTGAACCCGTTGAACCTTTGAACCTTTGGAAGCGGGGTTCAATGGTTCAATCCTTTGTTTAAAGCTTGCCAATGGACCTTTTGGTTGAACCTCGGCGTTGAATCAACCTTGAAATTGCCTAAGTGTTGGGAACTTGTTTCTTTCTGAGAGCTCCCCTGTTGAAGTCGTTGAACCTGTTGAACCTGCGAGTCCCTTAGCTGAAAAAGCTTGAACAATGAAGAATTTGAATACTCAGAACATTTTTTGAGAAGGGGAGAGAGAATTTTGGCCTGTGGGACCAAAATAGTTCATATGTTGTCCCAAAAATGAGTGACAGATTTTGGGAACAACACATCTAATGAAAACATGTCCACTGAATCAATAGCATCCCAGAGTTGTGAATAGTTACAATACTTATCTCGAAATATCTCCACGTCGAAGATAGTGTCCTTGAACTCTATAGAATCCTTAATTGAGAATGTAGATGGAGGATTTGTTCCTCGGAACGTCCTGGATGTGAAAGACAGCTGTGTCTTCTGGACTGCTACAATTTTCTTCGATATGCTACGTACTATGTAATCACTTCGGATCTTAGCTTAGTCATTGTTATACTTGCAGAATTCTCAAGATAGGGAACTAGGGCTCTTGATCGTTGTTAGAAATGAAGATGCTTTGATTGCAAGTTAACTTGGATGCAAATGACAGCTTCAATAGTTGTGTATCGTCTATATAAGATCCTGCATTGAATACTAGTTCGTGCAATATAAATATGCAATATTCACTTTGCTTTTATTTCAAATTTGTTGGCTTGGGTTGGTGGAGGGCCCTTAGTATTTATCAAATAGTAAGTATTTTATCTTTGCTTGGCTAAGTATGGCACAATTTTAATAGTGTTCTTCGTAATAAAGCACTTAGGAGTATAATGTCAAAAAAGTGCTTTTGGGTCAATGTCCATGAATAATTCCCTCGGGGAATTGTTGCAAACAAAGTGTCCACAACAATTGTTCTGAAGGAGTCTTTTCTTTGGGCAGAAGTCTCGAAATAATTATTCTGAAGGGCTAATTAATGGCTAAATGGTACTTTCAAACTCCCTGAAGGTACTTTTGATTTTCCTAAAGGGTACTTCCGTACGTCTATGGGTCACTTCAAAGGTCTCAAAAGGTAGTTTTGGAGGGCTGAAGGGCACCTTTGATCTCCAAATGGCACTTTTGTACGGCTAATGGTCACTTCCAAGGTCCTGAAAGGTAAGTTTCACAAAACCTAAAGTGTATGTGCCTTTAACTCGAAGGGTCGGATTCTTTTGTGTTAATGTCTGAAGGAATTTGGCTATATGACAAAAGCCCCAAAACAAAAGTGTCAAAGGGTATGTCTCAAAAGAAAAAGGGCGTTTGGATATTCCATAAAGGCCAAAAGGTCATTTTCAAAAGATCTAAAAGGTATGTGGCCACTTGGAAAAGGGCACACTACTTAGGACAAAGATCCAGTAGGGCAGGTTTAACCAAACCCGAAGGATAGGTTCGTGGCAATTGGTTTAAAACACAAAGGCCAAAGGGCGCTTTGGTTCGTGACACAAAGGGGCAGGGAAAAAACACCCGAAGGGTATATCCCAAAGGATAAAGGGGCTAAAACAATAGTTTCGAAAGGTAGTTTGCACAAAACCCAAAGGGTATGTGCCCTAAAAAGTAATCAAAAAGGGTTTTAAATGGTCAATTTGGAAAGGCCAAAGGGCTAGTTGGAAGGGTTCCAAAGGGTAGGTGAAAAGAAATTGAAGGGTCTACTTCGGGGCAAAAGTTTGCTCGAAGGGTCTACTTCACAAAGGCCGAAGGGTCGGTTGGCAAGGCAAAAAAGGGCATTTTGAAAGCTCTGAAGGGAAATTCAAAAAATGCCGAAGGGTAGGTTCAAAGGGATAATTCCTCAGAGAATTTGTTTCGGGGAAAGTGTATGTGGTCTAGCGTTCTTTAAGGCAAAAGAGTCCGTAGGTCGAATTCTTTCGAGAGAATTGTTTCGGACAAAAAGTCCGCAACAATTTCTTCGACAAAATAAGACTTCTCGAACCTGAATGAAAATAGGACCGAAAATCTCCCAAAACATAACATCCAAAAAGATAATTTTGCACGAACGCTGAAAGAATTAGATCAAAGACTATAAACCTAAAGAACATCTGTAATACACAAGTTAGTCTTATACAGAATGCCAATATAGTCTCGCCAAAAAAAGTGAAATGTCTTAGATTTCCCAAATTTTGCATAAACATATGAAAGAGGATTCCCCATTAAGATCAGAATTTGAGAAAAGGTGGGTCCCTATTTCCTTATGGAAAAAGGGGGGGTTGTTGGGTACAACAATTTCTAAACCCCTGACTAAAGTAATAAACTTTTCAAATGAAGGGAATGATCTTGCATGTTATTGTGCAAATAGATTACCATCTATCATACAAAAAGTTAAGAATACATGAATGGAAGACAAGGGTTAGAGTAGTTATCTTAGATTCTATTAAGGATAACATGGTAATAAATGTCAGTGAACATATAAGAGACCCTTTTTTGCATACGGCCAAGGATTTGAAGGATGTACCCCCAGGAGAGATCATTATAGCACATTAGATGGTGATCTTAGTTACCAAATTAAATTGGCTAGAATATTTTGCTAGAGAAATACTAGGATCAAGAGAGATAATTTTTCATGTACAGTCTTATAGAAAAATCCAATATACACTTTTGTTGGTTCTCATATTATTTTCATATTCTAAGTCCCCAAATGGCCCAGTGAAGCTTTTACCCAATTATGATCATGAATGGGAAATCAAAGTGTATGCCTTTTTGAAGGAAAACCATTATCTACAATAAAATACAACACAAAATGACTTAGTATTGTTGTTATTAGAGTTTAGGTATGTAATTGCTCAAAATCATAACGTTCCACAGATTTTATTGATCAATATTCACATTATATGTAACATTGTTTTTTATTCGATTAGGGGTAAACTCTTTTGACCAGAGCTATCAATTGAACCCAAACCCTTAAAAATTCAAAATATATTGCAAAATAACACAACAAATTGGTTCCAAAAGTATAATAGGGCTAAACAATATCCCAAGAAAAAACACATTGCCACCTACCAAGAAGAAAGCATCAGAACGCAGCCTTACAATAGTAGAAGAAAATTCCAAACTAACACAAAATTGCAGACTAGATACAAAAACAATAAACAAACAATAACCCTTAAAATTCCATACAAGGAGCTTCCTTTGTTGGGTTTAACTGAACTTTTAGATCCACTTAGTTCCAAAGTGTTTTGTTTCCCATTTGCCACTTCTCTCATTATTTCTCTATTTCATACTTCCTTATGATTTGGTCTACCCTTCTTAGTTTCCATTTTTTTACTTCGCTAACTTATCAGCAGTCCTTTTTATTCTAGCACAAAACTGATTTAAAATCATCCTCATACCTGCTAAGGGATAAAACAACCCTTGTCTTAATCACTAATTCAAGGAGCAAGGTATCACCTCCTTCAACTCCAAAATAGGATCCCTATTTAAATTGTTTGTTCATAATTATCTTTCCTCTATTCTTTTTGAGTTATCTTCCTTCAGGTGTGTGTCACTCTTCAACTAATACTCTAGTGTGCATGACAATTTCTTATTCAATCATAGCCTTATTCTCAGATAGTCCCTCCTTGAAACTCTTAAATGGGATTACGGGTTCTTTCTTGGTGTCTTTGGGAGAGGTTAGAAGAAGAAAATAATCCTTGCCCTCATTTCATGTATGCCTCACATCCCCATCTTCTACAGTTGGCCCTGGTATTTCTCCTGCTTCAGATTTCCTTTGCTCTAGATTTCCTTGGTCTCTTTGATCCTTACACTTTCTCTCTTATGACAAACCTTTTGATTTCCACTTGTTGATTTTAATCTCTTCAATAGATTTACCTTGATTCACTTTATTGTTTAGGGTGGTTTCTACCAACAATCCTTCACTTGGAATAGAGGTTGAACTTGGCTTTTCACTTTCTTCTTAAGCCTTCATTTAATATGGAATTCCCCATCTTTTCCCATGTCCTCTAATTAATTTTATTTACTAAACAATTTTGATTGAAGTGCCATGTTTTGTGACAAATGGGGCACATAAAAAAAGTATTCTCAAATTCTATCTTTTGATTCCAACTTCCTACTTGGAGGATAAAGTGATGGATGTAGGGAGATCCTTACCAACTCTAACATTCACACAAAATCTTGCACAAATCAAACATTTTCTAGACTTAGTAACCACATCAAAATAGATAAGTTGCCCAAAATTTTTGGCAATGCCCATAATAACTTCATTAACCCAAAATTCAAGAGGAATTCCTAGAATTCTAACCCATAAAGGAATCACATTGATTTCTTCCTTATCTAGATCAAAACCCGATTTCCAATTTCTCAAGAAAAGTCTTATTTTTATAAGGAATTGAGGCCCATCTAGAAGGGTTCTCACACAATCTTCATGATTCAAAAATGAGATTAGCAAAAATCCTTTAGTCAATGCAGAGATCTCAACAATGCCTTTTGGATTCCTCTTACAATGGACCTAGCTTCTAACCACATAAACATTACATCTAGAACGTAGGAATTTGCCTATGACAGTATTTGCTAGTCTACTAGAGGATATATCTACCACTAAATTAAGGATTCTAAAACAAAGTCCCTCATTATCTTTAATAGGTTTAATCTCTATAATAGGAGTTTCTTTATAAGAGGCCTTACCTTTGAACAGATATGCCCAATATTTCCACTCATTCCTTCTGGCATTGACAACACTTGACAAGGGAAAACAATTGTGTTTTAGCTAGGGAAGATACCCAAGTGGACCTAATTGCATTACCATTATCCCTGGTGAGGATTTAATGCTAAAATAATTATAACGACAGCAAGGTAATATTGATGGAAACAAGGTATTCCTACTTTATAAAATGGACCCTAGGGTGGAAGAGGCTGAGAAGTAAAATTGAAAAATAGAGAAAATAAAGAACCAACAAACGCATAAATGAGGGTACAAGGATGCAAAGGGTTCTAAGAGGTGAAAATAAGGGCCCGAGGAAGTAAATGCAAGGAAAGAAAGAAAAGTGGAGAGTTAGGAAGGCTCAAATGCAATAAATAAAACTTGAACCTTTAGAAATCTACGACTCAAGAATATCCTAACAAATTATTATAAATTATTAGTTAGTTTACCCAAGAATAAAGTAGAACTAGCTCAGAAGGATATTCCATTGATTGTGGTGGGTAGGACACTAAAGGATGAAGAACTATATCACATGTGCAAGGATGTTCATGAAAATTCATCAAAATATGACATGTCAACTTTGAGAGGCCTCAGACTCCAATGTCATTGAGAATTATCAAAGGAACAATGTCCACAATTAATGGGGTGAGCATTTATTATTCCTAAACAGGGCCTTCTACCTATGACCAATATCTAACTCAATCCATTCCAATGTTTCCATCATGTCATACAGACGAAGTTTCCAATGTGAAAGAGGAAAGTATGTAAGGCAATAAGAGGAGGAGCTTGAGAAAAAGAAACCACAACCATATGGAAACAAAAACATAGACAAGTGATATCAAAATGGCTAATGTTGTAGTAGAAGATCCTTAAGAAAATATTGAAGATTCAAATGAGGTATTGGAGGCTATCCCATCCAATCAAAAACATTCCATAGTAAGTTCAAGTAAACTTGAAATCTCTCCAAACGAGACCTCCATAGTTTTTGAGAAACCTAACACATTAAATCCCACTCTAACATATGTAAGGAGAAGACTGCCTCTTAATAATGTGGATAAAATTGAAGTATCAGGAGAAGATGTTGTAATTGTATCAATGGTTGCAACACAAATGCAATTGGATACTATGAGAGTGCATAAAATAGTGGATGCCTTAAGCTTGTTGCAATAACATGACAATACATTTGATATATTCAATTATTTAATTATACCTTTATGGGGGTAGATTGGAAAATAGGGTAGTGGGTATGATGAAATATTTGATCAAATGAATCCCTCCATACAATCTGCAATAAGTAATTTCAATTTTATATGGCTTGAGAAGCCAAATGAGGATTTAACCAAGGATCCACCTCAAGAAATTGTTCTAAAAACACCACCACATATAGAGGCCATGGATGATTATTCTGAAAACGATCTAATGCTAAACTCACCTCCACATAGGAACCTAATAAGGTCAATATGGAAAACATTTTGAAAAACTAAAATGATAATATGGTATAATCTTACTTTGAAAATGAAGAAGCACAAGATGGGAAGGAAGAGACTACAAATCCAAGTGCAAAGGGTAGTGAGCTGGAGTCGAAGGATTTAGAAGTTCAACATAGTGATGGTAGAGAGATGGTGAATCTTGAAGAAGGTCGTAGGGATATTATGCCAATAAGTGGGAAACATAAATGTAAACGAATGTATTTATTCCATATTGTGTTCATAATTAATGTATTTTTTTCTTTTGTAGGGTAGATCTAGATTGATACATCTTTGCAAACTTTTGCTTTACCTAAAATTCAAGAATTCACTCTTGAGGTTTCTCTGGTAGGATTACACACTGGGTGTTACAACTTGGAGTTCAATAGTGTATCTTTTACCAATATTTCATACACATTGCAAATAAGTTGTAAGAAACATTAAAGAATAGGGCTCCTAAAATATTACAAGATTTTGGTATCCTTCAAATAATCCCTGACCCAGATAATTGAGTGCATTGGTAGAAAAATTTACCAAAAGATATCTTTAATTGAAGGAGTATGAAGAGTCTAAATAATAGGTTACATTGTTAATGCAAGAGATTCAACAAACAATCACAATTTTAAATTAAAAAAGCACAAAATAAAGGCTCAAGAGCAACAAGCTACAAAGACATGAAGGTCATTTTATAATTAGTTTTTGCCCCACTTGGCGAAGCACCAGTAAGTGGGAAATATTTCAAAGTGCCATTAACCAACTATGGAAGGTGGAGGGGAACCAAACCACTATCAACATAGAAAATTTAGTTAAGGAAGAGTGTAAGCTCCAAAATCTATTAACAAAGTAATTAGTTGAATGACGAAAAAACAAGGCATTGTGGTTCTTGATCAAATGCCATCAAGATAGGTTGTATAAGCTTCTTAGTGATTTTGAACTCATAATGGAACATGGACAAGAAGTACACCATGATGAGCCCCATAATTGACCCAAGCTTCCTTTTTAAACCTTCCTTTTTTACCTCACATTGCCAACAATTCGTATATCAATGTTACCTCTCTATGGTTTTTTTTCCACAATAGCACTTGATGAATATGTTGTTCATATATTTGAAGTTTTACATTTAAACTATTTATTTATGGATAAAATAACATTATTTATCATTTTCATAATTTTGGCTTTATTACTAATCAAGCATATGCAGATCTTAAATGAAATTTGAGTAAACAAGCAACCATAGCAAATAGAAGGAAAACATTGTGCACCACTCAAAAACTGGGCAAGTCACAAATAACATCAATTGTAGCATTCACAATACCGCTATAGCATTTGGGTGAGTCACCCGTAGTAACAACTATAGATGTATTTTTTGGACTGTCACAATTAGTTACCATATTTAAGTGAATCTCTTCCACAGTTTGAGGAATGGAATGGTTCCTAATTTATAGGGAAAGGAGAAGTGAGTTTCACATGTTGAACACAACTATCTACTAAGAGGGGGGCTGAATCAGTAGATGAGCTAAAGCCTAATTCTTAAAACTTTCAAACAAAATACAGAATGTATGTGCAAAATAAAGAACAAAAGCAGAGATCATACACACACATAAGAATACTCAACACCAAATTTTTACGTGGAAACCCAAACGAAAAAACCACGGTGTGAAAAACTGCTAGAATTTAATGTTCTAATCCAGCCTCACAGAAAAGATGTCTCATAAACAAACCTCACTGGTTACATTCAAGAGCACCCACTCTAAGGAAGCACCAACTTCCTAATTGAGCACCACCTCAGTTTTTCTAATGGCACCAACCTATCAGAGATATGAAGCTACAACTTTAGAATACAAAAGAGATTCAAAATGAATCATGTTCAGTTTCTCTGTTACAAGTCTAGTCTGTAACTGCATCTTCACACTATGTCCCTTCTCATCTTTTCTGCCTCTTTCTCTTTATGTCTGGATATCTTCTATTTTGACACACCTTATTTGCTTTGCCTTTTTACACTGTCTGCATATGTCCTCACTTAACAATTTTTGAGTTAACACACTAATTATTATAGCCACAGTAGCAAAAAGACACTTTCAAATGTTTTGTTCGTACCATATATAGACAAATGCATCTTAGGGTTTTCTATCTATAAAGTGTTCACGCTTCAACTGCTCTTAACCGGTTCAAGCTTCTGATCTGCATTCAATGTGACTTTGACTTCGTGTCTCAATTCATGCTTCAAACGCCAATGTTCAAATGTCTTTACTATCTTTGGCATTTGCACTTCTACTATTTTTAACTGCACCGCTTCCTCAATCAATTAGATTGATTAATCTCGAGCTTTGTGAAGATATATCGAGTTCATCACCAATTCTACCTATTCCTTTATAAACAGTTAGAACACATTAAATGTGGGCTTTTTATTTCTTTTGTCGCGCCAAGTTCACGTTCTTTTCTTTGTTGGATCCTTCCTTATGACTTCTTGACACTTGTCAAATGCATGTGCACTCGGAGGGTAATCTGGGTTTGCTTCCCACCATTGGATCTACTGCACCGATCAAGCATGAGCCATTGATTTTTAAAGCAGCATGTATTTTAATTCTTGCTTTGTCATTAACCATCGAGCTTCTTTTCCTCTCTTTTTGCATATCACTGCTTTCTATATGATGGGTTCGCTTTCGCTCCTTTTGATTGTCCTTGATATGCTCGACCTTTACCCTTTCTATTGTGTTGTTAAACTTCAGCATGTTGGCGTGATCTTATTTGCTTCGGCATTCTTATAACGCTCCTTGCAACATTGATCCTTGTAGACTTGTTCATCTTTTATCCTTGCTTTAAACCTTCGAAAGGTTCCTCTATACAAATTGTTGCGGACTTTTTGTTTTCGGGACAATTTTCGTGGGTTTTCTATCAAGGACTTCTTCGGCCATTTTGCAAACTATCTTTCGGAACTTTTGTAATGGTCCATTTCATCTTGAAGTATCCTCCAATTTCTCCAAAAGAATTCCTCATTCGCTTCTATTCGGAAGTGCCCTTCGAAAATCTTCCAACGGTCCTCATACCCTTCGGATGTTTTGTGATCTACCCTTCGGCTTTTCTGCAAGTGTTCACATACCGTTTGCAACATTCAAAAAATACCCTTAGGAATTTTTGAAAAGGTCAACTTGCCCTTCGCAACGTTCAAAAGATACCCTTCGGACTTTTGTTTCAAGACAATTTTTCGAAAATGACTCGACAATTTTTTCGAAAGAATTGTCCTTGCCACTTTTTCCAAAAGAATTCCTCTGAAGGAATTCTTCAAGACTTTTTCAAGTTTTCCATCCTTCTTGACTTATATACGTAAGAGAATTAAAGCCACTCTGAAATCCTGATTGCCTCTTCTAGACCCTTTCAAGTTTTTGACATTACTTGACTTATCAACTTGAGAGAAGCAGTCCCTCTTCAAAATCCCGATTGCTTCGTCTAGACCCTTTCGTATTTTTACCTTTACTTAGCTTATCAACATAAAGAAGTAACGTGATTGCAAATATTCGATCACCTCTTCATTGGACCCTTTCAGGTTTCCCACATTGCTTAGCTTAAAATCATAAGAGAAGTACGATGCTCCCGAAACCCCAATTACTTCTTCTCTAGACCAGTTCGAACTTTTCACTTTGCTTAGTTTATAATCACAAGAGAAGTAAAGCACTTGTGAATCCCTGATCACTTCTTCCCTGGACCCTTTCAGGTTTTCCACATTGCTTAGCTTATAATCATAAGTAAGATGCTCCTGAAACCCCGATTTACTTTATTAGACCAATTTGGAGTTTCGAGACTGCTTTACTTATTTTATAAGAGCACTTCACAGACCCGATTTACTCCACAAGTCTGTTCAACTCAACCTTTGGCATTAATGCATGATCATTTTCAATCTCAATGACATCAACCTTTGACATCAATGATAATTCCATGCTACCTGAGACATGAATGACAATTTTTCAGTCCTCAAACTGCTTTCTGGATCATGATATTCAAACTCTCAACTGTCTTCTTGCTCAAATTGCCAACATTACATTGACCGATCCTTATTTTTTCTCCATTGGATTGTCCCTTATGAACAATTGTAACAATAAACTTGTTGTTTTCTCATGTTACTTACCTCATTTTTAATTGTTAGTTTAGATCTTCTATTGTAACCTCAGATATCACAAATATCAAAATAAAGGCTTACCCTCTCTATTTAAGAGAGAATTAGTAGGATGAAATTAGTAGGAAGTAAATATAGAAATTATAGAGAATAGAAGGTTGAAGTCATTGTCACAGTTATGATAACTATGTAATTCTATTATATCAATACTTTCATTGTTGTATATTAATTAATGCAATAAAAGTGCTTTGAAATAATCTCATTGTAGTATAAGAAGGGATTGTAACACAACTCCAACTAAGGTAGGGTCCATTCGAGAGGGATTTATCAAATATCTCATTCGTGATTTTAGTTTCATTTTATATTATGTGTAGGTTTCCTTCATTTTCAGTAGAGTAGTCACAACATATGTTGTTTACATTCATGTCTAATTCTTTGCATAAGCATTTCTAATTCTGTAATATTTAATTATTTTTGGGAAGCTTCCAAATTAGATTAGCATTTCAATTCCTATAATTTCAGTTTCTATCAGTTATTTTACAACATTTAAATTCCTGCAATTTACATTCATGTCATTTACTTTTAGCAAGTGTGTGTTTTGACATAGTTTAGTGTTGCATATACAATGTAGACTCCTTACAAAGTTATGCTTCCTTGGCTTGACAATTAAATGGAGGAGAATATAGTTTATGTTTTAGGTGGTTTCCACCTGAGGAAGATCCTCATAGGTTGTAGAAGAAATACTCAAGCTAACATATAACAATAGATCTGATGCAAGAGCATCCAAGGGATAGTGCAATATTGCATCAACCCAAAACAAAGTGGCATGTGTTTGTGTAGTCTTGTTTATGTGTTTTTCATTCTTGAAATGATGAATATGATCCAAGGGAATATCAAAACTCATAAACTTCATTAGAATCAATCACATTAGAGAAGGATCAATTTCAGATATCTACATGGTTACAGTCAAGTTAGTTGAGTCTTTCAACATTCGATACAATCTAGGATGTCATTGGGTACATTGAAGGGCTAAAACAGACAATTGTGGGGAAAAGGATAAAACTACGTCAATACCTTCCCTAAACCCAAATTTGATTGCATATTTGGATTCCTCTCAAAGAGTAAGGCAATTTCAATAAAATAATCATCTCAATCTGAGTTCTTATGCCTCAAGTTATGGCATCCGGAAGTTAGCAGTTTTTCACAATACAAAACCATCAGTCTGCATATGGCAGCAATTTCAAAACTTCAATGGTAGTTATGAAACCATTTGCAATGGTTTTGAAACTAGTGGCGGTTTTGGCCTACAAATAGGGGCGGTTTCATCCCGAATGAAGTTAAAACAAAAGTAACAGCCTAAAAAGATGAATGCACAGATTTGGAGCATTTCTAAGGGGTTAAGGTGAAGAGAATGGGAGAAGGTAGAGAAATGTCAAGAAAGATTGGAATTTCAAAAAAGGTGTGAGTTACATCACTCAAATGGAGTTCCAAAAGAGAGAAAAGACTCCAAGGAAGGACAGAGGGAGCTGAAGGTGAACCAGTCCATGAGAGATGTGTGTAAGTTCTTCATGTTCATGTTTAAATAAGCCTATAGAGGCATGTGTGATAGTGTGAGATAGTGTCCATCAATTCTTTGTAACATGATGTTGAATTCAATAAAGATAGTGTGTTGAGTTGAGTCAAGTTTAGTTGTGTGCTCAAGTGTGTCCATGGGATAGTTTAAATGTTCTATCCATGCATCACAGAGGTAAAGGCAATCCTTAAGTGGATCCCTCTATTGTGATTCCATCATTTGGTATCAGATTAAGGTCTTTCCTTGTTGGGTTGAGTTTATAAGGCTCTTGTATGAGTCAATTATAGCTAGTGTAAGAGAAATCTACTTGTGTTTGTTGCAAGTTGTGAAGAAAATCTTGCCTAGGTGTGAGAGAAGTCTTGCAAGTTGAGAGGAAGTTTGAGTCTCTTGTTTCATTTTATTGGAGGGTTTGAAAGAGAAGCCTACTTGTTGAAGAGGATATGAAAGGAAGAAGAGCATTGGAGGTAGAAGACTTGATTGAGATGTTGAAGGGAGTCCAAGCAAGATTGGACATGATGGAGGATGCACAAACTGAATATGTTGCAGCTATAAGCAAATAAGAACAAAAGTTGTAGATGTTATCCCTACAAGCAAATATGGATGTCTTGGAGAGAGGACCAGATGTAAACAAAAATAGACTAGCAGAGGTCAAGATGAAATAAATAGGTAAGCCCACTAGGAGTATCGTTTTGTTTTGTGGTAAAGAGAGCCTAAATGAGCTCATGAATTAGATAGTGGAGTTAGAGATGTTGTTTGAAGTGGAAAATATTGAAGACCCCATGAGGGTAAACGTTGCAAATAAGAGACTATGTGGAGTTGCAATTGAGTATTGGAGAGTTCTCCAAGAGAGGAAACAAGGGAAAGGAAAGAAGAATGTTAAAGGTGCAATCACTGAGGGGGGGCGAGGGCGAGGGGGCTGAATAAGTGAATCTAGATAATCCAAATTCAATTCCAAATCCTTCAAACTCTTAATCATTCAATACATACATTCATGAGGCATACACATCATTAATAATAATGAATAAGAAAGACAATGCAAGATCAAGCACATAACACATGACATACGTGGAAAACCCTCTTGGGGAATAAAACCGACTCTCAAGCTTGCAAACACTTAGACTACTTGTCCTATAAGGTATTACAAACCAGAGACTGGTCAAGTCCTTTTGACAAGGATTTAGTGAAACACCTATTCCATAATGAGCCCCTGCCCCTAAGATGATCAAGTCCTCTTGACCACCTGTTGGTCAAGTCCTCTTGACCACCTGTTGGTCAAGTCCTTTTGACCCAAAACCTTGATCAAGTCCTCTTGACCAAAGGGCTTTAATAAAACACACGTTTCATAAAGAGCAACTGCCCCTAAGGAAGATCAAGTCCTTTAGACCCTCCTTTGAAATGAACACCTCCACCTTTAAACTGATGTCTTCAACACCTGATGATGGACCTTTGATTATCACTCTTCACCTTCACTCTTTCATCCAACACTCCATATTGGCCAAAGCACATCACATACTTAAACCAACACACAAAGATCAATTAGGACACATTACATATCCAACTAACCCCACTCTTCAATTCTTCGCTCACACTCAATCTTCAAACCTACAAGAGCATTGTTATGACATCAGAAATATGACCTACAAGTCATACACACCATCATCAACTTGTTATGCCCTTCAACCCATCCACTAGGCACACACAACTTTCACCTTACCTTCGCCCACCATACACACTCTCTCAAACAGCCTCTTGAGCATACTCTCTCATTCTGCCTCTTATAGGCTTATTAGGTCCAATTACCTATGTGATCACTTTGATTAGACAAGCATGTCTGATTCTCTTCGCTTTTTGTTGGTCCTCACTAACCTATACCTTCTCTTTCAAAGGTTTTCTCCTTCACTTGGCTCCACATTCACACAACAAGAATAAACAGGTCAAATAGGCCTTGTACTTATACCATGCTCTTGGTATAACCCATGTTGGTCAGCGAAGATGCTTACCACACTTGTTCCACCTTAGAAATAGGTCATCATACATGTTACATGTAAGAACCACATACTCCAAAGGTCGGCCAATGCTTCATTACCCCCAAACCACCATTAGGTCTTGGTGAGACCTAAAACCATTAACTCTGCTCAGAACACCTTCAACTTACCTCTGCAAGATGGTTACTCAAACTACCAGTGCATTCAACAAACACAATCAACTTCTACATCTTTGTTCATACAGAATATAGATTGGTCAAACCTCCAATTACCACACAAATGATCCTTATGGAGTCTACAACACTCTCCACTAGCTAATTCATCATGAGACATCCAAATATCATCAACACGAACTCAATTATCCTTCTCGAGTCACTTGCATAACATAGTCAAACACACAGTCAATTTTAGAGCTCAATATCTTTGATTGTACGTACATTCAGACCTCCTAATCACATTTGTTGGATGCACCATGGAATCCTCTACAACTTAGCTTTTTATAGTTGTAGCAAATTTGTCCTAGATCAAAAGTTATGGATGAAATACTAAGCACGGGTTTCCCCTTTGCAATTCAAATATTCAAATGCCAATGATCACAATTAAACCTCAGACACTTTACAATCATCTCGTGTCCTCGCATCTTAGATCAATCATGCACCGTCGATCTTATTGTAAGGAGCACGGTCTTTACCTTTCATTGCTCATCGTTGGATCTTTATCTTGACTATTTGACTTAATGCGCTCCGTCGATCTCCTACACGTAGCTCGATCTTTATCTGTGTTAAACATTGGACACTTTGAAATCATCTCACTCAATACGTATCATTGATCTATATATGTACGAACATTTGCTCGTCGTTAGATCTTAGAAGCTCGATCCTTATCTATGCTCGACATTAAACATCGAACACTAGGCACCATCTCATTGCATCTGGACATCTTGGAATAAACATGCTCTGTCAATCTCTTTGAAAGTTGATCAGTCTTTAACCTCGTTAACCAATGAACACTTTGACCCATTTGACTCTTCACGCATCGTTGATCTACATGTACGAACTCTCGTGAACTGTTGGATCTCCATTTGCTCCTGATCTTTATTTTTTTGCAAAATAGACTATGGGGACCATTGAAATACGCCTAGAAGGCCAAAATTGCACAGTCATATCTTTTGCCTCGATCAATCTCATGTCCCTTAATTTGCACCATATGTTCTTCAATCAAAGAGGAAACCATCCATATATCAAGCAACTCCTGAAACCTTTGCGCATGCAAGATATGCCTTTACAAAAGTGCTCACTTGACTCGTTATTGAACCTAGACAAATAACTAAGTTAAGCTCAAAATCATTTTGCATCATCGATCTTCGATGCGATGAAACGTAGACTGTTAGATATGTCTTTATAAATTGACTAAGTGTTGGAACTTAGTGCATTTTTGCCTAAGGGACCAACTTTGAATCTTAATAACTTTGTCTGTGCTTAGTCACATGTTCTAAAACTTGAACCATGTGATCTCCTCACATAGGAGAATCCATCCATATATCGAGCAACTCCTGGAACCCTCACACTTGTGAGATATGATGTCATCAATATGCTTCCTCAGATTTATCTATCACAGAACCAACTATGCCTAGATGAACATAATGAAGAACAATGTGAATTCCACTCATGCACACAAGCTCTCCAATCAATCTTGACCTCTGATAGGACCATTTGCACATCCTCAAATCACCTTTCTCATTCCTAATCACCTCACTCAAACACTGAAGAATCATGTAGGAACTCTGAGGCACACTGAAGCACACTTTGTCAGTGTCATTCTCTCACATCTGACACCTCATCAACATCCTTGGTCACCTTGGAGACATCATTGACAAATCTCCAACAAAGAAGGTTTGGATTGGGAACATATGGTTTCCATGTTGACGAGTCATGTTGTGCACCCAAGAATGCAAGTGGAGTGGATAAAGAAGCTTTATGTCTTGAGGATTGAGAGAGAAGAGAAGATGAATAAGATTTTCATGACAGAGAATATGAGAGGGAAGTTGTCATGTGTGCAACTAAAAGTTATTCCAAGAAGTAGCAAGGAGAAGGATGTAAATGAGAAGAATACAGTTGTCTTGAAAAACAACAAGAGAGTGAGGTTTCTATGTGAGAGGCCTAAATTTGAATTTAAGAACAACGAGGAATAAGTTTGTAAGCATCCTATAGGGGAAGGAGTCCTCGTGAAGGAGGATGTAGATGTGATTATTGTTGAACTGGAAAAAGGAGACCCATTGTTTGATGATGGAAAGGAGTTTGTGGCATCCTATAAATGGGAAGATTCAGAGTTTTCCTTAGCAAATGAAGACAATGCATTTGTCTTGTCTCTTTTGGAGGGTAGAAGGGTTGAGGACAACTAAGGAAAGATATATTTCCTTGAAAGAAATAATAGAGGTGAAAAAAGAGAGCAGCCATGAGGAGTTGCAGGTTTCCATGGAGACAATGGAGATAGAGGAAGTGCAAGCTAATGTACACAAGGAGAATATGGTTGAAGAACATCCATTTGAAGAAAAATAAATCATAAAGAAAAATTAGCAGAGGACAACCATAGATATTGTTGAGAATGGACCTTTTAAGGTCTAAAATGTGAGTGAAAGCCATGAGAAGAATGTAAGCAATGGAGAAGAGTTGGACACCATGTCTTTCAGGCATGATCAAGGCATTGAAAAAGTGATTTTGGGAACTCCTTAATGTGTTCATTCAATGTGCAGGTGCAATTATGGAGCATATGAAAAAGAAAAGGACAAAGTGTGAATCAGTCCATCATGTTCATTTGTATGAGAAACACAGAGATGAAGTGAAGCAAGAGGATGATATGGCAACAATAGTTGAAGAGTTGGTTTGCAAAGAAATAATAGCAATAGAGGATTGTCTTCAAGTCATCATGGAGACAAGAGAGAGTGGGAAAGTGTGTGTACAATAATTTTCACAAGATCATATACAAAAGGAAGCTCATTTGCAGCAACTAGAGATGGGAGAGAATTCTCTCACAATATCAAGTGAAAGAGATTGGTAAAAAGAAGACCTCCTAAATAGGATGGTGGTGGATAAATAAGGCTATGCATCAAATATCCAAATTGAGAGATGGATAGAGGGTATAATGGTGGAAGCCAAAGTTCAGAATTTGGCAATAGAATTTGGTCCAAAGATCATTTGGACAAGGAGAAATGAAGAATGTCACTCTTGTGGCATAGAGGCAAGTAAGGAGATTGAAATGGTGGACTTGTTTCTACAAAAATGAAAGAAGAATGAAGGTGGTGTTGCACATTTGCAAGCAACCAAGATAGGTATTAGAGAAGAGACTCCCATGAGTCAAGTTATGCATTATTCTTATATGTACAATGAGAGTGCAAGGTTTTTTTCACAAGGCATGGTTGTGGTGAAGGAAAGAAATAGCAATCAGCTTAGCGTTGATATGAAGAGGATGAAAATGAAAGAATTGCAAGGATGTGATGGAGTAGCCGACTTTTTTATCATCCCAAGCATGTGGGGAAGGGAATGAGGTTGTAACAGAGATAGATATGGAAGATAATGTTGTAGCAAAGGTGGAGTTGCTTGACATGGTAATAAAGAATGTGAGAGATGAAGAGATGACTATCCTACAGGTAGTATTAGAGGCTATAGGTGATTGTTTGGATGCTCAAATGTATGTTGAGTTTATTAAGGTAATATTGGAGATGAGAGAAGAGTTGAGCCTAGATGGATGTGCTTTGTTCATATACAATGAATGTTGGAGCAGCAATGATGGTGAAGGCATTTGGTAGAGGTGGTCAGATGAAGGTGGGTTTCAGTCCATAAAAGGATGGAGAGAGAAAAAGACAAGCAATTGGTGGAGGTGGTCGGGCTATGGTGGGTCCAATCCCATGAAGCAGAAAAGGAAGAGCAAAGGTAAGAAGAGAAGAAAGGATTTGAAGCCAACAAGCAGCTGAAAGCGGAAGAAAAAGAGTAACATTTCACTGAAGTACTTGGTGTGTTGGAAGGAAATGCCATGCCCATTATACTTCGTGGTCAACAATAGTTTTACCACTTATTCCATCCATGTGATCAGGAGCTCATATTTTAAAAACCTTGGGTGTCTGATGCAAGAGCATCCAAGAGTTCGTACAATCTTGCATCAACCAAAACATAGTGGCGTATGTTCGTGTACTAATTTTTGTGTGTTTGTCATTTTTGGCATGATGAAGATGATCAAGGGAATATCATAACTCATAAATGTCAGTAGAATCAAACACATTATAGAAATATCAATTTTAGATATCTACATGGTTACAATCAAGTTGGTTGTCTCTCAACATACGGTACAATCTAAGATGTCATTGGGTACATTAAAGAGCTAAAATGGATAGGTTGTGGTGAAAAAGATTTGCATATTTGAATTCCTCTCTAAGAGTAGTGCAATTTCAAAACAAAAAATATCTCAATATGAATCTGTATGGTCAAGTTATGACCTCTAGAAGTTAGCAATTTTTCACAATAACGAAACTGTTGGTTTGCATATAATGACGGTTACAAAACTGCCAGTGGCGGTTACAACACTGTCAGTGATGGTTACAACAACGCCAATTGCAGTTTTACAACTAATGGTTGTTTAAGCCTCTAGATATGGACAACTTTATCCCGAATGAAGTTTGAACAAAAGTAACGGCCCAAAAAGATGAATGGACAGAATTGGAGCGTTTATTGTTAGAATAATGAATATTTAAGCTTACCTAAGGTTAATAGGGTAAGTTATTTATTACCTAGGGTTAATTTTATTTACCTAGGTTAATTTGTTTTATTGTTGAGAATCTCTCAACAATATATTTGTTCGTAGTATGTGAAAACAAATAGTTTGTTTTCTCTATTTTGTAATCACAACAAATAGTTTGTTGTCATAAAACAAACTATTTGTATTATAAATACTTTACAATCTATGAGAAAATAACGAGAGATTAATGAGAGAATATAGAGAATTTATAGGATTATCACCTATTTTTTAGGTGTGAGAAATTTATTTTATTCTCTGATATTATTTGCAGGTTATTTGTTGTGGGTTCTTTCTCTTGGATTGATCATGTGGATCATGTGTATCTCCTACTCATTCTTTCATGGTTTCAGAGCTTGCAGTTCCAGTTGAAGATCCTCTTCCCTGCAAATTTTTCATCATTTTTCATCTATTAACACATTTAAAAACATTATTTTATTGATGTGTTACAGATATTTGTTATTCTCTCCAATTCTGGTTCTTATTTATAAGTTTCTTTTTGAAAAATTATGTACTTTATGCTCATTAATGACCATACAGATTTCTAAAATCAGAGTTTTTTTCAGGGGTGTAGAAAATCAAGTTGGATCCATTTCAACTTGAATTTTTTCATTTCATGCTAGTTGTACAGCGCTTTTATTCAAAAACCGGCTGACTGGTTCCTTTTCGCATGCTGCAGTGCCTGTACGTTTTTCTAATGTGGCAGATCGTACGGTCAACTTTTTTAAAATCTGAGACCTGTTTGTGAAATCTGACTGTGCTAGCTTTCATTCCATATAAATTAGGACAGATTTGAACCAGGCCGTACAGTGTTTTGGAAGGTTACAACAGGAATTTGAAAAATTGTTTTTAGTTTGCAGCATAGCCGTACGGTTTCATCCATTTTAAACGCCTTATACTGCATAAAATCAAAATATGATAATTTTATGTGTTAGCAGACTTTTTAGGCTTTCATTTCCAGTTGAAGACAGATTTGGACCAGGGCATACAGTCCTTTGGGCAGATTCAGTGGAGCCAATTTTGCATTTACTGAGGTGTTTTCCTTGGCCTGTGTTTACAAATTTCTCAGAAATTTCCCTGATCACCACGCCTTGCTAGGACAACATATTAATTTTGATAAAGCCAAAGATTATTCAGCATTTATCTCACACGTGTGAGTCATTTTGGCTTATTCTTTATTAATTTCTTAAGTTTAGTGGTTTAAATGCAAGTCTCTAGCTCTAAAAGTACAAATTTGACTTTGCTAAAGTGGCTAGAGGTATTTTGTTAAAAAATTGTAGGGAGAAAGTCTTGGGGTCAAATCCCCCTACCTTTTTTTTGCATAAAGCAATTTTTTTTACTTTTGTATAAGCTAAGGCTAAAAAAAAAATTCATCGGGAGACGTTAAATTGTAACGGGAGGGGTGTTTTGAGGAAAAACGAATGTCCAGGTTGTTCTTGTCAACTTCATCATCTCCTTCGGGAATGGAATCCCGATTGTTTGAACCCCTAAATTATACAAATTACCATGTTTGGAAGCTGAAAATGCAACAACTCCTTCAATCAAAGGGCTTATGGAGAATTTTTTCTGAAACAACACCTGCAACATTCACCACTGAAAAAGACAAATATGCATATGGTTGTAAGCAGGATGAGGCTCTTGGATTGATTTGCCTCAACGTCTTAGATAATCTTCAATTTCACATTGCAGATGCTACTACGCCAAAAAAGTATGGGAAAAATTTAAAAACCTATTTGGCAAAGTTAATGAGTTTCAAATTTTGCAATTAGATGCAAAATTGAGTACTCTCTCTCCATCAGATTTTCCTTCAATAGATGAATTCTTGGTAAAATTCAAATTTATAAGGTCACAGTTGAAAGCTGGTGACAAGGATAAAAGTGATCAGGAGTGCATTTTCATGATTTTATCAAAGTTGAAAGGACCATATAGTGTTTTTTCCTCTGCTTTTTATACTATGATGGATACATTAGGTGATGAATTCAAATGGCCTTCCTTTGAAGTTTTTTGTGAAAGATTGACTAGGGAGCAAACAAAATTAATGGCCTTAGATGCTCTAACTAGTCCTAGTCATGCTCTAGTTGCTAATTCTTCTAAAAGAAAACCTTCACCTAAGTCTAAACAAAAGCAAGCACCTTCAAATAACCCTCCATAGTCCACGACCCAAACACCTCATCATTCTAAATCTACTAAGACCAAAAAGCCCTTTAAGCAAAAGAAGAAAACATTTGGTGCATGTAATTTTTGTGGTGGTCCTAATCATGATGAAAGTAGATGTTTTAAGAAGATGGAAGCATTAAAGGCAGCGGTCAGACAACACAAAATTCCCATTCCGTCTCCATCTCCTTCTACTTCTCCTACAGGAAAAGGGAAAGCACTTTCAGCGAGGGCTATATCTTCATGTCATGATCAGTGGATTTTTGACTTAGGTGCTTCTCACCATCTTACACATTCTAAGGATCTATTGTCTTCTCTTACAGATTGCAGTACATCACATATTGTTATGGGTAACTCCTCACAAATTGAAGTTTTGGGATCTGATACCATTGACAAACAGGATGGATGTTTTAACAATGTATTGCTTGTACCCCAAATCTCTTCTAATCTTCTCTCTGTATATCAAATATGTAATTCTGATACTGGTAAAACTGTGGAGTTTACTTCAAATGATGTTGTAATAAAAGAATGTAATGATCCTAGTGAAATAGTTGCTACAGGTACAGCAAACCATACTGCAAGACTCTATACTTTTGATAAGTTTGAGTCTTTTATGTCTTCTGGTTCTTCACTTATAGCACATGGTAATAATCTTAGCAAATTGTGGCATGAGAGATTAGGACATTTGAGTTATGGATATATGCAACAGATGAGTACAAAACATCTTGTAAAAGGCCTTCCTAAGGTCTCATGTATTGATGGGGTGTGTCATGGATGTCTAATAGGTAAACAGCACCAGGGTCCATTTCCAGTTGGTAAGGCCACATGTGCAAATGCACCCTTAGGGTTGGTTCATAGTGATTTGATGACTTTTCCAACTCGTTCTTTTTCAGGGGCTAAATATACACTCACATTCATTGATGATTTCACTCATAAAACTTGGGTATATTTTCTCAAGTTGAAAAGTGAAGTTTTTGAGACTTTTAAGGCTTTCAAAACCTTTGTTGAAAAACAATCATCTTTTCCTCTTAAGAATATATGCACTGACAATGGGGGGAATATGACAGTAATGCTTTCTATGATTTTTGTATTGAGCATGGGATACAACACCAGTTCACTGTACCACACACTCTTCAACAAAATGGTGTAGCAAAGAGGAAGAATCGAACATTGAAAGAAATGGTTAATTGTATGATTCACTCTAAAAATTTGGGTCCACAATATTGGGTTGAAGCTGTAAATTGTGCAAACTACATTCAAAACCGTATGCCTCACAAAGCTGTAAAAATATGACACCAAAAAAAGCTTGGTCTGGGATCAAACCTGATATTTCATATTTTCGCATCTTTGAGTCAAGCATGGGCGTTTGTTCCTGATGACATACGTAAAGCATCGGAGAAGAAAAACCAACCACTCATTTTTGTTGGTTATTGTGAAGATGTAAAAGCCTACCGTCTTTTTGATCCTATCACACATGATGTGTTGTTTCGATGGGATATTCAGGTTGATGAGCTACCCACTCCACATGAGTGTACATCTAGTTCTTCTTCTCCCCCTCCTACTAAGGATAGTTAGGATTTGCTTTCTATTGTTGATGATGATGATGTTGCACTTGTTCGGCCACCACAGCCATCTTCTTCACCACCTTTGGCCAAGTGGGCAAAGAGCACTCTACAGGTAGCTGGTTCTTTCATTGGTGATCCATCTAATTCTCGTCACACTCACTCACAGACATCTAGTGTTGCTCTTTTGGGACAAGCTTGTACAGATCATCCAGTGTTGTTTTCTGAGGCCATTGGTATACCCGAGTGGGATGTTGCTATGTATGATGAGTATTCTTCATTGATGAAGAATGATACTTGGGATCTTGTCCCTCTTCCTAAGGGAAAAAAACTTGTAAAATGTAAATGGGTCTATAGGACCAAATATGTTGTAGATGGATCAGTGGATAAGTACAAAGCTAGATTAGTAGCTAAGGGTTTTTCACAGGTTGAAGGGGTTGATTACTCTGAGACCTTTGCCCATGTAGCTAAGATGGATTCTATTCGGCTTGTACTCTCTCTTGCTGCTTCACATTCTTGGTCAGTTTTTCAGATGGATGTGAAGAGTGCTTTCTTGCATGGTGATCTCCATGAGGAGATCTATATGGAGCAGCCTCCAGGATTTGTGCAGGTCTCATCATTGGTTTGTAGACTCCGTCGTTCTCTTTATGGCCTCAAATAAGCTCTTAGAGCTTGGTATGAGAAGATGGATAGTTTTCTTTTGAGTTCTGGTTTTATTCGTTGCGAGTCAAATCACAATGTATACATCCTGAAGCAAGGTGAGGAGCTTGTCATATTGGTTTTGTATGTTGATGATCTCATCCTCACTGGCAGTTCAGATTCCTTGATACATGACATCAAGGACAAGTTGGCAGATGGGTTTGATACGACAGATCTAGGACTTCTACATTATTTTCTTGGTCTTCAAGTTTTTCAGTCTTCTGAGGGCATCTCTATTGGACAGCAGAAATATGCGACAAATCTTCTTCATCGATTTGGCATGGTTGATTGTAACCCTGCCCCCACTCCATATCAATTAGGTATTGTGTTGTCTGCCACTTGTATGACTCCTCTTGTTGATCCAACTTTGTATAGGCAACTTGTAGGTAGTCTGTTGTACTTGACTCATACCCGTCTCGACATCACATTTGCTGTGAACCTTGTCTCTCGGTTCTCACATGAGCCTCATGAGAGTCATTGGCACGCAGCCAAGCATATTTTGCGCTACATTCGGGGCACCACTCACTTTGGTATACATTACACATCACAGAGTTCTACACAGCTTGTTGGATACACTGACTCTGATTGGGCTAGTGATGTTGACACTCGCAAGTCCACTTGCGGATTTGCTTTCACACTTGGTTCAGGTTCAGTTGCTTGGGCATGCAAAAAGCAGACTGCTATTGCATTGTCATGTACTGAGGCTGAGTATTGAGGTGTTGTTAAAGCTAGTCAAGAGACACTTTGGCTTCGACAGTTGCTTGGAGAGTTTGGCTTCACACAGCAAGGTCCTACTACTCTTTGGTGTGACAACCAAAGTGTGATTGCTATTTCACGCAATCCTGTTGAGCATCAGCGGACAAAACACATTGAGATTCACATGCACTTCATTCGACATCTTATTCAGGATGAAGTTCTTTCTTTGGAGTTTGCGCCTACAGCTAAGCAAATTGCAGACATCTTCACTAAACCTTTGGCTTATCCTTGTTATCTTTAGTTGCGAGCGATGCTTGGGGTGAAGGAAGTTGTCCTTGGGGGGGATTTCCCATGAAGTCCTTCCTTCTTTTATTTTTCATATATGTTGATTAGTTTGTACGTAGGTACCTTATCAGGCCTAGTAGCCGGGACCCATATTTGTTTGTCATTCTCCCTATGTTTCGTTTAAGGGAAGGTGTTAGAATAATGAATATTTAAGCTTACGTAAGGTTAATAGGGTAAGTTATTTATTACCTATGGTTAATTTTATTTACCTATGTTAATTTGTTTTATTGTTGAGAATCTCTCAACAATATAATGGTTCATAGTATGCGAAAACAAATAGTTTGTTTTCTCTATTTTGTGATCACAACAAATAGTTTGTTGTCATAAAACAAACTATTTCTATTATAAATACTTTACAATCTATGAGAAAATAACGAGAGATTAATGAGAGAATACAGAAAATTTATAGGATTATCACCTATTTTTTAGGTGTAAGAAATTTATTTTATTCTCTGATATTATTTGCAGGTTATTTGTTGTGGGTTCTTTCTCTTGGATTGATCATGTGGATCCTATGTATCTGTTGCTCATTCTTTCATTTTTAAGGGGCTAAGGAAGGTGAAAAGACATGGGAGGAGGTAGAGAAATGTTAGGAAATATCCAAAATTGGAAAAATGAGTGAGTTACATCACTCAAAGAGAGTTCAAAGAGAGAGAGAGAGAGATGACTCCAAGGAAGAAAGGGAGTTGAAGGTGGACCAATCCATGAAAGACTATGTTTGTAATTTATTCTTCATGTTTGTGTCTAAATAAGCTTGTAGAGGCATGTGTGAGAGTGTACATTAGTTCTTTGTAACATGTTAAGTTCAATAAACATAGTGTGTTGAGCTGTGTCAAGTTCAGTTGTATGCTCAAGTGTGTCCATGGGAGAGTTTGAATGTTCTATCCATACATCACAGAGGTTAAGGTAGTCCTAAATGGACCCCCTCTCTTGTGCTTGCATCAATATTATATCTTATCTACACTCAAGACACTAATGTACTCACAATCGAGGAAGTGAGAATTTTTTAGAATAAAATAAGAAATGTGAATACCCGTGTGGATGATGTTCTTGAAGATTGGGAGTTGTCTATGTTACAAATAAATAGAAATTGATGCAAAACAATTTCACAGAATCACAATACTAATAGATATGAATAGAGATGCATAAAGAACAGAAATAAAAATGCACAACAATAAGACCAGATTTAGCGTGGTTCACCCAGTGTGGGCTACATCCACTAAGAAACACTTGCTCAGATTTTATTACAAATCACAAGAGTACAATCCACTCTCAGATCTGTCTTCTCACAATTACAATGCACAAATTTTGTTTGGAGCTGCACTTTATAAACTCTCCTGAATTTACCTCTGAATTCACACACTTTGTTCTTTCTTCTCAAACCCTTGTTGTCATAATGTATTACCTATTGAATATCCATCTATACATAATACATCAACATAATGGTTTTACAAAACAATGGGTACCAAAACCAAGGGCCAAGCCAACCCAAAACAGTTCTCCATTAAGGGAGCCCAGAAAAAATAGGGGCTACCGCCACCAAACCCCTGCTCGGGGCTCAGCCCAAACCCGAACCCCGGTGAGAATACATAAAGAGTGTATAGTACATTTTAAATGTACATGTTGGTAATTTAAGCAAGGAGATAGTTAACAGTTTGAATATCATGATCCAGAAAGCAATTTGAGGAATGAAGAATTGTCATTCCCATCTAAGGCAACATGAAATTGTCATTGATGTCAAAGTTTGATGTCATTGAGATTGAATCTGATCATGCATTAATTCCAAAGATTGAATTGAGCAGACTTGTGGAGTAAATCGGGTTTGTAAAGTGCTCTTACTTATAAAATAAGTAAAGCAATCTCGGAACTCTAAACTAGTCAAATAAAATTGATCAAGTTTATGGAATGACTTTACATCTTTCATGGTTATAAGTAAAGCTAAGTCGAAAACCCAAAGTGGTCTAGAAGAGTTGTTTGGGGTTCTAAAATGACTTTACTCGATTGGGATTCTAGAACGACTTTACTTCTTTATGTTTTATAAGTCAAGCAATGTTAAGATCTCGAGTTGGTCTAAGAGGAAGTTATCGAGTTTCCAAGATAGCTTTACTTCTCATATGTTTATAAGCTAAGCAATGTGGAAAACCCGAAACGGTCCAGTGAAGAGGTAATCGAGAATTCGCAAGCACGTTACTTTTTTATGTTGGTAAGCTAAGTAAAGGTAAAAACCCGAAAGCGTCTAGACGAAGTAATCGAGATTTTGAAGAGGGATTGTTTCTCTCAAGTTGATAAGTCAAGTAATGTCAAAAACCAAAAAGGGTCTAGAAGAGGCAATCAGAATTTCTGAGTAGCTTTACTTCTCTTACGTATATAAGTCAAGAAGGATGGAAAACCCGAAATAATCTTGAAGAATTCTTTTGGAAAAAGTGGCAAGTAAAATTCTTTCGAAAAAATTGTCAAATCATTTTCAGAAAATTGTCTTTTAACAAAAATCCGAAGGGTACATTCAGAAAATTCGAATGGTATCTTTTGAACATTCTGAAGGGCAAATGGACCTTTTCAAAAAATCTGAAGGGTATCTTTTGAATGTTCCGAAGGGCAAGTGGACCTTTTCAAAAAGTCTGAAGGCTATCTTTTGAACGTTCCAAAGGGCAAGTGGACCTTTTCAAAAAAAGTCCGAAGGATATCTTTTGATTGTTGCGAAGGGCAAGTGGACCTTTTCAAAAAGTCTAAAGGGTATCTTTTGAACGTTGCAAAGGGTATGTTGACACTTGCAAAAAAGCCAAAGGGTAGATTGCAGAGAATCTAAAGGGTATGAGGACCGTTGGAAGATTTTCGAAGGACACTTCCGAACAGAAGCCAATAATGAATTCTTTCGAAAAAATTAGAAGACACTTCAGGATAAAAGGACCCGAAAAAAAAATCCGCAGAAGTTGTTCTGAAGACACAAAATCCCGCAACAATTTGTATAAAGGAACCTTACGAAGGATTAAAGCAAAGTTAAAAGACGAGCAAGTCTACAAGGATCAATGTTGCAAGGAGCGTTACAAGAAGGCTGAAGAAAATAAGATCATGCCAACATGTTGAAGTTTAATGCACAATAGAAAGGGTAAATATCGAGCATATCAAGGACAATCGAAAGGAGCGGAAGTGAACCCATCATATAGAAAGCAGGAAGATGCAAAAAGGGAAGAAAAGAAGCTCGATGGTTAATGACAAAGCAAGAATTAAAAGACATGTTGCTTTAAAAGATCAATGGCTCACACTTGATCGGTGCATTAGATCCAATGGTGCGAAGCAAACTCAGATTACCCTCCGAGTGCACGCACATTTAACAAGTGTCAAGAGGTCATAAGAAAATATCCCACAAAGAAAAGAACATGAACTTGGTGCGACAAAAAAAATATAAAATCATGCATTTAATGTGTTTTAACTTTTTGTAAAGGAACAGTTGGAACTGGTGATGAACTCGATATATCTTCACGAAGCTAGAGATTAATCAATCTAATTGATCGAGAAAGCAACGCAGTTAAGAACAATAGAAGTGCACATACCAAAAATAGTAAAGACATTTGAATGTTGTTGTTTGAAGCATGAATCAAGACACAAAGTAAAAGTCACACTGAATGAAAATCAGAGGCTTGAATCAGTTAAGAGCAATTGAAGTGTGAACACTTTACAAATACAAAACCCTGAGATGCATTTGTCTATATATGCTATGAACAAAACCTTCAAAAGTGTATTTTGTTGCTACGGCGATAATAATTAGTGTGTTAACTCAAAAATTGTCGAGTGAAGACATATGCAGATAGCATAAAAAGGTAAAGCGAATAAAGTATGTCAAAATAGAAGATATCTAGACACAAAGAGATAGAGGTAGATAAGACAAGAAGACACATAGCATGAAGGTGCAGTTACAGACAAGAATTGTAACAGAGAAACTGAACAAGATTCATTTTGGATCTCTTTTATATTCTGAAATTGTAGCTTCATATCTCTAATAGGTTGGTGTCATCAGAAAAATTGAGTTAATGCTCAGTTAGGAAATTGGTGCTTCCTTAGAGTGGGTGCTCTTGAATGTAACCAGTGAGGTTTGTCTGTGAGACATTTTTTCTATGACGCTGGATTAGAATAGTAGTTTCTAGCAGCTTTTCTCATCGTGGTTTTTTCCTTTGGGTTTCCACGTAAAAATTTGGTGTTGAACATTCTTTTGTGTGTGTGTATAATCTCTGATTTTGTTCTTTACTTTGCATATACATTTTGTAACTTGTTTAAAAGTTTTTAAAAACCAGGGTTTAGCTCATCTACTGGTTCACCACACCCCTCTCAGTAGATAGTGTGTTCAACAGTGCAATATTTGAAATACATTGTAATTTAGAAATAGGCTCCACAACATAACAGTCGAAAGGAGATGTTTTGTTTATTTCTTATCCATATGCCCTAGAGTAAATGTAATTATAAATGTAAGCATCGCATTGTATTAAAATTATAAATGTAATTTCTTACCTATTTCAAAGATGGAGTCTATAAAAGCATCACATTGTACGAAAACTTCACAAATATAATTTATTTGTATATTTTCAAAGATGTTTCTTGCATTTTTGTTTAATATAATAGAGTCTTAGAATATCACAATTTCTTAGAATGAAATAATAAAAAATCATGAAACATTTGATCTTATTAAACATCAACATCAAAAAGAGCACAAAACATTTTCTGAAATTTTAATACAATATAACTTCAAACTGCTTATTCATTGAATTTTGAATACAACATCAAAAATCAATGAATGAACGATGCCAATTAGCTGATATTGAATTATCTATATCATTTGTTTGACCATTTCTCTGAGTTTATTGACATTCAACCAATGTAATATTTCCATCCCTTTTTTCAATAGGATCATCTATTCTGTTGATGGCATTGTTATGAACAAGGAAATTTTTAAGGAATTGCTCGAAAAAAATTATAAAATGGGTGGTGAATATTGTTGGAATCTAATTCGCAATGGTAGAAAATCATATGAAAATAACAATTGTGATTATGGAAAAAAATTAAAATATCAAAAAAAAATTGTAAATGAAAACGTGAATCATGACAAATCTTTATAATTTGGTGAATTTAGTACCAAGATCTATAAAAGAAAGAAAAATCTACACAAGAATAAAAATCCATGAAAAAATTCAACTTTAAAAAAACATACATGCCTAGAAAAGCATTGCAAGCTTAGAAAAGCATCACATAGAAAAGAATTGCATGCCTAGAAAAGCATCACAAACCTCAAAAAACATCACAAGCTTGGAAATGCATTGCAGGACTAGAAAAGCATCGTAAGTCTAGAAAAGTATCTCAAGATTGTAAAATGATTGTAGATTGGAAAAAGATCACAGGACTGAAAAAGCATTGTGGGCTTAGAATAGCATCACAATCATGGGAAAGCATCACAAGCTGAAAAAGGATCGTCATCCTAGAAAAGCATCATGTTTCTAGAAAATCATCGCAACCCTGAAAATCACCATGGCTTAGAAAATAATCGCATGCATAAGAAAGCATCATGGGCCTAAAAATGCATTGCAAGCCTAGAAACACATCGCATGTTTCGAAAGACATTGCATGTCTAGAAAAACATTGCAATCTACTAAAAATTTATAAAATTTGAAAAGTGCAGAAATAATAACAAACGTTTTATATGGGGTGAAATTATAAAGCATTGTTATAAAATTAAGTCATGAAAAAAAATAAGTTCTAAATTGTAACACTAAAAATATTTTGAATTGGATTAATAGATTTACCTATAGGTTGTAAACTATAAATCTATGAATGTTTTGAATTAGATCAATAGAATTCATGATTTGAATCCCCAAATGCTTGATTTATTTGTATGCTAATAAACTATAACTTTATGAATGTTTTGAATTAGATCAATAGAATTCATGATCTCTTGATTTATTTGAATGCTAAAGCATTGATTTATTGGATTGCTTTATGCTTTGTGAACAATGTCAAAGTCACATTGATGGAAAATTGGTGCTTAATTACATGTGTGTGTGTGCACATGTGTGTGTATGCACATGTGTATGTGCGTGTGTGGGTGTGTGTGTGTGTGTGTGTGTGTGTGCGCGCGCGCGCACGCGTGTGTGCGTGTGTGTGTCTATATAATACATTGTAGGGATATGTATAATTGGAAATTTTAATTAAATTTCAAAATTTTCCACTAAATTTTTGGTGAGTACGATTTGATGGCCCATATAATTTTTGATGATCTAAACATATTTTAAAATCCTAGACCATCAAATTCTTGGCAATTCAAAAAAGAAACATATTAGGCCCGAAAATCATTTGGCTATTCACATAGGAAACAATAATGTATATGATTTTTTGGGTGAAGTGTTGTACAAGGCAAGGTGAAAAAATAGCCAATTTATAGCTTGAAGAAATAAAGTTATATCTGAATTACAAATATTTGTTGCTAAAATTTTATATGGTTATTAACTACTCTCCTTTCAGTAATCAATTTCTATATTTCCAAAGGAGGCCTATCATAGGCGAAGTTATTCACTATCTACCGTGATGTGTAAAGTCAAACAATTTTCTAATTTTTTTTCAAGTTTGTTTCATAATTTGGAATTTATAAGGAGCAAGGCACTAAAATCTCTCCCATAATCAGTTGAACCCAAAATCACTGTTTGATATAAATTAGCCAGTGAAAAAAAATCACTCAAATTAATTAATTGCAAAACATTGTTAAAACCTTTTTATTTCATCGTTGAATTATTGCTCCACACTTGAGGGATCATCCAATAATTTGTATTGATTAAGCATTATATAAGAAAAAATTTGGGATTGATCAATAAACATGTTTAAATTACCTAGAATCTTCATTCCATTGATATCAGTAGTCTTACAAAAACAGTAATCAATGTATTCAATATTTTATGGTAGCCTTCTTGCAAATTTAATCAATTTTTGGCACTGTTTCAATAGGTGGGATTTACTAGAGTCATCGCCTAAATCAATTCATCCCTAAGAAAATTATCCCTTATTTACCCTACTAAGAGAGTTTTAATGTCTCTTAACCTTATCTTTGTTGATGATAAAATCTCATCAAAGAGTGGACCCGTGACATGTAACTCCTCGATGTTACTATTGACTCTTCAAGTCACCTTGATCTCATGTGAAAAAAGCAGAGCTCTCTACACCAATCAACCTGCGCAACACTTTTTAAAAACAATTTCAAACAGTGGAATTAGGATCATTTCTCTCCAAAATTTTCATGATGGTATCCATGTGGGAAGAGTAAAAATCTGAAGAAAATCCCTGGAAATCCATTTTTCGTGTAAAATTCACAGAGGTAAAAAATTGGCTTCTACATTGATTTTTACTTGTCAAATTTACCTATGCACACTTTCTAGACCTAATTTAGTAGGGATAAATCACATTTGTTTCTCTTTAAAACTTGTATGATGGTAGCCAAATATAAAGGAAATACAATAGTGAATGAGGTCGCAGAAAATTATTCCTCACTTGAAAAGAACCCAGTTATGAAATTTGCGCAATGTGCCAGATCAACCTGCGTAGCACTTTTCAAACACTTTTGCCGAACCAAATGAAGTCTAATCACCTTCAAATTTCCATAATGGTAGGAAAATGTAGGACTAATATATGGGTAACAAAGTTTCAAAAAATTTGCTCCCACGTGCAAAATATGTAAAGTTAAAAATTGGCTTATGTGTTGATTTTTACTTAGTCAATTATTTGTATTCCAGTTTTCAGATTGAGCTTTTATGCACATTTTAAATCTATTTTCGCAAGCCCGCATGAAGTCAAAATTGATTGAAATTTTGTATAGTAGTACCCTGATGACATGATAAGGTAATACATTTGGTTTCACAACTATTAGAGTTTCCAGCGAAAATATATGATGGTGCAAGGTGACCCTTTTAGGAAGGTTTATCACTTAGCCAGCTTTTGACCATAAAACACTCAGAGGCCAGTGCGCAGGTATTAATTTGAGCATTTCAAAAAACTAAGATACCTTTTTTAGCATATTTTCAAGAGCTTTCTGAAAATATAAGATATGATGGGTTTGTTCATGTCTTGCTCTGCGATTTTCCATTTTACCATGTTCTAAAGGTGTTGATGCAACTACACATGACTGTGTTGGTTTTTGAGCCATATATTTTAATCTGTAGCTCCGTTTTCGATGTCGTTTATTGCATTGGAAAGTTGATTTCTCCCTCTTTTCAATGATGTTAGTTTTAAATTAGAGAAATGAAGAATTAAAAACAAGTCAATATTGCAACTAGAACAGTGCATTGATTTGAGCCTTAGATTATGAATTTCAATACAAATGTGACTAATGATCAGGCATCACTTATCAAATACAAAGCATGGGCACACGTTCACTTTTGATAAATATCTTAACTACTTCTTCCAATCATCATTAAATATTGTAACTGCCCCAATAGTGGGTGAGATTGAGTAAATGCCTTGAGCTCTTAAATTGTATGTATAAGCAAGTAAAATTATTGTTGTAAAGGAACCCTCTCCTTAGTATAACGAAACTCTACCCATTTGAGTTGTAATATCGGCTTAGGCCTTGAAATTAATGAAAAATGAATCATCTTTCTTTGTGCTTTGTGTTCTATGTGCATTAAAGTTTGTTGATCTTTGTCTATGGATGTTTATCCCTCTCATCATTGTCCTCTCTTTGCGCCTATGCATGGAATGAAAATCCCCAGTAGGTCGCATGTTGTGTATACATGGGTCTACGTAGGCATTGTCTGTGGACCGTTTGTTGTCCCTCTCAATGTTGCGTCGTGTTCCCATATCTTCGTGCAAAACATTTATGTAATGGATGACTGATTTGAGGACTATGTGTTTTAGTTCCTTCATTTTATTGGGGGACGATCCCATTGTTACATCAAAGCACTTAATTACTCTTAGGTGTTGAGATCTAAGGTGCTTGACGCGAAAGTGTTACACGGTTGTGCACATGAGTCATATTGCATAGGTGCATGTTTTGAGTCATAACAGTTTCTGGCATGCCCGATGGGACCGTTTGATGATCCTCATATCATCTACTGAAAAATTTTGGCACGTTCTTCAGTGCATTTTTCCATTCATGGCAGTTTCGTCAACACCATGGTGACTCTAAGGATCAAATCTACTAGTTTAAGCAGTCCAAATGCTTAAAGATTATCAAAGATCAAGATTTGGAATATCTCAATGGATTTTTGGCTTGTTTAAATATTTTAGCATGTCGAACTATCATGAAAAATGTCTTTTCCCCTCTTATTTGTCCAACTGCATTTTCTATGCCCCCTACCATCCACATCAAACTGAAAATGTTGTTGGTTTTATCCCAAATAGCCCTGTCACATCAGTGTATCCTCATTCTCATAATAATTGCCTCATTCCCACCACTCTTCAACCTTCTTGGCAACCTACTCATCCCTGTAATTAGCCCTTTGAAGACTATGATGCTCTAAATCAGTATTATGACCCTCTTAATTAGCCCCGAAAAAGCATCAATGATATACGGCTTGATTATCAGAAACAACTGATGGAGATTGAAAGAGCACAAGAGAATAGTAGGCAGTAGGAAGAGCTTGCTTGTCAAGCTTATTTCCATCAACAAAAGGTGAGCGAACAAGAAAGACATCATAAAAAGTGCTTGGCTAGGTAGATCGCAGACAAAGAAGAGCAGATACGTCAAGTGTTTGCTCAAGTTCAAGAAATCAGACCTGAATCAGCGTCTTCCATCCTTAGTTTCAAACAAGCTTCTCCTACAACTACGAACCAACTTATGAGAAAGGTAGATTTTACATTCAAGATCCCAAGTTTTAAGAAGGGGAAACCTTCTGAACTTCCAATTAAGTCTCATTGTTTAAAAATCTCAAGTTTTAGAGTCTCCATCCTTTGAAAGACCTTGTTCCTATGCAAACTCAGTGTATTAACCCTCAGGAATAGCCCCCTCAAAAGCCCATTCTTCCTCAAGAGCCTCAAACTATTCAACCTTGGTAGCCTTATTAGACCAAGCATTCTGATTTTGGAATGCCCAACCTTGTTAAGGCCACTCCTACTTTATCAGTTGAACCCTCTTGCCCTCCCACCATCTCCCTTTTCAAAGGAGGACACGTTGTATGGAGAGCAAATGAAGACCATTTAGATGAAGAGGAGAACATTTCAAGTGAAGATGATGAAGAAATAATTATGGCAGCTCTCTTTGTGCCACCAAACCAGAAAATTCAAAACTTACTACAAGAAAGAGATGACCCTGAGCAACTAGAACAACAAAACAATGAGCAAATGGTCAAGGATGAGAAGCAAGAGTTGGTATTCATCTTTGACCATATGCCATACAATGAAATCTTTAGTCATGAAGAGGGGCATGAGAACAGTGTTGCTTTTGGGAGTGGGGAGATTAAGGTGCATAACACTTCTCATCAAGTTGGACAAGATGATAGAGAAGAATCTACGCTTCAAGTGGAGGACCCGAAAACTCTTTCAAAGCTTCAGGAGAACTACTATGAAGCTATGATGAGGCCTCTCGTGCAAAAGAGTAAAGATGAATTTGAAGAAGACTTCTTTTGGGATGAGCTAGAGGACTTTTGTTCAAGCTTTGACATCAAACCAACATCTCTTAAAGCAGAAACTCATGGAGCTGCAGCAAAAGAAGATCAATTCAACATGCCCCAACTCGCCATGGAGAAGCAAAAGTAGCCCGTCAAGCCTACACTAAGTCTTCCAACGTCTTCTAACAATTAGTCACTCATAGAAGAAGCTTATGATGACTAGGAGAAGTAACTAAGTGCGCAAGGGATACCAAATGATTCAATCAACCTTGTGGATATCTTCGGCCTAGGTGAGTAGCTCAAAAGTGATCAAATGGGCCTGGTTGTTGAAAAAATAAATCATGAATGAGTGACCATTGTTGAGGACATGTTCTCAAAAAGTTGGTAAGCTATGCAGTCAATCCCAAAAGCCAACTTTCATGGGATTTCATCAATCATTTTGTAATACGCTTGCATGGAGTAAGAAGGTCCTAAGAGGCTTGTGCTTTGATCCGGGTGGTTGAAGTAGTTGTTTTCAATTTGTAAATAAGTAGTTTATTGTTTCCTCATTCTTCTAAGTGTTGTGGCACATTTGTTTGTTTTGTTCTTTGCTTTCATTTCTTTTTTGAAGTTGTTTCTCAATTCTTCGAAAGGCACAAGCATGAAACACTTAATCTTCACGGAATTGGTAAAGATGTGTTTGTAGTTCATTTTTAGAACCTCTTAGTGATTCTGTGCCCAATGGACTTGCATAAGGCTATTGGATCTCTACTTAGCAGGTAAGCAACCCACAGAGGTCACCAGAATGTTGACTCTTCAAGTCAATTTGATCTCCTCTAAAAGAAACAGAGCTCTCTACACCAAATCAGTTTGTGCAACACTTTTTAGGAGTAGTTCCGTAAAGTCAAATTATGCCCATTTCTCTCCAAAATTTTCATGATGATAACCATATGTGGGAAGAGTGAAAATGTGAAGACAATCATAGGTAATCCCTTCTTCAAGTTTAAAATTAGTAGAGGTAAAAAATTAGCTTCTGCACTGATTTTTACTTCGGCATTTTCTGCATCTTCCAGTTTTCAAATATGTCCAGTGCACACTTTTTAGACCTAATTTCACAAGGCTAAATCAAATTTGTTTATCTTTAAAACTCGTACAATGGTAGCCAAATATAAGGGGAATACAATGGTGAAAAAGGTCACAAAAAAGTATTCCTCACTTAAAAAGAACGCGATTATGAAATCTGCCCAGTGAACAAATTTATGTCTTTCTAGTTGCCAAATCAGCTTGCCCAACACTTTTCAAACACAATTTCGCAGGACCAAATGAAGTTCAATCACCTTCAAATTTTTCATGATGGTAGGCAAATGTGGGACTAATGTGTGGGTAAATAAAGTTGAATAAAATTTGCTCCCAAATGCGAAATGTGCAGGGTAAAAAATTGACCTCTGAGCTGATTTTTTTTGCAATGGTGAAAAAGGTCGCAAAAAAGTATTCCTCACTTAAAAAGAACGCGATTATGAAATCTACCCAGTGCACAAATTTATGTCTTTCTAGTTGCCAAATCATCCTGCCCAACACTTTTCAAACACAATTTCGCAGGACCAAATGAAGTCCAATCACCTTCAAATTTTTCATGATGGTAGGCAAATGTGGGACTCATGTGTGGGTAAATAAAGTTGAATAAAATTTGCTCCCAAATGCGAAATGTGCAGGGTAAAAAATTGACCTTTGAGCTGATTTTTACTTCGTCAATTTTTTATATTCCAATTTTCAAATCTTACTTATACACACATTTGAAATCTATTTTCACAAGCCTAAATGAAATCAAAATTGATTAAAATTTTGTATGGTAGTACCCTGGTGACATGAGAAGGTAATGCATTTGGTTTCGCAGTTGTTGGAGTTTCTTGTAAAAAGATATGATAGTGTGAAGTGACCCTTCTAGGAAGGTTTATCACTTAGCCAACTTTTGACCAAAAAACACTCAAAGGATAGTGTCAAGGATTAATTTGACCATTTCAAAAAACTAAGAATACCCTTTTGAGCTCTTTTTCAAGAGCTTTTTGAAAATATAAGATATGATGGGTTTTGCTAATGTCTTTCTTTGTAATTTTCCATTTTACCATGTTCTAAAGGTGATAATGCGATTGTGCACGGCTGTGTGTTGGTTTTTAGCCATATCTTTTGATATGCAACTCTATTTTCGATGTCACTTGTTGTTATGGAAAGTTGATTTCTATCTCTTTGCAATGATGTTAGTTTTAAATTGGAAAAATGCATGATTAAAAACAAGTCAATATTATCGTTGGAACAGTGCATTGATTTGAGCTCCAGACTGTGAATTTCAATAAAAATGCAGCTAATGATATCAGGCATCACTTATCAAATGCAGAGCATGAGCACACCTTCACTTTTGATAAATATCGATTACTTCTTCCAATTATTATTAAATATTGTAACTACCCTAATAGTGGATGAGATTGAGTAAATACTTTGAGCTCTAAAATTGCCTATATAAGCAGAAAGAATTATCATTGTAAAAGAGCCCTCTCCTTAGTATAACGAAGTTTTGCCCATTCGAGTTGTAATATCGACTTAGGCCTTGAAATTACTGAGAATCGAATCATCTTGCTTTATGATCTATGTTTTGTGTGCACTAAAGGTTGTTTATCTTGTCTGTGGATGGTCATCCCTCTCAACGTCGTCCTCCCTTCGTACCTCTGCACATAATCGAGATCCCTTGTAGGTCACACGTGTATACATGGGTCTGCGTAGGCATTGTCTGTGGACTGTTTGTCATCCCTCTCAATGTTGTGTCATGTTCCCATACCTCCGTGCGAAACACTTTTGTAGCGGATGACTGATTTGAGGATTGTGTGTTTTAGTTCCTTAGTTTTATTGTGTCAAGCGGGTGAGGTGTTCGCTCTATTCTTGGTGCATCACCATTTCCCTTTCAGCATTCCCTCTCTCACCCTTTTCCCCTCAAAAGATTAGGTTTAGCATTAGCTATAGATTTTCTTTATGCTCTTTGTAGGTCTGCGTGTTGGTCCTAAACCAAGTGCACTATTAAAAGGAAGTTGGCCTTCTCTGGAGGTTTGTCCCAAGGAGCACAAGAGTCCACACACCTTGGGGGACGATCCGATTGTTACATCGAAGCACTGAATTACTCTTAGGTGCTGAAGTCTAAGGTGCTTAGTGTGGAAGTGATGCACAGTTGTGCACATAAGAATCGTTCTTATGCAGGTGCATGCTTCAAGTGATAACAATTACCATGGTTTAATCTTCAAAGGACATGGATATCTCATATCTATAGACAAAAGTGAATAATTCTCCCAATATATTTAACTTTAGAAATTTTCTTAGATTTCCAATATGTATCCAAGTGTTCCAATTCTCCAACTTTAAACTCGAAAATGCAATTTGAAGATTGGGATAAAAAATCTCTATAGTCAAACAAACGTCTCCCCAAACTTGTAAAATTATATATATATATATATATATATATATATATATATATATATATAGACACACACACACACACACATATACAGTCTTTTTGGCTTGTTGAAGCAAATGATGCATTTTGTCTATCATAGTAAGGAGGCCACACAGCATCAACAATGTCTCTATATCAATCAAGTGATTTATGAAATATTGAGCCTTGTCAACTTAAGTGTGATCCTATCACACTATTACTAATAAGGATAGATACTCATCTTACAACATGTGCATTGGTTGATACAATGAGATCCATTTAGTGTCAACATATTTTAATAGTTCCTGCCCATCTTCTAGACTTTCTACAAATCTTTAGAACTCCATGAACCTTGTAGGACTACAACATAAATAAGTATGCACCTCATAAACAAGCTCTTCAACTTTTTCTATATGTCTAAATGTGTTGAGTATTTTGTATGTTAGATTCATTCTATGAGCCATACAATGATTGACAATCATATATGAGCAATGGGATATTTGGAGTCTTACATAGACAATTTCAATGACCTTGCATTACAAATACCCCATTTGCCCCAACACATACCATCTTTCTTGAAAGTGCAAAATCATCGATGCCACCAATCTCCTTGATACTACCTATTACCAATTCACAAAGGTTTTTAGTATTAAATTTTTTGTATCTTGTGAAGAGAAAGTAAATGAGGTTGTCTCACATGATTCTCAACAATATAAACAATGCATACATACCCAAGAATTATTATCCACTAATGTAACCTCATCAATAGATAGAATTGCCCACACTTAATTTTATCTTTCAAGTCTTCTTTATTAACCATAGCTATGCATTTTGCCCAATCCCAACCACTACTTTCAAACCAATGAGAATGAGGGAAGTGTGGGATATCAAGAAATGACAGCATGTTCATATACTCAATAAAATCTATTACGACCTCTTTTCAAAGTGTGAAAAGCAACAACTCACTAAACTATTATACCTAAATGATTGTTTTGAATGACCTTGTCAAAATTTAGATGTAATTGTCCCTCCATTTTCAACAAGTATTCTTTGAGTTCTCATGTGTTCCTCATATTATTTTACATACCACATATGCAAACAGTTATCCATAGTTTTTCGTCGGGAAACATTCCTCACAACTCCATATACAATTTTCTTTTTATGTCTTTCCTGCATGCCTCTCAATTGTATCAAAGTTTAGTTGCATTGTCTCAACCCTAACAAGTTTCCAGCTAAAAATTGTGCCTTTACATTCCTTATGAGCTTAATTTTTATTTGCATTGTCAATAGGTTCGAGGAATCGAAACTTCTCCACCCACTCTAATATGAAACTCCTTCCCAAGTCCCATTTTCTTTGCTTCCTCTTTCTAAACAAAAATCATTGTCCCTAGTGTATTGAAGGTGGTGCAATTTCCTTAGCTGATAGAATTTACACAGTCAGCATTCAATCAGCTAGATGTCAACATCCCATAGGTAGAGTCGAAATCCAATCCTTTTAGTGATGTAGTCTCAAGATCGTTCAATGGGACTTCAAGTGAGGCATTTCCTTGTCGTCATCATTGACAATGTGAATCATCTGACTATTATTTAACTCATTATGAGTTTCATTTTGATGTTATCATCACCCCTGATAGCAGTTAGAACAACTAAGCTAACATAGCTTGTTTATCAAAAAAGATGTAGTACTTCGTCTCTTATAAGGTGTTGCACTTGTTTGCTTTATTGAGGTTTCTAGGTTACTTTCCATTTTCCTTAGGAAAGTATTTGTATTATTTTTAGATTTGTATTGTTAGAGCAGCATCACATTCTTTGAAAAATATCCCAATCTTGGAAAAGTAGCATGGGCTTCAAAAGCATTACATGCCTTTGAAAACATAATGTGCCTGTAAAATCAGTGCATGCCTACAAATCCATCACATGTCTACAAAAATATTGTGTTCTTGAAAAGGGATCGCATTCCTGAAAAAGCATTGCATGGCTTGAAAAGCTTAGCATGGCTCAAAAAGCATAACTTGGCTACAAAATAAACATATGTAAGGAAAAATAATCGCATGCATGGAAAAGCACCACGAGCCAAGAAAAGCATCATAGAATTGGAAAATCATTATGAGCTTAGAAAAGCATCGCGGGGAGGAAAAGCATCGTGTCTTAGAAAAGCATCTCTATTTAATAGAAGTTCACAAATGTATAAAACTTTATAAATGATTACAAACATGTTTTAGAATTGGATCAATAGATTAACTACAATGTTGGAAGAGTTTTGAATTGGATCAATAGATTTCCTAATTCACATTTGTTAATGGTTGAATTATTTGTATGTTGAATCACTTATTTATTAGATCTTTTTATACTATCTAAGTTGTCTAACAATGTCGAAGTTGTTACTCATAGGGGTGAAAAATAGCATTCAATTTGAAACGTATTTATATAAATATATAATTTAATACATTTGAGTTGGGTATAACTGGCCAATTTAATTAGATATCAATTTTTCCTTCTAAGGTTTCGGCGAGTGTGATCCAAGGGGCCATAAAATGTGTGGCAATCCAAACATTTTTTCAAATCCTATACTAATGATTTGTCAACAATCCATAAAAACCTCATTCTAATTAGAAATCATTTGGTTATTTAAGCGGGAAAAAGTAATGTATTAGTCTTTTTTAACGAACTTTTACAAGGGCCTAAGTTCTACAAAGAGCTAATCTCAAGTCTATAAATCCCTAAAATTCACCTAATTACAAATTATCTACTAAATTTTTTCCTATAGGCCACAAACTCCTTCAAAAATATAATAAAGACCACAACTTTACAAAGTTGGAAATAATAAAAAATTAAAATTAAAATATTTGTGGTATCGCTATGTCATGAAAAGACTCTATTTGTTGAAATTTGTCATGAAAATATAGATGATGAGGTTGTGTTATATCCTATTGAGTTTGTTAGTAAAGGAAATTCTATAAATCCAAAGCAAGAGTAAAAGTGGAACATTCCTCAAACAGTTCTCGGTATTAAGAAAAAATTGGATGCTTCAGATATTGATTCGTTGGAGTCAAATGTAGTGGAAAATGTACCAAATGTTGATGAAAATGGGAATGCACACAATGCAATAGATGGTTCTTTTTGGTACCAACCAATGATAACATTATTGGTTCTTTGAAAAAACACATGAGATCAAAGAAGTACATAGCTACTCAAAAGTAGAAAACATTAGTTGAGTTGAGGATTACCACAGTGGGAAGACTAAAGAAGCCCATAACAGGTAAGTTTCAATAGAGTTGGAAGATATCCTTGGTTCCCTCATCGGCATCACCATTACATGGAGGTTCTACATTTGATTAACATCTAATTGAGGGGTGTTACAAAAGTTTGAATTTCCATTGGATATCATTTTTTGCACTTTAATTTTATTGTTAACTTAATTTTTTTATTGCATGTTTCCATCTAAATTTAGTTCAATTATCTCCAATGTTTTTACAATGTTGACGTTTTTGATATCCCTACATTGGTGGAAAGGGAGAGAGCCTATACACAAAGGTCTTCATGGATAACCAAATGGGAGGGAAACCATCAGTTATAGAAAAGCATACCAAGAGGATTCCAAATTATAATGGTATTGAAGAGAGCGCCAGCAAGATCAGTGCTTCCCCATGAGACCAAATGGGTTAGATCATTCAAACATGTAAGTTTTATATGCAATTAATTGGTGTCAAGGTAAGTGGTGCACTTACTCTCCCTTTACTTTGTACTCTTACCTTTAGTGAGCTGCTTGCAAAATAGACCTTTGTTTGACTTAACAATCTTTCGATCTTCCAATAAGAAAATCCTTATCTATATTTGTCCTGAAAGGCCAATGATCTACTCTCAATGCTTAAGTGACTCAATACTTGTATGTCTAAACTTGATAAAAGGGCAACTTCACTTTGATGCAAACTAGGGTACTATCTTCAAAACAATGATCAACTTTGAACGAAATCCCTCTTGATCTTATAAAACACTCAAGTGCTTTTACTCAACCACTTTATATCCTTCAGGTTATTTTAGTACTCCAAACTTAAAGAAACACAGGCCAAGACTTGCAAAGAGGCATGTTAGACTAATTCAGTCCTCCAAAATCTACAATAAGAACTAAGTAAGATTTGTAGAATCTCTTTACTCAAACACTTCATAAGACTTATGAGAGACTCAGGCAATGGTACAGGGTCTATAGAAGTTCTTGACAAGTTCCAAATAACCACAAAATTTGACTTAGTCCTATTGACCTGTTAGACTAAATCCTGCCTCTTAAACTATATAAACTCTTGGCACAAAGTCTACAATTGACCCTTGTTTTGTTCTTTCTTTATCCAAAATATCATTTGAATCCTAAGATATGATTTGCTTTTCTAATTACCAACTATCAAAAGACATAGTCCATAAGAACTCATATGATTACTCTTTTAAACCGACCCTCTTTCAAACCTAATATACTAGGTCTGTTAGTACTCAGTCAAATTATCCTAGTAATCAACTTGCTTTTGGACAATATAAATCATTGGATCATGTATAAAATGACCTCTAAATCATGTATTCCAATTTTGAATGATTTGGATCAGTGGATCACTAAAAACCAGTTTTTGACTTCTTGACCCAATCTAGGACAGATTGCATTTTTCAAGAGCATTTAGACTCATATCAAATGAACAAAGAACTTGGTTCATTGGCTAGGACATCTTCAAATTATCACACAATGTTAACAAAACTTGACAAAAACATTGGACCCAAACAACAACTTCAATCAATCAAACTTTCTTCACTTAAATATCTTTTCAACAGTCATCTACAAAAAACTCATAACACAATCAGTTATTGAAGGAACCACAAAGCTAGTTTAAGCATGAAACCACTTTGAATACCTTTTAAACCTTCTTTGACAACTCAAAATTTGGTCAGATTTGACTGGTTGAATCTCGAGCTACAAGCCTTTTTGTACTAAAACCCCTGTCCTAGGGTTTCACTGTGTATGAAGAAGTCGAGAGCTTCAAATTGATCATTCATAAAGGATATGAACTCTTTGATCAACCTAATACTTCTATTGAGACCTAGACAACGTCCTTTAACTCTTCCAATCATCAACTTTGACTCATACAAGGATTTTTACGTGAAACATAACCACTGTACGTATGATTGAGTATGGAAACTAAGGGTTTGAGAAGGGTTAAGCAATAGAACTTCAAAATTAATACAAAATCACTTTAATTTGCATTGAATCCTCACTCATACATATAATCACAATACAAAGACAATGATTCAAACAAGTACATCAGTTTTACTCATCAAAAGGATGTCACGATCCTGCCCTTGCAGACCCTTACTGACTATTTAACTGTTGATATATCAGAGGTTTCTCTGTTAAGCATTAATATTATCATGTGTATAATTGTTACTACACTTCCTTGTTTAGTTGGATTGTATTCTCAGATCCCGATGCTATGATATATGAGTCAAGTTGATGCATTTATCCTATTTATAATTATGCATGTGATGATGGACAAGTTATTTGATGTATTTGGTACTTGATTACAGTTCATTATTGTTTTATCCTTTTTATCGATTATTGGCCTAGATTTTGTTGATGGATCTACTTGGTGGTTGCAAGTACTTACTATGGGCTAGGATGGATGCTGGGGTCGGCTCTTGGGGTAGCAGAGTAGTTATGAACAATCAGATGAGTTCCAATAGGTAAAATGTATACAAACATAGACTTTAGGTCATTGTTCAATTATGCTTGTTCCTCTTTGTTTAGTTCGTCATTTCTGGTTTTGTCTGGAAATGGGCCTTGTTGCCCTACGTAAAGCAACAATTCAATTGTTTGCTATTATCAAGTTGTACGTGGTGGTGTTCGTGTCTTGAATGGTCTTTTGTTTACCGTTTGCTCGTCGATTGTGTGTCTCCTTTTATACCTGTTGGCCTTTGGTGCTCTCTACATTGACTTGTTCCTTGTTGGCATTTTGTGCTTCCCGTTGTTCTTGGGTGTAGGTGATTTTTGGATTTGAAAGACCACCCTATTCTCAGAGCTCATTTACCGACTATATGTGATGAGGCACACCCCTATCCTAGTAACCACTGCAATGCAATTTATATGTTTATACATATATGTATAAATATACATATATAAATATGTGTGTATATATTGTTTATATGTGTGTGTGTCTCTATGTGTGTATAGATATATTGTTTATACAAATGTGTGTGTGTGTGTGTGTGTGTGTGTGTATACCGCAATGCAATTTATATGTTTATACATATATGTATAAATATACATATATATGTACATATATAAATGTGTATGTGTATGTGTGTGTATATATTGTTTATGTGTGTGTGTCTCTATGTGTGTATAGATATATTGTTTATACAAATGTGTGTGTGTGTATAATTATATATTCAAGTGGACTTAATGATGAATTTTAGCCAAGATGGCGTAAGGAAGAAGGGAGTCAACGACGTAGGAGAGAGAATGAGTTGGGTGGCGTAGGAAAGGAGTCAGGAAGAAGTAAATGGTAGAGGAGGTAGGTCAGAGACAAAGGACACAAAGGGACGCAGAGTTGGGGAATGCAGATGGCAGGTAAGAAGGGAGACAAGGTGGTTGGGATTGGCGGTACGCGTATGGGAGAGAGTGAGAGGCATGGAAGACACGACAAGAAGTCAAAACAACATGGCAAAATGGAGGGAAGCGTTTTTGAAAGGAAAAGTCGGGGGGAAAGGAACAAGGTAGAGGAGAGGGACGTGGGCGTAGAGGGAAGGAAGACGGAGAATGCAGAGAGGAAAAACAATAATGAAACACAGGGGAGACGCAATCGAGAAAAACATGGCAAATGGAAAGGCAGGGGGGAAGTGGAGAAAAAAAGCAAGCAAACGAAGGAAAGGAAAACGCTAAGGGTAAGCATGGAGTAGAAAAGAACGCAAAGGAAGTAGAATACGCAGCGTAACAACAGAAGGGAACGCAGGGGGCAAAGAAGGAAAAAAAATGCAACAGGAAAGCGTAGAGAGAAAGAGACGCAAAGAGAGGGATATGCACAGGGGAGGAGGAGTAAGTGTTGGCGTCACTTGGCTCCTCTTCCCAGTAGGGATCTAGTAAGACGCTAAACCACAGTTAGCCATTATATTAAATGGGAAAGGATGGTTATTAAAACTGGTATGCATACCACCATTATCCTTGGGCACAAAACTTTCAATATGTGAGTCATGTTACTCAGTCGGGCAAAATATTTATGTTTCATTTATATTTCTCAACTGATGAATGTGTTATCCTATGATGGGTTGTGTTTTTATTTTAAAAAGGTTAACCTACGATTTCACTGTAATAAATCTATAGCTACATTGTATCGGATTAATATAAACAAATCCAACGACCCCTGCATACCATGGGAAATAGATTGGTTGCATTATTATTATTATTATTATTATGCAAATGCCTTGATTTCTCATTATTCACCCTGTTGCATTAAAATTGGGGCTATGTGTTGTGCTTGATGGAGCCCTGCCCCTCTTTGAGAACTATATATATATATATATATATATATATATATATATATATATTCTTAGAGTCTTTGTGCTTCTTTCAATTAGCTTATTTCCCCTGTAATATACCTCTTGATGGATGTCATACCTTGTTCTGGGTAGCCAAATGCTATGTAGAGTCGATTTAAAGGTTAAATGGAAATAGCGACCTGGGTGTAAAGTAAACCCTTTAAGCAGTTTATTCTTTTCTCGTTATGATTTCAATGGGAATTAAATCAACTTTGGAAATATAATTACTTATAGAGCAGAGCTGACCATCTGTTATTATATAGGCTTCCCGTTTGAATAATCCAATCGAATTTTGATTAAGCATTTGGGTAGATTAGGGATGTTGATATACCTATTTATTTTCCATTGTGAAAAAGGAAACAGTTTGGGTCTTAATGATAATAAATCTGAGTTGTGTGAGATTTTAGTTTTGGTTGTCATAGAATCTTAAGACCAAATTAAAACCAATACGGGTACCCTGAATCTAAAAGAGTGACTTGTTATGTCCTTCAAAATCACCTATGGCTGGAAATCTTTCCCTTAGCTGGCTTCATGGTAAACTAATGATTAAAAAAAAAATGGTTATTTTCCGCCCCCTTGATCAAAAATCCGAATTGTCAAAATTATGAATATGTTTTTGGGTGGAGTTTTCCCGTGTGTATTCTATTGGCATGGTTTGGTTCGGGTTTTATTGTGAAATTTTGTATACTTGGCATATTGAAGAATTGCGGGAAAAGGGCGAAGCCTTGTTAGTATCGTTATGTTATAACGAGGGTTCCAATTATAATCAAACCAATTAAAAAACTATTATGTCCCATAACTCTTGTTCATCTTATTCTTATTATTTAGGGATCATATGAAGTCGTGAGACCTCATGATGATCTCCCAAATCTCTTGTATCAATTTTTGGTTTAGAATCGATTTATTGTTCGCATGCTTGTTGGGAACACTGCCACCCTTATGGTCTGTTCTGGCTGAGTTGCTTGATTTCTATATTTCGTTGAGTTGCTAATTTCTATATTTCACTGAGTTCCCTGATTTCTATAATTGGTTGAGTTGCTTGATTTCTAAGTTTCGCTGAGTTGCTTGATTTCCATGCTTGGCTGAGTTTATTTATTGATCCATTGACTTGGCTGAGTATAACTATTAAGCTATATGCGGAGTTTTCTATCATGCCTTATGATTGCGAGGAGTGTACCCTTGTCGGTGACCGTACCCTTCTGTTGGTGTATGTATTCTGATGTGATGTCCCTTGGTTTAGACCTCATCTTGCTCAAAACTTCCACCTGGACCCTGTAGCCGAAACCACCATCTTGATGATGGTTGGGGTGGTAAGGGCCACCGATGGTTGGGTTCATAGGGCTGGTTGGGAGGGCTTTTCCTAATTGGTTTCTATTACCCCATATGTGGATAACTTCATGGGCAGGTATGATGTATTTGGCAATGTTTATTCACATGTTGTTTATCTCTTTACTAGCTCAGATGTATGTTACTTTCATCTAGCATGACTAGTGGTTGCATTTATGATTACTTCCATTGGATTTCTGATTAGTTGCAGTTGGCTCGTGGCATGCTAATCTTGTGTATGGTTAGGGAGCCTTAGAATTCAAGAAGTTCAAGCTCATGTTGTTGAGTACAATGTATTTTGTTGGAGCTCCCATATAGTTCTAAATTCACTCTTGGATGTACTTCTGTTTTACCTTGGTTGTTAACATGATATTCCTTATTAATGCTACAGTGTCACTCCATATTGTTGTTATTGTTGATCCTCTATTATATTACTTCATAGCTAATCTTTCTTGTAGTTATAACCGGTAATTTGGTTTGACACACTAGTATAGAAATGTTTCATTGTACCATCTTATAGAACTTCAACATGATCATATGATATAAACTGCCATGGCAAATTTGATTAATGATGGTTTAAGCAAGGAGTTATGTCCGTTATGTTTAAACATACTTGAGTTTTAGTTTTGGATTTATAGTTGTATTACCAATTGCTAATGTCATGCTAGTGGGTTACCACTACTAATGTTATATTGGTGAATTGTCTTGTTATTTATACTATGGAATATGTGGTATATGTTGTTGTGCATGCTTTCGTGTGGAGTTGATTTCTTATATCGTCTTATCAAACTTTTATATATATACTTCTTAATTTGAATCATCACAAAGATGTTGATCTAGAGATTGCATAGACAAAAGGATTCTATGTAATTGGGTGTCTCGACATGCTTGAGTATTTTGGCTAGAATTACTGGTAAGTTGGAATCTTAAATTGAATGGTAACTAATGTTAGCTATCTAATTATTGTTTTTGTATACCTATGCTTACGCTCACTTCCTTTTATGCTCGTTGGAATTTCTCTTGATCTAACATAAGAATATTGAACTTCCTGTAATTGGTTTTCAATTTGTGCATGGAGTATAGAGACTCCTTGGGTGCTCAAACTTGTATGTGGCAAATGAGATGTACTTTGAAATATTGGAACAAATTGATGAGTTAAGAATAGAGAAGGCAATTCTTAGACCCCTTGCAATGTGAGGTAAATGAAATGTTATTGATACTTTCCCTTGCTTATATGATTATATAAATGAAGTCGTTGATAATGTAGTTGTGGATGTCATTCTTGTGTGTTGATTATGAATATTAACTTCTCATGCTAGTTGGATTTTCTTGCTGAGTAGGCATTGTTATTGGTATGTATGTAAACCGTGATGTTTGTATGCTTTCACAACCGATATGAATGGAACCGTGTATGCAAGAATAAGATACATTGGTGCATAGATGAACACATAAGTTTTTCGTGCTGAAAATACTCAGCATGAGGTTATAGGAATTGAGTTAATTCTTTAAGCAATTTCCTTAAAAGAGATGAGTGGTTAATGTTGAAAAGTTAATCTTGCACAATGAATTCCTGATGATAGGTTTGGCTAGAATGCTAATGTGAGCATGTAAATTGTAAGGACTAATATGCCTTTCCGACCTAAATCATTAGTTGGTAAGATAATCAATGCTAAGGAATAAATATTGTACATAGGTTGCAATGTACCTTGGTGGTTTTGACTTCCCTATGTTTTGTATTGCATTGGCTATTGCTAATACAGGATAGTTTGTATCGATTCCATGATGGTAATATTGTACATAGGTTGCAATGTACCTTGGTGGTTTTGACTTCCCTATGTTTTGCATTGCATCGGCTATTGGCAATACGAGATAGTTTGTATCGATTCCATGATGGTGGTTACTATAGCATCATGGTAGATGATGAATTAAAACTGTTGTATCCTCAATCATTTATTTTAGATCGTGGTAAGCATGCGTGTAAGCTAAGTGAATCTCTCTATGCAAATGATATCTTGTTATGTGCTTATGAGACCTTGCTTAAATCTATTTTAATCAACTTGTCTTGGTTGCTAATTATGTTAGCGTGTCAATGCTTTCCTGATTGTTGCCTAGGACATCGTCTCACCTTTTTCTCTCGCCATGGACTCATTGTGAACCAATGATGGCATTGGATGTCAAGGTTAGCCTTTCTGGTTGCACGTATGTGAAAATGCTAAGCGTGTATCGCTTGCTTCAACAAGCAAGATCTAGGTTGTTACACATCCAAAGCGTACTCTATTATGCAACTTCAAAAAAAAAATTGGGGTTGTTTCAAAGAATCACACTTTTCTTTACAAACCCCTGGACTTATCGTCACCTACAAGCAGTGTATAAACTCTCTCAACTTATCTCTGCCCAAACATGAGTTGTTTGTCCTTTTTATACTTGTTGAGGGTCTAAATCTGCTCCTTTATTATAGATTCGAACATAATCGTGTTGTCTAAGCTTGGAAATTGACTAACTTTACCTTGAAACCACCTTAACCACCTTGTTCTAACCTTGGCAAATGACTTTTCTTGTCAATTCTTTAGTTACTTGATCTTTCTATATGACCTTAACATAGGAGAATGATTAATAGGCTTCCATCCACGTTGATTACCCTATATATGGCCTATACAAATTCAGCAAGTCCATATTTACACATGTAAATCAATATATTTACAAGTATAGAATTTGAAATTGGAAATTAGCCTTTTGGCGGAAAACTTTCCAAAGACTTAAAACTGACCTAAAATTGACTCTTAGGACCTCAAAATGGTCCATTATTGTTTCCTAAGACTTCTACGATTTATAACAAGACAAATTTGCCCCTATAGTAGTGATGTTCCTGCATCATTAATCATGGTCCATTATATGTCATATGATAATAATATGATATGGTACCACATCTCATATTAATATAATAAGGTATAAAATCTCATAATAATATGATATGGTATATAGCGGGCCAATCATTAATGACATAAAACTCACATGTATGAATGATCCAACCCACTTGGTCATATGGTACTTCATGTCTTGCAAGCTATAAACTTTATGGTTGTTTCCCTCTTTGACTTGTTTAATATTTTTAAAATGTGGTTCACTGCCTAAAAAGTATATAAACACAATGCTTGACACATATCCCAATATTGACCCCATGAAAAGATAAATAACTAGTTAAACAATTTATATGTTTTGCAACACAAAATTGCTATTATAATGTAGAGCTCAAATTAATATTATGATTTACTTTGATTTTTTTAAAGGCAAACAAAAAGGTAAGAAGACAAACAACACAAATATAAAGACCATGATAACAAGATGCATAACTAAAGATATAGGGTGGCAGCAACATGATTAGATTCTAGACTTATCAATAAGATGAACAATAGATAATCTTGTTAGGGGAGCATATCAATATTGTGTGGGTCATGATGGTCATTTTAGATGCAAGGGTGAAGCATTACTCCACTCAAACTCTAATGGTAAAAATATACTCAAAAGAATGATATCTAAACCCCCTACCCACATAATGTATTATAGTATATCATATTGTAGTTTAATACATAATAATATATAATCTCCCTACCCCTACATACAAAATATAATTCCCCTCCCTCTACCCCTATTCCTCCCCCTCCCAACCTTTGGATTTAGAGAAATATTATAACACATTGCAACAATATATTAAATTTTGTATGTGGCAGTGGGGCTAAGGGTAGGGTTGTGATGGGGCTAAAGGTAGGGTTGCATGAGGGGAGATATATAATATATTTATCAGTATTTTGTTGTCATTTCAATTTACACGGTGTACACACTTCACCCCTACATCCACAATGGTCATCATCACAAATACATTATTAATTTTCTTCCCCAACAATCTTCATTGTTCATCTTAATGATAAGTCAATAATTTAATCATGTTATTGTCACCATGTGCATTTGGTTATACATATGTTTATTATGGTCTTTACACTAGGTCTAATGATAGATTCAAATGTGGCACACAACCCCCAAATAATCCCTTTCTATCCTCAAACGTGAACAAAGGGGAGATGATGAAATGCACTACAGAAGCAAATTGAGGACATCAATAACATGTTGATGGTTTTGGCCAATCTTAGACTAGTTGATTATGCATGAGTCAAGATGGTTGCAACCAAGGGAGATGTCAGAAATTTTGTTACCAATTTGTTTATACTTACACTCATAAATTTGTTCAAGTAGCTCTCTTATACAAGTTGATTGAATTGTTATGCATTGATATTACGTGGAACATAAAAATCTTAAGTGTTGTTAAATAAGTTGTAAATTTTGAAGAGGTGGATGTTAGGGTTAGCCCAATAGATGAATATAGCATCCACCCCTATCATAATGATTTATAAATGGTTTGTAGATGGTTGGTGATTATTTTGATTCCTAACAAAGTACTATTGCATTTTCAATCACACAGATGTTTGGAGATAGATTCAAGATTGAAAAAGCAATTAAAATTCTAGGTGAACTCAACAAGACACAAGATCTTAATTTATTTATTTTGTGGTGGATGCAACACTTGGAGAATATGACGACAAAAGAAAAGAAAAAGTAGAACAGAAACAATGAAAAAAAAGAATGTGGACGAAAACAATGGAGACTGAGTGGAAGCACAACTTAGATGATATTTTAAATTAGTTTGATGAGAATATCAATTAAAGTATCAAACTAGTGGTGGAGTTTGATGGTAAAGATATGTACAAATCATGTTTGGTTAGTCAATTGAATGGTAACCCGATCCAAAGACAGGTTGACCAAAGTGAAAAATGGGGTTTACTTCTGATGAGATGAAATGGCTCCAAAAATAGGTATTTTTCATGGGGCTCGGCTCATTGGAAGCGTTTAAAAAATAAAAATGATGGTAATAAAGACTTTGACTACAATAAAGACATTGCTCTTTTAGATAAGCCAAAAGGCATTGAACTTCAATTTTGTTGGTACAAAAAATAAAAGGACAACGCATATATAAGTATACAAGGTTTTTTTCATGTAACTTGAATATATACTAGTAGTTACAATTTTATCAACAATTCTAACAAAGACACAATTTAGAAAAAAGTGGCTACCAATTTGTTGAATATTTTGTTAAAAACCTAAAAAGGATGAAGTTTCTTAAACATTTTAACTTTATTTTTTTGTTAGTGTTTATAGTATTTAGGGAAAATTAGAAAAATGTGTTTGCAAGAATTTTGATTATATTACCGTTAATTCATTTTTAACAATTTAATACTAATATTATGTGATTTGGTTTCATGTGCAGTTAATAGTTGGGACAACAATCTACACAACAGTGAGTGGGCATTGAATGAGAATGATATTATAACATACTAGTTTAGATTATCTCCTAGATAAATTGCAAGTATTCACCAAGTATTGACTTTGTTTACTTATATGTGATCTTCTATTCCAAATTTTTATATAAAATACTTTACTGCGTGGGTTTTTGGTTTATTTGCAACTGTCTTTTTATTAAAATTGATCAATATTTCTTCAATGCACCTTTAAAGTCTTACTTGTATGTCATCTAAAAAAGTCATACCACCACTAACTAAATCTTTTTCAATTTAACCAAAGTTGACATGTTGTTGGAAATATGTGAGGAAGCATGTTGATGGTAATTCTTAGTCCACATACTCTTTTATCTTTAGAAGTAATCTCGTTATTGTCTTGAGATTAAACATTAAAACTAATTAAAACGCATGGCATATTGTAAATTGACTCTTGCACTTTTGTACCCTATTTAAGCATGATTTGTAGTTCCCAAAATCTTCTTGTAGTCGTGGAATTTTTTTAAATACAATTCTATGCTTTGTGATTTTATTTTTTATGATTTGAGTTTTATTATTTCTTAGTTCTATTAAATTGAATGATAGTACTGCAACGATAGTAAGTTAATTCAAGTCAGATGAGAATGCAACAAAAGAGAAGTTCATGTGACCACTCATACAAGAATTGCTGGCATACACTGACGTATTGTATTTGACTTTCAAAAACAATGATGCACACGAAGAAGTTTGTGTGATTTCATGACAAATACACGCACATCGCCATCAACACTGATGTATTGGATTGGTCAGCAAGTGACACTGAAGCAGTAAATAAGTTTACATATCGATAGTATACATAGCATATTGAACAATCTTTGACCATCAACCACAAATTTACGTTGGCGTCAGTAATACCTTAAACAATGTTTGAAAATGTTCGTCGCCAAACAATGACAAATGGTGATCACTGCTTAGATATCGCTTGCTAACCCCTGATTGCATTGATGAGGTTTAAACACATGATAAATGTAGAATTTTTGTGAAGGAATAAAAGAGGGTGGAAAAGTTTTATTAAGGTATTTACCACTATTTTACGAGTTTATTTTTTTGTTATGTCTGCAACTCTCCTAATTAAATTTATACTCTTCTTCAACTACATCATCTCCTAATTCATTTTTTACCTAGTGAATTCATGCATTTTACAATGTAGTTATAATGGCAAAGACTCATCAATCAAGTCAACAAACTACAGGTCCATCTGGAATGATGACGCCTACACAAAAACCTATCAAATGTATATGGCATGATTGCTACAAAATTTGTTCTTGGCAGAAAAGCGACCCCATTACACTTGTGTTTGCAAAACTAAAAGAAGCCAAAGCATTTGAGTTAGTGAAAACGCATATGCTCTCTCAAGAGACAATCTTTGAGCAGTTGGTCAATAATTATGATATCAACAAAAACATTATCTTGCTATCTAGTAAGCGTCTTCAAATCATTGTCGATTTATCATCTAACATTTTGCATTTTTCAATAATGATAATAAGGTCACTAGGAAGTGGGATTATAGCTCGTTATAAAGAAAAAATTACATCAAAAATGTATACTAGTGATGCCTAGTCTGTTATGAAAGAAAAGGGTATGGTTGTTTCGTTCATAAAACATAAAGATTTTCAGGTGATGGCGGAGTTTGTTTTGTCTAAGTTGATTTTTTTGAAAAAAAATATGAAATGTCTTTCTGAGTTGTAGAATGCCAATGGCATTTTAAATTGTAAAATCTATATGGTTGGATTGCTTTGTTGAATAAAAGAATCAAGACAAGCGTCTGCTAATTTTATTCATGCATCTTTATTTTTAAATACTATTATCGAGGTATTGCCACATGGGTTTCATATGATTATAAATAACACATCAAAGAATAAAACGAGTGCATTGCTACTTACAAATGATGACGTATTCCAATTGTATACAGGAAAATATAATTTAAAAAAACACCAACTGTTGAAGGTGAAACCAAGGTTTTGAGTGGCAATGATAGTGATGGAAGGGAACCATTTACGGAAAATAAAGTTAGTATTTCTAAATCATGTTTCATGTTCTAATGCAGAATATAGTGATGTTGATGGAACCACTATCGGCACCCATAACCTACAGAAGGATTCACAGAGAGCTTTCACTATTTTAACATAATTCATGTGTTGAAAGATGCAACTGAAGAAAACATCCCCAAGCAAACTTTGAATACCATGGTAACTAGAAAATTGTCTCAAGTAAAACCAAAATCAGGGCAAATTCAAGAAGAGTTCAACAAGCCAAAGGTTCAACATGAAGTCATGAAGTTTAATGTGAAAATGAACCTAATCAATTCAGGGATATGTGTATGGGGGATACCCGTGTGGAGGTTGAGAAAGACCTAGTTGGGGAAGTGGGTTTGCATCGTGTTCATAGGAAAGGTCATATGACTAGTGCAAGACGCACATCCTCTAAAGGATTTGGTATATTGAATGGAAGGCGTTGGAGAACCAAAATTGAAGTTTGTAATAGATGTTGAAAAATGCTTTGTATAAAAAATAGCCAAGGTTAAAAAATTTGGGGAAAAGATTCAAACAGAAAGCACACCTATAAGGGCTTTGCTAAAACAAGTACAAGTAATGGAGTTTCTAATCCATAAATACAGTGAGGTATGCATTAGTGTTCAAATGCAATATTTGGCACAAGGGTTTACTTAATATATGAAATGGGCTACTATTTTAAGACAATGAATCACCAAATTTACTAGCGATAATAATCAATAATCAACTACAACAAGAAAATTGAAAAACTCAATGATGTTAATGCCTCTCAATAATCAATTTTGAAAGATGCAATCCAAAAGAAACAATAATTTGGATACTCAGTTGAGCAAAATGCAGTTAATCGCACAAAGTTGGAAGGAGTTGTAGATTGCAAAATAAGGTTGACAATTTGAAAAGTAAGGTTTGATCAGTCTAGTTGGAAGACATTTTGAGATTGCCTATGTTGAACGATGAACAACCAACCAAAAATGGATCCCATCACCTAAGAGCAAAAAGGAGAAAAGTCATGGACATCAACGAGTTGTTGTCGTGAACCAAATTGAACAAGTGTAGGAAATTTTAGTGGGCATATGACTATTCGCCAGCACACAGTAACGAGCATCATACATCGATAAGTGGTGGTGAATCCCATACTACCCCCACTCCTATTGGCATGACTGTTGTAGCCATTCTCCAACTTGAGTTTCATGTTAATTTGAGTTAATTTGGTGATGCTTTAATGATAATTAAACCTAATACTAATGAAAGGGTGTCTCCTATGAGTTTCAACATGGTTTCAACCTATAAGCTCCTCTTGGAGACAATTCTTGTGATGTTTGGTGAAAGTATTTGTGTATGAAACATGTTTGATATATGTTTGATACTTAATGGTTACTTAATACTAATAAAAGGGTGTCTCAAATGGTTTTCAACCAAAGTTGCTCTTGGAAACCTTTGTGATGATATTTATATGTTGCAAGCTAATATATTTTCCCATTGTTATATAATTACTACCCTATTAAGAATGTTCACTACTTATGTATAAATGTTCCTTGTTGAATAAGTTGTTGAAGTAGACTTAAATGTTAGTTTTATTTTAGTTTGTGGTTCATGATACCATAATTTCAGTTAGTTAGTGGTTAGTTAACATTGATGAAATGGTGATTCCCACAGGTTTCAACCTACGATGTGGTTAATTAGTTAGTGGTTAGTTAGTACTAGAGACAACCTTCGTGATGTTATTTAAATGTTGCAAGTTAATATATTTTATTGTTATATAATTACTACTATTTAATGAATATATTTTCCCATTGTTATATAATTACTACCCTATTAAGAATGTTCACTACTTATGTATAAATGTTCCTTGTTGAATAAGTTGTTGAAGTAGACTTAAATGTTAGTTTTATTTTAGTTTGTGGTTCATGATACCATAATTTCAGTTAGTTAGTGGTTAGTTAACATTGATGAAATGGTGATTCCCACAGGTTTCAACCTACGATGTGGTTAATTAGTTAGTGGTTAGTTAGTACTAGAGACAACCTTCGTGATGTTATTTAAATGTTGCAAGTTAATATATTTTATTGTTATATAATTACTACTATTTAATGAATGTTTACTATTGGTATATAATTGTTTCTAGGTGTATTGATATACTAGTTACATTGATAACACATGATGCCTAATGATGATTAATTGGTTTTGCTAGCTATGACACACGCTACATGATTATTAACGATGTTCTTATAACCTACTTGAATGAAGATGGGCAATCCATTTAGTTAACATGGCAAATAATTTTGTTTAATGTTTATCGCATTTGTATTATGACAACATAATTGTCATGATCGTGTTTTCATCAACATGTCCAAATAGTATTTGGGTTAGCTTTAATTTTTTCTCGACTGTAATACTTAGGTTGCTTTGTATGGCTCATTTAATTCTCAAGCATAAAATCATGTTATTTTGCTTTGGTTTTCATCCTTTATTTTATTTTAGTTTTTTGGAAACCCATTCTTTTGTTTGATCCAGTACTTTATGCATGTTGAAATCTATCTTTAACATTGGACATATAAACGCTTATGCCTTAATAACCATTTGTTGGCTTCCTACATGTAACTTTTTTAGTAGTACCTCTACTTTTTGAATTAGTGCATAGTATTCTTTTGTGGTTGGCTCTTGACCTTATCAATCAATTGAAATGCATCCTAATTTCAAAGTAGTCAAGGTCATAATTGGGTTCTTTGAATTGATTTTTTTATATATGTGTGCAATGGAATTAATATTTTGCACCTTTTAATATTTGTCATTGGAAGTGATATTGATGGACATCACCTTTTTCCACCCACATATGATAAGTAAGAATGAAAATGGGTATACAATGTCATGAAAAAAAAGGTACCTCATAAATACTCCTTACGCTAATAAGGGGTTATGTCAGGGAACATGAGTTTTGAGAGGGGTTATTAAAAGGGAAGATTGGCAAGTAAAAACACAAAGGTATTCTTTAGAACCATATGAACGAACATGATAGCAATAATTATACTAAGTGAATCCCCCATAAATCCATTGCACCCTCCCACCAATCTTCACAAGTAAAGGTATGATGCTTCACCTTACTATTTCTATGCCTTCTAGGTACTTTGTAGCCTCGTTGCTTCTCAAAATCAGGTTACTCGTACCTCGAGGCCAAATACAATCTCTAATTTGTTTCACACTATGCCCCTATAATTATAGTCGAACCCTTTTTCAAAACTAATTATCATGTCATTTATAGAAATTTGGTGGTGTACACTATCATGTACATTGTGGACTATAATTACAAGGGGTTAGTCTAAAATCAAAATAGATATTTGGCCTTAAGGTATGAGTAGTCTACTTTTGAGAAGAAGCAAAGTTGTGAAGTACCTATAAGGCATACAAATAGTAAGGTGAAGCATCATACATGTACTTACCTATAAAGATTGGTGGGAGAGTGAATATCATCTGTATACTTATTTGTACCCTTTTTCAAAAAAGTTATGATTTTACAGATCATGTCCTTTATTTATGCCCCTAGGCACTCTAATGGCTAGTTTTCCCATATTTTCACCTCTATGGGTCCATGTTTTTTAGGCTAGTGATGTGGTGACTCGTTCCTCCCTATATTTTAGGTTGCGTATATAGTTTAATCCTATAAACCCTTTTAACCCCCAACCAATAAGCACAAGTTATTCTTACTCATTATCGCTCGATCTACTACCTCTCATTGCTTCCTCCAATTATCTACTTCAAAGTTATCAAATCTAAAGTAATCGATGACTTTCTACCAAATTCTCTTGCATTCCACATTACCTCACATCTTCATGGGCATTATGTTAGGCTCGCTAGTAGAGAGCATGATGAGCTGCAATACATTTGCCTACAATTCTTGGCACGATCCTTCCACAATCTCATCACATAGCCAAGAGCTCTTGAAAGTAAGTTAGTAGTCTATTTACATTTCTTTGTGGCTATAAGGGCATCTTGATATGCAAGGTGAGTTTTCTATATTGTTGGTATCTCTGCCTATTGAGGGTTTGGGTTCATATATTGTCTTTGCCATGTTAGATTTGCATTAGGGCTTACATTTTTGTGTTGTGTTTCATATTTCTCATACATGGATCGGTAAATGGTGAATATTGCATTTTGTAATCCTTCTCCAATTTTATCTACAAATCCAAGAATATTACCCAGATCTTTTGATGGAATTGAGGTTAATCTTGTTATAACATTCTATATTTCTAATTGTTATTCTTACTAGCATAAAACAACGTATATTGTGTTTTTTAATTGGGCCTAGATCCTATTGCTTCAACCAAAACTTTGATCTCCAGTTTATAGTGGTGCACCCCAACATACTAAACTTTAGTTGTTATAAACTATCTAAAAGCCCTTATTTGTTGATTGAATGTTTCTTAACCCATCTTGTTAAAGCCCTCTACAACCATACAAAATAATAGATCCCAAATATCATAAACCACCATACGACTTCACGACATCATTTCACTCAAGTTTTAATAAGAGGATGACAAGAATTGGCAATGAATAACTACTAACAAATTAGTTGACCACTAATAGCTAGTGAAGATTCATCAAGGGCTTAAACCGCCATACGACTTCACGACATCATTTCACTCAAGTTTTAATAAGAGAATTACAAGAATTGGCAGTGAATAACTAATAACAAATTAGTTGACCCCTAATAGCTAGTGAAGATTCATCGAGGGCTCTACATCTAAATGGCTACGTGAGACCATGACATGTGTACGTGTTAGACATGTTGTGGACCCATGCATAAATTTTTGTGCATAGAATTTAAGTTCTAGTAAGTTTGAGTCACCAAGAATGAGATGTCGCACCACTGGTAAAAAATAAACAATTTAAACTCGCACCAAATTCATCTACGAAAATGACAATTACAACTCTCCAAACATGCTTGAACAAGAAAGACAAGTTCGGTAGGTGTAGAATTCGTCACCAATGGATGAAACGAGGTTAGAAGGGAGCTGGCAAGGGTTCAAAACTCATCAAGTCAATATGGAGTTAATATGGATGGATTCAACCAATGTCAAATAACAATAATGAATGTTGTGATTCCAAACTAAGTAACATGACAGTGACATCATCTCGTACATTCCATATCCATCTTCCATAATGTGTCAAGGGCAATCTAAACATCTACCTTGACCCTTTAAAATGTATTTAAGCACGTAATTAACTTGGTGTAGAGCATCCAAAGAGAGACAAATCAATGAGACAAATGTCCCTCTTTGTTTATTACACCATAGCGAACCAACCCCTCAGTGTCATTCCAACTGGCGAATATCTACTACATTTCAACACACAAGGCCTTCTCCTTGTCCCCTATCTAGGTCACGATCACAAGCCCATTAGTAGTTTTTTAATTTAGTATTATAGGATTATCATTCTTGGTTGTTAGAAGAGGCTATAAGGGGAGTTCTTGTCGTACTCCTAGGATTGTCCAATGTGGACCCTCAACCATGAAAATTTCCCTATGAGCATTCTCAAATCCTACTGGGCCCTTTTGTGGTGAGAGATGACGACGTTGTAGGTTCCTATGGTCTAAGCCTTATTGCATACATGTGAGCATGTTTCTTTGAAGGGGTGTTCTCTCACAAGGCACTTTATACTTGAACTGTGTTTTTATACTCGCAATGTAATCACTCTACATTTACCCCCTTGATTTGTTCATCTAGACAACTCGCGATTTGATCACTCTACATTTACCCCCCTTTATTTGTTCATCTTGACTTTGTGTGTGAGTTTAGTTTTCACAACTTAGGACTCTTTCTAGTTTTTCTCTTATAGCTGATTGTAATTTTTGCATCCCACTGACCTATTTTGGTTATTTGAGGACATTAATATATCTTATTTCTTTCTAAGAGGTCAAAGAAAAAACTGATATAGCAAAACACATAACAGCTTTGTAGAAGAGTTGTATTGTGTCCTCAATAGTTCCTATTGTTACCTTGTAAAACGCTTTTTGTACTTTGCATTGTTGATTTGTAGATATTAATGGAAGAGCAAAGTCATGGTCCATTTCCATGTTGGATTTGTCCCACATCAAGTTTCTCCAAGGTAGATAAGGTGTCAGTGCAATGTGTTCCTTGTAGTAGATATGAATGGAGAAGCAAAGGCACAATCCATTTCCATATTGGAGTTTTCCAACACCAAGTTTCTCCAATATAGATAAGGTGTCAATGTGATGCTTTCTTTGTAGTAGCTTCATTCTTTTTCATGAATTTGTAGTTCAGCACAATGTGTTCCTAGTAGCAGTTTCATTATTTTCCATGAATTTGTAGTTGGTTATGTTGCTTATATCTCAACTTCGTATTAGGTTTAATGAATGAAACTCTGGGGATTTTGGTTTGTCTATTTGTATAATGCTCGTAATTTGTTAGAATGTTGTAGATTTGATTCAAAAGTAGCAATCTAGTTTAGTTTTACTTAATATATAAGGATATATTAGGAATCCTGTGTAAGCTATAAACCATATAGTGGTTTGGGTTCAAGTTGTAATGGAGACATCTTTACAGATTTTATAATCAATAAAAATCTGGTAAAAAAAATAGAGTACAACAAATTTAGAAGAGGTTTGGGCTTGCGTAGCAATATGCAAGACGCGTGGGGAAAAAAATACAAAAGGTACCGAAAACAAAAATAGTATTATTTTGGACTTATCTTTAATGAACGGTGAGATTCCAAGTGTAAGTGATAGTCCATGGCACGTGATAATTCTTTTCATAACATAGTTATTAGCAAAACATTTCACAAACTATTATACCTCGTGACTGTTAAGGAAGTATGGTCATCAATTATAGAGGGAGGTGATTCAAACAATTGTTAAAGTTTGTGTTCTAATGTATTTTGTTGATGCTGGAAGTTTTTTCAGAAAACTATTGATATTTTCAATAAAGCTTGAATATTGGTAGGCTTATCAATATGTTGTAAAATTGTTTTTGGATGCCAAAATGCCTCGAAATAGTAAAAAAAAAAAAGAAGTCAATATCTTTCCCAATATAATATTGACTTGTCTGAACTCGATCAAGCATCCTTTTAAACTGTTTGGAAAATCATTTTGGACAATCGTAGATTTTGGACATTGCATCACCATCATGTAATCATGTTTTAAATTTCATGGGTTAGGTGCAACTCCTTTTTGGAGTGTTGTTAGAAGAGTTATCTTTATTTTTTTGACATGGATTCTTAGTTTTTATTCTGTATCATAAAATTTGAACTTCCAAGTTTCTAAATATTCATTTGATGGTGAAGGCATTCTGTAGGATTTATTAATTTGATCTATGCCGGTGTCAAACAACCATTTTGATCATTTGATTAGTATATTTTTTCGCTTTGGAAGCCCCATTCTTACTTATTTCAGCATGCCATTCATGTTTTCCAAGTTCAACACGAAAGGTTTTGCTAGAAGAAATTAGTGAAATGAATCATAGGAAGGGATTTTAGAATGCGCTGAAACTCTGGCATATTTAGTTGAGGGGTCTTTCGAGCCATGGCTAGTATTATAACTGAAGATTAGCTTAGTCGTGAGGGAAGTTTTGCTTGCTGGCAACGAACTTTTGGTGTTGTACATTTCTATTAATGTTTTTAAGATCTATCATGGAGATAATTGGGAGGATCTCTTTGAACCCATTACCCGTTATACTATTTTGTGGTGTTAGCATATTTCTTGCAACTACCTTATTTGAGTTTGAGGCAATAAAAGATATTTAACCTTCACTGAAGATTCAATTTATAATCTCTAATATACTAATAGCTGTTGGATTGTTGTTTTTAGACCGATCAATCTGCCTTCAACTTTCACCATTTATGATGTCACTCCTGATTTGTGAAGAATTGGCATATTGGTGTGGAATTGTACCTTTTCTATATTGGTGTGGGATTCTGGATCAGACTACGTGATTTGCGATCATCATGGATATTCTGATGGCCAATTCATTAACACAGATCTCTGAATTGTTATATTTGTTGATTCATTGCTCAATATTACTGAAATTTAACTTACATATGTGGAAATTGATGTTTGCTACTACCATTTGTTTCCATCTACATTACACCTGTTTTTAATGTGCTCATGGGAAAATACAACTTACACTCAGAAATTAGGTTTATATTCTTCCTTGTGCTGATGCACATGCTCTTAAATCAGAAATACATGCAACTAGGGCTGAACTCAATTATTTACATAGGTGAAATATACGTATCTTCTTTGAAATTGAATACAACCATGCTCAACTTAAAGGAACTTTGTTTAGAGTTGCATTCTTTTTTATTAGATAGGTAAAATAAAATTGGTTTTACAGGGCTCTAGTGACCATAAGTTTAAAACAAGTAAAGACCCATAGTCAAAAAACAAAGCCCCATGGACTACAAAACATAAGTCCTTTAACTCAACCGACGCAATCCAACAAGAAAATAAAAACAAGACAAAACAGCATATACAGAAATAGCCCTAAATAGAAATTGAGGCCTCCTCAGAATTAGATTTCTCCTGTGATACAACTTGTTCTGTCTCCTTAGTTTTCAGCAGCAACAATTTGTGGTTAATTATGTCTCAAGTTCGTTTGCAGGGTCCTTCCGGGAGAGCCTATTTGGACATCTTCTAAGGGATTCTGATGTTCCTTTTGACTTTTGCAGTAGGTTTAATGTCTTCAGTATTTCCCTGTACCAGCTCAGCATTGCTTTCTTTCTCCGGCAGAGGTGCTTTCTTTTCCTTTTCTTTGTCCAGTTCTTGCTTAAGCTTAAACGTTTCAAATTTTAGGTCATTTAAATCCTTGATGAGAGAGGCCATGGCCCTCCCTATACCTTACAATTTATCCAAAAAGAATCCCAATTTCCTGCTGCGTTTTCGATGTTCATATCCGTCATTCTCCAAGTTTCCATGCTTCTAGACCCATCATCCTCTATCCAGGATATGGCAATAGTTCTAGGCTTTTTGCTTGTGGAGGCAGGGGAAAAAGCAGTGGGGCACTTGAAGGGAGACTTGATGGAGCTCGCAAAGGGGGAGAAGGGTTGGGGCAGGGCGTGGGTAGGGGACCCTTCCTCTTTCTCCGACAGACCGGATTCGTCCTCGAAAGGGTCTTCAATCAGAGTGTCTTCAATAGGGGTGTTATCAGCGGGAGTGCTTCAACTGGGGGGATAAGCTTTCCACGCATGGTTTCACCATATTGAACAAGCAGAAGAATGAGGCCATGGTGGATGATTTTATTCTTATTGCTAATCTGATAGGCCAGGGCCGTGGCTTCGAGCATCAACAAAATACATTAGAACACAAACTTTAACGATTGTTTGAATCACCTCCCTCTATAATTGATGACCATACCTCCTTAGCAAAAACGACATATAAGAGTTTGTGAAATGCTTTGCCAATAACTATGTTATGAAAAGAATTATCACATGCCATGGACTATCACTTACACTTAAAATCTCACCATTCATTAAAGATAAGTCCAAAATAATACTATTTTTGTTTTCAGTACCTTTTGTAATTTTTTTCCCACACGCCTTGCATATTGCTACGCAGGCCCAAACCTCTTCTAAATTTCTTGTGCTCTGTTTTTTTTACCAGATTTTTATTGATTATAAAAGCTGCAAAGATGTCTCCATTACAACTGGAACCCAAACCACTATATGGTTTATAGCTTACACAAGATTCCTAATATATCCTTATATTTAAGTAAAACTAAACTAGATTGCTAATTTTAAATCAACTATACAACATTCTAACAAGTTACGCGCAGTATACAAATAGACAAACCAAAATCCCCAGAGTTTCAGTCATTAAACCTAGTACGAAGTTGAGATTTAAACCCAAGTATTAGACATTACAAGCTTATGCTTTTAAGGCTGAGCTAAAATACGTTTTCTGCATACCAATTATTCAGCTTGTTGAAACTAAGGGAGGGTATAAATTTTGAAATAATATAACTTGCATTGAAAGTTTTCAAAAGTTTGTCTGAAATATTTTATCCTAAAAAATCACCAACTTCTAAGCTTTGTAAGCCTATTGTCTTCACACACAGGAAGTCGACTGGCACCAGAAAAACCCCCGGCTACAACATATTTGGAACACAAAGTGCAAGAAATCAGCTTTGTTCTTGCTAGATCCTCTCAATTAAATTCCCGTGCAAAAATCTGTCCACCATTCATGTTACAAAATAATTCCAAACTCCTTCCCATTGGATATCTTTGGGCTGTGAATGTTGGGCACCTTGAGTTTTTACTCCAAAGTTGAATTTGAAGGAGATGGAATTTCAATGATGCAGATAGAATTATTCATGGGGATGAAATTTCAATGATGCAGATAGAATTATTCATGGGGATAATTTCATACATCCGAAGCAAAAACATTAGTGCAGATGTACTGGGAAGAAGATTTCCTACAATTGTCTAAGATGCTATATGAAACCATGCCAGAGATAATAATGGTGGTAACTGGTATCTAATAAAAATCTCATGATGTTAATGTTGAATAATTCATTTCAAACAGGTCATATAATGCCAGAATTGTTGCATGTGGAGGTTGGCATACACGTGATATTGCTTCATGGAAACACACAGATGGATTCTTAATAAATATCAATAATCATATGATTTGCATGGTAAAAAACTCATATCTAGAAGAGTGTGCTCAGTAGTCATAGTTTAACAAAACTATATTCTGTAATTGGTACATTTATCTGATTAAGTTGTATTATGTCTATAAAATATATTTTAATTATGAAGCACATGATTTAACCTCTTCTAAGCGTGAAGAATATGTCTAACAGTTGATCACAATTTGCCCAACAAGACATGATGGAATCGGTGAAAGTTGAGAATTAGCTGATTATGGAGACCAGTTAGCATTCTACAAGGTAAAACCCCAAAAAATATCCAATGTTGTGAGTCGATAGACAAGTCTAGGTAGATTTCTATATAAAATCTAGAAATTACCTAAACAAACCTGACCAAACATTGTCCTGAAGGATCTCTCAATGCTCAAGCCTGCAGGATTGGAGCCTCCATACAGAGAGAAGTTGGGAAATGTTCTTTCTCAAAGTTAGATAAGGGTTGATGATAATAGATAGTAATTTGGATTTCTTGATGCCCTTAAATGAAGATCTTGCAGAAAAAGAAGTTAGGTATGTTGGCCGCTGAGTAAGCTATAAAATACATTTTCAGAGGATAGACTTACCAGCCAATGCCACATTGCACCGGCAGGGTTAAAAAATGATTATAACCTACTTCCAAAGTGCTATTAGTATCTCCGAAAATTCATTGTAATTGCAAGCTGAGAAATATCCTAAGAAGATCTCAATCCACTATGTTGTATCTGAAATATTCTTGGCAACTCTTAAGTTGTAGGAGTTTGTACAATACTTTTATGGGCACAATAAATGGTGTTGGCAAAATTTTATGTCGCTGTGATTTCTTTGTTTATTCCATTCGCTCACCAATGAGCAGCGGCATAATTTTGTACCACTGAAGAAATCACCATGGGAGACTGTATTTTCCTCTACGTTTGAGAGGGGCAGCTCCCTCATATGATATGGGCATTTTGGGTTGTTTTAGTACTTTTGACTAGAAAGCGCAAAAATGAAACAAAAAGGGTTATGGAGAAAACTAAAAATGGAAAGAGAATGAAAGAAGATGGAGGTGAAGGCGAGAAACCCACATCAGAATAAACACAGAGGATTATCTGGATAACGCAGATTTGGAATAAAAAGGAGTTGAAATATTTCCTCTAGCATGAGAATGGAAATGCGAACAGCAGTTGTAATGAGGGCAAAAAGGTTCCTTGGAAACATAAAATCTTCTCAAAAATCAGATTAGGTGTGTTTGGAACAAAGCCCATCCACAGGGGTTTCAACACACAGGTTGCACATAATCATGAAAAATACAGAATTTTAATCGATGTCTCTATCTATGAACAGCAATGTAGATTTCATAAACAAAGAACATTAAAACTCACAAAGCAAGAAATTTATCTCACACATTTGCTTGTATTCCATTAACGAAACCAGAAAAATATATACAGCACACAAAGTTGTAGCAAGCCCTTTCCTAGTGCTGATACAAAGAAGAACCCTTGTACAATGGTCATCTCTCCTATTTATAACCCATAGGAGGATGTAACTGATTTTCCAACATTCCCCTTCCAATTTTACATTCATTTTTTTAAGAAGCAACTAAAATATTACAAAAATATAATACATTGACTTAACATAGACCCACCAAAATGTAAAGGACACACTTCCCTTTTACAAATAAAGCACTGAGCGAGCCCACGAAGCTTTATACACTGGGTGATAAGAGTCTGGAAATATTGTGAAACCTTATTCAAATCCCTGCCATGTACGTGCCACAGATTCATACTTGAAACCGGGTCCCGTAAAGCTCTATACATTGGGTGATAAGAGTCTGGAAATATTGTGAAACCATCTTCAAATTCCTGCCATGTACATGCCACAGATTCATACTTGAAACCAGGTCCCGTAAAGGAGCATTTGACCATGCTGAAAGCTGAGAAGTGAACCCATTTGGAAAAGTCTCTTAGGATCAAATACTCTACATCATTGGATCACTCATTGAAAGAGCTTTCCAATGCTTCAAACGGGAGCTAAAATGGAGTCTAGATGTGAAAGATATGATAAAATGGAAGAATCGCACCAGCCGCACAATTGAGGTGCAAATAACACTTGATTTCTCCGTTTAGATTTTACACAGAATCTATCAAGTTTTGGACCTTGAAACTTTGGACAAAAATGATCCTTGAGACGAGAGCTTTTCAACGCTTTGAACGGGAGCCAAAATGGAGTCTGAATGTGAAATATATGATAAAACGAAAGAATCACGCTTGTTGCGCACTTGAGGTGGTACCAATAACATGCCAAAATTATGGTTTCTATGAAATGCAAATTTATCAAGTACAACATGTAGAAGAGCTCAAAAGGATCACTTTTCGCAAAACGATGACCAACTTTTGTGACTTAGTAGACCTCGAAAATGTGAAGAGAAGAATTGTGCCTACCGCGTAATTGAGGTGGTACCGATACCATGCCAAAGTTTCAATTTGTCCGAAATGTAAAGTTCTCAAGTGTAACATAGAGAAGAGCTCGCAAGGATCGTGTTTTCATAAAAAGAAGACCAACTTATGTGAATTGAAAGACCTCAAAAATGCGAGGAGAATCACCTCTACCCCATACTTGTCCCCAGGTTGGTGCCATGCCAATGTTTTAATTTCTTCGAAAAGCAAATTTCTCAAGTGCAACATGTAGATGAGCTTGCAAGGATCACTTTCTGTAAAAGGAAGACCAAATTTTGAGACATGGAAGACCATAAAAATGTGAAGAGAAGAACCTCACCTATCACATACTTGAGGTGATGCCGGTACCATGCCAAAGTTTTGGTTGGACTTTAAACAAAATCTATCACGTTTTGGACCTTGACACTTTGGACAAAGATGATCCTTGGGACAAGCACAACACGTGGGAACCCAAAAAATGGATTTTAAAAACATGACCTAGAATTTTGTGCCTCACATGTACTTGAGGAGGTGTTAGTACCATGCCAAAGTTCCGGTTGAATTTGACACAAAATCTATCAAGTTTTGAACCTTGACACTTCGGACAAAGATGATCCTTTGGATGAACACAAGTGGGAACCAAAAAATATGGATTTTGACAAAGTCTAATTTTGACTTCCGAAACAACTTAAAATTTCTTATTTCTGTGGGAAACAAAATTTCAAAAAATTTCATGAATTCAAATTTTGGGTATGCTAAGCATATAATTTTATCATAACACTAAGCATCGAGGGTCATGAACCCTACCATTTTCCCCTATAGTGCACTTCTCACTCCCTTTCGGTGGTCCCTTGCTTTAACAATTATTTATCGGCTTGGTTTCACAGGTAACTTTCTATCATTATATTTCAATCACAACACTCCATGTTTCTCTTCGTAAATGACTACTTCAACATTTGAGTGAAAATAAAATGCAAGTTCATTAATCCACTATGTGATGAAAATTGTGTCGTCTTACACAAGGTTTTAGATTTAGGGTTTGTTCACTCAAACCTTCACCTTCTATTTGGAAATCTTGTACCTTTTTAAATCACAACAGAGATACTAGATATGAAATAATTTTATAAGGAAGAAGGTAAACATAAAAAACTAATGCTTTTACGGCGAACCTTGGGGGAAATGTAATAGACAATGACAAAACTACATTCCAAAATGACAGTGATTCATGTTTGTTGGTAAAAGAAATTCTCTAAATAAAGATAAAGAGTTTATTGAAATAAAAATCCATGCAAGAGGGTTAAGAGTCAAGACTAACGCAATCTCATGTTTTTCTTCATCTAGTTTATTTTCATACTTAGTTCTATTACGTAGGAGCGATTGTGATCACACTAGATATTTGAACTGACAATTTACCAACACGGATACTATGTGGAATAAGTAACATGATTCGTCAAACATGCTCCATACATAATAAAATTATGCCCCATAAATTGCAAATCATGCTACAAGAAAGGGAATAAAGCATTAAAAAAAAGGAAATACATAAGTCGACCTAAATCTACAAGGCACCAAAATTACCCTCGAGAAAACAGTATCCTAAAGTTTTTTGTTACTTTGTTTACTTTAGAAAGACCTTTGACACAATGCCTAGACACCTATTGTTTCAGAGAATAAGTGACCTTTGCATCTAAAAGCTCTTTATTACCACTATCATGTGATTTTATGAGATGGTTCTGGTAAGTTCCGAACTGCCCATGAAATCTAGCAGCGGGTGAAGAGTGGATTGGAGTGAAACAAGGATATCCTCTCTCGCCAACTCTCTTTGCAATCTATATTGACGAGTTGGAGAGCTTGATCAAACAACACACTCTTGCAAATGATAATTGCATACCACATCATGTCTTGATTGCAATATTGCTCTTTACTGATGATGTGGCCCTCCTTTCTCATTAAACCGAGTTGCAGAGACAATTAGATGAACTTTCCCAATTTTGTGATCACTATTAGTTGGTGGTTAACCTTAGGAAGAATATGGTTTTTGGTCAATAATACAACCAAAGTTTCTCCCTTCAAAATCCAGCTATTTTACACAATTAGCTTATTGAGATCATAATATCTCATACATACTTGGGAGTGCAATCCACTGATCCCTCTCTTAATTTTAGACCTGCTTCTCAATCACGAAATTTGTAAGGAAAATGCCTCCCTTTCTATCATGGAACACCAATGCCTGGACAACTATTGTTTGAGATGTTAAGTGACCTTGGCATCTCAGAGCTCTTTATACCACTATCATATAACTTTATGAAATGTTTGTTGATCAATTCCGACCCACCCAAGGACTCTCAAAGAGAGAAAAGAGTAGTATTGGAGTTGAGCAAGAATATCCTCTCTCACCAACATTCTTTGGGATCTATATTGACATGCTTGAGAGCTTGATTAGACACTCTTGCAGATGATAATTGCATACCACATCATGCCTCGATTGTTATATTGCTCTTTATTAATTATGTGGTGATCCTCGCTCAATGAACTAAGGGGTTGAAATAACAATTAGATGCTCTTGCCCAATTTTGTGATCACTATCAGATGGTAGTTAACCTTAGGAAGACTATGATTATCGTCTTTAACACAAATGTTTGTTGATCGGTTCCAAACCACCCAAGGCCTCTCAGAGTGAGAAAAAAGTAGTATTAGAGTTAAGCAAGGATGTCCTCTCTCACCAACTCTCTTTGGAATCTATATTGACAAGCTTGAGAGCTTGATTAGACAACACACTCTTACAAATGATAATTGCATAACACATCATGTCTTGACAGCTATATTTTTTTTTACTAATGATGTGGCCATCCTCGCTCAACGAACTTAGAGGTTGCATAAACAATTAGATGTTATTGCCAAATTTTGTGATCACCATCAGATGGTGTTTAACCTTAACAAGACTACATTTATGGTCTTTAATAAAACCAAAGTTTCTCAATCCAAATCCAATTCTTTTACAAGGGTAACCCTGTTGAGATCACATCTTATACCACTTAAGGGTACAACTCATCGGTCCCTCCCTTAATCTTATACCTGCTTTTCAATCGCAAATTTGTAAGGGATATGTTTCCCTTTGTGTCTTGGAATGTCAATGCTTCTAGGTGCACTTTTAGGATATTCCCACAAATATTGCCTATTTGATACTATCATTAAGCCTACGGTTCCGTATGGGTCCGACATTTGGGGTCCTAGCTTGGGATATGCATATTGGGAGTGGATTAAGAAGGTTCAAAGCATTTTTCTCCAATGTATGGCCCATTATAAACAAAATGTCCCTCAAAGCATTGTACAAGTCAAGTTTGCAGCACAACCTATTCACCTTAAGAGCATTTTCATGATCATATTCCGGATTCATTAGCTCAGATCCATGGGTGATTTTGCATCAAGTTGGGAGAGATTTGTATTTAGTACTTTTCTCTTCGGAATGGATTGCTTCATTGGATTCACTTGCACGATGTCAATATTGATACTCAAAGACTTATTTGTTTCTCCAGTTTTTTCGCATGTCTATTTTAGGATCCCTATCTTTCCATACTCTTTGAATTCCCCTTCTAGTCCCATCCATGGGAAGAGAGTAATTAAAAGAGATGTTAGGGAGGGCGTTTATCAAAAATATATTTAGGTCACTTGAGTCCCCTTCTCCATCCTCTCAATTCTAAGATGCCCTTTCTATGTTGAGCATCTCCTTAGATTGTTGTTGGTATCATCATTTGTCCTGACTATATCTAACATCACTAGACTAATGGCCTTGGGATCACTATTTGTCAACTGAGGGTATGCTCTCAATATTCACAAGTTTATATAGACCACCACATTCTAGGGTTGATACATTTTGTTGCCTTTGTTCTCTCCATGAAAATGAAACTAAGGAACATTCCATTTTTAGATGTCCTATCTACTACGAAATTCAATGGAGATATTGCCGATACAAAGACTTCATAAGATCACTTGCTACCTTTTTTCATTTCCCAACCAAAGGGGTTTGGCTCTATACCTCTGAGAAGTGATCACAATCATTTTTTTTGTTTTTTGGGTCAATGACTCTTAGGGCACACCACATGCGCAGGTTTCTTAACATCGTCTAAGTTCAAACCTCGACCACCAAGGGGATTCTTGCACTGACAAGACAATTCACCATCCCCAACATGCACTATTGCTCTAGTCGCACCCGACCGACTTGTGATCCCCTAAGACTCGAGGATACTCTAACCCAAATATGGGAGTAGAGGGGGCACCACTTGAAACTTCTCTCGCATTTCCCAATAAAGCCCAATTTATGTCACCACTACATATCTAGCAAGAGGGCTTTCCATACCTAATTGGACATTTTCTCAAAGATGGTTAAGCATTTGTTGGTCCTTGGTCCACCCAGGGAAAGTTGTGGTGCATCCCCTCCAATCTTCCAACCCCAAAGGGCCTCTCAATGCAAAGGTGGAGCCACAACTAGGACGTTTGCCACAAGCACTAATCTTAACACTCCACTCCCGTGCAAATGTTTGCCTAGCCAGTTCCTTAGACCTTGTCCTCTAAACACCCCACCAAGGAGCAACACGAGTAAACCCTTCTCATCTGAATTTGCATTAATAACACACCTCAACTCCAACACTTGATTTTGAAAACCAACCTACACATAAATCAGTGAAGCTATAGTTGCCTCCATCACCTACACACAATAGGAACAACCTAACGATAGAGGGATAAACCAACCAACCCTAATGACGCTACTACTCAAGACACACCCCCTTACCCTAGCACTGAGCAGCCAACAAACATCTACCATCGAAACAACAACGAAGTCCCTCATATCCTCCTTGAACTCATTGTATAATTTGGGGGACTACTGAAGCCTAGATTTATGATCCTTATTGTCCCATGCCTCTGCACAAACAAGAGAACTCCCTTTGGCCTTGTGGACATTCCATGTGAGCCACTTGGTTGTCAAATGAATCACAATCCAAGTCTCTCCAACCCTACACAAGGGGTTGTTTACTAGATCTGCTATTTAGGTCCTAAGATCCTCATACTTGTTTAAGCCTTGGCCCTTCTAGCTAGCATTTAAGATAGGGATTGGGAAAATATTGAGCTCTCGATGCATGACAACCTACTCGATCATGTTGGAGGTGGACTTCCCAAACATTGACTTCATACCCTCTACCACAATTTTATGAAGGGCACTTTGCTTGTTGACGTCGAACATGCTTTTACCACTTCTACCCCAAATGTAAGCACTCAAAATACCAAAGCTTTGAAGGCCAAACTAGGTTGGACTCCTTCATCATGCCAGAAAGGGTTGCACACCATAGAGGGTTATCTTGCCAACTATCTCGCTCTCTTTTTGATGACCTATCTATCAACAATTGAGGGTCAATCTTGATACCCAGATATTTGCAGTTGTAGCACACTCCAATCTTCATGTCACCAATAAAGAATTCATGCCTCTTCAACTCTTTGTGGTCATCAAAGATCACCATAACCTTGCACTTATCAATGCCACAATCCATATCCCACTTGACACCCCAAGCATGATCCTTTGCATCTCCTTCAACTCATTCATCTACTTTGCTAACATCAGCAAATCATGTGCAAATACAAAAGAGGAGACTAAATTCTCATATTTGACTCCCACTACAAATCCATCGTAAAGTGCTTAAATGAAGAAAAGGGCCTCCCCATCACTCTAGCAACTCTAAGCTTCCTCAATGGAGCCTCATGTGGGACCATATCGTAGACCCTTTTGAAATCAATGAAGGTCGCATAAGTAGAATTTTTGAGTTTCACTTTACATCGCATAGTAATCTCATGAAGAGCAGCTACCTATCCAATGTACTCCTCATTCTTCTTGGACCCTGCAAGGCTCTTACAAATGATGTCTCTCCTCCGACTCACATTCAATGCTTCTAATGACGACACGCATGAGAAACTTGAGTAGGACATTAATCAATGAAATACCTCTATAGTTGTCATACTACATTAGGCCACCTTTCTTAGGGATGGAAACCAAGAACGCCACATTAAAATCCTCTAGAATGGTGCCACACTTTTAGATTCAATTAACTACCTCAAGAAAGGAAACTACCATAAGGAATTCTCTATTCTTAAGAGTTAACTTTCGGTTTCTCTTTCCTCATTTGCTTTCTACTGGCTACCTCCTCCCTAATTGAGCCTTGAACCACTCTGGGAGTAGGCCATTGGACCCTGAGGCCTTGTGGTACTCCATATTTTTAACAACTGCTTTGAATTCTTGCCACAAGATAGGTTCATTGATGGAGGTTAAATTTGTGCGCTCTTAAGTAGATAAAATCCTAGAGCTCTCTTTCCATGGCCTTAGGGTCACTCAGGAGTTTTTCGCAATGTGCTTCCCAGCTCTCGAGGGCTTTGTTGGGATTGGTAAGAGAACCCCATCTTTATTTTTCATAGGCTGCACATTATAGTTCCCCTATGCCTTCCCTATGAAGGCATTTACCCCCATCCAAAACTCCTTTTGTCTACTTTCAACCATGAGCTTCTTACCCTTTTCAAGGTTCTGTTGGAACACAAGCCAATTCTCCTTGTCACAAGCCTTCTTCACCACCATAATAGCTTCTTCCCATAAATTCACAGCGTCCTCCTGACCCTATGATCACCTGGGTTCATTACCAACTTGTAGCACTCACTTCTCTTCGCAGTCAACTTCTTAATATTGGATTTGATCTTAAACCCACATTGAGGGTGAGCCCCTACTGGGTCCCCAAAAACTCTAGTCTCTACCACCAGGTTAGACCTCTCTAAAGTCCCTAATTGCTTTCTCCACGTCAGCTCCTGCCTCGAGGTGTTAGATTTATCACCTCCTTTCCTCCTACTCCAATTATTGGGGGTAATACGCATCCAGCTGACACTACAATTGCTCACTTAGATATTGATTAATCAATTTTGGCCATATCTCCCACCTAAAGCAATGACTAGGGGGGATCTTGACTTCCCTTTTTCATGATAAACATGGCAAATACCTTGTTCTTTGAAGATATCCAACCACCCCACCTAGCCCACATTCCCAATTTTCTATATGCCATTGGTAGGTAACCGACCATAGGAGTTAGAAGAATTCTAGGAGATGGGTCGTGCTCCCTCCCTGGATTGCCCATCCAAGCTTAGTTAGCCCAAGCCACTCACCTATCAACATTATCAAATCTTGTATTGGTTCCTTCAAAATGTTTGATGACGATGTTCGCCCTCTTATTGTACACTCTAATTCTCATGTAGACCTAGAACAACCCCAACTAAAGTCCCCATTTGTTTTCTCTTCTTGATTAACATGTGGCACCAAGACTTTCTCTTACATTGCCAATTGTAATATTTGTACTATCTATAATTCACGTGGATGTCTCCCAACAAGTATAGGTAGGGTACCTTTCAAGGCTTACCCGCGGTAGATAGATTTGTGTACTATAGTTAGTTCTTAATGTGTAATATGAATTTTGGGCGTTTTTGGGATTCCCCCACGCTCTTATAATTAGTCGTGCTTGTTGAGTCACATTGACCTACTTTAGTCACTTGCAAACTCAATGTAATTTATCTATTTCTCCTTACTTTCTAGCATTGATGGTTTTGTTTCTATTGATATAAAAATATAGGCAAAAATCGTTTGCAGATGTATCACACAGCGTTGGAGATCAAAACCTCCCTACTCTTCTCCAGCCATATTGCAATAAAATAAACATGGAACTATGGAAAAAAGGAATAATTGTAAGATCAGTGACACATGTTCATAATCGATCAAGTAATTAACGCCACAAGCAAAAAAGATAACACATCTAGTGGTGTTAAAAGACACCTAAAGAAGAATCACTCAAATAAAATGAACGGAATACAATATGAAGAAATAAGGTGATCCACTGTGATGTGTTTCAACTAGTAGATGTCCCATCACTGAACAAGTTTGTCTTATGTGTCTTTCATAAACAACTACTCTCACAAGCCCTAGATATACTTTCTCATGAAGAAATTTGAAGTTCTGGAGAAATTCAAGGAGTTCAAAGCCCTTGTAGAGAACCAGATAGAAAAGAAGATCAAAGTGTTGTGCACAGACAATGGGGGTGATATTGCTCAAAAGAGTTTGACGAATTCTGCACGCAAAGTGGTGTTCAATTGCAAAAGACGATTTCATATACACTGCAGCAGAATGGAGTTCAAAAGCAGATAAATAGAATGTTGATGGACAAATCCCAAAGTATGTTGAGTGGTAAGCATTTGGAGCAGAAATTTTGGGCTGAAGCAGTAGCTACTACTTTCCACGTTGTCAACAGATTACCTACATTAGCACTGGTTAACAAGACTCAACAAGAAGCATGGACTAGTAAGAAGCCATGCTTGCATCACTTATGTATATTTAGTTGTGAAGCTTATTCTCACATTCCTAAGGAAAAAAGGTCAAAACTTGACTTGAAGTCTACAGAGTGCATCTTTATTGGGTATGGGAGTCGTGTCAAAGGATAGGAGTTGTGGAGTCCCGAGACAAAGAAGGCAGTCTATAGCCAAAACGTAGTCTTTAGGGAGGTGCGCAAGCTTCCTACACAAGAACCAAAGAAGCAGCCAAAGGAAGAAACAAAAAAGGTGCAGGTATTAAATACCCTGTATCCAAGAATGGTGTGACGAATGAAGAGTCGCAAGACCCAAATGAGGAGGAGCCTACAACTCCATCTCTAAGGAAATTATAATGGGTGTGTAAAATGCCTAAAAGGTTTAGCCCACTGTACTTTTGTTCTACGTTCCTATTATCAATAACTAATAGTGAAAACCCCAAGATGGTGAAGGAAGCTCTTCGTTGCGTAGAGAGCAAGCCTTGGAAGAAGGTTATGAAGGAGGAAATGGAGTCTCTAGCCAAAAATGAGACTCGGGACTTGATGAAGTTACCTCCAAGACGAAAACCTATAGGTTGGAGGTGGCTTTTCAAGAAGCAACAAAATGTGCAAGGGAAACTAGAAAAATATAAAGCTCACTTGGTGGGAAAAGGATTCTTGCAGGTAGAGGGAATTGATTTTGGCCAGACCTCTCTTGTTGCAACAATGACTTCAATCAGAATTCATTTAGCTATTCCACTGCACTTGATCTTGAGATAGATCAGAGGGATGTTATGACGTTTCTACATGGGGAGCTTGAAGAAGTGATCTATATGTCGCACCTGGAAAGCTTCAAGGTAAAAGGCAAAAAGGACTTGGTCTACAAGCTGAAGAAGTCCTTGTATGGCTTGAAGCAATCACCTAGAATGTGGAATCAAAAGTTCGACAACTATGTGGTTGGACTTCAGTTTGCGTGCAACAATATCGATCTTTGTGTTTACTACAAGGAAGAGGGTGTAGATTTATTATCATAGTCCTTTATGTGGGTGGCATGTTGTTGATCGGAAATGACAAGTGTGTGATCAAGTAGGTAAAGTCTCAATCGTTTGCGCAATTCAACATGAAAGATCTCGGTGCTACAAGATGGGCATGAAAATCAAATGGGATCGTGCGATCAGGAAACTCTGGCTAGACCAGAGGAAGTATGTTGAAACTGTATTGGAAAGGATCAAGATGCAAGACTTCAAACTTATGCGCACACCTTTTGCAATTGGTCATAAACTATCAACTATAATGTCCAAAGACACATGATAAGTCAGAGAACATGAGTTAGGTTTTGTATGCAGGTGCATTGGTAAGCCTGATATACACAATGGTTTGTACAAGCCCTGACATTGCGCAAGCAGTGAGAGTATTCAACAGATTTATGTCCAATCCGAACAAGGAGCATTGGGCAATAGTGAAGAGGATCTTCAGGTATCTGCGTGGAACTTCTGATTATGCAATTTTCTATTAGGGTTCACTTGGTGAATGTAAGGATTTGGATCTACAGGAATTTGTGGATTATGATTGGGCTAGAGATCTTGATGGTCATAGATCTAATAGTGCATGTGTTCAACTTGTTTGGTAGAGTTGTGAGTTGGATGAGAAAATGACAAGCCATAATTGCGATATCTACCACCCATTGCAACTACTCATGCAAGCAAAGAAGTGGTGTGGCTTAAAAGGTTGTGTGCTACTATTGGGTTCACACAAGCTATAAAGATAAATTGTGCTAGTCAAAGCACAATCTATCTGGCAAAGAATAATAAGTATCATTCTTGGGCAAAGCACATTGAAGTGCGTATCATTTTGTAAGGGAAAAGGTGGAGGACAGAACAATACCATTGGAGAAGGTGGACACAAAGGAAAATGTTGTGGAATCATTGACCAAGGCAGTGAGTACCGAGAAGTTCGCTTGGTGCAGGAAAGGAATAAGCATGGCTGCCCAAAGCTATTGAAGGATGAATGCGTACTCCCTTATTCAAAGTGTTCAACAAGTGTGAAATTATTGGGAAATGTCTCAACTTTGCATGAATTTGTGCAAGGAACAATTGTGCACAACCTAGCTATGTGCAAGATGTTTTGTGCAAGCACTAGTTGTGTACGATGTTGATTGCACAAACAGGAATGGATGCACAGATTTGCGTGGAGACTATCTATGATAGCTACCCAAGGTTGTTAGCGTGTAGGATGATGGTAGAGTTGTGCAGAATATTTTGTTCAATTCTATTGCACTCTAGGAGATTGTAAGGTGGTGTGCAATGGCTAAGTCACAGTAAAGTGTTGCGAGGAGTTGTGCAACATGTAGAGCAATGAAAGGTTATTTTAAGGTATTTCATACCCTTGTCTAAGTGTATTTGTCAAACTGAAGAAGCCTTAGAAACATCTTGGTGGCGCTCTAACACAAACCTGTTGAGGAGCATTACACGTCGTTCACTTGGCTCAGTAGTTGGTGAATGCAAAATGCTTTGTTGTGTGGAAGTTAAAAAGTGAAGTGTCGGATAAAAGGCACAGTTATTCTAAGGAAGAGTTCGAATCATATGTATGAAATCATGTGTGTAACAAAGGTTGTTGAATGTTGAAAACACACGATCAAGTGTATGCATTGAAATATACAACTAGCATACATATTTTAGATAAATCTATGTAAAATACACCAATAGATATCATTCTCGAGGCACTCACAATTCAATACGATATAGGTGCCTCGAGAATGATATCTATCGATGTGTTTTACATAGATTTATCTAAGATATATATGCTAGTTAAAGGGATAATATCATCTCTTGAATGAAGAGATTGACATAAATTAATATATGAAAAGTTGCAAGAAAATTTTCAGTTCTTAATATCCAACATTCCTCAATTAATATAAAATAAGGGAAAAAAATGAAACATTAATATAAAATAAGTGGTAGATCGAACGAAGTTCATTATGATTGTGATTGTATTTTGCGTTTGGATATGCTGTACAATTTTATAAGCTATTTTGGACCTCGCTATCTTTTTTGATTTTGTTTGTTTTTTATAATGTCGGCTTTACATGAATTAAATAATTACAAATTTAAATAAATAAATAATTTTTTTATTTTAAAGTAAATAAAATTACCACAATAACAAATATAAAATAAATAAATATTTTTTTTAATTTTAAAGTAAACAAAATTACCATAATAACAAATATAATTCACCTATTGTATATTCCAAGTTGGTAAATAAATTCTATTATTTTAAAGTAAATGAAATTACCACAATAATAAATGTAAAATAAATAAATAAATTCTTTTATTTTAAAGTAAATAAAATTACCACAATAGCAAATATATTTCACTTATCATATATTCCAGCATGGTAAATAAATAAATTATTTTATTTTAAAATAAATAAAATTACCATTAACAAATATAATCACCTATCAAATATTTTAGCATGGTAAATAAATAAATAAATTCTTTTTTTTTAAAGTAAATAAAATTTTTACAATAACAAAAATAATTCACCTATCATATATTCCAACATGATAAATATATTATTAAAAGTAGGCTTCTAATTAATTAATTGCCAACCCACTCACGCCATTACACCCTTTCACCCCCCCCCCCGGATGCCACTATAGGGAACACCTATCGATGTAATAAAGCATTGTATGAAAGTTGTACAACCTTGAAGCTTGGTTTAGCATTGTAAGACAATCCAGTTTACGTTATAAGCAAGAAAGTTATTGTGCTTGTTTTAACCCGAAAGGATTTTTCCAAGTGACATTCATGTTTTTCTATGTGCTTGACATTATTTGCTTGTGTAAGATTCACAATGTTGAACTCTCCTCTATCTTTGTTTGCCCTGCACAAGTTAATTCCCAACAATGCAATAATCCAGAATCTTCCTTTTTCTTTTCCCTTTCTCAAAAAAACCCAAAACACCGCTTCATTAACGGTGTGGGCAAAATATCAGAACTGAAATCTCCACAAATGAGCTCTAACTCCCACTAAAACGCAACAACAGAAACTACTTCTTCAACATATTGAACAAAAGGAAGAGACCCTTCCTTTTCCCTTTACTAGGTCTTCGCCCCATTTCTTCTTCTATTCGACCTCCCTCCAAAAAAGAATAAAAATGCCCCCCAAAAAGGAAGCAAGTCCCTCATCCCTTCCATAATTAGCTTGGCTTGCAAAGCAATCTTCCCCTACTTCAAGAAGAAAAAGAAAACATTTAATATTATTTAAACCCATGTGCTACAAATCTGCAAAGCTCTTTCCCCCAAATTCCATGGAAAGTGGTCCAAATAGGGTCCTTGTGTCTTTTTCGAAATTTAAACAAACACAACAAGAATCTCATTTGCATGACAAGGGGAATGTTTTTTTTTTTAAACAACATTATACTCATGCTTAGCCCAAGGTTCATGCTCCATGAAAACAAGAGTAATGTTTTAAAATAAAAAAGACACCCAAGCCAAGGCAAACTAACAACATCACGTATGATAGAGTTTTGTAATCATTTAAGCTTTAAGCATGCTTGTGAAGGATCTAAGTTAAATTCCAAATTTATGGAAAAGAAATGAGAAGGACCTACCTCCATGGGTCCAAGCCCCCTAAAGAGCACTTAAGAGATGAAAACAAAAATATGAATTTTACAATATTTTAAAATTAATGTCATCTCCAATTTGGAAAATTTTAGGGTCACACAAATTCAATATTTGAACAGGGGTGCAAAAAGGAATCAGAAGGTCAGTTGGAGGAAGGGACCATACGAAAAACAACTGCCTAACCATGCTAAGAACAAGGTAAAGCTATGGATTTGCAAAGCAATGCTACCGTCAATGCTTCCCTATATAGCAGTAAGGCAAGTCGGCAAGAGCAAAACTACGTAGGACGAAAATTTGAACCTCACTAACAAAACCAAGTCAACACTCAAATCAAATAAGAGGGATTAGAATAAGGTGGGGACATTACATCCCCCCCACCTTATAAGAGCATCGTCTTTGATGTGATAATCAAAAGCAACAAGGTCCAAGAGTTTTAAGGTAGTACGAACTTTCATATTAAAATATAATGTTTATATACATTATCACTAAGAACACAATACAAAAGAAAACATGTCTGAACCACCCCAACTTCTTTTATTTTGGATAAAAGGGCCATATACACAATATTTATGCATTGACTCACCTTGATACTTAATAAATTTAACAACACTTTCATTCATCTTATCTTAATTGAAAATAAAGATATAAGTTTCGTGAAAGTAAGAAGACAATTACATCATGCAATGTCTTATCCCTCACAAATGAGCACAATTTTTTTAGGATCTTTCACAACGTCATATAGTTTACAAGCAAATTTCACAAAAACACGACCAATTCCTATGCTCAAATCAAGGGTTTTCATTTCAATATACAAAATTTATTTATTGTTGAGAATTCATTTCTAATTTTAAGAATTTAGAGCACCTTCATAGGATTAACAATTTTACAAGTTCATTCAACTAGCTAGGAAAACAATTTAATTTAGGCAAGGCATCTAATATCAATTCAAGTCTTAGTCTATCACAGTGCTATAATGCAAAAAGAAAATCCAACGATCAATAGATAATCAAGAGGCATCAAAGTAAAACACAATTACCCAATCAAAACAATTTAATCAATACACACTAAACTTGAGTCACATAGAAATTTTTCCTTTCAAACACACATTCAGAAGTGAAAATTCATATAAAAGATACGCATATCCAACGATGGTATGCCCCAAAGGATACCATGAAAGCAGTAAAAAAAACCTAAGATATAAGTGGGATAACAATTCCAAAACATTATAACAACACATAAGGAACATACTACAAGCAACCATTAACATCAAGGCATTACATCAACTCAAAATGCACTCATATTACTCATTATCAATATTTACACCCAGGAAACACGATACTAAGCTTTAGGGCGATGCTAGACATCAAGCCAAAATGCCACGCCACCATGAGGTCAACAAAAGCAAAGGGAATCCAAGAGTCTGAGTGGAGAAGGAGAAGCCAACAAAACACTTCAAGAACCATACTTAACACCGCAAGGCTTATGCCAAAGCAACACACTTAGTTTTAAGGATTTAACGGGCTCACCCAAAAGACAGAGAGAGGAGGGAAAACAACAAGACAATATGAATCAAAATCAAGTCATACCAATAACATCTCCATGTGATCGTAAGAGTCAACATCCATCCACATAACCTCTTGCAAACCAAAAATCACATCCCATAAATCCAAACAGAACAGCCTCAAAAAGGCTGCAATAAAATCTGCAATATATCAAGAAGAAAAAACTAGGAAAAAAAAAATAACAAAATTGGCTTGGACCCTACTTCTTGTCCTCCACTTGGTGTTGTACTTCTTTCCTCTCTGCTCTTGATCTTGCCTTGATCTCCTCCTCTTGGTTCAAAATGCAAAAATGAGGTTTGCAAGCCAAGAACCATGGATAAAAGGGGAATGGGTTGCTACCCTCCACGCCCAATGAGAAGGGGACATGTATCCCTCTTCATGGGTGGACCTTCAACATACTCATTCCAAAACACACCTTGTGAACCAAGAGTTGGAGGGCATGCTATGCATGTATATGATGGACCAACAGTCCCGATGGGAGGACTACCTCTACCTGGTGGGGTTTGCCTACAATAATAGCTACCATCATTCCATTGATATGGCACCCTATAACGTGCTACATGTTAAAGAGTGTAGGATTGAGGACTGTGCTATTGTCGACCTTGCATTGCTACAGGATAGGGAGCACTAGGTGGTTCTCATTCGACAACACCTTCAAGAGGCACAAAATTCTCAAAGGAAGTGCGCTAATGCCAAGAGATTGGACCAAAACTTCTCGGTTGATAATAAGGTGATGCAAGAACATCCGAGCAATCAAGCAATCTTGCATCATCCAAAAATATATCTTATATGTTGGTGCGTTTCTGACAATCGGCAACCACCTACATGGATTCAATCACACTTCAACACTTTCCTGGAAAGAAGAATGAACGATTTCAAATCATGAGGCAGAGTGTTCTCTATTTCATGATGAAAGCATTGGTTAACGTAGGTTTGCATTAACCGATAGTTACAAAACCACCGCTCTACAAGAAGGGGTGGTTTCGCCTGCGGTAGTTGCATACACCCAATAATAGCCCAGAATTGTTCAGACGCATAATTAGAGCGTTTCCGAGATCAACATGGATTTCAATAGTCACTATCCAAAGCACAAAAGGAGGAGAAGGATTCAGATAAGGCAGACTAGAGTGGAAAAGAACTTCCAAGTGAGTAATTAGGCTAGAGTAGAAAACTTGGATGAGCAGAGATCAATGTTCACTCCACAAAGGGACTATGTAGCATTATTCCCTTGTGTTTTAGTCATAGAGAGAGAGAGAGAGTATTGTGTGTGATATTTGTATTTCCTCAAGATCAATAAAAGTATGATGTTTCAGTCTCATTTCTATGTGTGTGGGTGAGTGGTAGGCTGAAAGGAACAAGTAGTCCTTCATTGAACCCCTTATACTTGATTGCATCAATTGGTATCAAAACAAGGTAACAGCTCTAAGATAAGAGGGAAATTGTTTGTCCTCCATTCAAAAAAAAATGGGTAGAGGGCATGAGTGAAGTGCAGCGAGGGTTATGTTCTCCATCTTGTATAAGTGGGTAGAGCATTGAGGGTATATCCTACATTGAGTGAAGAGTGGGTAGAAGGTGCATGGATGTGTTCTCCATGTTGTGTAGGTGAGTAGAGAACGGAGATTTGAGAAAGAGGTATAGAGAGGTGATTAACCTACGTAGGATTGCAATAAAAAGGTTGCAGTAGTGGGTTAGAAGTGTGTGTGAGGGAAGGAGTTGAGGAAGATGGATGAGAGGTGTGCAGCTCAAGTGGCTGAGTTGAAAGTTGTGTTGAGGGCAATGCAAGCCCAAGTGAAAGCTAAGTCAAGGAGGAGGAAGGGTGGCTCCATATCCACTCGTAGTGGAGAATGCGGAACTGAAGGAGGATTTGATGATTGTGCAAGTTATGCTAGACAGCACGAGAAGAGATATTGATATTGCAAGGGAGGAGAAAGAAACGAGAAGAGAATGGATCTCACCATGTGTTGCAGAGATGAAGAGAAGGAAGATTTCTTGAAATAAGAGAACCTTGGTGTTGATTGAAGAAACATTGGTGGAAGGAGGAGCAGCAGAAGAATGTCTTTTAGAAGACATGAAGGTAAAGGTGAAGGAGGTGCAAGTGAATGCACATGATGCGGATTTGGAGGAAGTATTGAGTGAAGAGGAAGATGAGGGGGTTGTAGCAAAGGTAGACGTCACAGCTAACGTGGTGGTTCATGAAGGACCCATGTTTGATAAAGGAGTATAAGACCATATCTTAATTGAAAAAGAGACGAGGGTGATTGAGGGAATGTTGATTCTTTTGCAAGTGATGGGTAAAATACAGTAGCTGAGAAAGAGAGGGAGGATGTGTTTCTAGCATCTTTAGAGACACGAGGAAGAGGTGTTGGTGGAATAGGAAGAAGAGTTGCCTTGTCAGCAGCTAAAGACTGCTTTGAGAGGTAAAGAGAACGAAGAGCAAGAGGTAGAAGTGGTGGATGTATTCCTACAAGGAATAATGAGAGATGCCCATGGTGTTGCATATGTCAGAGCAACCCACATAAGAGTTGGGGGAGAAGAGAATGGGCAACTGATACTGTTATCAGTTCAAAAGAGTGTAGAAGCGGATGAGAGTGCAGCAGTTGATGAAGGTGGTGTAGGGTTGGAAGGGGCAGCATTCCAAAGAGAGGTGGATGAATTCTTTGAAGACATCTTGAAGGAAGAAACAACAAAGAAAGAAGTTGTTACAGCAGAGGTAGTAGAAGAGGTGTGTTCTTGGAAGGAAGGAGTATGTGGGATGATGTAGAGGACACTGGGTGGACGTGGACGGACAGATGAGGGAAAGGGCCTGCGAGAGAGAGAGAGAGAGAGCATATTTTAGGAAGAGGAATAGGTTTCCTGCAGTAGAGAAGAGGAAGGAGGTGAAGAGATGTGACAGGGGAGGTCAGCCCAATCTTTGTGAGGGGCTAGGAGATACTATTAGACGTGTTTGGCGGAGAACAGTTTGCAGTCCAACAAAGCAGCTAGAAATTACGATGCTACATAACACTATGGAAGGGTGCATTGTAACTTTTTCGCCCGAAGTCAAAAGGGTGGTTCTACCACCTAGCCCAAATTTGTGAGCACTATGCTCACAAACTCTTACATGAAGTGTCTAATTCAGGAGCATCCAGGCAATCAAGCAATCTTGCATCATTAAAAAAGATATCTTCTATGTTGGTGTGCTTTCAACAATCGGCAACAACCTACATGAATTCAGTCACACTTCAACAGATTCTTGGAAGGAAGAATGACCAGTTTCAGATCATGAGGCAGAGTGTTCTTTGTCTCATGACGCAACCCCCAGTTAACATACGTTAAAGGAATCTTCTAATCAATTTTTTGTTTCTAATGTCTGATTTATAATTTAATGCGCAGGTTTACTAGCTGTAAAAGATGCGTTTCAGGAGGGAAGAGATGACGGGAAGAACTCAAGTTTCAAGAATTAAGGCAGGCCTCCCTAGGTCTTCCAACATTTTTATGATATTATGCTTTATATATTTCCTTGATCTGAAATAAAAGTGTAGAGATGTTTTCGGACCTGCAACAAACAATTTTCCAGTTTAAAGTTTGTTTTTGAAAGATCTCTAGGTAGAGGTACAACTTATCGGATTCCCAGACAGCTTACAAGGCCCTAGGGGGCCTCAGTAAAATTGGTGTTTACTCTAATTATTTTGGAAAAATAGTTTATGTTCTGGATTGTACACAAAAAATCTAACCTTTTTCCGTTTTACATGTTTTATGGGTCCGTATAGATTTGACTGTATTTTTTGTTTTAAAATAATATAACTTTAAGAAGGAAACAGTAAAAATCGGATTAATTGCTTTCATACTGGAAAAATACCTGGTGTTCTGAATTCTACATAAAAAATACTAACTTTTCTTTGTTTTTATGCTATCTTCTAGTTCTGTATGGATTTGCCTTTATTTTCTGTTTTAAAAAATATATAAATTTATTGGAGAAACAGCAAAAGGGATGCTTATTTAGCTAATAATGTAGAAATTCTTTCTATGCTGAATTCTACATTAAAAAATCAACTTCTTTTGTTTTTGTTAAATTCTTTGATTTTGCACGGTACATTATGTACTTTTTGCTTAAAAAATTAATAATTTTTTTTATTATTTTTTGGTAAACAGAATAAAGTGAGGCAATATAACAAGCAACTTAATAAAAGAAATCAGATAATGATATCAATAAATTTTGTTATTGTTTTGAGTAACAAATTATATAATTAGTTTTTATCTACTAGGAACTAATATTATTTATTTAATCCACCAAGCAAGCAACAAAGTAGGAGGATAAAACAAACAAGTACAGGAACATCATTTAGTATATTTGTTTACCAGTCTACAAATCAGTCTAAACACATGGACTAATGCATTAATTTTTTTTTCTTCCCTGCCTTAATAACACAATAAAAGTACACCTAAACAAGGCCAAACATATGCACAATCAATCCAACAAGCTATGGTACCCAGTTTATTAATTCCTCTTTCGAATGTTAACAAATAACACAAAAGGAAGATCATGCTATGTATCTTTTTTTTTTCAATCCCTAAAACAAAGGAAGGAAAGCACAAATTCACCATTTTCCCTGCACATTCAATATCTTTTGAAAACAGAACGTTGCTACTTATAGCAATCCTTATTGCTACCTAATATCCATTGACCGTGTTTTTGGCCATCGATGACCTGGAAATTATGATTTTTCTATGTTCATAATAATGATGTTCATGCCCTTGGAATCCTTGGCATGTGCCATTGTTGATGTTTTAGTAAAATAAGTGTAAATATTGGAACCCTTTGACTCGACAAAGGATACCCTTGCTTGTTATTTGTGTGTTAGGTTGATTTTGGCTCAAGTAGTTTATGCGGGAAAACAATTTGGATAGCTTGAACTTGATGAGAGAATGTTGAGGTAGTCATATAACTTAGCCTTACAAGCACTAGTACATTTTACTTTGAAAACATTTTCTTGTCTGTGATTGTGGCTTAGAGTTGTTATATCTAGCCACCATGGGTTTTTGTAATTATTGCATCCATGAATTCTTCCTCTTCCTTCTTTGAGCTTGAAGCCACTTGACATTGGCTTGCAACTATCACTCTCTCTCTCTCTTTTTAACAACAGAACAAGAGATTTAATTCCTTCCCTTTTGTGCATTGACAATGAATACTTGCCCAGCCTTGGTCAATTAATATTGTTTCTTCTTCCTCGTGAAGATGACATCTCTCATCCACATATGAAGACTTCCAAACACAGCATCACATGTCTCAGGGTATAACATTGCACTGAATCTCATCAATGTAATGAACTGAAACAGCAAACTTAATTTTTAATCCAAACCAATTTTAAATCCACATCGGAAGTGCTATGTAGCCCTTGGCCTTGGCTTGCTCCCCCTTCTTTTGTCAGTGCCTCTTTGGCTGCAATTTGAAATGCCACTTCCAGCTTCTCATCCACATCCCCGTGTGTACAATGCTTCTTTACTTTAAGGCTAACTACTGCAATTTTCTTGTCTTTGCTTGAAGTAGCTTCCTCTTGATCCTTTAAGCCCTTGTGGTCTCTTTGTTACACCACCTTCCTTTCCAAATCCATGTAAAGAGCCTTCTTTCCTGCCTCATAAATACTCTTCACATTAAAGAGCTGAAATTGCCTTCAAATATGACTACGGAGACCTCCAATAAGCTTCACTACCATGCCCAACTCATCAGGTGAGATGCCCAACAAGACAGTCTGCTTACGAAACTTGAGATGTGTATTCTTGAATGCTATCTATTTTCTCACCTAGTATAGCCACTTCATAAGCTTCTCTTCTTGATAGCAAACATGGTACAATTGTGACTTTGTCAATTCCTTGAAGCACTCCCATTTTATCACAATCGGCTTCTTGCTAATCCTCAAGCCAACCACATAACTCTCCCACCATACCAAAGCATGACCAAACATATTAAATCGAAAAGAAAAAGAGATCTCTTTCTCTTTCACCTTATGCACAGTAAATTAAACCTCCAGCCAATTGTTCAAATTCTTGGCATCACATTGCTTTTCATACAGTTTTATTTCAACCATAGCTCCCATCTTGAATGGTGGTTTCGATGTTTTTCAACTCAAACCTTCTTGATATTCTTGTTTGGAGCTTTTGCTGCCATCCTTTTGGCCCACCATCTTCATTTTTCCACTTTTGGTAATGGTTTCTATCAATTTCTCTATGGCTTTGATGAGGTCCACAACTTGTGCCTCCAATTTCATGAACTACTTGCTTCATTGGGATCCAAACTAGAACCAAAAGAAGTAATTGAAGCTTTAACTTGAGCCTTCCACATCTTAGTTCCCACTACATGCTCTCAGGGAAAAACAACTCCACCTTCCCATCCTGTATTCTTCATTGTAAGCATAAACCTGCATATACCACTCACAAGCCAAAGGAACAACCTACTCTGATACAAATATGATTTGTAATCGCACTAGATAGATTCAAATTGACAATTCACCAACACAAATACTATGTAGAATAATTAACATGATTCATTATACACAGCTACCAGGAGACGTGTTCCCCCTGTTTTTACCCCATCTCAGATGTCTAGGACGTTACAAAAACAAGGGGACGGAGAGGAAGCGTCCCCCTCCCATGCTCCCATCCACCTTTGCACAGGGAAAAAGGGGTACATCCGTGAGACATCTCCTGATTTTAGGACATCCAGGAAACGTCCCCTTGTCCCCCACCTAGCAGTGGGGACGTCAAGATGTCCCTCAACCATCCTGGGACCATGCTGGTAATATTGCATTAGATGCGTTCTTTACTTTCACTTTTATAAAATATAACATTCATGTTGACCATGCTGGAAGCATTGTAGGTAAGTCTTCAAATTGCATCTGAATTTGACAGCAAAGGGTGGAGTGGCCAAGAATTTTTAGGAATGATTGTCATCTTTCCTCATTGTTGATGTGAGTTCCTCTTTTCATTCATGTAGCAAACTTCAACTGGAAGTTTGTTCAATATTTAATTGTATGAAACTAAAAGCTACAGGTCCTTAACTGCGAGTACTGTTGGTTTTATTTCATCTGTAAGATTTGACAAGAGCTTCATATCAAACTGATCTTGCACCAAGATGGCATCTGTAACATATTTTTTATTTGAAGATAAAGAACCTTCAGCAAAATATCAATCCAAAAACAAATACATGCATAAAAAATGTATGGTATATGAACGGAAGCTGCTGGCTGATTTGGCACAAGAGAGTTGAATTTGTTACAAAATCAGCAGGCCAATTTTTATAGTAACGTTTTATAAGAAAAAGACCTATTGGGCTTGAAGGCTAGATGTAAGGAACCTCATCATGACTCCAGGGTTAAGCTTAAGTAGCAAAAACATTTGCATTTAGCATGAAAATTGGATTAGGCCATGCCAAGTTTGTATAAATCAACTGGCAAACATGTCTAACAAGATATATATATACAAAACAAAAATTACATATTTTTCAAACATTATCATTACAATGCTACACATGTAAAGCTAACGATCCATGCATACATAACTTTCAAAAGCCTACCCAAAAGTATTCCACATTCTTCTATCTCAAGATTCTACAGTCCATTCAAATTTGTAGGGCATCAAAAACCTTCTTGAAAAATTACTACACAAGAGTTAATCCCCCTATTCAGGATGTACAAAACATATCAGCTCCACCTTCAGCATTGACCAACAATGAACCAAAAAGGAAGCAAGGATAGGACAAGGCTTACCCATTTCCAGATTATCCACCTTGAGACTCTTGCATTTTTCAAACACGTAAAGGTGAATTATTCTTTATGCCTATTTGGGTGAGGGAATTACCTCCTCCCCTACCCCACCCCAATATCTTCAATTGCAAGAGCACTCCTTTTGGCCTCTGAGGCATACTGAGGAGCATAATTTAGTTGAAGACCACCTCCCGCCACTTCAAGAGGTTCTCTCATGGGTAAGCCTACACAGACCCCATGTTTCTTAACCATATGCTTGTCGAGGGATATGTTCATGGATTTCAACTACTGTTTGACCAGGAAGGGTATCAAACTAGAGAGCGCCAGCAAACCCTCATGGTGTACCACCGGCAAATCCTTCACGTATTGGGTAAAGTCATTGTTGTGAGCATCAAGGGCCTCCAAGTTGTTGTCAACAACCTAGATTTCCACTCATAGGGCACCAACTTCTTTTGTGGGCAGCTCCTCTTGTGCTGCCCCTGTTTCAACCAACGATTGCCACAAATGGAAATTCTCCCCACTTAAGACACACTTGAGGGTCCAGTCATAGAGCTTATAATCCTAAGTCACTCCCCCTAGCTTCACATGGAAATCAGCTTTGATGGTGGCCTGTCAACAAAGCTATCTCATGTTATCCACTCCATTTTCACCCAAAATGCTATGAATCATTGTCAAGGCGTCTCTATTATCCGCCTTGAAGATTTTCTTGAGCCTCATGTTAGAGATCACCCCTGACCCCGCGCTTCTCCCATTGATGATTCCAAGTGGCACAACAAAGATATATTTGGCAGCTGGAGCAGAAAAACAATGATGAAATAAGCTTGGTCGTGGGCAGACAGTATCGACAAAAGAGGTGGTGGCTAAAGCATGCAACATCGAACAAAATTGCTCTTGAAATTATTCACATGTGTCACTTCCATCCTCGAGCCCTCCACTCTTTTCCATCATTATTTTCATTTTCACTCTCATGCCACAGCCCTCACAATGATTCATGAGAAAAGTTGGCTTTCAAAAAAACAAAATTTCCATGAGGATATTCCAAGGCCAAAGAATTAAGATTCAAGTACATTTCATGCCACCATTCAGAATCCAGAGATAGCTAGGGTATCTAGGATTAGTAATGAGCAAAGGCCTTGCCAATATTTTCCACGTGTGTTTTGCATTGAAGATATCAAGTCCAAATTAGCCCCAACATTTGAGTAGATTTGTAGGGCAATTGCATTCTCTATAACAATGACCAAATGTAATTGAGGACAAGGATTTGGCCACCACCCAAGCTTCATGTAGGTTGTTTTCAAGCTTCCAATTAAGAGCCCTCTACTTTTTCATTGCATTAATCAAAATCATGGAGTCCCCCTCCACCACTAGATTTCTTAAGCCTTTCTCCCAAACCAATTTTAGGGCTTCCACCAATGGCCTTAGCTTCATTGTTTGTCGCCATAGGAATGAAAAAGGGTCTCCATAGAAAGAGACCATTGTAATCCCACAAGAGGCAGCAAACACCAGCCAACCCGAGTTACCTTTTGAAGCCCCGTCAAAGTTGAGTTTGACCAAGGCAAGTGGTGGAGATAGCCATTTCACTAATTTCGTCAAATCTGAGGAAGCTCTTGACCCATTAAAGGGGAAAAAGGTGATATTGTGCCAATTTCCAAGTACCCCCTTTTTGAAGGTAGACAAACACTAGAGATTAATCATGAGGAATAATGAGACTTTGGCTGAGATGGCGACCTCATATTTTGACCAACACTTTTCACATGAAGATATGCCATATCAAATCTACATGGGTTGCTAGCCAAAGAGGTCTAAGATTCTTGGTTCCATGAGGCCATGCATAAAAAGACTCCCTTATTGATTTTTGGCAGACCAAGTTTTGGCATAACGTAGTAATCAAGTAGTTCCACATGCTTCTAGCAAACATGAATTGAAGGAAAAGGTGATCCACAAATTCCTCCTCCCTCTTGCAAAGGGGGCAGTGGGATCGACTATACATTCAGATTCTTTGCAACACATCTCTTGTCAATATTTTTCAAGAATAAACTAACCATGCGAAGGCATTAGGCTTTGGCTTTGGCATGCTAAACTCATTCCAAATTAACTTATCAGGCCAATCTTGTTCAGTGGGGAGGCACGAAGAACCTAGTTCATATCATGCCCTTACTTTGTATACTCCAGACTTCTCCCCATTCCATCTGTGTCTGCCTCACTTTTGATGGGTATTCTTCTTTGTTCCAAAATGTCATTGAATGGAGCCTTCTGAGCTTCTAGCATTGGAAAAATATTGCATAGATTTCCATTGCCTCAATGCCTTGCCATGAGACTGGGTTTCTTTATAATAATCGCACACTAGAGGACCCCATGTTCTTATCAAATATTCTTATGCTTCTCTTTATGCTTGATCATTGTTCAAGGCCTGGTGTCCCTGCCAAGAGTCCATCCAAAACTTGGTTTTAGCTCTGTTGACAATTTCCTAGGTTAAGTTCTTGCAAATCCACTTTCGGCTCGGAGGCAATGAAGTTCCATATATGGGATCCCCAAGGGGGTTGGGTAATAGTAAAAAGATGCTCTGGCTCCAAGAAGTCTAGGTATTTCTCTCTTAGCATCATGGTTTGTCATGTTCTTCATACATTTGCCAAGTTACTTTAGCACCCAACGAGTCGTTTTGGATTTACAAGTCTTTTGATCTTGCTCCCCACGCCTTCTTAGGCCTACATACTTTACTGCATCATGTGATGTTGATTTTATTTTCTTTTAAGACTCCATGTCATAGGAATGTTCTTATAGATTTTTTCGATCTCCCCGTCACTCCTCTTAGGGCTTTGAGAAGTCAAAATATGTATATCAGCACCTAAAGGACTGCTTTCACAATAGTAATCCTCCCTACCAGACTAAGCCATTTAATTTTCTACAAAGCAAGTCTACTATGCATGTTTTCTATCATTTCAGTCCAAATTTTTGACTTTCCTAAACCTATGAAGAGGGGGACCTTGAGGTATTTTCCAAGGAGACATCCAATTCAAAAATCCCAAGATATCTACAATTTTCTGTTTCCTTCTTGAAGGGACATTAATGAATAACACTTTCAACTTCTCAAAGCCAAAATGTTGAGCAAATAATTCTTCATAAACTGATAATACTGCTTTAAAACCCCTTGCCTCTCTTATCTCCGCACAACCAAAGAGGATTGTGTCATCCACGAACTGTAGATGTGAGTTGGGGGAGGAGGATGGAGACGATTTCAGGCCTTGAATTTCCCCATCAATCATTGCAGTTTTAAGGGATCGCTGTAGCACTTCTGCCATGATCAAGAGGTAAGAGGTGAGGGGATCATCTTGCCTATAAATTCCCTAGTGTTTTAAAAGAAACCATCCCAATGCCCAATCACCAGGACTGAAAAAAAGGATTTGGTAACACACTCTAACCACTCTTTGGAGAATCTGAAGGTCATGAGAACCTCCCATAGAAATAACCAATTGACCCTATCATGAGCTTTCACAATATCACGCTCAAGGATCATCATTTTTTATTTCTTTAATTTGAGTGAAAGCTAAACCTTATGACTCACAATATTCCGATGTTACCCAAGACTCCAGGAAGGTCGGACGGTGGGACGACGTTTCTTAGATGGCAAAAAAAATCCAAAATTTTGGGGATGGCAGGGGGCAGGGTTCATTAAATTTCAAAATTTAATCTGAGTAAAGGAACAAAATCGAGATACATTAACAATATTACAATTTACAATGAGAAAAGTACATCATCTCAAGATAGACTATAGTAGAACTAGAACTAGATACATCAATGACCATACTTTATAGTTTTTAAGTTTTTTATCAATACATCAAGTTCAACTATTCAACATGCTAATGCCCATGGGCCAAAACAAAAACATAGTCTTCAAAGGGCTAGTCACAACTCAAAAATTAAAATCATCATCTAAAACAACATCCATGAAGTCCTCATTTGAATTGTCATCCTCATCCTCATCCTCGAAGTAGATCCCAATCAATCCATGTTGTGCATTATGCTCCTCTCCAAACTAATTCGATTCCTTAAGATCTACATCCCATCGTAATGTTGGGGTCTGCTTGTATTCAGGGGTCTTGCAATCCATTAGATGTAAGGCACTGTGTATAGCAATAAGCTTCTCCACTCTCTTAAAGGTAAGTTTGTTCCTCTTAAGAGAGTGGATCCAACCATATGTCGATTGATTCCTCTCAGTAGCATAGGAACTAAAAACCTGGGAAAGGAAGTAAATTGCAAGTGTCCATCGCTATTTTGGATGCACATACAGTCGCCACCAACTCATTGGCTTCTCTTATGCCAACATTGCCCTGTCTATCCTCGGTGAAGATTTGTAGCCGACAAAATCTGTAAACTTCATCCACTCAATTTTGAGTTGTGAAGCCTCCTCTGCAGTATACATTTTTTTGGAGGCCTTCATTGAGCCCCCCTTCACTTCGTTGTCCTCCCAAGGGGTGCATCTACCAGGCCTGTCCACATACCATTTTGGATTAAGGACATATGCGGCCATATGTAGTGGAGTGTTCAACTTCTCCCACCTTTTTTTTACGATGGCTTGAGTATGCTCGTTGTAGAAGTCTAGGGTGGGGTCTCAAGCCTAAATAGAAGTCTTCATCTGGGCAAACATATTGTCAATGCACTCATATATCTCACCAAGGTTTGGGCTATCAGAATCCCCATATTTGATGATGCTAAAAACCAAAGATATAATTGATGTGATGTATTTTGCATCAGCCCAATATGTCTCTCACCACTTCCTTCACCTTCTTCCCTTGCTCTATCTTGGACTCTAGCCACTAAGTCCACTCTTGTGTCATGATCATAAATTGCAGGGGCTCCCGCAACTCAAGCATCCTATCCATCAAAACAAAGTAGGATGCAAAGCGGGTGTCAACTGCTTGAGAAATTCCTTCCTTGAAAAGCTTCAGAAGAGTGTCAGTGATGTGTGGTTATTGCAAATGAACATAAACACCTCCATAGCCTCGTCCACTATCTATTTGACCCATTGAATTTTTCTTGATATCTTTCAATACATTGTTCATGGCATGCATGCAACACGAGATCCAATAGATATGCTTGTAGGTAGCTTACATGTTGCTCTACATACAAGTTACATCTGTAACTCTGGGTACAACATTAGTAGGGCCAATCTCCTCAATGGCATGCTTCAAAATTTGGAACTGAAACTGTGCATCTTTGTGCTTTCCAGAACAGTCAATTGACCTCAATAAGTATGGTTAATCTTTGCAGGAGACTGATATTAATGAGTGGATGGTGTCTAATATTTGTCATCTCTGATATTCATCCACCCATCCATGATAATGTTGCATCCATGGGACACCCATGTGGCTTTCATATCCTCCATCAATAAGTTAACTTTGGAGTAGTTCCTATCCAAGATTGTAGTCCTCTATTTGTTATTTCTTGGGAGCACATAACTTGGACCAGCTTTGGCTACCTTAGCCATGGTCTCCTTGTAATAAGGAGAGCGAGCAAAATTAAAACGGATCCCTGTGGCATAGAAGAAATTTCCAATTGCATCGTTGACCTCCTTCCTAGCCTTCGTATCAAACATGTCTACAACTGGATTGAACTCTGCCCCCACGGCCTTCCTCTTCCCCCCGGTCCTCCACTTCAATCACCCCAAACCAAAACCTGCTGCAGCATGGGAGAAAAAATCCAAAGAAGTCCTATTAGAGTACCAAGGCTGCCGGTGCCGATGCCAGTGTTGGTGCCGGTGCAATGAATTGTTGGAATGTCAGGCACAAAATCTCCATTAAAACCCCGATAAGGTTGAGTTTTTCACAAGCATCAACCCCTTTTCTGCTAATGTGCAGTATGTGTGCATTTGTCCTAGTGATGTTGCCATACCAAGTCAATGGACAAAAATTACACTTTAATTTTTTACTCCCACCTCCACTTTTGGATTTCTCAATAATTTGAACAAATTACTGCAAAGGCTTCTTCCAGTTGAATGGTCCTTTGGAAAATTCAACCAATATTGTAGAGCAGCAATCAGCGTTTTCAGCACTCAACTGAACTACCAATTTGCCCTGATATGGGCATCTTGCCTCTCCTTGGGCCCCCCCACTAAGGTCACCACTACCACACGTCACATAATCACTATCATTATCAGAAGAACTCATTTTGAAATTTGGGACCACAAATATATTTTTTTAAATGCAATAAATTACTTGAAAATAGAAAAAATAAAGAACGTTAAAAATTCAAAAACAGCCATTACATATTAAAAAAAATTAAAACTTAAAATATTTGTCAATGACAGCTAATGTCATGGCCATTGCCCAACCATTTACCATTTTAAAAATTTAAGTATTCAACGTTCATTTTGAAAAAGATTAAGAAAATTGAAAAACAACTTAAAAACAAAAGGCAGCCAAGGGAACGTATTGACTAGTACATACATTTCACATTTTGAAAAAAATAAAAATAAACATTAATAATTTAATAAATAATGAAACAATGATAAATATTAAATATTAAAATATATATACTAATACTATTTTACAGCCAATGTCCACCCATTTTATATTTTATATTTTCATTTTCAACAAAAAAACAATTTTAAAAAAATAAAAACAGCCAAGCCATTGGCCCATTGCCCACCCATTTCATATTTTAGTATTTATATTTTCATTATGAACCAAAAAAAGCTTTTACAAAAAATAGAAAAGCCCTTGCCCACCCATTTTGTATTTTACATTTTCATTTGCAAGTTTCAATTAAACAATCATTAAAAAATTAAAACAGTCATGCCCTTGCCCACCCATTTTGTATTTCTATATTTTCATTTGCAAGTTTCAACAAAATAAACTTTACAAAAATAAAAAAACAGCCAAGCCATTGCCCACCCATTTTAATTTTTGTTTTACATTTATAAAAAAAAATTAAATTAAAAAGCCAAGGGAATTAGTGTCCAAGTAGACACCTCTCATTCTTCGAATCTTCATTGTTGCCTTGGCCCTTGTGGCTTGCTCTTGCCTTTGCCCTTTCTCTTACCCTTGCCCTTGCTCTCCTCTTCTTCTCTAAGCTCTTTGCCCTTGCTCTCCTTTCTTCATCTTTCTCATATTTTTCCTCTTCTTCTCTAAGCTCTTTGCTCAAATATGATTTATAATGGCAAGGTTGGATCTATTTATAAGTTTGATGTCACTTTTAAGGTTAGGTTTCCTTAATTTTATGTTTTTTAATCTTTTTATAGCTTGTGTTTTTTTAATTAAAAACTGTTTTTTAAGGCAAACTTTAAGTTGTCGTTGAGGTCGTCCATGACATCCCTCAACAGTCCTAATGACGTGCTAGACATCTCAGACATCTTGTAGAAGCTCTAAAAATAAGGACATCCTTTGACTGCCAGAGACGTCCCAAGGACGTCTTAGTGGAAAATAGTGTAATCAAAAGCGTTAAGGAGACATTTCCTTGGTGTTTCTAAGTCCTGGAAGCATCTAGGACGTCTTGTATTGGTAAGGAACAAGGGGACACGTCCTAGGATATCAGTGCAATAAGCTCGTCAAATATTTGTCATCCTTTGACAAATTCACTTGTTCTGGGGAGCTAATATCTTCAAGCAAAGGCTGAAGTCTTTCAACAATAGCTTTAGGGATTATGTTATAAATTGCGCTACAGAGAGAGATAGGGCAGAAGTCAACATAAGATTGTGGGTTTGATTTCTTTGAAATTAGAGCAATAAAGGTACAAATGAGATCATTCAAAAACTTTCTAGATTTAATCGATTCATTATTATTCCTATTAATTTTGAACCTAGAATATCCCAGAATACTTGGAAGAATCCAACTAGGAAACCATTCAAGCCTGGAGCTTTGTTTTTTTCCATTTGATTTAGGACTACTCTCACTTCCTCCTCATCGAATAGTTGCATTAAGACTTCATTTTGATTGTTGGTTATTAGTCTTGGAATAGACTTCAAGATCCTTGCTTTATCAGCAGCTTGAGTTGATATAGGTTCTAATAAGAGCTCTTTCAATAACTTTGCCGCCTCTGCCTTAATCTATTTTGGTTATGTTAGTAGGGCACCATATTTGGTTGAGATTTTGTTGACTCTATTTCCCTGTCCTCTAACTATTGTGGATTGGTGGGAGAGTTTTGTGTTCATGTGTCCCCTTAATCAATGTCTCCCTAGATTTCTGCTTCCAATATATTTCTTCCTTCAGGTAGACCTCTTTAGCTTTTTCAAAATTTCAAGCTCCTTGTCAAGTTGCATTGGATGCAACTGATTTTGGTTATTTATCTTTTCCAAATCCTCTTCCAAAGACTATATTTCAATGCAGATGTTACCAAAAGAGTTTGTATGCCATTCTTTGAGGCATCCCTTGACATAAATTAGTTTTTGAGAACAAGAACATTTTGGAACCTTGGAAAGGAGGCCACTCAATGCAGCATCCCTTCATCAACTCTCGAAGGTTTAGGTCCTTAAGCCACATTAGTTCGAATTTGAAGGGACATTTATCTGGAGTTGTATCACTGTGGACATCCAACCATAATCGATAATGATTCGATCCTAGACACATTGAGGATTTATTACACCGCTATCCAATTCTTCTCCATCCATTTTTTGGATTCGAAGAATTTGTCCATATGCTCTACTATGTTGCAAAAACTTTTTCTTCTATTGGTGCAAGTGTATGTCCCTGTAAGGCCCCTTTGGTTACGCTATGATCCCCTTGTCGAACTCGACTCATTCATTGCAGGTGATGCATCCAACGAGCCGCCTCCCCCCGCCCCTCCAATTGTGTCTTGTTTGATATTGCCATGTTTGTTGTCTTTGGGTACTGTCTTCCATCTCACTTGGTTTGCGTTAGTGATCTATCAGTCTTTGGGTAATGTCTTCCATCTCACTTGGTTTGCGTTAGTGATCTATCAGTCTTTGGGTAATTTCTTCCATCTCACTCGGTTTGCATTAGTGATCTATCACATTGTATGTGGCATGCAGTAGAATTTTAAACCCTTCACCATGGTGCTCCTAGATTGTTGCCACTTTTATCCTATCAAGGGGATATTGCACGTAGTAATGGGTTTACCAATAAATGGGACATGTGACAAATTCAAGATAAGTACTTCAAATGTAATATCCCTAGAATTTTTATTAGATAGATGAATTTAGGATATATATGCTATATATAAACAAATTTAAGATGTATATATTCTATATATAAAGAAAATATGAATAAATAAATAGGTGTATTACTTAAAAGGAGAGAGCAAAAAATAAAATAAAAATAATATATATATGGGCTCAGCCTTCCAAGCATAGAAAATAGCCCATCTAGAGATAAGGAGATAAGGGCCCTCTCCCAGCTATATAGAGTATAGTAGGCCGTATGTGTGTGTGTGTGTGTGTGTGTGTAGTAGGGTAAAAGGCTTTGGTAGGTGGTTTTAAAATGGGCAGGTGAAAATAGGTGGAGCCCATTCCATAGTGTCATGGGATTTCATTGAGGTCACATTTAGTAGCATGTTGGGTAGGTGGGCAAAATGAAGTGGTCAAACATGGGCTTGGTGTGGCGCCCATACCCTATCATGACTACATTCATTGAGATGGGTAGCGTAGGTAAGAGGGTGATGAACTTTGGGCAGGTCATTTGTCAGGGTAGAAATTGGGGAGGCTTATCCTGCAACCAAACATTAGATGAGGTAACCTGTGACCCAGCTGAAGGCAGCCATGTGCTCAGCCACATGCCCATGCCCTGCAAAATGGACCTTTATGGCGTACCCTGCAAAAATGATAGATTGTTTTTACAATCTCGTCAATTGAATTTGATGGGGGGACAATTATCACTCCATCCCAGCCACCCCTTCTTATCTGAGTACAACATAAAGTTAATATATGTTAGTGTACATTACGCTAAGGAGCAGCAGTGTTTAAGACTAAAAAAGCGGTTTTCGAGATCTTCTACTGTATTAGGCTCTCCCTTGGTCTGCAGACAATGGTTTTCAACGATTCTTCGGCGAGGTGCAGCCATAGTGGCAATGGCGGATTCAGCTATGACTGTGTTGGTTACCGGAGTCGGTGGCAGAACGGCCAATTAGTATACACAAAGTTAAAGGAAAGAGCAGGCCAGTTTGTAGCTAGAGGTTTTGTTAGGACAGAAGATTGGAGGTGTGGATGATGTGTTTGTAGGCGATATCAGACAACCAGAAAGTCTCGCACCAGCTTTCCAAGAGATTGATGCACTGATTATAATTTCAAGTGCTGTGCCCAAGATGAAACCCGGATTCGATCCCTCTAAAGGAGGTTGCCCAGAGATTTATTTTGAAGGATGTTATCCTGAACAGGTTGATTGGATTGGACAAAAGAATCAGATTGATGCAGCCACAGCTGTAGGAGTTAAGCATATAGTGCTAGCTGGATCCGTGGGCGGGACAAATCACAAATCCACTGAATTCTATTGGGAATGGAAAATTTCTGATATAGAAGTGGAAGGCTGAACAATATCTTGCAGACTCTAGTATTCCTTATACAATAATCAGGAGTTTGAAGGATGCCTACTATGTGTTTGACAAAATGCCTTAAAGATCTTTGGTTGCATGGAATGCCATAGTTGGAGGGTATGCACAAAATGCCAATTTGGAGGATGCGAGCAAAGTGCTTGACAAAATGAATGAATGAAATGTTGTCTCCTGGACTTTTATGATTGTTGGACTCGCGCAGGGACAAAGGCTTGAAGATGCACGAATATTGTTCGACAAAATGCCTAAGAGAAATTTGGTGTCATGGACTGCTATGATTGTTGAGGATGGGGATGCAATAAAGGCTTTGGAATTGTTCTACCAAATGTAATAGTCCAGAACGAGGCCAAATCAGATTACGTTCAATAGCGTTCTTAGTACTTGTGCAAGTTGAGGAATCTAGAGTTTAACAATGTTGTTTATGGGCAGATTATCAAGATGGGATTGGAATCTGAGCTTCTGTGGGCAATGACCTTGTTAATTTATATGTTGAGCCTAGTGATTTAGACAGAGCAAGCCAAGTGTTTCACAACATGCCTGAACAAGATGTGCATTCATGGATTGTGATGCCTCCCGGATACGTACAGAATGGTAGAACAGAAGATGCACACTAGGTAGGCAGCCTGCATGAGCCAGAGACACGGTTTTGCATACTTCTTGAGCCATGCCTTGTATTCTCTGAGAGGGTGATAGGCCAGGTGAGTAATATACTTTTCCTTTTCTCATTTACGTATGTTAATTGCTTTTTATTTTAATGGTGAAATATGAGTATTAATTGTACATATGTCTTCCTATAGTTTTTAGGAAAAGTATATATATATATTAATGTCTAAAAGTAACTATCCCAGGGTAAAGTGCAACTAAAATAAGAACTTTGTAGATAAAAATGAACTAAAACAATAAGAACGTATTGGTGTAGAGACAATAGGAAACTTTTTACATATGTAATACATTTAAAACTTATAAGAGATATGGGTTATATAGAATTCAATTTAACTATAAAATTGTTTTGAGAAGAAAATAAAAAATAAAAAATAAAAAAATAAATACAAATGTTTTTTATATACATTAAGTATGACAAAACGATAGTGCTTTTGGGTAAGCACACATGCTATCTAAAGATTTGAGGCCCTGATAATGCTAAAAGTCCTTTGGAAATGATTAATAATAATAATAGTAATAATTAAAGCACTATAATGGATGTTACAAAACTATAATACGGATTTTGATGGGGAAGTTCGATAGTTCTCGGATTAACCTTCTTGTTAATTTGAAAGCTACATTAAAACACACTCATTTGATCTCTCATTGAACTAGAATGTATTAAAAGATTGAACTGTATTGTTAATATAATTATGCTTTTCAGTTTTCGTTTACTATTCAACTTTTATAACTCCCAAAAGAGACTAGAGTACAAAATGGTAGAACAGAAGATGCAAGCCAAGTGTTTCACAACATGCCTGAACGAGATGTGCATTCATGGACTGTGATGCTTCCAGGATAAGCACAAAATGGTAGAACAGAAGATGCACACCAGGTAGGCCACCTGCATATGCCAGAGACACAGTTTTGCATAGTTCTTGAACCATGCCTGTGTATTTTCTGAGAGGGCGATAGGCCAGGCGAGTAATATACTTTTCCATTTCTCTTTTACGTATGTTAATTGCTTTTTATTTTAATAGTGAAATATGAGTATAGTTGTACAGATGCCTTCCTATAATTTTAAAAAAAATGAGCATTGTGTGTGTGTGTTTGTGTGTGTGTGTGTGTGTGTATTAATGTCTAGAAGTAACTATCCCAGGGTAAAGTACAACTAAAATAAGAACTTTATAGATAAAAAGGAGCTAAAACAATTGTGAACAGACCATAGAAAAAGAAAGCTTCATGGAAGAGGATGTGCAGGTAATAGATTGTTCATCAGAAGGAGACAGATTAATGGATAATGGGGAAGAGTTTGTGGTATCCCATAAGTGGGAAAAGGCTGAATTGTCCTTGGAGGATACAGGTCATGCATTTGTTGTTTCTCTTTTACAAGGAAGAACGACTGAGGAGAGCAAAGAAAAGTTTCAGGTTTCGATGAAGGAAACAACAGAGGTGGAGGAAGTGCACACGAGGAGTGTATGGTTGAAGAGAAGACCATCCATGTGAAGAAAAAGAAAATCAAGTAAAGAGTAAAGAAAGAACAGCCATGGAGATTGTTGAGAATGGGCCTTTGGAAGTCCATCATGAGAGTAAAAGCTATAAGGAGAGCAGCAGAGAAATTGGACAGCATTTCTTTGAGGCATGAACAAGAGGTGGAAGGAGTGTTTGTGAGAACTATTGATTCCCTTAAAGTGTTTGATTTATGTGCAGGTCCAACAATGAAAGAGATAGCAGAAAAGAGTACAAAATGTGGTTCAAACCAGCATGCTCATATGTATGAGAGACAACAAAAAGATGTGGAACAAGAGGGATTTCATTTGCAACAGTTAGAGGTGTGAGAGAAGACTCTCACAAGAGAAATGGGAAGATATCGGAAAGGTGAAGAATGTCACTCATGTGGCATAGAGACAAAGAAAGAAATGGAGATGGTGGACATGGTGGACATGGTTCCAACAAGAAGATTGAAGGATGCCAATGGCTTGGCACTTGTGGAACAGACCACATAGATGTTGGAGGAAAGACTCTCATGAGTCAAGGACTGCCTTGTTTTCATGGAGGCAAAGGGAGTGCAAGTTCATTTGTGCATGGTATATTCGGGATGTCAAAGAAGGAAAAGGAGAAAGAAGTGAATGCAATTAGTCTGGAGTTGATGTAAAGAGGATGAGAAGTGAAAAATAGAAAGAGGCACTGTCACAAGGGCAGCCAAGCACTGTTCTGAGGAGTAAGCAAAATAATGAAAGCTTTGAGGAACCCAATATTGGTGGAAATCATGCTAATAGTGTGCAAATGGAGGAATCCCTTATGGATACTGTTAAGTCTAATGTTATTAACCTAATTTGTAACTGTAGTCAATGTGCAGGTGCAAAGATGGAGAGAAAGAAGGCATTCAAAGAGGTCTTCCAAGGTAAAGAGAGTGAGCCACTTGAGTTCACAAGAGGTGAAGAAGCAGAGGAAGAAAACGAGTCTTTTAAAACTCTTGATAATGAAGAAGCCACAAGCAAGATGGTGGTAGCAAGGAGAAGAGCAAAGGAAGAGATAGCAGCCATGATAAAAGAGGAGTTGCAATTAGAGAAGAGTGGAAGGTGGCAAAAACCAATAGTAGGTTGGATCATATTTCGCATACTCATACTCGGAGAGTACTCACCCAACCAAAAAAAGGTTTACTCAGCAAATACTCCACGAATACATGCCAATACTCGCAACATTTTTTTCATATTTTTGGAGTGTATTGTGCGTGTAAACCTTTTAGGCGAGTATATACACAGGCCAGTACTCGTCGTACTCGATAAGTATTGTGTATATACTCATTGATTTAAAAAAATAACCCCTGCTGGTTTTTATGGCAAATACTTGCCCACCTAATTTCTTGGTGAGTACTCGCTTACTCGATGAATACTCACCGAGTATGCAAACTATCGGTTGGATAATGAATGAACAAAACCACAGAGGGATTTGGTGGTGCCGGACGGACGACAACGGTGGGTTCAAGCCCACAAGAGAACAAAAGATGCAAGAAAGAGCATCTTGGTGGAGGTGGTCAGGTAGAGCTAGGTTTAATCCCACAAGTAGATGAAAAAATAAGAAGAGAACCATTTTGGTAGAGGTGGACAAACGATGCACAAACAGAGGATAAAAAGAAGAGAAGCTTTTGGCGAAGGTGGACGATTCATGGTGGGTCTAATCCCACCAAAGAAGAAAGATTGAGCAGGGATAAGCAAAAGAGGACGGATTCAAAACCAACACAAAACTAGAAATGGGAAAGAAAAAAGAAAAGCAAAATAGATATTTGATGCGTTGGAAGGGAACACCATGGTCATCAATCTCAGTGGCCAAAGGAGTGGTTTTATCACTTATTCCATCCATGTGAACAGGAGCTCACATTTTAATTAACTCGAGTGTCTGATGCAAGAGCATCCAAGATGAACAGAGAATCTTGCATCACCCAAAAAAATACAGTAGTAAATTTTGAGTAGTTTTCAATAAGGGTTCTCGAGTCACAAATATCAAAATTTTGGATCAAATTCCTATTCGCAAATCTAAGTTGCCTTTTAACGGTGGTCACACAGTTCTTCTCGCAACCCTAAGTTGTAATGTTACAAAAGCCACACATATATCTCTAAGTGTTCACAATTATCGACGACTTCCCATGTTTGCTGGGTAATCCAACAGAGGCCACCCATAGACTCTAAGTTTAGCAGAGGCCACATATATATATTCTCTAAGCTTCAGCGGCCACATTATCCACTTTGTGTTCACATTTAATCTTTAAGCCAACGGAGTCCACATCAGACCCGACAAGTTTCACATGTGAATTGGATAATCTAATGAGTTTGTGGCCCAACGGAGTTCATGGCCTCAGCCCCACAAAGCATAGAGCGCAAAAAGTACGAAGCCAATGGAGTTCGCAGCCTCAAGAAGGCCCCACGGAGTCCTCAGTTATCAAGTTCACAAAGCCCACGGGTCCATGAAGGATAAAGGTATAATGGGAACAACTTTGAGCCCGTTATACGAAAAACCCGAGATCATGACAAGTGGCAAAATCGCGTTGAACCCTGCAACGACTGTTCTCAAATTTGTTCAAAATAATGGAGGCGACATAACATAATTTGAAGCAGCCACAATTTTCATAGGAAAATACCAAAAATGGGGCATTATGGGTCTCGATGGAAAGCTCTTGATGAAAGCTTTCAAATGGTTGTGGCCACGATATAATTAAATCACACATGGGATTGTTGCTACAACGAATTCCCTGGTAATCATAGACAATTGAGAGAGAATTCAAGAGGGCCGACAAGGTAGAAATGGAAAAAGATCTCAAGCTGATAATTAAATGGGGATTTTTCTCTTAGGAGTGGAGATCAAGGGAAGATTTGGCACATTGAAGAGAGCAATCGACAAAAATAGAGAGAGAAGGTCAAAGAGTATAGAGGGAGATCTCAAAAGAAAAGTTGCGGAGTTTGCAACTAAGAGAGAATGTGATTGTAAATCCCGAAGAGGCTTAGGGGGATAGAGTAGTGAGTAGAAAGTCACAGAATGCAGATGCCATTAAGGCTTGTTTTCATTTAATGATAAATATTGCATGTTGTTTTGCAGTGCATGACACTGGCTGCACAGCCAAGGGCATCTCTTCACTGGTATCCCCTAACATGACTGCACCATCTTATAATAGAAGAGAAATACAATTAGATACAGAAATGTTTTGCTTTTATTAATATCCAGGTAACCTTGTGAATTCTAAACATGTTAGAGTGGAACTTGATTTCTGTTTCAAATATGTCACTTGTTATTCAAAGGCATACAAGATAGGACATTTCTTCAATGAAAAAGTTGATTAGTTTGTAGTTGTTTATGTTTGGAATAGTCTGGTTCAAAAGTTGAAAACAGAATTGGAGAAACAGACCTAGAAATGATAGCGAGAAACATCGCATTGAACTAGATAATAAAATTATAAATATATTTTGAAGATTATATAGATGCATGTATGGATCTATCATGTGCAGTTTTTAAGCATGGGCATTCGTGAATAAGAAGTTTAAGGAGCATGTCGGGATTTTGTGAAGTGTTACAATAAGTATTGGCTTATTGCTTAAGATGTCCAAATAAATGATTGAAACATTAGTTACTAGAACTGAGTTGATATGATTCAAATGTGTCTCACGTGGATTGTAAATTGAAACAGTACATATAATACTCTAAAGTATGGGGGGCTGGTTTCCAGGACGGCAAAATATTTAGCAGATTTTGGAGATGGTAGGAAGATGGCAGGGGATAGCTATTAAAATAATAATAAATATATAAAAAATGATACTTAAATCTTTAAAATACGAATAAATTAAGAAAGATAAAAAATACTTAAACAAACTAAAATAACCGTCCCCCCTCCCCGAGACATAGGTAACACTGGTTTGACGCTACTGCAGCCCACATTCTTCCTGTTTACTGTTTGCGCACACTTAGGACTTGCAATTTGAGATTTTGCATAACACTACCAATCTGATTTCAGGTTGGTTTCTACAATATCTAACCTGTATTTACAGGTGTGGACAGGCACTAATCACTTGCAAATTTTGATTAAAATCTCACCACTAGCACTCTGATTTTGCAGGGACTTCAGCTAAAATTTATACCATTGCTTACACATTGCTGACTTTTGAACAAAACGCACATTTATATGATAACAATCAACAATAAACTGATTCATAAATTCCTTCATATATTCACTAATATTTGTGGGTGTGGTTCAGAGGTTTGCACTAGTTTTTTTTTAAGTATATTTTTCTTTAAGCGCCAAGGACATTGTGACGTCCCTGGGATGTCACGGCATCCCCAGCACTTGATTTTTGCCAGACACAGCTCGGGGAAGTACCCATTCCCAGGACGTGTAGGACATCACCCAAACTCTCAGGGAGGCATCCCCTTGTAACACCGGTAACAAGATTCCTGATGATTCCTACATATAATTTAAATCGTGATTGAGTTGAAATATGTATGTGCATATTAATTAGGGACTACAATTCATCCTTGTGTTTTAGAATGATTCCATCTGCTTAAGATATTGCTTGTGGACAATTCAACATCATAAGGAAGCTTACTGTGAATCTTGTTTGCTTTGTGTAAATCTAAGTTGAAGGAAACTGTGTTTCAATTTTGAAAGTCTTAAATATTTATGTGGTTAACCCTCTGGACCTTTTATGTACAAAAAATGGATGACATATTATATTTTTTTCACTGGTATTTCCATGCCATTTTGTTTCCAGGGTTCCTGCAAAATAGAAAATTCCCATACCTATATCCTTACTCGTAGCAATTTCTGTTTCCTGGTAACTTAGATGAAAATGAATAATTTAATTTAGAAAGAATTAGGTTGGAATTTAATACTGGTTTCTATACTTTTACTTAGCATGCAACAGCCTTGGTTCATGTTTTAATTCCTTGGGATTTTTATAAGAAAGATGACCTAAAATACCCAAATCGCACTTAGTGTTGGTTTGGCTTTGAATTTGTCAGTATTGTTGCTTGAATGAATTTGATTTCTAACTTTATATGTATGTTTTGAAAAGTAGTGTCTTAAAAAAACCAAATTGAGGGATGGTGTAATGGAGTTTCTTGAACTAAAAGAAAGAGAGTAATTAGATATTTGAGTGATCATTTTGGAAGCTTGTCATAGACCTGAAAGTGTTAAAAATGAGAAAACTGTCTTAAATTTCTAAGGAACTCCAAGCGAATGTATAGGTCTGTTATTTTTAGACTTTATCTAAAAATGTTCACAAACTTTCCCTGAGAAAATAAGTTGAAGGACAATTTTCCTAGTGGAAAGATAAGTATAGAATGCCTAATTATTTATATGTTGCCTTACTGGATATGTTGACTGAACTAAGTGATTCTATTATGCATTCAAGATTATGGTTTAGGAATAAAGCTAATCAGTAATCCATGCAGCACAATGCTTGACACTAAAAATGTTCATAAAATTTCCTTGAGAAGATAAGTTAATGGACATCTTTTCCCAATGGAAATATAAGTATAGAATGCCTAATTATTTATATGTTTCCTTACAGGGTATGTTGATTGAACTAAGTGATTCTATTATGCATTCATGGTTATGGTTAAAGAATGCAGCTAATCCGTAATCCATGCAGGACTATGCTTGCTCCCTACGAGTGGGGAATCCAGGGACAATGAGATGCTATAGAATGCAGGCTATGAAAACATATCAAATGGGAAAGTGCAAAACAAATAGTGAAACTTGCCCTCTTTTGGTGTTGTTAGAGATGGATGTGACAACTAAGCAACCCAAGTATAAACAGATTCCATGAAGACAAAGCACAGAAAATTTCCTAAATCAAGGTCATGCTTATGCTGAACTGCCAAAAACCATCTCCATGATCGGGATGATCTAAAGTTCTTACACAAGTACCACACACAGCTAGTTTCTTGTGTCAAAGCTAGGTAAGATAAATTGAAAATCATGAGACTAAACGATGCATGAATACCTTACCTCTCCAATATGCTGGCAATCTCCGAGCATGCAGAACTTCAATTTTGAGCAAGGGATATAAGAAAACTTCCCCAACACGCTGAAATACGTGGGTCATAGTTTTCAGACCAGTCCACTACTCTATCAACAGATCCAATTCCCTCCATCAGGATCATGGATCACAAAGATGCCAACCTTTTACATTTGCACTTCTTTTTGTCTTTAAACCTGTTTGCGAACCCCATGAGACAAATTATGCAGAAGTCCTCTGAATAATTTTCTAAAGCAACATGTAAATGCAGGAGCATCTTGGTCAAATGGTTGGAGAGCCAGCCAAAATGGGGGAGGCACCAGACAAATAGGCATGAATGGGGAACAGAATCTTCGGTCAGATATTGATAACTTTTAGAACAACATTGACATTGGAAATAATCACAAGGGCAAGGGAACCCACAAAGAACACAAGCAACACAACTATGTTAGAACCAGAGAGGGGGGGTGCTGACACATCAACTAGGTCCAGGACCATGTATTCTATATAAGCAGCAAAGGATTTTCTATTTTCTCAAAAAATCGTCCTGATAATGGGTCACGAAGGTGGTCCGACGAATTTATTTCTTTCGTACATGGGTTTTCCAGAAACCTTTCTCTAAAACATTATAAACTGTGTAAGCTTGAAGTCATTGATGGGTGAAGAATGGGAATTCTCTGGTTATGAACGCAGTATTGTCTTATTTTGAATTGGTTGTTTTTCAATAGAAACAGGTTAAAAGGGGTGCGAAGGTTAATAAGATTTTCCCTGAATCAATGAAAGAAATAATAAATTATGGTAAATCGTTTTCCTGAAACTCAAAAAAGACGGGCGAACCAACAATAGTTCTATAGAAAACAGCTTAAGAATTTGCAAGAAAATTGAGCAATTATATCAAAAAAAACGAGGAAATAGGGTAAATAATTGTTGCATTTACAATTTTTCAATGGGTTTGTTTTTTATTATAGAATGATGCATTTAAAGCACAGAATTTAGGATGGGTCTACCTGTTTTGTGAAAATTGGAAGCGCAATCATCTTTCCCGTCTCGTAAAGCCGTCTTCTAAACAATCTTTCCACCGCTCAATCCAGAATGTAAAAGCCATAACTCACCGTAGGTTTGCACCTATTGGAGCCTGGTCGAACGTTCCTGCATTTAAAAAAAAAGGGTGGTCCTATGGATTTTAAATTATGATTTGAATAGCTAAAAGAATTCTAAAATATTTATACAACAAATTTGTATTGGTTATAAAGTATTTTTATAGTATTTAAAGGCGTTGCAAATCTTTACTTATAATATCTATTTATTTTTTTAAAAAAATTTCCTGTTGTTCCTATTTTTTAGATAAATAATCTATTTTATGGTCTTTCATAATATTTATATTTGTATGAGATCATTTACAACACAAAAATAGTAGTGGTTGTTTTTTTATGAGACCGTCTAGTTAGAATGGCATATACCAAATAATGAAGTGTAGAGAAAATGTGGATGGTGCCACTCATTTTATTTGTTGAAATGAAATAGTATGAACCACATTCATGAAGCCAAATAGTCTATGGGACCATCGATTACTCCAACCACTGAAAGTATTGTGGGCCTAACAATATCTTTTAGAAGGTTGCTCCTTTTTTTCTAATTCGAGTCAACATCTCCCCCAATCCTTTTATTTTATTTTTTTCCAAATACTTCTATCGTGGAGCCAATTCTGAATATTTTCACATATATGGTTCGAATGTCCATGTACCTCGGACATTCAAAGATAAAATGCTCATTTGTTTTGACCTGTTTTGACCACAACCTTTTGATGTATAAAATACAAACCCTCTCAACTTAATATTCTTTATGTGACATCCATATGTCTGTTTTCACATCTGAGCCTATGGAGCTAGTCCTTAGTTAAACAATGAGAATATTTTCGCTCCATTCAATTTCAACCCCTATATAAGCTTTTTCATAATGCTCATAAATTGAGTTGAACTTTGTAATGTAGTATTGTCATCCCCTACTTATTTGCTTCCTCCACAACATTGTTATTAACTTTTATTCGCATATTTTTTTATGTCTTTGTTAAGGTTTGGACATTCATTTAAGTTGATGTCCCATGTACTCATCCATATGAAGTTTTGTTTTATCCATATATTATTTTGGCTGTGCAACTCTTCATCCCTTACGGTCCTAGGCCACCTATATGTACTCATTTTTTCTATTTTTTTAGGTAACCCCTGAGCCTAATGATTACCTCTAATAGAAAAGTTCATGTTTCAACAAGGATGATTTCATAGGGAACTAAAACCTTAATTCTGAAATTGTTTATGATTAGCCACTTTTAGATCCCTTCTATTTGTTTCCATTTCAAACTTGTCATTCCACTAGCCCATACCTTGCAACCATATAACACCATCAGCGTAACAAGTAACTCGAATAAGACCATGGTAGTCTTCCAATCCCATAACTCAGTATTGTTGCACATGTTTTGCAACACATAAAGAGTTCTCCAACCTTCTTGTATTCTTTTAATCCTACATGTGTCCTAGTTGAGCTTGTTGTGAAAGTCAAGGCCACATATATATGTCCAAATTTTTTGAAAGTGCTAAGGACAAACCAAAGCATTTCATTGATGAAACATTATTTGTTCGTGGCTAGATATAAATCCATTACATCAGGATAGGTATGCCAATGTGGGTGATGTTATAGTGGAAGTCAACAAACTACTAGCATAGGGGAGATGCACTAATGCAACTATATATTAACTTGGCCACCTAATAAGTATGTTAAACACCAATTGATGTACACACAATTTTAAAGTTTAAGTGGAGGGAAAGTTACATTTTTCGTTCAGCCTATGTAAGTGGAGGGTAAGTCACATTTTGAATTAATTTAAATTAGATTTTTTTTATTGAAGAGAAAATAGGAAATTTGAAATACACTAGAAAATAATTATGATCAAAACTTGTGTATTGAGTATCTCATATTTGTGAGGATGATGTGTCATCATATGGTTTACTATTTTGCACTACTATTTGGTCAAATTTATGCAATCACATGAATATTATACACCTACTTTTTAATTAAATGTAGACAATTAGTTGCTCTTTTTCTCCCAACTACTATTTCAGTTATTGGAACTCGCATAATTATTGGCTTCTCTCCCCTAAAGGTTGATTGGTTGTGAGGATAAGTGTATTTGTTTGCTTTAAGTTCCTTTCATAATTATAAAAATATTTTACTATCTCAAGTTAGATACTTGTGTTATGTTCATTATATCTTAGAATTATTTGTAAGACTCTAAAATCCCCATTTATTTAAAAATAATAATTGTGCATTGGTAATTTGGTTTAGACACCTAAATATCCCCTTAAGGCATTTATTAGTTGTTAATTATCACAATTTTAAGGTACTTGTCTATTTGTCAACTATTGGTCTACATCAACGTCTATTTGCACATTTATCACTTTTCGACGGTTCTCATTATTAGTTTGGGCCCCTCATCCCAACACTTATAGGTTTGCTTTTTGGTCATCACTTTATCAAAGTGCACCCATGCCCTCCATCCAATCTTTTTCGTATTTTGGTCATTTGATGTCAAATTTTTTGTGTTAATAGGGTCTTAATTTAAATTTAATAATCCATAAATGGTTAAGTATTATAGGTCATTTTCCCCTAAGAAATAGTAAGAGGTTATTAAGTATTCATAGCATTCTATTAAGCATGCATATAAATTTAAGAGAGTGCAAGTGATCATTAGAGCATTTTCATTGTTTGAAGCCAATATTTCTCATGGAACACTTTTAGTGCATGACCTGGGGTTTTGTAGATTGCTATAATTGTATTTAATTATGTAAATTTATTATTTTTAGATATATTTTATTGAGTGTTTCCCACTACTTAAGGTCTTGATAATTAGACAATGCTTAAAAGCTTAGTTAACCTTTAACATTGGTCCCTAAAGTTCATATTGTTTTCTTTAGGCCCTCAATCTTGCAAGCATGATGGATTTACCCAAGGGCAAGAAGAAGAAAGTATATTTTCCACATTACAAGTGTCACAATGCATAAATTGGATCAAGACAACAAATGAACATAACTAATCGAGCACAATTGTCAACTTATTTTGGACCCTATTTGTACCTATCAAAAACATCCCAATTCGAATGATTATTGATGATGATAGTGACAATTATGACAATGAAATCCCTTAAACATAGTTGATTATTTATCTCATCTAAATTTTACACATATAGCACTAGGGGCATATTGAGATGATTCAAACACGATAAGCATTGATAAATTACGAGGTCTCCTCTATGCTCAATCCAAGTTATATAAAGGCAAGGTACCCCTTTCAAGCAACCATAAGTATACAAATGGTATAATTGCATCTCAAGAGGAAACTCTACAAAGTAATCAAGTAAAATGTGAACACTTTATGGTATATCATCAAATAGATCGTGATCCACACTATAAGAATAACATGAATATAAATTTATTTGACTATTGTAATATCAACTCATGACAAGAATCTCATACCATAAGCACTCCATTGAGACAACACTTAAATTTAAAATCTAGTATGACTCGATCATAAGAAGAGCTACACACCATCCAATGTATAATTAATGAATATCCAATACCTAGGCAAAATTCAATTAATAATATAGAGTTCACGGAAGCAAAACCTTCCACATACCACAATATAACATTGTAAGTAACAAGTTTACCAAAAAACCAAATATTATATTACAAGTATTACTTGATAAGAATTTGATCATCCTACCTTCCCTAAGTCATTGATCTATAGATTGTTTATCATAACAAGAAGGGAAGTTGTATTATAATTATCATAAAATAACTAGACATAGAACAAATAATAGTGAGGCATTACATCAAAGGACTCAAAAGTTTAAGGATCAAGACATTATTACAATCATATAAGTACATGTAAAGGTACCTAACATGGATATGCTAGTTACGATTTCCAAAAATGGCAAATAAAAGAAAAAGCCACGTAAAGTGTACAAACATCCACAAATGAACTAGTTGACTATTCAAGTATTCATCAAAGATGGCTATCGATGATAAGTTCAAATTGATATATAACAAGGGGCCAATCCATTCATCATTTAATTTATACATCAATTGGGCCATTTAATAAATGAAGCACTACACATTATCGATTACAAGGGGTCAATAGGTCACATTAAATTACCAATTACTTACAGGCCAAAAGTTGTGGACACATTGATATTTTTGATGCATATTATGGAATAATTTCGTGTTATACTTGGACAAAAGTAGTTAGAAAAAATTCAAGCTAGTGTCGATGGTCCAAAGAAGTGTGTTACATTCAAATTTGGATATACTATAATCAAAATTCAATAAGATGGAAATGATGATTCATAAAATGTCAAACATTCAATAATAACTAAAGTGGTGGGTAAGTGTAGAAAGTTGGGGGGCCAACAAGTGAACATTTTTTATTCAAAACATGAGTTAAGTGTAAATGTATACACAATTTCAAAATAACATATAGATGTTATTTAATATTTAAGCTTGGTAATACCAAGCCTAAACCATGTACATGATTTTAATAACATATTAAAAAAAATTGTTAAAACTTTTCATTTCATACAAACATGACTTCTTTCATCAAATATGCACCCATGTTCTAAACATTTGCACTTATACCCTTACAACTCCGTTTAAATCTCTTGAAAATTTCACTTAGTGAGATAATCAACAATGTTGCATAAAGGAAAGGTAAGTTGACTAGTTTTTTGTCAATTAACACCAAATTTAGTAATTGTTTTTAGATTTGCATTGTTTTTTTTGTTAAAAACCATTTATTTTTAAATTTGTATAGGCTATCAAACCCATTCACGTGTAAAAAAAAAATGTGGGAATTGAAGATGAAGAGCAAAATCCACAAAACCCTCATACAATTCCACAAGACCCCCCAAGTAGTCAAGAGTCTTTGGTTACACATATAGTAGAAATAAAATAAAAATTGGAGAGATAATTGAGACAATGAGGAATCCTCGTTTGACCAACACCTACCATACTTCTTTGGTAAATACATTAAAGTCATTACTAGGCAAAGTTGACTCAATAATGGGTCCAATTGTCAAAATGGCAACTTATAAGGAGATATGTAGGTCCTACTTTGCTAACAAATTGTTAATAATTGGTGTGCTAGACAAAAAAATAACAAAAGATACAAATTGTGAAATATTAATTGATCTAAGAACCAATGCACTGCCTCTATTATCATGCAAAACTTTCTCAATCCACTAGTGCCACCATGATTTGATAAGAAACAACCTTTGGGATGGATAGTGGATGGTTTATGATTACTCGCCTTGTAACAACAATAAAGTTCATTTATATTTTTTGAGGAAACTCTATTACGAGTTTATCTTCAATGAAATTCCTAATTATTTTGATTACTCAAAGTTTTAGGGCTGAGGAAAGGGCTCCACGCATTATATACCAAATGCATGTTGTGTGTCTTATTAGTGTGTAAGAGTTTGTATCCAAAAGCCACTCTAGCCTGAAATAATCCCCTTTGTAGTGAAGGAGGTTATAGATATTGATAGTTTTCATGTGCTTAAGGCACCTACTAACACCCTCATTTTGAATATGAGTTAAATTTCCCACACTGATGTTGGAGAGGGTTGACATGGGGATGCTCTGGCTAGCATTAATGACCGACCACACCATTGTAGATCTTATGGTGTTGTATGCACTAGACCTTCAAAGGAGGAGGAGGATAATGTGATGCAACCTCATTATGGTGGTGCTTCCAAGGGGCTAGATGATATGGTTTTGACCAAGGAGTTTTTGACACATACATTTGACCACGACTTTACCTTTGTAGGTATCTTACATATTTGACATGTTGCAAAAAGAATAAAATAAAAATTAATAATAATTGGCATGTTAAATTTCAAATATTTTTGTATTTAAAATGTAATAATTAATTTACATAGAAAATTAAATAATATATATGTAATTTTTTATGTCACAACAAGACATAGTCCCATCTTTTTCATAACCAGGTTGTGAATCATCCAATAACACATATATTGATGTTAGCAAACCGATGTATACACATATGGAGGTAATTGTTTTATTAATATTATGGTTTATGTATGTGTGTATGTATATAGATAGAGAGAGAGAGAGAGGCAGGAATAGACACAAACATCATTGTTGTGATTTTCATCTACGCAATAACTCACTAAGATATGATAACTTGTAATGTTGAATTGTAAATATAGATTTGTTTTAATACTTTTCCTCGATACTTATGTAAATATAATTGATGTTAATGTATTATCTATGCAAGGGTGTTTGATGGAATTTGATACCCATGCTGAAATGATTAGAAGCGGTGACATGGTACAAGACAAACTCATTTTTAAATCTAGATATTAGATTTAAATTATATAGTTAGTTTATTTAAATGTTTATATATGTGTGTGCAGATTTCAACCTCTTATATTATCATGAGTAGGGCACTGACTCTTGGAGTTTCTCCTTTCACACTCATGTGCATGAGACTCAACCTAACATTGACCCTAGGGAGTGTTAAAAGCAGATTAAGCATGATCATGAGATTATAGTAAGTGCACGTTTAAATAGATTTTATATCCATTTAAAATTAACTTTTGAACTTGGTTGCATGTCTAGTATGTAAAGTGTTTAGCAATATTTTTATATGAATATGTTCAGCTACAAATGGGTTATGAGTGTAAAAAGACCCATAATTGGATCTCAGAGGAAACTAAGACATTTGAAGGATCTTCGTCTACGAGCAAGGTGTCCAAGGGAGAGCCTTCTATGAGCAAGGCAAAAAGAGGGAGGCTTTGTGATGATAATGATATGTCTTACATGATATTTTGTTGTATGCCTATATGGAAATGATGTATGTTTGGCATTTTATGCCTATATGGCATTGACCGAACATTCTAATATGTTCACAATTTTTATGGCTTATATACATATGACTTTGTTGTAACTATTTTGTACATATTATCATTATTTTAATTTCATTATTTTTTTGAAACTTTGTTCATAGTTATACACTTAAATTTTAATTTAGTTTTTGCATTACATTTCCCATCATCTTTATTTGACATAGAAATAGGAGTTTTCTTAGTTGGGTTCATATTAAATCTTTTAAATTGATTGAAGGCTTGTGTCCAAATTGAACATAATTAGCATTTAAATGATTTATAACCATATGAATCCTTAGTAGAGATAAACAATTGTTATTTTCTTTCCCTAAATATGACTTCAAATTGTCAATATTCCTAAGAACACTGAGATAAGATTGCAATGTTATTTTGGATCATTAGCTTTGTTAAAGGAATTAAATGGCTCTTCCATTTGTAAACACTATTTCTAAATTATATAGCACCTCAGTCTTGTACACTTAGTAAATACATATGATGGATGTACCTTCAACTTCTGAACTTTTTCATTGTCAAAAGGCTCGCATACACTATCTCTCTATGCTTATTATTTGCCTCTTAGTTTAACCAATGTTATTTTAATGACTCAGACCTTCTGTCATGCTCATAATTTTATAAACTTGTTTATCATCTATCTCTACAAGTTCTCTATGTATGATAATTTTTCAGCTACCTAGACACTTGCGTCCCAGTCAGATGCCTACGTCGACATGAGTGTCCCTATCCAACATAAGTGTCCAGTGCCCTAAAGTCATCTAATTTGGAAATGATACATATTCCTATGGTTGGTATAAACACTTTAATGTGAGATATTCTCCAAATGAATTGATACATACAAGATCAATCCTCATTCATTCCTCACCTAACAAATTTTTAACTACTCATAAGGCAACATACAAAAAGCATTCAATCAAGCACTCAATCGAGAAAAGCATATTTTATACTATTTCCATATCAATCATAAGGATAACACATCTATAGGTCTGAAGTACTGAAGGATCCCCATGAGCCACATTTTCTAGGTTACAAGTTAGGTCACTCTATGTACTTGATTATCACACATTGCATGATACACACACAAACCAACATGTAGGGGTGAACTACATAAATTTAAGGTCCTCTTCAGAGTATTGGCTATGTAGGCAACACTCATTAATAGAGGGTTCTTTGGGGCAACTCGACATCATATGCCCACTAATCCATTTTTTCCACAACCACTTTGAAGAGAAAGAACTAGGGTTTTCTCATTTGACAAGGAGCAATAGTCCATGACCCAAATTTGAATACAATAGAAATGAAGGTGACATAGAACCCAAAATCATCTAGGTGATCATATCTAGTTTTAGTAGGTATTTTGTGCTAGACACTTGCATCCAAGTCAGACGAAAACATTGACATAAGTTTTTATAACTATGAAAGTACAATTTATAGAATCAAGTGACTAATTTAAAATTTAGATTTAATATACTTTCTTCATGTTCCAGATCTAGATATATATTAGCATCAAAACCAACTAAGTATCTAGTTTTCATTGTCATTGTAATATATAACATAGATATACTTCATATTTTTAGCTTATCTCTGCATAATAAATTCAGTGTATATTTATTTGAGTTTTACAAATTAATTAGCCTATTTTAGAGATAGTATATCATCCTTGTGGCTTATGATATGTCCACCCTTTTAACCCTAGACCACTTAATTTATATTTTAGGGTTAAACATTTGGAAAACCCAATCTATATGAATGAATAAAAAATGATTCCTAGGGTTTTTAGTTAACTAGGGTTCTAGATTGTTTTACTTTTTCATTTCATTTGTATATTATTTTGCATGTAATCCAAGCATAGCCCTAGATTGGGAAGTATGCCTATTGAACACATTAAGCCTCCTCTCATACCACCTAAGATGTCTCAAATTAATGAAGGGACTAATCCTATGGACTGTGATGATACAAATTTTGAGCATGAAAATCATACTGATGAGGTTATCATAGAAGAAGATTCTAATAATGAAAACCAAGTGTCTAATGAAATTGATGAACAAAAAATAGATCATGAACAAGTACAAGTAATTACATTATTTCAAGAGCATATTCATCAAAACACTTAAGATCTTGATGAAATCCTATGAACCATATTATAAAATAAAAAAGCAAAAATCATATATGCATAAATAAGTTCATTTATTAATCATACTATTAAAGTTATGGGTCATTCCCATATACCAACAACCCTCCCCTTAAGCACATTATCTCTTCATACTTCTAATGGGGGCATGGGATATGTGTTTCAACCTTTATTCCCTAAAACTACCATTACCACATCTTACATGGGAAACTAAATAGTTAACCCAATTACTAGTTTAAATGCCTATATCTACCTAACCTAGTAGTACACCTCCTTTGGTGACTTCTCGAATATCCAACCTAAAAGACCAAGAGGTACAAGCTCATGTTTAAACTATAAAACTATTGCAAACTAAGGTTATAAATACTAAACAAAATTATATGAAATCACCTTATGCTATTGATTCACAAGAGGTGTTGCATAATACTATTGCACCAAATATATCTTTACACCCCTTGCCAACTAGTTTTGTTGCACTTAAGTTCATATTTTATTATGACAAGGTGATCCTGAACAACATCTTTGATCTTTTTATGTGGCATGCCTTGATTATGCATCCAATGATAAAATTTTGACCAAATCATTTCCAAGGAGATTAAATGACTATGATTTAAGGTGGTTTCATGATTTACCAACCCAATCCAAAAAAGCATTCAAACCTCTTGCAGATCAATTTTTGGCAAACTTCTCTATTAACATTACCAAAAAGGTTTCCTATGCCCAAATTACAAAAATAAAATAGGGAAATAATGAACCTATTAATGAATATGTCTTAAGGTACAATACGATGCTAGCTAAAATGAAATAATCGTATGGCAAATAAAGAGCTTCAAGACATATTCAAGTAAAGTTTGATTGATCTGAGTTTATTATTTTCAAAAAATTCAAATATTTTTATGACTTATGCCACATTATTCGTGATCATGAAATGAAGCTTGTCTCATTGAACAAATTTAATTATGTAACAAACACACCGACTACATCCACATTTACATCCAATACCAAGTTTACTATCAAACTAAGTTATAAGGTCAAACCTCCTGAGCCTAAAAATGAAATAACCACCACAGTTAGTGCAGTGTCATAACAACATAATCAACTTATGTTATGCAATGCACCAAGAAACAATTTTCACACTCATTTGAGCCTCCCACTTCATTACTCCCATGGCTTGTAGAGTGTCACCTCATACCTCTCCCTCATCCTATCGAGGTTGATATGAATAGACCTCTACCCAAAGGGTATGATGTGAATGCTTATTATGACTATCACCAAGGCCTTGGGCTTTCTACAAACATATGTTTTTTCTTAAATCATAAGGTCAAGGACCTCATTGATGACCAAAAGATTGCATTTGTTGATCCTCCAAAGGAATTAGGTTCACAACCTAGTGATCACCAAATGTAGAATTTTTTTTAACAATCCGTTGTAAGACCATTTTAAGAACAATTCAGAAGTGTAAATGGCATATAATGAACATCCTCCTCCATCACATTATGGGCACCCATTGGATGGGATTATTGGTAATTGTCCACAACATACACCTCTTGTGGTTTAGATACCCTCCATTACTTTTGATGACAATGAGATTAGGGATGATGATTCAGATATTCATTCCTTATTCATTCAAGCATAACTTGATCACCAACCTATACAAAGTGTTATGATTGATAATGGTGTAAGTGATAATGATTATACCATGACATTACTTATGCATTTGGGTTATATAAATCATGATTTTCATCCTTTGACCAAATTAGTTATAGCATTTTATGAGACTAACAACAAATTCTTGGTGATATTGGCATACCTTTATAGGTAGCTTCTACACATGTGGTTACTACTTTCTTAGTTATACCTTCCACGGTGTCTTTAATATGTTATTGGAATGACCTTGGATACATACACTTCGAGCAGTACCTTCTATAGCGCATGGGTGTGTTAAATACATTCATGCCAATCAGGTAATTATAGTTTCTAGAATTTCATATGGACATCCACTTGAACTAGAGAAATTTATACCTAGGCGATTAGTTATCAAACCTAATAAGAATAATCCTCCATGAAAGGGTAAGAAATAGGCAATCCCCTTTCTTAGGTGACCAATAATTGAGAGACCATTGAATCATAGATTTATAGTGCGTTCCACAAAATCCTCATTTACTACACACCGAATTCAAATATCCAGAGCACCTACACATGTTCCTATTACTACTATTTGAAGAAACTATAGAGCACTCAATGATGGGTTTCACAAACCACTAATCCTATTGTTTCTTCATGGCCATAGAGTCCTATTATATATATACAAAGCATTATAGATTCTATAGTGACATATATATTACACCTATCCATGTTCCTTGGAAGTACCACCAGTTTATTGTACTAGGTTCCCAATGGGGAGATACCTATGACCATCCATTGGATGAGATCATAGGATAGTTCTTTCATTGACATTTTCCAAAAATACCAAAAAAATCTAAAAATCTAAAAATTCAAAAAAAAATTGGTAGCATTCATAGGTTTCATTAGCTCTTTGGAATCTATGTTATTAGTTTCATGTTAGTGGATAACATATCATTTATTTCTATATACAAATGTGTTTCACACATCTTGTAAGTGTGATTCAAGCATATACAGATACATGATCTATGCACGTTTGGATGTTGGACCTTCCCTCTACTCATGTCATATGGATATTGGGGACATCTACTTCTTTGATCATGATGTATTAAGGTTATATCATTCTATGGTCACTTTACATTATTATGTTTGATCTTATGTGCTTACACATGCCTTGATCCAACTTATATCTTTTGTAGTGTACTTGATATGATATGTACTTAACATTTTTTGCTAACACATTTATACAGGGACCAGTATGATATGTTTATGTTGGTTGCTTATACTTTTCCCTTGTGCACTTCCTTGATTGTCTTGATTTGCTTGTTTGAGCATTTGAATATGTTCCATTGTTTGTGGCCCATGTGCCTTTGATTTCCTCTTTAAAATTTGAATATGTCAGAATTCCTTTTGTGGACATTTGACTAAGCCACATCCCTTCAATTATGCATAATTTGAACATGCCCCTTGTTTGAGGTCTCCTTAGACCATTACCTTTTGATTTGATTTTGAGTGCTCTTATGTGTGTGATTGATTTTTTGTTGAGATTGTATTGTTAATATCTAGATGTTTTTATGATATATATCATGCATATTAGGACTTGATGTGATCACATTCTTTATGCTTCAATGATATATCTACCTAGACATATTCCTTCTATATGTTATTTGGTTCGTACACACATTATACAGTTATCTTATACTTCTGAGGTAAGGTGACTACTAGTTTCTACTACCCCTCACCTCAAAAGGGGGGGAAATATTAGTGGTGGCATGCCATAGAGGCATGGATCCACATTTTTCATAATTTTCTAGATTTAAATTACATTGGACACATGTTTTGGAAATATGTTATCCACACATACACCAGTTCCCAGTTTCAAATATATAGTGGGGGCATGTTTTGGAAACATGTTCTCCACACATTTACTCCAATTTTTAGTTTCAGATTATAGTGGGGGCATGTTTTGGAAACATGTTCTTCACACTCATATAGTTTGAAATTGGCCAAATTGCATAGTTATATGATTCAAATACATAGTTGTGGTATAATTATTTACATTGGTACCATTATTATACCCAAATTTTATCATGAGACATATATGAGGTATATATGTTGTGCAAAGGGCACCTAAATTTTAAAATCAAAATTAGTTTTTGATTTTAGAACACTTTTATGGATTTTCGTCACCCACCAAGTTGAACTTTTACGAACTGTATTGAGCCAACTATTATAGTAGTTGGTTCATTTTTGGTATGGTTAAGGTGATTAAATCACTCAATCTTGCCAAGTTTATAGGTTGGACTTGATTAAATTAGCCAACCTCACTAGTTTTATAGTGTGAGTTAACTTGTTTCATTCACACTCATAAGATTATAAGCATGATTAGGTTACATGGTTGAGCTAATCTTAACAACCAGGTAACAACTCACCTTTTTCAAAATTTGAAGGCATGTGTACTCCAATATCTCTCTATCTCTCTATATATATGCACTTTATATATTTTAAATATATCTTAATCATATCTCTAATGATTCATAATGATATATCTTTTCCAACCAAATTTTTAAAAGGCAAGGCAGTTGCATTGATACACATGTGCACTCCTAAACCTTGTTCTCTTTAAATTTAAATCATTTCAATGATTTCAATTTCAAATTATATCTAATGATTATATACTTCAACATGCTCTTAGTTGTAGTTTAGTCACTAACAAAACACTCAAGTTGGGTTCAAGTAAAGATAAGGTGTGTTATACACACTTAGGTATGCTTTATTTTCCTTTAAATTAGCAATTTATTTTCTAGATTAAAGGGTGAGCAATGTAAACACTATTTAGGAATTATATAGCACCTCAGTCTTGCACACTTGACAAATACATATCATGGATGTACTTTCAGCTTCTAGACCTTCCCATTATTAAAAGGCTCTTTGCGCTTATTGCTTATCTCTTAGTTTGATCAATGTTATTCTAATCATGTAGACCTTCTATCATGCTTAGAATGTTATAAACCTATTATCATCTATATCTATAAGTTTTAGACCTATGCCTATTTTATAACTACCCAGACACTTGCATTCCAATTATATGCTTACATCGATGTAAGTATCCCTATCTAATGCAAGTGTAGAGTACCTTAAAGTCATCTAATTTACAAATGAAACATATTATTATGGTTAGCCTAAGTGATTTAATGTGATATATTCTCCAAATTATTGATATATACAAGATCAAACTTCATTCATTCCTCACCTAACAACTTCTTACCTATTCACAAGGCATTAAATTAAGCACTCAAGTGAACACAACATCCCTATTTTCTCCTATTTACATATCAGTCATAAGGACAACAAATCTATAGGTTTGAAGTACTGAAGGAGCATCCCATAAACCACATTCACCAAGGTATAGGATAGATCACTCTATGTACTTGCTTATCACACATTACATGATACACACACAAGCTAGCACATAGGGGAAAACTACATAAGTTTGAGGTCCTCTTCAGAGTATTGACTATGTAGGCATCACTCATTAACAAATGGGTATTTGGGGTAGCTCGATAACACATGCCCACTAACCAATTTTTCTCCCAACCACTATGAAGATAAAGAACTAGGGTTTTCTCATTTTAAAGGAGCAATAGTCCATAAACCAAATCTGAATACACTAGAGCTAAGACAACATAGAACCTAGAAGCATCTAGGTGGTTGCATTTAGTTTCAATAGGTCTTCCATACTGGACACCTACATCCATGTCAGACATAAGCATCGATCCAACAATCCCAAGTCGATGCAAGTGTCAACAACTATAGAAGTATAATTTCCATAATCAGGCGACTGATCTAGAATTCATATCCAATATGTTTTCTTCATGGTCTAAATCCATATCTATATTAGCATCAAAACCAACTAAGTATCTTGTTTTCATTATCATTGTAATTTATAACATAGATGTAGTTTATATTTTTAGCATATCTCAACATTATAAATTAAATATATGTTTATCTAAGTTTTGGAAATTAAATGGCCTACTTTAGAGATAATATATCATCCTTATGCCTTAGGCTATCTCTACCCCTTTAACCCTATATCCCTTAATCTATATTTTAAGGTTAAACACCATCCTCTTAGCACATATCACATCTCATGATTTCCCATTCTTTTTTTACTCCCATTTTGATGGGGCTTATAATATGCATCCATTTCACTCTTTAGATTTGATTTTCTTGGGTAAGAAGTGTATTCAACAAAATTTAGGCCACCATGATTCCTAAGAAGCATTGAGACAAGATTCATATCTTGCTTCAATTCATCACATTTTAGACATATAATGACAAGTTCCTTAACACTGATAACATGACTTGTAAATTGCACAATTTTATTTGTATTGTCAAGCATAAGAGACATAAGATCTACATCTATAAAATGGGCAAATTATCATCTCTATGTTCAAGTTGTAGTTGGAGATCTCCACTTTCAGTGCTATATGGCTAAAAAATTGCATTTATACCACTTTAGGGATGGCAAATAACATCTAGGACTATGTTCTTGGACTTTGAGTATGTTAGGTCATGAGATAGAGTACCCATTATGGCCTCAAAAATGTCCTTCATTGTATAAAAAAATTAATTTTTTTAGGAAAACTTCAAACATGTGTAAAACAAAAACTAAAATTTGCTTACATGAATCACAAGAACTTTCAAGTTGTAGACAATATTTAGGGTTTATATAGCACCTCAGTCTTGAACACTTGGTAAACTCAAACCTTGGTTGTTCCTCTTAGTTATAGACCTTTCCCATTTTTAGAAGTCTCACATCTGCTCTATTTTGTGTCCCTTGGCCTATCTATTGGTCTGACCAATCTTATGTTAATCACCCATACATGTTATCTTGCCAAAAATGCTTACAACCTACTTATCTTACACCTTTGTAAGTTTTGATCCTATTACTACTTTCCTTATCCCTATACACTAGCATTTAGATAAACACCTACATCAACGCAGATGTCCTACTCTTACACAAGTGTCTAGTTTCCTAAAGTCAACTAATTTATAAATGAAACATATCCTAATATTTGGCCTAAGTGATTTAATGTGAGTTGTTTCTCCAAAGGGATTAATATAAAGACCAAATCAACCCTCATTCATTTCTCACGTAGAAAGGACCTATCATTCATACCAAAGAGCATTCAAAGAACATTCGATTAAGTAAAGCTTCTATACTTGTTCCTATTTCCATATCAATCATAGGGACTGGACATATACAAGTATGAAATACTGAAGGAACAACCTAAAATATCATTTTTACAAGTTACAAGTTAGGTCACTATTGTATTTGTTTTCCACATATTGCATGATTCACACACAAGCCAACACATAGAGGAAAACTACATTAGTATGAGGCCCTCTTCAATGTATTGGCTATGTAGGCATAACTCATTGACATAAAGATCTTTGGGGTTAGATTGACACTATTTTCCCACTAACCCATTTTTTCTAAGGCCACTATGAATACAAAAAACTAGGGTTTTATAATTTCATGAGGAATGACAATCCATGACCCATATCTGAATGCAATAACAAGATTTTTAGGAGCTTATGTAGAAATGTAACTCATATAATTAATTGATAGAGCTAAATACACAAATATGACTGAGAATAATTTTAACATAAGCTATATTATTTCCTATTACATTGTTCTTTGACATTATACAAATATATAGGAAAGTATTTTCCTATAATCATGGAGATATTCTCTCCGACAAACTCTCAACCAAATCCATACTAAGACAATAATATAACTCTAAACTTTTATATTTTAATAACTAGCTTACTTAACAATAAAATCACAAATACTATAGCCATCCAATTCTTAATTACCATTGTGTTGAAATTGTCAATCTTACTCGAAATACACTAAAATGCATAATTAGGCCAAAATCACTAAAAACGTGTAAAATGGTTCGAGCTTGCCATATACAAGTTCCAATTTAGGCCAATGTGTCCTGGGGTAATTCATTTTATGTGATTATTCAATTTTTTCAAATGATTTCAAGATAAAATGATGAAAACACATTTTGGTGCTATGGATCACTTTTTTCTTCTAATTCAAAAGCACACAACACGTGCATGTGTTATTTTGTGTCGAAAACATCCTAAATGGGATAATAGTCCATGCACAAATAACATCACATTTTAATTCCTCTCTTATCAAATTATAACCCAGTAATATAACTTTCTAACTAGTTTGATTAATTGAGTGCACTAATTTCCAAAGAATTGCACTAAAATAAATTAATTTTACTTGGGAAAATTAAACCAAATTATAATCTTAAGTAAGAATTCCATGGAAGTTATTGAATATTTCTTTATTGAAAATTGATTCCTATTAACTACATCATCAAGTGAGGTCATTCAGTGGCATCCATAAGCCATAAATGCAACAAATATCAGGATTATGGCTTCCCATGCCTCTTTGATGCCCCTTTCTCCCAAATATTTATGAGGATATTTATGGATATTATTTACATAATTAGATTAATTCATGGCCACACATCTTGATCTTGAGATGGATGGTCATGGTTGATTCTGATCAATTTAGAAAATCTATAAATGGAAGGGCCAAGACCACTTTGAAAAAAAAGCTTAATTTATGTAAACTTATAATGCATGATTCTCTCCACAAGATTTCTTTGTGTTTATTATTGTGCTTTATTTTCAATAGGATAACTTCATTGATATGCATAGATTTATTTCATATCATAAGCTTATATTATACTTGGTGTTCTTGAGATGGTGGAGGAGCTTGCCTTGCACCATTATTAAAGACTTGAACATCAAATCAAGGGGGAAAACATGCTTGGAGCCATTTATATATGATGGGAAGCTCTTGGGAAGGTAATGCATGTTTACTTTCTTTCATTGAGTTCTTAATTGTCATTTGCACACCCCGTTGAATAGGTTGGCCTAGATTGTTATGTTCTTATGCATTTCTTGTGTTTTCATGACTAATGATTGATCTAACCAGATTTATAATTCATCTCTATATCTTAGCATGGCTGATGGGATGATGCATCCCTTACAAGCAAGGAAGACATTTTGGCAATCTTAGATTTCCTTAAAAGTCATTAAAAAGTCTTTTAACATCAAATTTTAGCTTATTTTTCTCGTGTTTTTTATGTTTTTTATTGATACATAAGTCACACAATGGCTGACATCGATTATGGGTTATTGACATCAATCAAAGCTAACTGGCATTGGTTAGGATGCAAGGAAAATAAGGCTATTAATTTTCATTTTTGAGCTTTATTCAAGTTTGTAGTTGTCAAATTAGATTTATAAGTCTCTAGTCTGAACCTTATTACCCGATCCAAAAGTTTTCTTTTGGAGATTTTATCCTAACATTGTGCTAACAAGTTTTTTGTGATAAATATTTTTTTTCCTAAGGGTTCACAGGTAACCATTATCAATCATTTTTGATCGATAATGATTCTTTTATGATCAATAACAGTCTTACAACAATCGACATCGGTCGTTATTGACCGACATCAATCTTTGTGTGTAAAAAATAGAAAACCTGAGAACAAGAAATCCAAACTTGTTTGTTTCATTACAAATTGTGATTAAAAGCTAAACAAGGCTCTCCAAATTTTCTTGTAGGACCTGCAAGGAAAAGTGATCAAAGTTTGAGCATGAATTAGATCTTTAACCTTCCCTTTAGTGTTTATAAGGAACTTAAATGGTTTAGTTGATTGTTTTTGTAAATGTTTTTCAAAGTTTTTTCAAATAAGGCTAAGGGGCCAAGAACTTCACTAAACATTTCAATTTGGTGTTATTAAACTCAACATTCACTTAAATTTCAAATTTCTTGAAGTGTTGTTTTATGTAAATCATCTATCACTTGTTTATTTGATAAAAAGAATTGTGCATGTATGCTCTCCCCCCATCCCCTATATGGAACTTGAGTGACCAAAAGTGCCTTTTCATTGTGATTATGTTTTTTTCCAAGGTGTGAAAAGGAAGTTGTCTAGGTTCTCTAAAAAACCCATATGGTTTGGGTGATCTAAAAATAACCTCTAAAGCCTTTTCACTTAGATCATTTTATTTCATGCAATTGGCTTGTGGAGGGGAGGTCATTGCCTCTTCACGAGTTCTTTAGGAAAGCTTTGACTCGAGGCTTCATATCTTGGAATTAAATTTAACCCCTCTCCACGGGGAGATATATAAATTGAGATTGCCCACCTAGGATATTTGCTTGACTAGTTAAGCAAACTCCGTTAGTGACAAGTTTGCCTAGAACTTATGATCGATCATGACATTGCACTACACTAAGCAATTGATGGATGTAGTGGTTATGAAAAGGACAAGACCTTTTTTCAAAAAACTAATTGATGTGGATCCAATTGACATGTTGCATCCCTTGTGTTATCCATACTTGGGAACATTTAGATGGTTGTAAATTATAAGTTTTAGATAACCCTACTTACCACAGAGTATTGTTGATGCAAGGTGAGTAACCTGAAGGTCCATGTCACCATATAATCTCTTGGGAAAAGGGGGTGTAAAATAACTCACCAACTATATGATTTTATTTTTGGATTAATAATTAAAATCCTTTCAAGAATGAGTATATAGATGGATTTTAATAATATAATGCAACCTTGTTAGTTTAGGGCTTAGGACGATTTACTTAGTTGTATTTTGGTCTTTGTCTTTACTTACTTGGTCTTGATTTAATTCAAAACTTATTTTTAAATAACATGTCATAACCAAACACATTTCTCCAACATTTCTTGAATAAGGAAGTGTTATACTGGTCAAATCCAAATCATCTTTGCCTTGTTCAAATCCTCATTCTAAAACATTGTGTTTGTATTGTCTAGTTAGTGTAGTTTTGCTACCATTTGAGTCTAAACCACTTTCCAAAAATCTTTAAGTCCTTCATTGATAATTCAAATTCAGAATTGCACCTTTTTATGTTTTAGGTTAACATGTTAATTGGTTTTACCATTTGCACTTGACTTGAGTTAACTTGGGCTCAATTTCTTGTTTGGATTGGGGGTTGTTTATAGACTCATCATCATAATTTGATCATTGTGAACTTAGGTCATCAAGTGTATCGCTCACAATCTAAATTATACAACACATTTTTTTCTACCTCCTATGACAATGTGGCAATGTTGTGTTGCCCATTTGTTTCTAGTTTTATACCTAGGAATTATTGCATGTTTTCACATTTTGAGTTTCTTAGCTCACATTGTCACCTTCCTAATCAGAAGGGCTTTCTTCTAGTTTCCTAGTATCAACTCATCGAATTTGAACTAGATTTTAAGGTATTAATGTATCTCTCAACCTACATTTGGTGTACTAGTTTACACTTAGATCTTTAAGTTATCATACCCTCTTTTAACTTATACAATTTCAATCTACCAAGGTTGAGTAATTTTGTGAACACATTCTTCTAATTATGTGGTACTATGCCACCTCCTTTTTATTATAGTCTCTCTTGTGCCTTGTCATTTGTTTAGAAAATATCAAAACACATATCTTGTTTAAATGTTTTCCAAACATTTCCAAATCTTGTCAAATGTAGAGAACAATACTTCTAGACATGACTCAAAGTTACACTTGTAGTGGGGTCTCTTATAGCCCTAGCTGTGAGGAGGAGCACTCTTATGATGATCAAGACAATTCTTTGGTCTTTAAAGACATTCCCATGACTGTAGGATCTAAGGAAGACTTTTTGGAATATCAACCCCAAGAGGACAAGGATGAAGCACTCTTAAGGTTGATTGAATCTGGTGTTAGATTACCCTTGGACTTTCCTATAAAATAACTGCATACTTTGGTTAGAGAAGGAGAGAAACAATTAGAATAATCCTTTACAAACATTACATAAACATACCTTCTTCTAGCAAAAGAAAATAAATACTTATAGAGTCCAAACCAAATGATCAAGATCTTGTTAACAAGATCAAGAAGATAAGTCAATGATATACAAACGAACTTATTATGGACTTGACATAATCTTTAGTTACTACGTCAATCCATAATGACGCTTCCAAGGAACAAGGGAATGTGGTTAAACCAACACAAACTTTAGTTAAGAACATAAAAATGATATATAAAGATGTCTTAATTAAACAACCTAAATCCCAAGAGGTTTTGTAACATGATTTTCTAAACATGGAGCATACATTTTTTAATCATCAAGAACCTATTGTTCATTTGTTGAACCAAAGACCAAAACATTCAGTATGTATTGAATAAATCATACAAAATGATTTGGCTAGATCATCTCAACTGACACATACTTTGGTGAATAGACCGTGGACTCCCCAAAATTAATAAAGCACATATAATTCAAGGAAATAGATTCCAAAGAATCAAGGACTCACTTACTTGACTAAAGGAGTGAACCAAAACCAAGTTGCAGATCATAAGGTGTACATACCTAATAAATCCATATAACAACAGGGGCACATACCACCCTAACAACAACAGCAGGGGCACATACCACCCTTACATAATTATGTTCCACCCATGAATGCACTAAACATGTAAGAGTGGAACTCTATGAAAGAGATTATGTCATGGTTGGAGATAGGAAAAAAAATCAAGAAGTACAAGTTTGATGAGATATGTCCATATCATTTTGATTTGTCTATTCTCTAAATACCCTTTCCATCTCATTTTGAGGCACCTAAATTCAAAAAATACAAAGGAAAGGGTGATCCTTGTGAACACATTCAAGCATTCGTTATGTTATGCCAAGAGGTTTCTTATTGTAGCATTTATTTGCTTCATTTATTCTTGTGAAGTTTAGTGGGACAAGCTCTAGATTGGATACTTAAGTTACCCAAGGGATCAGTTTTGGATTAGAACGACTTATCTAAAAAATTCATCAACCACTTCTCATATAACATTGAGCATGAATTGACCATTATTGACTTGTGCAAAGCCAAACAACATGATGGAGAAAGCTTTATAACATATCATTGATTGGTCATTTTATATAAAATTTTCCAGAAAAATAGTTGGCAGACATATTTGCACAAAACCTACATCCTAAGGTTGTGCATAATCCACAACTTGATTGTACCAATTCCTTTGAAGAAATTATAGACAAAGGGGTGAAGATTAAGAAGGCTCTTATTACCAAGGGCCTTGTCAATTTTTTTGTAGGGTCAAACATTAAATCAAACCCAATCACTAGTCTAAATGGTTGTATAAGAGAAACCTAAGGATTTCAACAAAAACAAGAACTGTTGACCAATTTTTTCTCGCAGGCAAAATTGTGGTCACCTTCTTCCCTGGCTTTTCAAAACCAGTCATTTCGGTTTACAAGTTCATGTTCAGTTCGGGCCTGGTTCATCATTCAGTTCAAGCATCTCATTTCAATAGCATTGAAGCTTCATATCGTTGAACCGTTGAACCAATTTTTTGGTTCAACGGGCTAGGTTCAACGTACTTCATTCAATGACAAGGAGTTCAACGGTTTAATTCAATAGTTCATCAGCTTTTATGTCCTTTGGCATCGATGCGCAATGCTTGAACCAAACTGTTGAACCATTTTTTGGTTTAATGGGCTTGGTTCAAAGGTCTGCCCTTGGCCAAAGGGCAGTCTTCAGGTCAAAATGCCCTTGTGGAGGGCCAGCACTTCAAATGAAGGGGACCTGAGTAAATTTAAATTTGGTTTGAAGTCCAAGTTCAAATTTTGTTCAAAAATTCTAAGTCCAAGTCCCAAATTCCTTCAGGCACGGCTTAAACACAAAAGGGCGGGCGCGACATGGCTTAAAACAAAAAAAAAAAATGCGGACAAAATTTTTGCAAACTTTTTGTCCGTGAGAAAACATTCGCAGATAAAAGTCTGCGAGGAAATTGTCTGCAGACACAGCCCGCGAGAGCCCAGAAAAAAGTCCGCAGAACATTCAAAATTTCACAGAAACATTTAAAAGCCTGACATACCAGTATAAGTCAAAGGCCAGAGGGAAGGTGCCAGGAAATATACTAAGGCAAAGTGCCCATCGAGGTGTTAAGGAGAAAGCAAGCCACAGAAGACAAGGCCAACATGGACCCGACTGACGTGATAAAGGACCTGACTGACATGATAAAGGAGCAGATGAAGTGATCTAAGTAACGCAAGAAGGTGTTAGGAAGTTATTTCAGTAGTTGACACAGTGCCTACCATGGGCCACTTGTAAAAAGGGGTGCCAAAAGGCCTCCTTTCTTCTCTTATATATTTGAGGACTTGTCATTTTGTAAGGATCTTCCACATTTGTAAGGTGTAGCCCTGGCAAAATTTCACCTAAATCAATAAACGCATTTTTACCTCTATCTTGGATAGACATTTCTGTGTATGTGCTGAGTGTTGATTGGTGTTTAGTCATTCTTTCTTGATGCTTTCACAAGTTCAATACCAATGTATCTGTTGTCTAAAAAGTGCCCTTTCTATAGACTGGTAAGGAGAGTTCCATTTTGAGGTGCAAAAATAGGAGTTACCTTGCGGTGTGCATTTCACAGCACCTTTGGTGAACCTCTATTCTATGTATTTTCATTCAAACCTCCATATAAAGCTTTTGCAGTATGGTTCTTCTACCAAGTGTAAAGCGTATGTATGTATTTGTCTAATTTTAAGAGTGGATGTGAGAAGGTCATCTTATTTTGGTGCATCACCTCCTTAGAGTAGTTTGTTTTCCTGCATCTTTCTCCCTTTTCATCCCCCCTAGTTTATATATATATATATATATATATATATATATATATATTAGCACTTGTTGAAACAAACACGATGCATCAAAGGGAGCTAGCCCTTATCTAAAGACTCCCCCCTCTAGCTTTGCCAGTCCCACAAGTGAGAAGGGAGTTTCCATGTTGTGAGGAGAAGGTAGGAGCTTAACTCCCCGCCACTGGGTGCATTTTCCTACGTCAACAGTTTTGGCACGCCTGGTGGGACTCAGTTTGACAGCGTAGTAAAGTCTCAGGATTGATGCTGGTCTTGTTACAGCAAATCATATTTTTTTTAGCATCTGGTGACTCCGAGTTAAATCTGCTAGTTAAGTAGCCTGGTGCCATCAAAAATCATTTCTTGTATGTATACTTCCTTTACTCAAAATCATGGGTCTTATTTTCCTTCACATGAATATAATCAGGCTCCAGATATTTATGCAATCCCCTCAAGTAGCTCTCTTAGTTGCCCTACAACTATAAAGGAGATGGCACTGGAATTAGAAATTAACAGGCTGGAAGAGTAGTATAGATATCAACAAGAGCTGATGTATGAAGAGGAGTGCTTGTTTGGGCAAGCACATGCCATACAGTCCATTGTAGAGGAGGCAACAAAATGGAGAAATCCATCTATTCAAGGTAGTCAACCTTATGCATGCCCTCCTAATCTGAAGAAAATCCCCTCTTTTAGACCAAATCCTTTCTATCAGATTGCACTTGCTCATTCTAGCTCATCCAATGCTTTCACTCTCAATCCCGTGTGCCTGGCCTTCCAACACTAGAAGACATTAGAGCAGCCTCCCATGGAGATGAACCTTCTAAACTCCTTAAATTGTGAATCTCCCATTAAGAATAGTACCACCAGCTAGCACGTCCCTCTTTTAAAGACTCCTCCAATGCACCAATAGTCTTTTCCTTGCATTCCCCAACCTCCCCAAGTCCTTCAGCATAATGTGCAGATTCTGAGTTGGAGGAAGGAATGCCACGAACCAGCCCTGAGCTTTGGAGAGGATCATGCTGGTGACCTCCAAGAAAGACTCTTTCAGGACAACCTAGCCAAACAAATTGAAGATTTAGAGGCTAGGATGAAGCTGCTCCTTAAAAGAGAGATAAAATTTCTAGACCTTATGGAGGAGCCTTAGGACCTTGTGGAAAACAAAGTTGTTGCCTGTTCACAGGAGCAAAATTCTAATTTTGAGATCCTAAACTGGGGAAAAACAATAGAATCATGGGGCAAAATGGAAGAGAAGCAAGGTTTTTCTCAAAACCTTGAAGAAGCTGAGGCTGCGCCTGCTCATGATAATGCTGACGACCTCCAAGAAAAGCTTTTCCAAGAAGATCTAGCTAGGAGAATAGCAGAGTTGGAATCTAGAGAGAAATTCCTCAGCCAATGTGTAATGGATGGTTCAGACCAAACATCATATTCTATGTCTGAACACACCCCACCTACACATTTCCAAGAGAGTTATCAGGCTGTACCTGATATTGATGAAGTGTTGATCAAATGGAAGGAGGAGAATCATTTGATTCTAGATCAAGGACTGCCTCCTCTTCCACATGTTTTCTCCACTTCGCCCCTTCTCAAGGAAGACCCTGTTTTGCAAGAGGCAGGTGAGGAGCAGAAGATCCAATCTATAGTTCTTCAGGAGGCTGTCATGAGCAAAAACGAAGATGTAATCATCATTGATACTCCTTGTGAAGACCTTATCAACAGTGGAGAAGATGCAGGTCTTGCGTATATGCAGATGTTCCAGCAATATGAAGAGGTACAAATGCATGGTAAGCTCTCTTCCCCTCTGTTTGATGAACTTCCTTGCTGTTTTGATGATGATGACTACATTGAAGAGCTTGAGTTAGAGGAGGATTAGGAGGATATTCTTGAAAATATAGAAATTTTTATCAGCGAAGAGGAAAAAGAGAGGTCTATCTTCTTGGAGGAATGTCTTGAAGAAGAGAGTTTTAAACAGAGAGGTGATGTTCTGTGGGATGAGCAATCATTTTGTGAGTCCATTTCAGACACCATCACAATCACCCTTCTTCAAAAAGGCCAAGAGGAAGTAGAGGATGAGTCTGACATGATTTTCAATGAGGCAGAAGGAAACAAGTCAGACCAAAATACATTGTAGAAGGAATGTGCAGATCAAAGGGCTTATGGTGATGAGCCAACAACCATTGATTTCTTGGTGAGGAACACCAATAAAAAGGATCAGCATTCAACAGGCTTCCAAGGACAAGCAGAGTATATATACATTAGAAGCATGTTTGATTTTGATCCACTCGAATACCAGTCAATCAGGTGGCAGGCAGGAGGAGCAGGTCACCAACTCTTTTTTTTGTTCAGCTACTTGCCTGGCGCCATAAGTCTTCTTGCCAGGAATGGGACTTGAGAAGTTTTCCCTTTGATCTAGGAGGGAGGTGAGAAGACCTGGTTACCTGTATATAATAGTTTATTTTCAATTGTTTTCCTATTTTCCCTAAGTGTAGTTGCACAGGTAGTGTTTTTTAGCCTTGTGTGTTTCCCTTTGCATGTGGGGTAAAGCTTCATGTTTGATTCTCAAATCTTTTGGGGCTGTTGATTAACTTTTGCATAGCTGCATCTGACTCCGCACCCAATGGATTTTCAAGGCAACTGGTTCTAAGCATAGCAGGCATGCTTCCCCTATGAGTCGCCATCTGTTGACCAATTTTTGCCCACAGGCAAAATTGTGGTCACCTTCTTCCCTGGCTTTTTGAAACCAGTCATTTCGATTTGCAAGTTCATGTTCAGTTCGGGCCTAGTTCATCATTCGGTTTAAGCATCTCATTTCAATAACATTGAACCTTCGTATCATTGAACCATTAAACCAATTTTTTGGTTCAAAGGGCTAGGTTCAACGTACTTGGTTCAATGACAAGGAGTTCAATGGTTTAATTCAATAGTTCATCGGCTTTTACGTCCTTTGGCATCGGCGCGCAATGCTTGAACCAAACCGTTGAACCATTTTTTGGTTCAACAGGGTTGGTTCAAAGGTCTGCCCTTGGCCAAAGGGTAGTGTTTAGGTCAAAATGCCCTTGTGGAGGGCCGACACTTCAAATGAAGGGGACCCAAGTAAATTTCAATCTGGTTCAAAGTCCAAGTTCAAATTTTGTTCAAAAAGTCTAAGTCCAAGTCCCAAATTCCTTCGGGCACGGCTCAAACACAAAATAAAACAAAAAAAATGCAGACAAAATTTTTGCAAACTTTTTGTCTGTGGGAAAACATCCGCAGACAAAAGTCCATGGGGAAATTGTCTGCAGACACAAAGCCCATGAGAGCCCAGAAAAAAGTCCGCAGAACATTCAAAAGTCCATAGAAACATTTAAAAGCCTGGCAGACCAGTCTAAGTCAAAGGCTAGAGGGAAGGTGCCAGGAAATATACTAAGGCAAAGTGCCCATCGAGGTGTTAAGGAGAAAGCAAGCCGCAGAAGACAAGGCTAGCATGGACCTGATTGACGTAGCAAAGGACCTAAGGACGTCCCGGTGGAAGTCAAAATTAGCAAAGCAGAATAGCCATTTCATTTCAAGCGAAGAGTGTTAATCAGGAGCCAGAATGTAGCGACCCATTAAGATGTTCACCCTGAGGGCTGAAGGATCTAGAAGAGACAAGAAAGAGAAAAGGACAAAGTGCCAAGTGTAAGAACTGGCGGGCAGCCCAAGTAGCGCAAGAAGATGCTGACTCAAGAAGTTATTTCGGTAGGTGAAACAGTGTCTTCAAATTGGCCATTAGAAGGCGTGAATGACCAACCATGTGACCCATTTCCTTTATTTCACATTTATGAGTAGATGAAGTAATCCAAGTAACACAAGGAGGTGTCAGGAAGATTATCTTAGTGGTTGACACAGTGCCTGCCATGTGATCATCAAAAGGGCATGACAGTGGTCAACACGCCTAGTTTTTTTTCATTATGCACTGCAGAGTAGGAAAATGGCATGGCTCATCAATATAGTTCCTGACAGTAGAATGGCCATCATGCGGAAGCAGATGAAGCGATCCAAGTAATGCAAGAAGGTGTCAGGAAGTTATTTCAGTAGTTGACACAGTGCCTACCATGGGCCACTTCTAAAAAGGGGTGCCAAAAGGCCTCCTTTCTTCTCCTATATATTTGAGGATTTGTCATTTTGTAAGGATCTTCCACATTTTTAAGGCATAGCCCTGGCAAAATTTCACCTGAATCAATAAACACATTTTTACCTCTATCTTGGATAGACATTTTTGTGTATGTGCTGAGTGTTGATTGGTGTTTAGTCATTGTTTCTTGATGCTTTCATAGGTTCAATACCAACATATCCGTTGTCTACAAAGTGCCCTTTTTGTAGACTGGTAAGGAGAGTTCCATTTTGAGGTGCAAAGATAGAAGGAGTTACCTTGGAGTGTGCGTCTCACAGCACCTTTGGTGAACCTCTATTCTCTGTATTTTCATTCAAATCTCCCTGTCAAGCTTTTGTAGTATGGTTATTCTACCAAGTGTGAAGCATATGAATGTATTTGTCTAATTTTAAGAGTGGATGTGAGAAGGTCATCTTATTTTGGTGCATCACCTCCTTAGAGTAGTTTGTTTTCCTGCATCTTTCTCCCTTTTCATGCCCCCCAGTTTATATATATATATATATATATATACCTGTATTAGCACTTGCTAAAACAAACACAATGCATCAAAGGGAGCTAGCCCTTATCTAAAGACTCTCCCCTCTAGCTTCGCCAGTCCCACAGGTGAGAGGGGAGTTTGCATGTTGTGAGGAGAATGCAGGAGCTCGACTCCCTGCCACTGGGTGCATTTTCCTGCATCAACAAGAACATGGTAGGGAATGGAGTAGCTAAAACAAGACACATACAAATGGTGCAAGCCCCACTAGCCCCAAATGTACAATTAGCTCCCCTAATCCATCAGCCAAATTACAAGTATAACCTCAATGGAAGATATTCCATAATTAATTTAGAGTCTTCCATAAATTGGGAGAACTTGTCAAGACAATGTTTTAAAATCTTGTAGCAACTAACCTAATTGTATGGTTGGTACTAAGGCCATTTCTTCAAGGTTAACCAAAGCCAAATCAGTACAAGAGAATGAATGGTGTAACTCTCATCATGTTATGGGTCACGGTGCTTATTCTTATGTCCAATTATTGTGCCTTATTAAAGATTTGATTGAGAGTGGTGAAGTTAGGATCAAGCTTGCTCCATAGGGAACTAATTAGGATATGAGAATCTACCAAGATCCATTTCTTTGACATAATCAACAACCACCTAGGAACAATTAGAACCAAGGATAAAATCATCGATAGAATCAGAACCAAAATCAGGGTCAAAATTATAATCAACATGATCATAATCAGGATTATAACACCCATGCTAACAACTTAGGTTATAAAAACATGCCTTACAACTATAAAAACATTATGGGATGCATTTTTTCAACCCACATTACCACTATTACTATTAAATCCTTTGAACCATCCCATACTCCTCGTAGTACTGAACCCATTATTATAGGTTCAACACCCTCTCTTTCTAGTAATGCTAGGTCAAGTTTACATAATTTTGTTGTGACTCCATTTGCATGGGTTACTATTTTTGGACAATATCTTTCCTCTAATATAATGGCTCCCCATCGACTCGAAATTAATCCAATGCAACTAGATGCCCATGAGTCACCCTCCAAGGCCCTTTGTCTTTGTCTTCTAATTATAATGGCTCTTTACCACCTCTAGATTGTTCAATCATAACTAGATGCTTGTGAGTTACCCTTCAGGGCCCTTTGCACTCTTCTTCCATAAAACCCAACATGAATATTGTGCCTTCAAATCCAAAGCCAAATACTATGCCATCTAAGGCTAAGCCATCTCATCATATAATTGAAAAGACTTATAGTCTATTAGACCAACTGAGCAAAACCCCTGCACAAATTTCTATTTTAGATCTCTTGCATATGTCTGAAGTCCATAAAACTATTTTGAATAGCCTTTTACAAGAATCAACTATTCCCAATGATATTGACTTTGAATAGTTTCAAACACTAGTGGGACACTTATCTTCATTTTGACAGGTCATGTTTGATAAAAAAGACATGTCCATACTTGCTTTGAGCCATAACAACTCATTGTATATTGAGGTAGTCATTGAAAACCATAAGATCGAGTGAGTTCTTATATATAATGGTTCAGGGCTGAACATAGTGTTCCTCAAACTAGTATAGAGATTAGGCTACACTATGAAGAACATTCAGCTAAAGACAATCACCATAAAGGGTTACAATAATGTCGAGAGGGAGTCTTCTGGTACCATTTATTTGTCGATCATTATTGAGTTTATTTCCCATCACACATTATTACATATTATGGACATTAAACTACCTTATAACATACTTCTTAGTCTTCCTTAGATCCATGAAGTACAGGTCATTCCATCCACCTTGCATTAGTGCCTTAAGTTTCCCCATGATGAGATTGAGGTTACTATTCCTGTCGATCAATAGCCTTATCTGTATTGTAAACATTTAGAGGCTGAGTTTCGTAATTATAACTATTATCCTGGTTCTAAATTCATTGTAAATAAAAATAAAGAAATAGATTTGCATCTGCCAACACCCAATTATATCAATCCTAATGACCTTACGTCCACTTTAACTGATCCATTTCTCGTAACTCTTATAAAATAGGTTGTTATAGAATATGTGGGCATCAAATTGTTGTTCATCTAGATGCCAAACCAGTTAAATAAAAATTAAGAAAGATGTATCCATGCATCACCCTCTTGGTAAAAGATGAATAGGATAATTTATTAGGAGCAGGCTTCATTAGATCATTGGATTATTCTAAATGTATATCAAATATAGTTCCAGTCAACAAGAAGGCATAGGGTATACATATTTGTACAAACTTTAGAGATATCAACAAATCATGCCCTAAAGATGATTTTCCTCTGCCCAACATCGACATGATTATCGATTCTACTAATGGGTACGAGATGCTATCCCACATGGATGAATTTTAAGGATACAATTAGATCAAGATAGCCCAAGAAGATCAACACAAGACCGTGTTCACCACCTTGTGGGGAACATTATGTTACCAAGTCATGCCATTTGCCTTGAAAAATGATGTAGCCATATATCAACGTCTAATAACTATCATCTTCCATGACATGATGCATGATGTTGTTATTAGCAAAATCAAGAACATGTGTTGGACATCCTAATGTTTTACAAAGAATCTTTGAGAGGCTTTGTGATTATAAAGTCTGCATAAATCCTAAGAAGTGTGTCTTTGGAGTCACTTCAGGGAAATTGCTAGGGTTCATTTTATTGTAAAGAGGGATTGAATTCAACCCTACTAAGGTTAAGGCTATTTTTGAAATGCCTCCACCTTCAAATCTTAAACAACTTCAAAGCCTGGAAGGAAAGATCTAATCCATTTGTAGGTCATTTCTCAACTGGCAGATAAGTGCCACCCATTTACACATCTCTTAAAGAAAGGGGTCATGTTTCAATGGGATGAAGACTATTAGTTAGTATTTGTGAATCTCAAGACATATTTGTCCAACCCACCAATTTTGAGACCGCCAACACCTAGACAACCACTGCTTCTTTACATATCAGCAATTGAGCATGTGTTGGGGGCACTTTTGGCCTAACATGATGATCAAGGTAAAGAATATGTAGTCTATTATTTAAGCCGCACACTGGTGGCTTATGAACACAATTATATGCCTATTGAGAAGGCATATTTAGCTATGATCTTCACTTCCCAAAAGTTGTGACATTATATGTTGAACAACAAAATAATTGTCATCACTAAGATCGATCCTCTCAAATTTTTATTATCTAAAGCAGTTCTTATGGGCTGTATGGATAAATGGGTCATGCTTTTAAGCGAGTTTGATGTTGATTATTAGAATCAAAAAGCTATTAAGGGGCAGGTTATTACTGATCAATTAGTAGAAACCCCTATTATAGACACTCAACCACTCAGATTTGACTTCTTAGATGATTATATCATGGCAGTAGAAGTGTAGCATGAACATGAATAATAGAAACTATATTTTGATGGTTCCTTCACTTCTCATGGATCTAGATCTGGTATATTATTAATTACACCATAAGGGGCTTTGATTCTCAAAGCATTTCATATTAATTTTCATTATACCAATAATATGATCGAGTATGAGGCACTTATTATAGGAATGCATCTTATAGTGCAGTGGGGTATTCAATGCTTAATGGTCTATGGTGATTCCTAATTGATCATCAATCAAACCATTGATTAGTATCAAACTAGAGATGACAAGTTTGTCCCCTATAAACAAATCATGGGTAATATCAAAGTTCATTTTAAATATCTGCAATTTGAAAAAGTGCCCAGGGCGAACAACATATATGTTGATGCAATGGCAACAATTAAGTCTATGATACAAATTGATGGCAATGACAAAGAGCATTAGTTTCTAATTGAGAATTTTCTATAGCCTACACATTTTATGCCAGATTCAGAAAGGGTATGCACCATTGCTGGTCCTAATCCCCCACCTGAACTGTCATGGTATCAAGACTACTATAATTACTTCTATGATCATGTTTTTCCATCTTACTTGTCTAATAACCAATAGAAACTATTCCTTCACCATCTAGACCGTTATACCCTCTATGAAACATGCTTTATCATAAAGGTTATGATGGAATGCTACTTAGATGTTTGAAGGAATGTGTAGGGCCCACACCAATGGTGTAGTCTTAGCTAAAAAGCTCCTCAAAATAGGGTACTATTGGCCCAAAATAGAGATAGATCCTTGCAATTATGTAAGGAGGTGTGTTATTTGTCAGTAACATGGAAATTTGATACACGTACCTTCCTTACCACTACATCCAATCACAACACCATGGATGTTTTCTACTTGGGTCCTTGATCTCATCGAGAAAATAAACCCAACATCTTCAGATGGCCACAAACATATTTTAACTGCTATTGAGTACTTTACTAAATGGATTGAGGCCATTCCTCTCAATCATGTTACCAGGAAATAGATAGCCAAGTTTATTCATTACCATATAATTTATTGATATGACATTCTAGCTCACATTATATTTGATAGTGGTGGATCCTTTGTAAATAGAGATGTTAAAGACCTTCATGCATAATTCAAAATCAAGCACAATAAATCCACACCATATAACCCATAAGGTAATGGACAAGCTAAGGTGTCAAACAAAACCATTATAGCCATTTTAAAAAATATTGTCAATGATGCTGGCTGTAATTGGCACTTACAAATCTTTTGTACCCTTTGAGCTTATTGAACCAATGATCAAACCCCCATAGGAGCCACTCCATACTCCCTTATTTAACACACAGAAGCTATTATTCCAATTGAGATAGAGATGCCTTCATTGCAAATATATTTGGAGCATATTGAAGATGACAAAGAATATAGAGTCTCACGGCTGCAAGACCTAGAACTTCTTGATGGTAAGTGTTTGACTACCCTAGAAAATTTGTAGGCCTATCAGAACAGATTGTGGAGAAGCTACAAAAAATGCATTCTCAATCAAGAGTTTGAGATTGGTGATTTGGTCTTGAAAGAGAACCAGAAGAACATAAATGCTGAATGCAAAAAAAAGGTAAGTTCCAACCTAATTTGTTGGGACTATATGTTATCATGACAAACTATGGATCAGGGGCATATAGATTGGCTACTCCCAAAGGTAAAGAATTTCCAGATCCCATGAACATTATGAATCTTAATATGTTTTATGCTTGATATCCATTTGAACCATTGTCTATAAGACCCCTTACTTAGGGGAAACTTGTGCTAAAGTAATTTTATCCTACCATTATATCCTAGACCATCCCATGATGGACTATCTTCTTTATTTTGACTTATTTTGGACCATTCTTTCGAGAACCATATTATTTTCATGACTCTATATAATGAAAGCTTTGGACCATTGGTACTTTGAACATGTTTTATCCTAAGCTGGACCATCCTCTTGTGGGATATATTTATTCTAGACCATTCTCTCTGAAAACCTTATTTTTATCCCTCCTTAGACGATCCTCTTTTAGACCCTATTCATTATGAACCATTCTCTTTTAGAACCACATTATTTTTATGTCTTGGGCTATTGTAACTTGGATATATTTTATCCTTTGACCAATTATGATCCTAAATATGAATCACAGGCATTATTAACACATTTGATGATAGTTCTACAAAATAGTTAAGTGGGAATAGTATTTGGCAACTTTTTTTACAGATAAGTGAACACACATACTGCAGCACATGGTTTTTACATGCTGCATGGTTCTTTAGATTTTACCTTACAGCACCTACTATTCTATTATTTTACTACTATTTGGTAGGCATTGTTACCTTAACAAGATCATCACTCTCATCGATTTATAAGCATGTGTTGTTACAGTCAGCTTAGTTGTTATTGGAAATTCTACTCTTGGATGAGCATCTACTTGATTAGTTAGTTCCCTTAGACATTTTGTACATATTTTTATCCCAAAAACACCAAAAATATCATAAAATGCTCCACAAAAGAATAAAAACATTATCCTTCACTTTTGTATATTCTTATCTCATGATGTCCCATACGCTTACCATTTTGTAAGATCATTTTGATTTGTATGCTCTTGTTATTTTGTGAGCCCATATTCCCATTTATTCTACATCAATCATGTTTTTTTGTTATCACTTTTTATTCTATCCCACTTTCAAGGATAAGTATAGTTGGCCTAAAGTTTATGTTGGTCCATGCATCCATGGAACTATGTAGGCAGTGTCCACTTGTCTTATACATCTTGAGTCAACTCGACCACCCCCTTCCTTTTTTTCTCTTCCCCCATTTCTTCTATGTTGTTTCCCCATCGCTTGGGGGAAACTTTATGTTTTTGTTCTTATTACATTGTCATAGAAAGTAACCACGTCTAAATAATTATTTTTGAACCACACTAACATAGTTTTTATTTGTGTGTGTTTATTTGATTTTTATTGGTGTTTTGTTGTGCTTTCTTGTCTCTTCATTTATTCCTTTCATTTCTTTCTTTTTCTTCCTAGTCTTTTGTTTTGTTGTTTTGTCTTGTTGTTTTGTTTTTCCAAGTACATTTTGATGGTCCACATGGATCTTGATTATTCATATCTTGATCTCATGTTATCAATTTATTCTTGCTTTGTTTTAAAACATTCTTGTTCCTACTTAAGTCATGATTGTTCATAGCTTGATTTAAAGTTGGGTTCATTGATGTTTTGTTTTTCTTTGTTTTTGTTTTTTTGTTTAAATGTAAATAGCCGTAACTCTTGTTCTGGTAATTTTTTTACCATTATCCTTAGTTATAGGTGTTTACACTTTTACAAGCTTAGCACAATTGAAATCCAATGTCATTATAAGTTCCTCATACTTATGATTCATAATTTCATTTTGTTATATCAAGCACTTTGTGCTTTGGTTCCAAGTCTCAACATCAATGCAACACCAATGATCAATTCTCAAGAACAACAATGAAACTAGGTACCTATGGCTTATCATGCACCTAACTCTATGTAAGACATGCATCTCTTGGCATACATTATGAGTTTACTCACATACTAGTTAATTTTATTCATCCCTCATTTCATTCTCTCCTATTTTTGAGTGAAGTAAATTGGATTGAGGTCCATCTGGACCATGTAGGCAGCACTTTGGATACATGACGTATCTTAGTTCAGCTTGCTCATCTTCATTCTTCTATTCATCTCTTTCATCACTTTGTGCATTCTCATATTACTAGTTCTTTATGGCTTTTTCAAATCTATTATACCATCACATCTATGTTTGCACCCGATCATCTTTAATCTATGTCATAGGTTATATTCTTGAGCTATTATTTGCCAATTTTCCCATACAGGGGCACAACATTTAGACCAGTCATTGAATCAAATTAGCCCTACAAGGGCAAACCATTCTTTATTAGTGATCAAAATCAGCCCTACTAGGGTAAAATTATTTATTACATGATCAAATTCACTCTAATGGATCATACTATTATTTATTCTATATTTGGAGATATGATTATGCTTTTCTTCTAATTCCATTCTCTACAGACTATTTCCCTCATTCTGGCAATATTTTAATGTGCAACTTATCTCAAGATTGATCAATTCTAAAGCGCATAACTTGAACCCTAGCTTTGGGTGTGTTTAAAGTGTGTCACTTATATTTTTGGATTATATCCTTCCCATTCCCCATCCTTGGGACTCATTATAACTCTAATTATATTTTTATCACTGATGGAATTAGCGTATGCAAGCATTAACTCATTTGGATTAAATTTGTTCCATGGGTTTATTTCACTTTCTCTCTCTTTTGAAGAGTCCATCTTTCTCTTTCATCCTAATATGTCCTCTTGAGGGGGCATCATGGCTCATTTCCAATTTCTTCTTGATACTTCTTTTCTTTGAAAAGATGTTGTTTCATTGAATGTCTTGATACACCTTCTCAAATAGGGGAAACATATAGACATCTAATTCCTAAACACTATTGTGTTGAAATTGTCAATCTTACTTGAAATGCACTAAAATGCATAATTAGGCCAAAATCACTAAAAATGTAGTAAATGGTTTGAGTTTGTCATATACAAGTGCCGATTTAGGCCAATGTATCGCTAAATGGGGCAATGCATTTTATGTGATTATTAACTTTTATCAAATCATTTCGAGTAAAAATGATGAAAATACATTTTGGTGATTTGAATCACTCTTTTCTTATAATTTAAAAGCACACAACACATGCATGTGTTATTTTGTGTTGATAACATCCTAAATGGGATAACGGTCTGTACGCAACTAATATCACCTTCTAATTCTTCTCCAATCAAATTATGATCCAATAAAATGACTTTCTAACCAGTTTGATTAATTGAGTGATATGTAAACCAAGTTTAAAATAGTTTTTCGTAAATAGATACTAAAATTTGAGAATGAATAAAAGTGTTTAGAAAAACTTTGACTATTCATTTCCTAATTTAAAACTCCCTATTTTGTGTCAAATTTTAACTTCTCATAATTCATTCTAATGTTCCCTTAATTCATTCATGAACTAAATTAAATGAAACTATAATAAACTAGAAATGAAATACTTGACACAAGACATGATAATAGAGTTCACCCATCATTTGGGCTACATCTCCAAAATTGCTTAGCTATAATTTGATCCATTATAAAAATGATGCAAATATACACTTTTCAACTTACATCATAAATGGATTTAAGGAACTTGTAATTTGATGCTGAAATCTGATAGTGAAGGCTCTAAAGCAATCATCTTTCATCAACAACATTTATATTTCTTCTCTATTCATGCGAGAAATATATTCTCCATTCATATTATCTGTAAAACTTTGACAAATAGGCAATAATAATGAGTAATAATAAACTTCTAGTTTTCATTTAGATCTATAACCCTTGTAACCCTACAACTGTCTATATCCCTCTGGGTTAAAAATAAATAGAGGTAAAGGAAGCAATACTGTCACAAGTCTCTATATCAATACAAAGTCATAATACATATCTTCCCTATCTACCACATAAAAGGGAAATAACCATATTTGGTCTCATTGTCTGTCAGTTTGTCAATACCGTCTTAATTAGATTATCATGTTACATCCCTTCCTTGAATAAAATCCATTCAAATAAAAGGGAACATAATCTCATCTATCTGAGCATCCTCCCCTGAAACATATAGATCTACATATATACTTTTAGGGCCCAAAAGGCTTTTTATAATAGAAGAATATATATATATATATATATATATATATATATATATTCCCAGATTATATCTATCTTCTCATAATTCAAAATAGAAGATAAATACATCCATTCAAGACTATGCAAAAAGACATATGTATGAACAAAAACTTTACCAAATATCAATAGATGGATGTTACCAATACAGTTCAGGTCTGAGTGATGTAGGATTTCACCATTCATCCATGGCTTAAAAATCCTACAAATAGATGAAGATGACCTTCTTTTAACTGTGGATCAATGGCTCTATTACATACCCGTGTCTTCATTGAATCCACATAAAACACCTTACCTCCTTGTATTATAGACTTGGGTCTGCATTGAACTATCTTGTCCATGCCTTACAAGATAGACACAAATTTTATTTCACTCAGGTAGCATATATATATATATACATAAAACACCTTACCTCCTTGTATTATAGACTTGGGTCTGCATTGAACTATCTTGTCCATGCCTTACAAGATAGACACAAATTTTATTTCACTGAGGTAGCATATATATATATACCTTACAAGATAGACACAAATTTTATTTCACTTAGGTAGAATATATATATATATATATATATATATATATATATATATATATTCTACCTAAGTGATAAAATTTGTGTCTATCTTAGAATATATATATATATATATATATATATATATATATATATACATATATATATATATATGCTACCTAAGTGAAATAAAATTTGTGTCTATCTTGTAAGCATATATATATATATACCTTACAAGATAGACACAAATTTTATTTCACTTAGGTAGCATATATATATATATGCTACCTAAGTGAAATAAAATTTGTGTCTATCTTGTAAGGCATGGACAAGATAGTTCAATGTAGACCTAGGTCTATAATACAAGGAGGTAAGGTGTTTTATGTGGATTCAATGAAGACATAGGTATATATATATATATATATATATATATATATATATATATATATATATATATATATATATATATATATATACTTTCACCATAATAAAAAGATCCTTTCATTCATATAGACTCAGCTTGGGAATTGTTATTGGATATGAGTTGTGCATCAAAGAGCTTCCCTCTAATGTCCTTTTAGACTGTTTCTATTGGGATTTCAAAATAGATCTTATAACTACATGATCTATCCCAAAAAACAAATCATATGTCAAACTTTGATCTATATCTAACAAAATCATTGCATATATCCATGTTATATGGATTAAAAAAACCATGTAAAGAAAATAAAGGATGGATTCCTCTGACTTAGCTCTACTATGAGCAACAAGTTCCTCTAATGGTTCCATTAAATGACAAGCTAATCCAAGACTATCCTGGCCTATATCTTCTTCAATACTGACACCCTGGTCCTTCTGGCCTAGACTCCAGTCTATTGGTCATAAAATAAGACCAACCTATGGTCACACCATCACACCATCCCTCTAGAACTCTCCTTTAATGCCCTGGCCTCGTAAACTTTTTCACAGCTATCTCCCCTTCAAGATTAAACTCAATCTCAACACCATTATTTTATTGACTATGTGCTTAAACCTTGATGACTATATATTCTTTTTTTTAATAATTATCTTTCTACATTCCATGACTGGGGCCATAAAATAGAAGAAGAAGCCATCAAAACACAACCTAGTTGTGTCCATCTTGAACCTAGCATGTTATTTGGCTCCCACAACTTGGCCTTTTCAAAAATAGCCTCCTATTTACTTGGCTTTATTCTCTTTTAAAACCTCTACTTGATTCTATAATAAGTTCCCTTTGTATTACCAATGGTGTTGTTCCTTTCCCAATTTGTGGCAAGTATATGCTCAAATCTTGTTGTATTCCTTTTAGGGAAGGAATATCCCACATCCACTACATTTTGAATAAGTAGAATCTTTTTATAGAGTTACATGCATTTGTAATGCATGGTTTAGGCCATGAACTTTGAACCTTTTATTTAGCTTGGATTCTTGATGCTGAGTTTGGTTATATAGTTAGTGATTTAGTTTGGAAGCTTCAACTTGAATTGACTATGAGTTGGATTGCCATGCAAGTCAGTTGTCATGCAAGTTAGGTTGGCATGTGATTTGGGTTGGTATGCGAGTTAGGTTGCATTATGGCTTGGAGAAATAGAAAGGATGTAGTGGTAGGACACATGGTGGCCTAAGGACCCATCACGTGGGCCTTTTCAATTGCTTCTCATCTTATCATGCATCACAACCAATAGCACATAAATAATTATATGGTAAAAATAATGTAATTATAGAATTAATAAAACACCATTACCACACATGGTGGTAGAGTCCCCCTCCATTTTAAAATTAGGATTCATTGGCTATGGTCTCTGTATCTAGCCTTTTATCAATGAAAACAATGACTCGAATAATCCTCTAGATCATTGAGTGCACCAATTTCCGAAGAATTGCACTAAAATTGACTAATCTTACTCAGGTGAATTAAATCAAATTATAAGCTTAAGTAAAAATTCCATGAAGGTTATTGAATATTTCTTTATTGGAAATCGATTTCTATTAATTTCATCATCAAGTGAGGTCATTCTTGGGGTGGCATCCATAAGCCATAAATGCAACAAATATCAAGATTATGGTTTCCCATGCCCCTTTAATGCCCCTTCCTCCCAAATATTTAAGAGTATATTTATAGATATTATTTACATAATTGGTTTAATTCATGGACACACATATTCATCTTTAGATGGACGATCATGGTTGATCCTGATCAATTTGAAAAATCTATAAATAGAAGGGTCAAGACCACTTTGAAAAAAAACTTAATTTATGTAAACTTATAATGCATGATTCTCTCCACAAGTTTTCTTTGTGTTGATTATTATGCCTTATTTGTAATAGGATAACATCATTGATAATCATATATTTGATTTCATATCATAATCTTAGATTATACTTGGTATTCTTGAGATGGTGGAGGAGCTTGATTTGCACCATTGTTGAAGACTTGAGCACCAAATCAAGGGGATAATCATGCTTGGAGCCACTTATGGATGATGGGAAGATCTTGGGAAGGTAATGTATGTTTGTAATTTAATTTTTTTTGGAATAATGGAGTTTTATTCCTATTTTAGTTAAGGGTCTGGATTAATAAATCAATACAAAATATAGCAATAAGTATAGCCCTGATTTGTGCAATTGTTTGTCTTTTTCACTTTTCTAAAAATACAAATAAATAGGAAGAAATATAGCTTAGCTAGAAAATAGATTTAGATGGTTGATACAGATGTTGAAAATGATTGTGTAGGACTGAGAAGGTGTCATAAACTTGAATCTGGATTTCATTCAATGAAAGGATAGGAGCACTGAAAAATGGACACTTTGGTGTCTGACACTATTGTCCAATTCTGGCACTGTTGTCTATTTTGATTTTTAGTTCCAAATTTTGGCCTGTAGGTGTCTTGTTTTCTTCAAAATCACCTATCTCTAATACTATATGACCTATTTTCTTTTCAAACCCTAGGTATATCTACACACATGAAAAAATAAACACTTCAAAATCCAAAAGGAAAAAAACTAGGTTAGGGAAAGTATGATCACATGATTTAGAACCCTTGTTAACCTGATCCCTGCCTACATTAACCCTCAAGCTATGGTCTTAGATCAAATATAGTTCTCCCTTAGGGAACATACATAATCAATGCACATGGTAGATGTAATAATGAACTTTCACGTAGGCCCTTCCTTGATCAAGCATGCAAATCTATCTGTGATGCATAATTATGAGCTATATTATTGACTGATTTTAATTATTTAGTATGCCAAAATAGTAAGTGCTAGATATAAAATGCCTTATTAAGTCCTTTATATAGGGGACTCTTTGTTTTGAATTTGGGAGCTTTATTTGTGCTAGTCGACATCAAAGAGCTAAATAAAACTTAAGGGAGGGGATAAAAAGGCTTTAGGACCTGTTAAGCAAGAAAAAATAACTATTGGACAATAGCACTAAGTAGGATAGGAGTGTTGAGTGCTATAATCCACCAAAATTTTATTGTTTAGGACTCAAAAAAATAGGCTAGGACTGACACATGCCAAGTTTGGGGGTCTTTGGGGGTATAGATCAATTGACTGAGATAACATAAAGGGGTAAAAGTGAGAAACAAGACCAAGACAAGCAAAACAAAGACATGGATATTACAAACAAGGCTCATATTCTCCAGTCAGAGTCTTTTGTGAAGAAGATTGTGAAAAGACATGATATGTGTGGTTGCTTGACCAATTTAGGGTGTATACATTTTCCCCCTTTTTATTTTAGTGATGTAATAAAATAAAATACTAGAGTAAATGAAAGAAGAAGAAAATGTGTACATGGAGGTGAATGTGCTAAAAGGGTCCAACTCACTTCTTAGGTAGGGAAGTTGATGGAGAGCCAAATAGTGCCTAGAGAGAGAAGGAATCCATGGAGTGGATGCCCCTTGTATAGAATCTGAATGTGGAATCCATGTATCATGGAGAAGGAGGGTAATGCTTGCCCCCCATGCTGAATCTGACTAAAGATGAGGAATGCTCGAAGGCCCAAAACCAATGTCTATCCTCTATGCCATATAAACTCATATAATCTAGATGTATGTAAAAAATTTGTATGTTGTGAAGAGTAAAATATGTCATGTCCCTAGTTTGAATATCTGAACTAGAACTGAGAAGTTCTCAAAGGCCTAAAACCAATGTTTATCCTCTGTCTTACACAAACTTGTGTAGTCTGGATCTGAGTAATATAATGGACCAACTACTATAGATAGTCGTGTAGTATAACCTAGTGACAACTAGGTATAATCTTGAAAATTTGGTCAATGTGCAAGAAGAGAATGACATGTCTTACCATTCTATCTATATAATCTTGAGTGATGAAGAACATGAATGTCTATGCCACACGCCCAAATTTGGTATGTGAGTGATGCATCTGTACAATCCGGTAATCTGTATAACCACATATGATATGTCATATCCTACCATGCCTCATATGCAAAATTAGAGACCAAAACACTATGTTCTACACTATGCCTATAGTCTACTATCTGATTCTATAAATATGTCATGTTATATGAAGCTATATGTGTGATACATGTAGCATGGACATACCCCCAAATCTAGTATCTGAGTCTATATCTATATCAAAATCACTGTGAATCCATATAATATAAACCATTATATTTGAATAGTGTATTTATCTATATTGAAATCACTATGAATCCATATAATTTGAACCACTATATTTAAATAGCTCATGTATCTATATCAAAATCACTGTGAATCCATATAATCTAAACAATTATATCTGAATAGTTTGTGTATCTGTAAACTGAAGGTATATCTCTCTGAATATCTTGAGTAATGTTGAGTGACCCACATAATTTGAGTCACTATAGATCTTGACCAATCTGAGTTGAATCTAATAATCTAAATGTTGGATGTGTAAGAACCATGGTGTATCCACTTATGAGAGTGGATGGGTATATTAGGTAAGTGTAGAAATAGGAATAGTATGATTGATGCCCCCGTTTTGGGGAGAGTGACAAAATATATGATGGAGGAGGTTGAGCCAAAAGTGATGACTAGTGGCGTAGTAATAAAAACAAGGTTGGTATGTTGTGAATATATTGAAGGGTTGTTTGATTGTTTAGATTATGTTGTTGAGAGTGGAACACATTTTGATTGGTGATGACCAAGGTGCATGTCTGAGTATAAGAGAAATATAGAAATGTTCATGTTGTAGTAGGTAGATAAGGTAGTAAGAGAGCGAAGCTTGAGTGATGTCTAAGGTATCATTGTCATGATTATATGAAAGGACATAGTTTGAAAAATGGAGTTATAGGGTTTGAGTTATGGGCAAAATGGTAATTCATTTTGAATGAAAAAGTTGGTTAACATAGGAAATTGGATTTATTCTTGATTCATTTGTGCATTGACTAGGTTGAGATTTTGAGATCTAGAGTGAGGAAAATGTTGAGGAGAAGAACACCTATCATGACTCAGTTCGAGTAGCTAGTGGCCTAAGTTCAGGCTGATGTTGATGTGATGCTAGTAATTAGCTCAAATGCTTGATTTTTGTGAGTTTTTAGGCCTATTTTGGTGTTTTTGAGGGCTTAAAACTAGCTTAGGAATTATTTTCTATTTTTGACACTCCTATCTTGTAGTCCAGTGCTCTTGTCTAGGGTTCAACACTCCTATCTAGGGTTCAACACTCTTGTCTTGGGTTCAACACTCCTATCTAAGGTTCAACGCTCCTATCTAATTCTACTATCCTTACTAAATCATTGTTGTCTAAGAGGCAAATTTTTTCTATGATGTTGCTTTGCTATTTACTATTGTGCTAGCTTGGCTTTTGATTTTGTATTGTTGATTGATAAATGTGTTGTTTCTGGTGTTTGTAGGTGAGGTATAAATGAGAGAGTTCTGTGGGGTTCAGATGATGGAGACATTGAGCCTGCTACTGCTATCTGCTAATGAGAGAGTGGTTATGGATAGGGTGAGGGTGGGTTACGTGTGTGACCTATGTATAATGCAATGAGACTGATATCTGATGACTACCTTATGTGAGAGGTAGAACATGGATATATGTACTTTTTGGCTTCCTATAGGGGAAATGAATATGACCTTGGAGGATGTGTATCATATACTACATTTACTGGCTAATGGGTGGTGAGTGATGATATAGGTTGACATGGGTATCGATGTAGTTGATCATGCATCTTTATATTTTGTTGGTGTGCCTTTGGGCATACATCAAAAAGGTAGTGAAAGTGATGTGTTACTATCAATTATTATACAGTCTAATGTTCTATGCTTATGGAAGTGGTTGGTTGTTTTGTTGGTATCTTTATTGTTGTGGCTAGGAGTAGACTATCTATTGCATATAGGATGCACAAGATTGTGCACAATGTGAAGGCATATGGTATTGTATTCTCCTAGGGGAGGACTATGATAACACACCTATATAAGGATCTCTATAGGTTTACAAAGGAGTCATTCAGTGGTGAGGTGAGCACGATGACCTTATTGTATTGTTGGGCCTATTACCACATAGTAGTTGTGTGGTTGATTAAATTACTAAGGGCAGAGTGGGCACCTTCACATCTATTTGGGGAGTGGTGGATGAGCATAGTGGTTATTCGATCCCATGGGATATACCATTATAGGTGGGTTTTAGATGGTGTTAGGACCAACATAACCCATTTTTTTGAATTGGGACCCTTTAAAAACCTAGGTAATAAAACATGAAAATTTTAGCATATCAAGGTCTTTTATAGAGTTTGAAGATCATCCACTTTATTAAGAAACGAGCATATATGGTCTTGATTTGCTTTATCTAGAATAATCTTTCTAATGAAGTTCATTTGACTATAAGTTCATGTTCCATGGTGTGCATCCCTAAAAATCTTGCATTTCAAAACCCTAACAAACCCTTAGTTTAAGTTTGAATAAAAGCAGGAACCTAAATTGGTGAGAATCATTTTTTGGATTTAGATATAAAAATGCATGTCTTAAAATTAGTCATGTTTCTTAACATGACTTGACCCCCTTAGTTATTTTCCTCTTTCTTTAAGTTCTTTATGGTCTAACTAAATGTCATTGTGCAGGGTCCTTTCTTATTCCCTAACTTAACATAAGATTTTAATACTAAGACCTTGATGTATTCATTAATACCATCATGACTTTAGTCTTAACACCTTAAGCCTAAGTTTTTATTACCTCCATGGTCCTAACATTAACTCCCTTACACTTTTAAATATCCTATAGTTGTCACTTTATCATTACATTCGATCAGACGAAGTGAAGATAATTGTGAACTTCAGCTTAAATAGCTTACATCATAGATAATTCTTTGATATGTGCTTACTCACAAGGACTCGATCAGATGAAGTGAAGCATAGATTGAAAAGTCAAAAGGATACATGGAGCCTAAAAGATGGACACATGACATCATTACATTAAAGAGTAAAAGGATGAGGGACCCACTTTGATGTGATGACCAATCAAAATCAAGTCTCTAAATTATGATCAACGATTGTCGCTTTATCATGGCATTTGCTCCAATGAAGTGAATTAACAACAAGACCCTGGGAAGCCCCACATAAGTGCCAAGTGGTGTCCTCACATTTGACCTTGAAGATTTTAATGAACTTAAAATTGACATTCATGTGATTATCATTTGAATGTCCAAAAGGACTAATTTGACACCCATGCGATCATCGAATTTAAGTCCATTAAAATAAAATTTTCACTGGTTTAAACTTGACGTCCACACAATCATAAAATGATGGTCATGAAGGTGCATTTGATGCCCATGGGACCGTCAATTTTAAACCAATGAAAATTTCTTGCTAAGTATTCAAATAACATCCCAAAACCCTTTTTTTTACTCTAAGGTTGCTCGTCAAGCTGAGGGAAATACTCAAAATATGCTCAAAATGGAAGGCCTTGATCTACAGAACACAAATATATGCAATAAATATACTTAGCCTTAGTCTATGCAGTAATCATCCATACGACATTTTGTATAATGGACCTTAAATCATAGACTCATCTTATATGAAATTCATTTCATGTTGAACCTATTTTGAGCATGGTTTGTGATACATGGCTTAAATATTTTAGTCTAATGAATTTCCTCATGTTTGCTAAACATAACACATACATTAACCTAGAATGTTTATACCTTAACCGCCTTTCAAATCATAACTTAGACTTAAATCCTTTAGCTTTGTCCCGTGCTTAATAAACATGAAGTAAACCTTAGCTGAAGGGAAATAAGCCTAAGTCTTGAATTTTAAGATTACTAACTTAATGTTCAAGTATGTTTGTAGATCAATGGTTGACACTTTATCATTGCATTTGATCCAAAGGCATGAAGGTCCGTAGATACTTTTCAACAAAACCCTGAAACCCATGGACCCATCATGTGGCCAATGATTATTCGATAAGGGACTAACATAAGATTTAGAGTATGGGGAAGATGCGTGCTCACACCAAGTGTCATGACCATATGGCTTAAGGCCCTAAAACTAATTAAAAGACAAGGACCTGAATTATGATCAATGGCTCTTACTAATCCAAGATTTTGATCTTATGGAACAAAAAGAAAGGGGTATGTTTAAATACCAATGGCTAGTGTTCAAATGGCATTTATGAAAAATGCTTTGAAATATCTATACCAGTGCCACATAAGCTGCATGTAAGCATAAAAAGACAAAACTAAAGATTTTGGGGGCTCAAAAACACAAAGGTATAAAGGCAAAGGTCCAAATCAAATCTAAAACACGTATAATCCAAGCCTAAATATCATCCACTATTAAAGCTCCAAAACCCTAAGTCATGTATATAAGCTACTTCAACAAGCTTAATTTGCTATAAATCAATTGAAGAGAACTCAATTGTGTTTTTAGATGCAAGAGAGCTTTTATAGAGACTACCTGTGATATGGTGTGAGCAATTAGCAAGAAATAAAGACCATGGCAGCTTGTAGATATCAATTGAAAGAAGAAACTAAGCTTTATTTGATGATAGATAGTGAGGGTCAAGTGTTCAAGGATACAAAACTTGACTTGACTACATTGAACATCCATGACATTAGGAATTTGTCTAAGCTTTTCTTTATGATAAAAGAATTATAGCCCATCTCAAAGGAAGAGCAGAGAAATACCACCATCAATAGACAACATAGTGACCTAATTTCAATCCAGATGGCCAACCTCCATCATGCACAATAAAACTAGAGGTATTGCACGACATTGATGTCCTTGCCCCAATTTTTATTGATTATAAAATTGATGGTGATTAGATCATTAGGGAAGTGAATTGTAAAAAGATAGCCTACATTTCCCCTATTACTTTTGAAAAGTATTATAAGCTCACTCTTCCCCATGTAGACCTTCATAAAATGATAAAATAGACCTATTGTCACGACTTGGACTCCATCTTGAGACCCTGGCTTCATCAAGGGCCTTATATCTTTAAAACCCTTGATGGAAAAATACCTATCATCTAATTCAGAGAGGACATTAGGGTGATTATGACATTGTTTAATAGAGCTTTTGGTACCCCTTCAACCACTTATGTGAATAAGGTTTGGGTCTCATATGTACACTTCTTGGTAGAGGAGAAAGTTACCCGTCTGATAGGAGATTTGATCAACACCTTTCTGGCCAAGCAATTCATAACCATCAAGAGAAAGACTTCCAAGCAATTATAAATGATGTCATACCTTCTTGACTTCCTTCTTGCTTCAACTACCTTCACTGGCATTTGGAATTGGTCCACAAAAGGTAGAACAACCATTTCCCTCTACTAATCTAAGCTACACATCTCCAAATATAGAAATCACATGCATTTTATCTATGACTACATTTTTCTAGTAATAGTTGAAGCCATCACAGGTGTCCCCATGCCTAGACTCTACCCCCTTATCAATAAATATATTGAAATGAAAGGGGACATATGGTACTATCCTGATTACATAGTCATCATGATACAAGATATCATGTCCCAACCCTACATACTACTAGTGTATGTCCCAAATAAGCTTACTAAGTAGGAAATTGCCTCCTAGCTTATCCTGGGCATTGACAAGGTATGAAAAGTAAAAAGGAAGGGTTTGCTTCACCCTTTTCCCTTAGATATTAGGAAAATCATAATTAAAGACTGGAAGCAGGTAGAAGTTATGGTCACACATAGGAATCCATTTGGATTTTAGCTACATAAACTCCAAATGTGGGATCCAAAGAGCAAGGTGGGAGAACATTTGAAAGACAAAAAGGTCAAACTTGATTATACACATCAACTCAGTGTCCATAACACCATATACATCAGAGCCAAGAATTATGAGGAAGTGTTGGCCAGGATACAAGGCCACAACATCAAGTTAGAGCATAGATTAGTCAAAGACAAAAAGCCTTCTGAGGAAACATAGAAAATGCACCCTTTTCAATACCATTTGTTACCAAGGCCATCTAGAACAACCCATGTACAACTTGAGACAGAGAAACCACAACAGTCCCAATAGTAGGTTGAACCAATTTAGGATGATTAATCCAAAGGAAAAGAGAAGCTTGGAGAAGTAAGATTAGAAGAAAGACCTAGATAAGGACCCTTGCCTTCAACCATGCAATAAAGACCACCTTATCTAATCCAGTACATTGAAATGATTGCCTTGCATTTAGAGGAGACACTTGAGGGTGCCCTTAAGGAACTTGTAGAAAGGTGGAGAAGAAGACCTTTCGAAAGAGGCAGCAGGGAAGGAACTTATCCCAATAAACTCTCAAGAGAAGAGGAAGGCAGAATTGGCATTAGTCCCTATGATACCAAGAAAGAAACTTAGATTGACCTTCACTCATCACACTAGTGAAGTTAATCTCTTTAGTGATGAATTTCCAATCCATGGACCAGTCATTATTGACTAGTTCATCTATGGGAAATTGCAAAAGATCCCATCTCTCTCCCACTCAAGGGCCATAAAAAGGATTGGTGTGGCTGTGCATGATGATGTAAAGCCTTGGATGAAAACTATAATGTAAGAGCAGGAAGAGAGAAGAACTATGGTCACTCAATGCTCAGAGGGTAAGAAGATGGATGCTCTAGGAGCATATAATAGTTCAAGAGTGGAGTTCCAAAAACCTCCCCAATTCAAAGAACCAATTACCATAGTTTATTTCAATCCTGAGACAATAGGTTTAGAAAGGATAATAACCAGGATGACCATGGTTGGGATAGAAGAATTCACCTTTCAAAAGGTGAAATCTTTTATAGGTTTGATCGCTGTTGTAGGAAAACAACTTGGTGAAGCTATAATACATGAAGAAGATGTGGAAAACTTGATGGAAGCACATTCACAACAAGCCAAGGTTAGATTTTGGAGTCTAAAATAAAGGATCTAGAATTTAAAAAGGGAGAAGGAGAACTTGCAAACCTAGGCAATCCTATCGGTACCAAATGCTATGATCAAGATGTTTGATGAATCATTTTATGACATGTTTGAGGCATTAAATTAAATGAAGATGAGGTAGAATGCACTAGAAGACCAAGATACATTAGCCAAAGACCTGGTCACCCAATGGCAGGCTTCAGAGGACAAAATTGCCAAGCTCCTCAACATTCAAGCAAAGAAGTAGATCCCAAACTTTAAAACCATAAGTATGGGACACTTAGGCATACTATTACAGATCATTATTGATAAATTTCAAAGCTTGAGTACCTAGCATACCGAGGTGATGAGGCTTTTAAAAGATGATAAAGGGATCATTAGCAGAATTGAGAAACTTTTTGGGACCATGCTTGTCAATCTTGCACAACCTACTGCCCTTGGCCTTATTAGTGATGAAGAGTTCAAGCATAGAGCCACTTTGGTGACTCAATAAATTCAAGGGAAAATCAAAGGCTAGTGTAGACAAGACAATAGCAAGATCTTGGATATGATATTTAATGCAGGTGAGAGGATCAATGAAGCTAGAAGCATCAAGAAGCCCTTGGCCAGAAATGACAAATAATTTGATGAACTAGTACACCAAGAGGAGGAGTGCATCATGAATCCTACTCTAGATCTTGAGCTGATTGATGAGTAACATGAGAGGGCCGTAAGCCTCCTTCAGTAACAAACAGGGACCCCACCAACAAGTTAGAATAATATTCTATTCTAATAGAAATTAGGTGGCATTTTATAGTATAATATTCCATTGTAAAGGCATATGCTAGTTTTTTATCATATTTTCCTCTAGGTCAGTATGATTTGGGAAATCATGAGTATTATAGAGTTTGGAAGGACAACTGTCGTTACTTTTGTACACCTATATTTTGTAGCTGACGGGTATACTGCCTATTCTTCCTATAAAGGCATGTATCACCATTGTAAAAGTGGAGAGATTTATGAGCAACTCTATATACTTGAATTAATTAATAGAATTAAGGAATTCCATAAGGATTATCCATTTTTGATGTGTTAATTGCTAATATAACTTTTCTCTCAATTGTTACTAGAAGTCTTGAATTTGAATAGTATCTTTGAATTCTGAATAACATTCTTTAATCATAGGGTTTTTAATTTGTGCTTATGCTAAATTAGCTGAAATATCTTAGGTTCTAATTCATTTCATTTTGCTCTATATTCAGATGTGCAATAGCTATTTGATTACAGTAGTAAATCCCTAAAGTAGACCTAGTTCTTGTGATTCTTAAACATTTTCCTTTGAAGTTTGCCTGATATATACTAAGATTTGAGTTTAGGTTATGTTGCACTATATATTTATTAAATGCATAATCAGTTACCATTAAAACTTTGTCATAAATTTTAGGACCAAAATTGGCAATCACTTATTTCTTTTCTGCCCTACCCTTCTCTTTGCTCTTTTTTTTCTACACCATGATCACTTTAGTTTAAGCCGCATTATAAATATCCATTTAGATTAGTTTGTAGCTTAAATTAGGAATCTAATTCACTAAGTATCAACAAGGATTCATGAAGAATAGGCTAAGGTGGCTCCCAACCACCAAAATCACGTAAATATTATGGAACAATTATCTTACTTTACTGTTATTTCACCATAGACAACTAGATTGTCAAAACTTACAACTCATGTTATAAATTTTCTAAATTATAAAATGAGAAGTGTTATTTGAACACTAAGGGCACCCATGGTGCATTTATAAGCATCAACATGATATCTCCTACTGGTGTTAGAAGGAGGGCCTTCTTCGAACTTTTAGTGATCTTAGTTTGCTTTACCTAAAGATAATATTTTTTTGAAGTTTTAAGTAAATTCTCTGCTTAGAATATATAAAGATCATTGATATTTGTTGTTTGAAACATATCTTTGTGCTTCCTTTGATGTTCTTTGAGAATTGGTGCTTATCTCTGGTAAATTTGGCTTTAACTTTGAAAATCTATAGTATTTGAGGTTTGAACTATTCATTTTGATCAAAGGTGGGCATATATTTCATAGATGTGAGTTCCTTTTGTCTTAGACTTACAAATATAGACCATACTTATGTATTTGAATGCATCTTTGAGCCAATTCAGTCAAAGATAAATGTCCTTGAAATTCTTCATGCCACCTCTAAAAAATAAGCTCAATGTGTAGGTCTAACTCTCATTCTTTATAAAAGTTAACCTGACACATTGTATTTCAGGTAGGATATTCAAATTTCAAGTTGGAATTTCCCAAGATCAAGACAAGATCACACTCAAAATTCAGAGAACCTTTACTTGAACTTGAGGTTCATAAAAAGGCCAAACATGATAAAGGTACATTTAAGAGATCTAAATCCCTTCCAACTTCACCAATTTAAGGTACCTGTGTCTTTAACCATCATTCAAGTATGGTATGGTTAGGATATTCCTCAATTAATGTGCTAGGGGTGGTTCATGATCTTCCAAGAAACCTTGAGAAATATCTACCTACATTTAGTCTAACATGTGTAGTGATTGTTGAGGAACATATAAAATCCTTTAAGGCTGCTTTAAGATTGCTTAATGTTGTACATGAAGATGTGGCATGTATATTGTTGCCATTTACTTTTAAAGATGCGACTTATGAATGGTTCTTAAATTTTGTTGATAACTATATCACAAGTTGGAATTATTTAACAATGTCTTTATTGATCAATTTGGTAAAATTATTAGTCCTTGTGTTATTTAGCACCAGTTCACTACTATTAGAAGGGATGCCAGTGAGCCCATGAGATCCTTCCATGCTAGATTTTAAATGATGTATAGAAATACCATGGATCCTTACAAGCCCAATGATGTCCTAGCCCTATAAATCTATAAAGATGTAATAGATCTTATGACGTCTATGTTACTAAAGAGGTCTATCCCAATTATAGCTTCATTAGCCCAAGCCTATTCTGAATTAGTAATCATTAATGATCAAATGTAGCCTCAGGGGAAAATGGCTTATTCAATCCCAAATGTAAACTCATAACTACCTGTGATGAACTTGTTCCCCAATAATAACCAAAATCTCACAGCCTTAAACCAACTCCTAAATCTGACCGAGTTGCCATTAAGTCATGTAGCTCCAAATCAAAGTCTGGGATTCTTGATTCATCCCACTAATAGGTACAACCCAAGTGATCAAAGGGATTTGGTACCATCTACTAATAATAACTAGGTATATAATTCTAAAACTCACAAAAATGAGAATGAATCCATCTTGAAAATGGTTCAAAAATTAAGCATTGATTTCCTTCAGTTGCAGAAACAAGTGGGCAATACTGGAGAACACTTTGGTAGGAAATTTTCATTTCAAAGGTTTAATAGGCCAAATACCAAATTTTAGAATGATATTTTTCATAATAATAAGGCTAATGAACCATTTTTCAGTAACAAGAATATGGACATTATTCTTACTGACATTACATCACCAGACTGTTGTAGGGTACATTACACTACCAAACATGGGTAAATTGACTGTATAGAATTTTTCAAAGCCTTTGAGGCCTTTAAAGAAGAGCTAGACTTATTTGAAGTAGTACCTAACAAAAAAAGTGGTGCAAGCACCTCTAGATCTAAGCCATCTGAGCAGGCCTTCATGGTGGACACCTTTGATTTCCCCTTTCAAGAGGAAAATGAACTTGATGAGGTCCCTTAAGAGATCCAAGCCTTTCAAAAATTCCTAAAGAAGACCTATCCCTTGAGGAATAGAGAGAAGAGGCAGCCCCTGACTACCTCAACACCTCAAAACAACTTTAGAACTCCTCCTGACACCTCTTCAAGCAACAATACGGAGCCACTAAAAGGGAGTACTTCTAGACCCAATGTTGATATTCCTAGTCCTTCTGGAAAAATTGTTTATAACATAGTTGAGGACTTGAAGAAGATAAAGACTAATATAACATTACATGAACTCACACAGATTACAGAGCAAAGGGATCTCCTGTTTGAATCCTTATCAGGAAAGCACAGTCCCTTCAAGATTGATCATACAAATATAACAATCCATAAAACCAAAGTTGAGTCTCCTCTTTTCTTGCTCACTATTAGGATGTTTGGTAAGAAGTTGTATAATTTCTTATTAGATTCAGGAACATCTACTAATATCATGCTTGCAGGAATATGTAAGCAACTTGGTTTAACACCTATAAAGTTTGATAGAGTTGTCACCAAATTAGACAAATTTAGGGTCAAAGTTGTAAGAGAATTATTAAATGTTCATATGTAACTAGCTTCTAAGCCTTGGGTGCAACAATTCATTGATATTCAAGTGGTTAAAATACTTAATGTTTATGGAATCTTATTGAGTAGGGAATGGACTAAGGTGTTGAATGGTTACATGTTTAAATATTGCTAACATATGTTGTTACCTTGAAAAGGTGTCCCTAATCAGATTAGAGTTGAGAGAGAACCAAGAATGAAGCATATGATAACTGAATACAATGTTGTGAATGAGAAAGTCAACATAATAGGCTCAGACTTGGGGGTTTTCACCCCAGAGGCTAATAAGGTATGTGATACCAAGGATGCTTATGTTGTTCTTAGATTATGGAAATTGCACTTTGATGATGCTAGGTGTAATGCTGGATTAGTTGTTGGTATTGTTTTAACTTATCCCATTGAATAAAAGGTACGATGCTTCTTATAGACTCCAATTCCATTATACTAACAACTTTGCTGAATATGAGGCCTTTATCCTTGGTTTATAATTTTTTATAAAAAACAAGGTTAAAAAACTACTAGTTTAAGGGGATTCAAAACTAGTGGTTAACCAGGTTAGAAGCAAATACCAATGTAAACTTTCATATTTAAAAAGGTATGAATTTAAATTTTGGGATATGAACGCATCCATTGATGCCTTTGGCATCACTTCCATCCTAAGGGGAGAAAATCAAGCAGCTGATCAATTGGCATCTGCTGCAACTAACCTCATGCCTAATCATGATTCCCCTAATTTTAACATTGAACTGATCCCTTATCCTTGAGTACCAGAAAATATCAACCACTTCCAAGTCTTCAATGATGATCAATAGATATTGGATTTCATGACTAATTATGGAGCATTTGATGCTCATATCATTGATGAAGCTGATGGAAGTACATCTGGGGAAGATTAATTTAATGGTAAAGTCATTTAGCTGAGTGACAACAAAATCCTAAAGGGAATGATTGCTTTAGAGAGACTATTTGATAAGGACAAAGTTACTGAGGATTCTAAGGTTCTCAAGGTAAATGGGAAGGACTATAATGCTATTAATTTAGGCCTTCATGATCAGCCCCGATTGGTAAATGTTGGGAAGGCCTCCACAAACATTGAAAATAAGAAAGCTAAGAAACTTCTTGCTCAATACAAGGATGTCATAACATGGTATTATGATGACCTAAAAATATTTTATTTGAGGGTCATCATGCATACCATACCCATTAAAGAGAACTACAAACCCTTTAGACAGAAATAAAGGCCGTTAAACCCAGTCTTAGAACCCATGATTTTCAAGGAGGTCAATAGACTTTTAGATGCTAGGATAGTCTTTCCCATCAGGCACTCTACCTGGGTGGCCAATTTAGTGTCAGTCATGAAGAAGAATGGTGAGATTAGGCTTTGTATAGACTTAAAAAATTTGAACAAAGCATTAGAGAAGGACAACTACCCCCTTCTTTCCCTAGACTAAGTAATTCAAGTTGTTTCAGGATCAAGTATGATGTCCTTTCTTAATGGCTTTTCAGGTTACAACCAAGTATTGATTGATAGAGAGGACAAGATGAAGACAACCTTCACAATAAAATGAGGAACCTTAACCTACAAAATAATGCCATTTGGACTCATTAATGCAAGAGTGACCTTCCAAAGAACTATGGGCCATGCTTTCTAAGGCTTGATTGGTAAGTGTAGTATTATATACATGGATGATCTAACAATTTTTTTCTAAAAATAGGGAAGATCACTTCATGCATTTGTAATAAGTTTTTGAAAGATGTAGAAGGTATGGCATATCTTTGAACCTTAAGAAGAGTATCTTTTGTGTGACCGAAGGTAAATTATTAGGTCATGTTATAACTAAGGATGGGATCTCTATAGATCCTGAAAGAGTGGAGGCCATATCTAGAATAGAACCTTCAAATAGTAAAAAAGAGCTAATGTCATTTTCTAGTAAGATTAATTTTGTAAGAAAGTTCATTTCTAGTTTTGCAGAGATAGTCAAACCACTGAATGACATGATAAAGAAGGATGCCAAGGTCACATGGGATGAATATTCCAGAAAAGCATTCAATGAGATCAAGGAGGCCATCAATCAAGCTCCAATCCTTATAATTCTTGATTTTTCAAGGGATTTATACCTCTATTCCTTTACATCTAACCACGCTATGGCTGAAGTGTTAACTCAAAAAATTGAAGGTTGTGACCACCCAATTGTTTATATGATTACCAATTTTAAGAATGTTGAGTTAAATTATTCATTAATTGATAAACATGCATATGAATTAGTCAAGGTAGTTAATAAATTCAAGTATTAAATCCTTAAAAATAAGGTGCATGCCATCTTATCAGACCCTACTACCAAACTTATGTTAAGTTAGAATGAATTGGGGGAATGTAGAGGTAAATGGACACAAATCATGCAGGAATATGACCTAGAGATGAAAACAAAAAAGTTGGTAATGTGCCAAGGTTTGATTCAAATGATTGCTAATACTAACCATAAACTAAGTATTATGCAAGTGGATCAACAAAACTTTCAAGCTAGTGAGTGGTATGACCCAATCATATATTTGCTAATCAATGGTACTTGTCTTATACGTTTATCCAGGAAGAAAAAGAGGGCCTTCAAGCTAAAGGCAACCCACTACTTGATCAAAAATAGAATCTTGTATAGAAGGAACTTTGAAGGAATCTACTTGAGATATGTCTCACAAGAAGAAGGCACCCAAATCATGAGCACCTTTCATGAGAAGCTAGGCAGTGGACATCCATCTAGGAAAACCACAACCCATAAAATTCTTAGGGCTAGTTATAATTGGCCAACTATTTTTAAGGATTCTCACAAGCATGTGAGGGAACATCATTCATGCCAAATTTTTAGCACCAAGGAGCCAAAGGCAACAATGCCTCTATAACTAGTCATGATTGACAAACCCTTTGCTCAATGGGGGTTAGACTTTGTTGGCATAATCAACTCCAACTCATATGAAGGTCACAAATATGTCCTTACCACCACATACTATTGTACAAGGTGGACTGAAGCTACAACCACCAAGCAATGCAAAACTTAGGAAGTGATCAACTTTTTAGAAGAAAACATCTGTACCAGGTTTGGGACACCAATATCTTTAGTATGTGATAACAGATCTACCTTCATATCCATATAGACGATCAAATGGGCTTATGATAATGGAATCACTATCAAGTTTGCATCCAACCATTATCCTCAAGGGAATAGAGTCTTCTAAGTCAACAAATAAGAACCTAATGAAGGCAATCAAGAAGTGTACTGAAGACAAACCTAGAACTTGACACAAGCTCCTTAAATTTATGCTTTGGGATGATAGGATAAGGATCAAGCAAGCCTTAAGATCCTCACCATTCTTGTTGGTATATGGACAAGAAGCCATCTTTCCTATCACTCTCATGTTTCCCACATATAGATTTATGCAAGAATACATGGAGGAGAGCCAAAAGCTGGCCAATTCTAGATTGCTGGATGTAATTCAGATGGAAGATGCAAGGGAGAAAGACTTTGCTAAATTTAGTAGAAATCAAACCATAGTCAAGAGATGATTTGATAAAGATCCAAAATCAAAGTGTTCAGACAAGTTGACTTGGTTCTTCTTTGGGACAAGGTATATGAGCCTAAGGGTAAACATGGCAAATTCACACCCTTATGGATTAGCCCATATCAGATTGTGGAAACATTCGACAACAATAATTTTAAACTCAAGGACTTGTAATGAGCAAATTTTACACTACCCACCAATGGGCAGTATCTCAAACACTATTTCTTTATTGGTCCTCCTGGGGTCTTCATGGATTAAGCTATAATATGTTTAGATTAGTGTAGATAGGCTAGTTAGTTTCTTTTTAGTTCTTTCTTTCTTTTCCCTTGTTTGTACATAAGCATGCACATATTTGTTTGTTTTATTTTTATTATTGCCTTTCTCTCTGTGGTGTGTTTTTATTTTATTTTACTTGGTTCCTTGATCCTAATAAATCCCTAGGGACAATATTAAGCTCAAAAGTTATGAAGTTTGCTTAAAATATGCCCCGCAATTCAAGAATGAAGGTATGAATCCCATACATAGAGTAACCATGGGTCTAAAATATAAATCATGATGTTATATCTTAGAGAAACTAACAAAAACCAATGGAAAGGCCAATCATTTCATTGGACCATAAACATTATCTTGACCTCAATAAGTTTTTAACAAGAATTACACTTGGGAATGGAGACTCAAATCATCATGGTATACCCCAAGCTAGCACTTAATTAACATCCTTACCTAGGATAATATTTGCAACCATAGATGATTTTCCAAAGATCAAATACTTGACTAAATCTTAAAACTTGGTTATCTTGGTTTCGAACCTTGCCAAAGGCATACAAGTCTGAGAAAATACAAAAATAGGATATACTACACAATCTAAAGCTTTCAAGTAAAGGTGATTCTGGAAATCTCCATTGGGACTATTGATGCCTAACTAGTAGTGGAATAAGGCCATGAGTAGAGCCAAAGGCATCTCTGTCGGGGCTATAGATGCCTAGTTGGTAGCAGAGCAATGCCCAAGCCTTCCCTAAGTTAAAACATGGTTCATAATGAACATTTCAGTGTACTATAAGTCAATGTAAGTGATTGAGGACATGAAACTAGAAGCTATTTCTTGAATCCCATGGTGAACAGTAAGTGGAATGAAAGCACACACACAGTTTGAGTATGTCTTGGTATTTGACCTTAAGTCCACTAGTGAAAGGTTTGTTTCAACCATAATTTGATCTAGATGGTGGTTTTGATCAAGTGAAGTGGATGACCTAATCATTTTTATAAACCTATAATATATAGGTTCTAACATATTGCTACATTTACCCCATGAGTCACCATTTGTTGGGGCCAACATACCCCATTTTTTTGAACTGGGACCCTTGAGAAATCTTGTTAATAAAACATGAAAATTTCAGCATGTCAAGGTATTTTATAGAATTTGAAGATCATCCACTTTGTTAAGAAATAAGCATATATGGTTTTGATTTGCTTTATTTGGACTAAACTTGTTAATGAAGTTCATTTGACTATAAGTGCAGGTTCCATGTCATGCATCCCTAAGAAGCCTGCATTCCAAAACCTTAACAAACCCTCAATTTAAGTTTGAATAAAGGTAGGAACCCAAATTGGGGGGAATCATTTTTTGGACTTAGATATAAAAATGCATGTCTTAAGATTAGTCATGTTTCTTAACATGACTTGACCCCCTTCATTATTTTCTCCTTTATTTAAGTTCCTTATGGCGTAAATAAATGTCATTGTGCAAGGTCCTTTCATATTCCCCAACTTAGTCTAAGATTTTAATACTAAGACCTCGATGTATTCATTAATACCATCACAACCTTAGTCTTAATGCCTTAAGCCTAAGTTTTTATTACCTCCGTGGTCCTAACATTAGCTCCCTCACACTTTTAAAGATCCTACGGTTGTTGCTTTATTGTGACATTTGATTGGATAGAGTGAAGATAACTAGGAAATTCAGCTTAAATAATCTACATCTTAGATAATTTGATGATCTATGCTTACTCACAAGGACTCACTCAGATGGAGTGAAGCGTAGATTAAAAATTCAAAATGATATAAGGAGCCTGAAAGATGAACACACAACACCATTACATTTGAGGACTAAAAGGAAGAGGGACCCACTTTAACATGACAACCAATCAAAATCAAGTCTCTAGATTATGATCAATTACTGTTGCTTTATCATGACATTTGATCCAATGAAGCAAATTAACACCAAGACCTTGGGAAGCCCCATAGAAGTGTTAAGTGGCATCTTCGCATATGAGCCTAAAGATTTTAGTGAACTTAAAAGTAACATTTGCATGATCATCATTTGAAAATTTTAAAGGACTAATTTGACACCTACATGACTGTCAACTTTAAGTCCATTAAAATAAAATTTTCACTAGTTTAAACTTGACATCCATGTAATAGTCAACTGACACTAATGAAGGTGCATTTGATGCCCGCGAGACCGTCCATTTTAAACCAATGAAAATTTCCTTCTAAGTGTTTAAATAATATCCCAAAACCCTTTTTTTTACTCTAAGGTGGCTCTCCAAGCTGATGGAAATGCTCAAAATATGCTCAAAATAGAAGGCCTCGATCTGTAGAACACAAATATATGCAAGAAATATACTTAGCCTAAGTCTATGTATTAAACATCCACATGAAATTTTGCATAATTGACCTTAGATCATAGACTTATCCTATGTGAAATTCATTTCATGTTGAACCTATTTTGAGCATGGTTTGTGACACATGGCATAAATATTTTAGCCTAATGAATTTCATCATGTTTTCTAAACACAACACATACATTATCCTAGAATGTTTATACCTTGACCTGCTTTCAAATTATAACTTATACTTAAATCCTTTAGCTTAAGGTTTGCCCCATGCTTAATAAACATGAAAAAAACCTTAGCCTAAGGGATGTAAGCCTAAGTCTTGACTTTTAAGAGTATACTAACTTAATGTTCAAGCATGTTTGTAGATCAGTGATCGACGCTTTATCACTGTATTTGTTCCAATGACATGAAGGCCCCCAAAAAAATTTCAATGAAACCTCTAGAACCTACAGACCCACCATGTGGCCAATGATTATTTGACAAGGGACTGACATAATATTTGGAACATGGGGAGGATGTGTGAGCAGACTAAGTGTCAAAAATGAATGACTTAAGGCCTAGGAACTAATTAAAAGACAAGGACCTGAATTATGATCAATAACTCATGCTAATCCAAGATTTTAATCCTATAGATCAAAAGGAATGCGGTATTTTTAAATACCAATGGCTAGTGTTTAAATGGCATTTATGAAAATTGCTATGAAATATCTAGACCAGTGCCACATAAGCTTTACACAAGCATAAGAGGACAAAACTAAAGATCTTGAGGGCTCAAAAACACAAAGTTATAAAGGCAAAGGTCTAAATTAAATCCAAAACACATATAAGTCAAATCCTAGATATCTTTCACCATTAAATCTTTGAAACACTAAATCCTATATAAAAGCTACTTCAGTAACCTCAATTTTTGCCAAATCCATCGAAGATAACTTGATTGTGTTTTTAGACACAAGAGAGCTTTCATAGAGACTACTTGTGATCTGGTGTGAGTAATTAGCAAGAAATAAAGACCATAGTAGCTAGCAAAATCAATTTAAAGAAGAAGTCAAGCTTTATTTGATGACAGATAGTGAGGGCCAAGTGTTTAAGGATATAGAACTAGACCTAATTGCATTGAACATCCATGACATTAGGAATTAGTCCAAGATTTTCTTTATAATAGAATAATAATAACCCATCTCAAAGGAAGAGTAGAGAAATTCCACCTCCAACACATGACATAGTGACCTGGTTATAATCCAGATGGTTGGCCTCCATCATGCCATGACAAAACTAGAGGTATTACAATGCATTGATGTCCTTGCCCCCATTTTTCTTGATTGAAAAATTAATGGTGAATGGATCATTAGGGAAGGGAATTCTAAAAGGGTAGCCTACATTTCCCCCATTTCTTTTGAAAAGTATTATAAGCTCACTCTTCTCCATGTGGACCTTCCCAAAATGAGAGAATGGACCAATAGTCATGACCTATACTCCATCCTAAGAACCTAGATTCATCAAGGACCTCATATCTTCATAACCCTTGATGGAAAAATCCCTATCATCTATTTCAAAGATGGCATTAGGGTGATTATGACCTTATTGAATAGAGCTTTTGGTTCCCCTTACACCACTTATGTAAATAAGATATGGGTTTCATAAGTATATTTCTTATTAGAGGAGAAACTTACCCCTCTGATAGGAGATTTGATCAACACCTTTCTAGCCAAGCAATTCATAGCCATCAAGAGAAATAATTTCAAGGAATTCTACATGATATCATAATCATAAAAGGCAAAACAACCATTTCCCACTACTAATCTAAGCTGCACATCTTCAAATATAGAAATCACATGCATTTTATCTATGACTACATTTTCCCAACAATAGTTGAAGCCATCACAAGTGTACCCATGCCTAGAATTCACCCCCTCATCAAGAAATAAGTTGAAATGATAGGGGACATATGGTACTATCTTGATTACATAGTCATTAGGATAGAAGGCATCATGTCCCAAACCTATAGACTACCAGTGTATGTCCCAAATAAGCTTTCTGAGCAACAAATTGCCTCCTAGCTTATCTTGGGCATTGGCAAGGCTTGAAAAGAAAAAAGAAAGGGTTTACTTCACCCTTTTCCCTTGGATATTGGGAAAATCATAATTAAAGACTGGAAGTAGGTAGAAGTTATGGTAACACATAGGAATTTATTTGGCTTTCAGCAAGATGAACTCCAAATGTGGGATCCAAGGAGTAAGGTGGGAGAATATTTGAAGGACAAAAAGGTCAAACTTTATTATACAAATCAACTTAGTGTCCATGACACCATATACATCAGAGCCAAGAATTATGAGGAAGTGCTAGCCAGGATCCAAGGCCACAACATCAAGTTAGAGTATAGATTAGTCAGAGACAACAAGCCTTCTAGGGAAACATGGCAAATGCACCCTTTGTAATACCATTTATTACTAGGTCCATCTAGAATAACCCATGTGCAACCCCAAATAGAGTAACCACAATAGTCCCAACAAGAGGTTGAGCCAATTTAGGATGATCAATCTAAAGGAAAAAAGAAGGTTGAAGAAGTAAGATTAGAAGAAAGACTTGGAGAAGGACCCTTACCTTCAACCATGCAACAAAGATCACCTTCTCTAATCTAGTATATTGACATGATTGCCTTGGAATTGGAGGAGAAACTTGAGGGTACCTTAAAAGAACTTGAAAATCCTATGGCTCAAGTGGAGAATAAGATCCTTCAGAGGAGGCAATAGGGAAGGAAGTTGTCCCAGTAGACTCTCAAGAGAAGAGGCAGACAAAATTGGCATTGGTCCATATGACACCAAGAAGGAAACCAAGATTGACCTTCACTCTTCCCACTAGTGACGTCAATCTCTTCAGTGATGAATTTACAATCCATGGACCAATCATTCCCAACTGGTTCATCTATGGGAAATTACAAAAGATCCCATCTCTCTCCCACTCATGGGCCATAACAAGGATTGGTGTGGATGTGCATGATGATGTAAAACCTTGGATGAAAACTATAATGTAGAAGCAAAAAAGAGAGAATAAATATGGTCACTCAAGGCTTAGAGGGTAAGAATATGGATTCTCTAGGAGCATATAGTAGTTAAGGAGTGGAGTTCCTACAACCTCCCCAATTAAAAGAACCAATTACCACAGTTAATTTCAATCTTGAGACAATAGGTTTAGAAAGGATAATAACCAGGATGACCATGGTTGGGACAAAATAATTCACCTTTCAAAAGGTGGATCCTTTTATAGGTTTGACCCCTATTATAGGACAACAACTTGGTGAACCTGGAACACATGAAGAAGATGTGGAAAGCTTGATGGAAGTACATTCACAACAAGCCAAGGCTAGAGTCCAGAGTCTAAAACAAAGGATATAGAATTTGGAAATGGAGAAGGAGAACTTACAAACCTAGGCAATCATATCAGTACTAGATGCCATGATCAAGATGATTGACGAATAATTATATGACATGTTTGAGGCATTAAAGTCAATGAAGATGAGGTAGAGTGCACTAGAAGACCAAGATACATTAGCCAAAGACTTGATCACCCAATGGTAGGCTTCAGAGGACAAGATTGCCCAAATCCTTAACATTCAAGCAAAGAAGTAGATCCCAAACTTTAGAACCATAAGTATGGGACACCTAGGCACACTATTGAGGATTGTTATTGATAAATTTCAAAGCTTGAGTACTTGGCATACCAAGGTGATGAGGCTTCTAAAACATGACAAAGGGATCATTAGCAGAATTGAGAAACTTCTATGACCATGCTTATCAATCCTACATAACCTACTACCCTTAGCCTTATTAGTGATGAAGAGTTCAAGCATAGAGCCACTTTGGTGACTCAAGAAATCTAAGGTCAAAATAAAGGCCAATCCAGATAGGAAAATAACAAGATCTTGGATATGATATTTAATGCAGGTGAGAGGATTAACAAAGCTTGAAGCATCAAGGAGGCCTTAGCCAAAAATGACAAAGAATTTGATGAGCTAATAGACCAAGAGGAGGAGTGCATCATAAAGCTTGCTATGGATCTTGAGCTAATTGATGAGCAACGTGAGAGGGCCATGAGCCTCCTCCAGTAACAAATAGGGGCCCCACCAATAAGTTAAAAAAATATTCTATTCTAATAGAAATTAGGTGGCATTTTATAGTAGAATATTCCATTGTTAAGGCATATGCTTGTTTTTTAGCATATTTGCCTCTAGGTCAGTATGATTTGGGAAATCACATGTATTATAGAGATTTTAAGGACAACTATCCTTACTTTTGTACACCTGTATTTTGTAGCTAACCAGTATACTACCTATTCTTATTATAAATTCATGTATCACCATTGTAAAAGGGGAGAGATTTATGAGCAACTATGTATACTTGAAGTAATTAATAAAATCAAGGAATTTCGTAAGGATTGTCCATTTTTGATGTGTTAATTACTAATATAGATTTTCTCTTAATTTTTAGTATAAGTCTTAAATTTGAATAGTATATTTGAATTCTAAATAACACTCTTTAATCATAGGGTTTCTAATTTGTGCTTATGCTAAATGAGCTAAAAGATCTTAGGTTTTGCTTCATTTCATTTTTATTTGTATCCAGATGTGCAATAGCTATATGATTATAGTAGTAAATCCCTAAAGTAGACCTAGTTCTTACTTGTGATTCTTAAACATTTTCCTTTAAAGTTTGCCTGATATATAGTGATATTTGAGTTTAGGCTATGTTGCACTTTATATTTATTAAATGCGTATTTAGTCACCATTAATACTTTATCATAATGTTCAGGACCAAAATTGGCAATCACTTATTTCTTTTTTGCCATACCCTTCTTTTTGCTCTTTTTTTCTACACCATGATCACTTTAGTTTAAGCCACATTATAAATATCCATTTAGATTAGTCTGTAGCTTAAAGTAGGAATGTAATTCACTAAGTATCAACAAGGATTCATGAATAACAACCTAAGGTGAGTCCCAACCACCAAAATTACATAAATATTATGGAATATTTATCTTGCTCTACTGCTATTTTACCACAGATAACTAGATCGTCAAAACCTACAACTCGTGCTCTGAATTTTCTAAATTCTAAAATGAGAAGTGTTATTTGTGCACTAAGGGCACCCATGGTGAATTTAGAAGCATCAACAAATGGATTGGTGGCTTACAACATCATATGGAGTCTTTACAGAGGATTTCATGTGTGGGTAGAGGATAGAGTACAACTATGATACATGAGGGTCAACTATTGTATACATGATCACTAGGGTGGAGTATATGAATAATTTTAGTATGATCACATTACTCTATAATTTGGTGTACCATAGGATGTGCGCCCAACATTATGGGTGTGGGTGAGGAGTGCATGAGTGTCTACAAGGGTAGGAGCTTGTGTGAGGCCTACTGAGGCTCAACAAACACCATTACTTTTGAATGTGAGGGATGCAATCATAGATATTTTAGATGTGGATGACATTAGATGTATATAACACATGGTGGGATAGGCATTGATGGGGTATATTATACCCTATTGATGTAGGGGATGCTCTAGAGTATGAAGATATTGAGCTGATCTAGATGATGGGAGGTAAGCAGTGATTACATTTGAAATGTGTATAAATTTTTGCTTTAGTTTGATTTCAAAGTATATAGCTAATGTAGTGCCATACTTTATGCATAGGTGAAATGGGAGGTGCTCAAGATGGAGCATAGACTAGGGTAGGAGGTAGAGATGATGATTATTGGGAGATAATAATTGAGTCAACACTTTAAGAGCTCACACAACATGTACCTGATGATGCAGTGGAGGAGGGATTGATAGAGTGAACAATGGTCACAACTAATATCCATGTCCATATATTTAATAGGGATGATATAGTGATAGCTACATATGTTAGGGCATTAGGAGAGAGAGATGAGCTAAGGGTTGAGCTGGATAGGCATAAGATGCCCCCACCTGATTTTGGATCTATTAGTATGAGGATCATGGATGAGTATAAAAATATTTAGAGATGATATATGGAATTGAGTGAGGATCATGTTCAACTATTGGAGTGAGAGAGTTATTTCAAGAGGCATGCAACAACTCGAGGAGGTGTGGGGCCATCCAGTGTTAGGGTAGATTATGGGAATAACACTAGTGGAGAGAGTTCAACTAAGAGTGAGGGCCTGATGCCCCTTCATGACTAATTGTACTTGATACCAGTGTATATATATTGAAAACTCATTATATATATATGGATAATTGTTTGATTTTGACTCATGCATATTATGTTATGGAATTTGGAGTATATTGGTATATTTGTTACAAATGGTTGATTAGAAATAGTTGATTTGGCATTGATGTTGAAGTTGCATATGTTTGGTAAAATGGTATTTGGGATGTGATTTGATTGTTGTTGATGGGTTTAAGTGTGATGTTATTTTTGATTTTGAATCATATGTGAGTAAAACACTTTGTTATTTTATAATTGGTAAATTGATTTGATAAAGTGAATTAGTTTAAGATTGGTAAAATAGGATATTGATAAGATCAAGATTTGGATAATTTAGTTTGGCTAGGGATGGTTATTTGGAACTAAGAATTTTAGTTGTTAGTAGAAGGAGATGTAAGACATCACTCTATAGATATCATCCCCATGGCTACTGTATCACTATCTAAACCTTGATGGCCAACTAAATAAGTGACGATACTGGTCATGTTGTGTAGGAACATGCCCTATATCTAATGCTATTTATGGTGCACTAACTATAGCTGTACGTGGAGACTCTGTAAGATGAAACCTCAATAGATGCATAATTAAAACTATGTGCTATGAAAGAGGCTCATCTATCCACAATCTTAGTGGATTGCTATGTGAAATAACACCCTATGGGATCTGCTATGATTCGTATGATTGATCAATAGATCAAGATAAAACTGTAACCTATGATGGGAGTTCATCTAATCTCAATTATAGTAGGTTGATACATGAAATAGGTCCCTTAAAACTTGACTGTAGTGAAATACGTATCTGAAGTAGTACTATGTGATGTGGGTTCATCTAATCTTAACTATAACATGTTGCTACATGAGATAGGACCCTGAAAACTCTATTGCGGTGCCATTGACTATACTAGATATATATATGGAATTTCACTATGTACTCCATGAACTACATTTCTATATGTAGGCTAATATTATTGTACTTATCTCCAAACCTTCTGAGTAAGTAGGATAGGAGATCTCTTATTAGGCTCTATCTTAGAAACCACATGACTCTCATGATGAGTAACTAATGATTCCTCTAAAGGAATACCCTGGGATGACTTAGTCATGGAGGAATGAGGTATATGGATCCATGACAAAAGAGATATAGGTGACCCCGATGTGAATGCTATGATATCATTATCAACACATCTATTAATACAGTCCCTAGGTGCATAACAATCATTGTCTCTGTGTACATGAATATGATGATAGTTACAAAAGGGTCGATGTGGCTACCTGTGTAAGAGATGTGGATCTCGATGATGAGTAGAAGGCAATGTGATTAACCTCCTATCTAATAGTGTTGATAATATGACATATGGGCTATCATGATAAAAATCAAACTATAATGGTGTCCTAATATTGTTCTCTATAGTACATACTATAGGTGGTGCTTTAGAAACTAGCTCTTTATTCTTAACTAGTTGCCTTTTTGGTTGTGGTATCCTATCTTGTTTGGGACATGGTAGATGCTTTGTGCTAGGAGCTATAGATGGAGGTAATGCTGTGAAACCCAAAGTAAGTCAATCAACTGAATCTGACTCAATCAATCCCAATTTCTTCTCAAAGGCTAAAATTGTATAACATATGTGCCTAAAAGAGGAGATCTATCTAATATAATTTATGCTCTAGAAGGGGTTGACAAAGCCCCTTAATAAAGATATGTTGGATCTCCAAATCTATTGGTTTATAGATCAAGCGTAACATATGAGTCTTAAATCGTAAGATATAATCACTAACTACTCTAAAGGATTCTGATGTAATGCAACAAGTTTCTCATATGTAACACGAGGGCCCATGTTTTCTATGTAATATATAAGAAATGCCTCCTTGAAGTCATCATATGTATGCAAGAAACCAATGGGGAGTAGATGAAAGAACCAATTTTGTGCATTACCCACTAGTGTTTACTAGAACAACTTAAGTAGAATCAAAGGACTTGCATGAGATGGCAAAGCCTTTTGAAATGCTTGGAGGTGTACAAATGGATTTATAGTTCCATCAAATTGAGGTAATGATGGTATCTATAGATGCTTAGGTAATGAAGCTTTGATAAATGTCTTCAAAAGAGGGTTACCATGTAAGTCATTGGCATTCATCAAAAAATTGTAAGCCTTATTTTCCAAAGTAAGGAGATGTACTTGGTGTTATAATTCACCAACTGCATGCATCAAATAAATAATCTCTTATGATGGTAGATTAGTATCTTTAAGTGGTTCATTTAAACATTGAATTTGATCATTTATTTTAGCCATGGGAATGTTACATTTTGTAATTGGATCATAGAGAGGGGGTGTGCTCACTTGAACCTTTGGAGGAATAATAACTTGGACCTTAGTAGAGGGATGTGGGCTACCATTATCTTTGGGTGAAGATTGAGAAATAGGTGCTACTGTAGTAGGTGGTGGCTTGGGAGATTCATTGGTATCTTTAGTATTTAGTGAATCACATTATAATTGAATAGAAGATGTGATGTTATCATTGACATGTGCATCATTTGAAATAGAATTATGCATAGAAGTAGAAGCAACATTTTTTAATGCATTATGTTTGAGAGGAGTGAGAGAAGAGTTATAAGCATGAGGTGAATTTTATTGTTCACTATATCCATAATAGTCATCATTATTCTATGCATTGTCACAATCAGAATTTTATTCATTTAAAAGAGGGGAAGTAGAAGTATGATTTTCATATTCACTGTCATTGTCATATTCATTTGTATGTTCACTATTATACTCATTATCAATTCCATTATCACTAGGGAGAGGGGTAAGAGAATATGTTAATTATTTTCTAATATGCAATAAATTTTCATGTGAAATTGGAATACTATGTGCATCAATGTTATCCTTGAACGAAGTGCATGCATTATTTTCATTTGCAATATGAGAAGTAAGAGTAAGAGAGTTATCATTTAGACACTCTTTTGTCATTGTTTGAGATGACAAAGTAGAGTTAAGAACATGAGATTGATCATTTGAATTATGCATTGGAAATTTGATCTTATTTCATTTATATTATTGTAATTTGAACATAGAAGTAGCAAAAGAGAGGGAGAAACTAGGTTCAAATGCAAGCAATTTATCACCAATGAGATGTTTACTTGGAATTACATGACTAATTTGTACATTTGATGTATTATGCATAGGAGAATGAGGTGAAAAGTAACTTTCCCATTTATCAAAATTACTTTCTTTGGAAGAGGGAAGAAAAGAGATAGGTTTGAGAGAAGTAGATGCATCTTCTTTTTCTTCACTATCACTTTCATATGCATCATCATATTCCTCATTACAATAATAGTAATTGTCTTTATTTTAAATGAAATCATTTTTCTCATTTTAGGCTACTGTGAAATTTTGAAATTTTGTCCATTCATTGTCATAATTATGAGAAATATTTAGAAATTTATCTACAAGATGAGAGAGAAGAAGTGCCTTAGTGGCCATTTTATTGCTTTCACCAAAGAGATTATGCAAAATTACTATTAAGCAAATAAATGCAAGAATGAATACTAACATAAGGATTTTTAAAATGTTTTTGACACTATAAATAATTTTCAAAATTCCAAAATTTTTATCTAAAAATTATGAGGAAGGCTTGGGGTTTGAGGACCTAGTTTGGAAATCTAGGGTTTTGGGGTTTGAGTTTTAGAAATTAGAAATTAGAAATTATTGTAATAATTTTAATTATAAAATAAATTTGAATAAAACAAATGTATAAAAAATTATACAAAAATTAGAATTTTTAAATTGAATTTTTGCACAAAAATGTGAAGGAAAACCCTAGGGGTACCTAGGGTTTTAGATTTATTTAACGTAAGTTGGGTTCATCAAATGAATTAATTTTTTTGATAATAATGGAGTTTTACTTCTATTTTATTTAAGCATCTGGATTAATAAATTAGTACAAAATATAGTAATAAGTACAATCTTAATTTATGCAATTATTTATCTTTTTTACTTTTCTAAAAATAACAATAAATAAGAAGAAATATAACTTAGCTAGAAAACAGACTGAGACGGTCAATACAAATGTTGAAGATGGTTATGCAAGATTGGAAAGGTGTTGTAAACCTAAATCTAGATTTCATTTGATGAAAGGATAGGAGTACCAAAAAGTGGAAACTTTGGTGTCCAACACTATTGTCCAATTCTGGTGCTGCTATCCATTTTGATTTCTGGTTTCAAATACTAGTGCAGTTTGATTTTGGGGTCCTATAAGTTTCCTGGTTTGTTCACAATCACCTATCTGTGCTGTTGTATGACCTATTTTCTTCTCAAACCCTAGGTATATCTACAGACATGAAAAAACAAACATATCAAAAGCTAAAAGAGAAAAAATTGGGTTAGGGAAAGTATGATCACATGACCTAGAACCCCTGTTGTCCTAATTGCTACCTACATTAACCCTCAATCTAGGGTCTCATATCAAATGTATTTCTCCTTTAAGGAATGAGAATAATCAATGCACATGATAGATGCAAGAATGAACATTTGCCTAGGCCTTTCCTTGATCAAGCATGCAAATCTATGTGTGATGCAGAATTCTAAGCTATATTATTGTCTGGTTTTAATTATTTAGTGTGCAAAAGTAGCAAGTGCTAGATATAAAATGCATTGTGAATTCATTTATATAGGATAATATTTATTTTTAATTTAGAACCTTTATTCACACTAGTCAACATCAAAAATCTAAATAAAACTTAAGGGAAGGGCTAAAGAGGGTTTGGGACCCATTAAGCAAGAAAAAATGATCATTAGACAACAACATCAAGTAGGATAGGAGCATCAGGTGTTGTAGTCCACCAAAATTCTATTATCTAACACTCAAAAAAATAGGCTAAGATGGACACATGCCAAATTTGGGGGTCTTTAGGGGTATAAATCAATTGATTGAGATAACAAAACTGAGAAACAAGACCAAGACAATCAAAACAAAGACATGGTTAGTGCGAACAAGTCTCATATTCTCCAGTCAGAGTCTCCTATGAAGAGGACTGTGAAAAAACATGATATATGTGGTTGCTTGACAATTTAGGGTGTATATAATTTACTTTATTTTATTGAGTTCTTAATTGTCATTTGCATACCTTGTTGCATAGGTTGGCCTATATTGTTATGTTTTATGCGTTCTTGTGTTTTTCATGACTAATGCTTGATATAACCATCTTTGTAATCCATATCTACAAGTACTATTTCCCCAATGTAAATAATAATATCCAACATTACACCCCCTTAGTTTTTACATGGTAAAACATATCTCATTATATAATTATAGCGTGTCACCTCTATGTACTCATGATCAACTCTATTCTTACAAGTGGCTTTCATGGATAGATACAACCATCACCTAGGCATGAACAAATACCTATGCTTATGTTCATCCTCCACAATTGTCCTTTAATGGTTTTAACCAGATTTTACCAACAACCCTACATAATTGGTTGTACACGTGTACCAATAACCTTTCACAATTACTTTTCTAGGTTTTCCAAAAACCTTACACAATTGGTTTTCCAAGTTCATCAAAAACCTTGCACAATTAGTTTTTTTGGTTTCCCAAAAACCTTAGCATCATGATTACTATAATACATTTTGATCAACATTCTACAATGTTTCTATAAAAGAGGTTCCATGAAGAATACTCAAAAGTGAACAAAAATACACATATGTTATTATTTTCAAACCACATTAAAGTCCACACAACTGAAACCACATGCCACTAACCCAGAAGTGGCCCCATCACTATTGGCTAACAAGAGGTTTGAATGGCCTCTTTCCTCCATTGCCTCCAAACTCCAACATCTCACTGCTTAATCAATAAATGTGTCAATGAAGCTCAAATGTTTTCACATTGGGTTAACTTCCCCCTATTGTGAAATAGTTTATTTTTATAGGACGTTGGGGTCACCCAAAAATGCATCCTTTTATAATTTTGATTTTTTAGATTGATGACTCAACTATTGACTCGATGAATTTTAACTCATGACTCTTTATTGATTTTGACAATAGACCCAAATAAATGACTATGATAATGACAAATTTTTGACTTAAATATTTTATCATATTTGATAATATGACAAAGAAATAACTTTGACACTTTAATTTTTGACAACAAAAAATTAACAACTCTTAAGTCTAAATGATATCTCTTTAGACATAAAAAATGGATTAACAATTGGAAATTATTAATATCTTTGAATTATAAACTATTAAAAAATGAATTGAGACTTTTCCTAACTCACTAATCCTAATAAAGGACTTAATGAAACTAAATATATAAAGACTCTTAAAACACTAATGAAATACATATAAAATATTATCAAAATAATGTATTTCAAAACGTGTTTGACTTTGTATTACATGGTGCATGGGCATAATAGAGATAATGATCCCAAGAATATATAGCAAACAAAATTCCCTCCGTATGATGCCACTCATAATAATGAACAAGCTTCATCCATTCAACTCAGGTCTTTAAGGTTGGATGTGCTGAGTGAGAGGATGAGTTGATGTAGTATGAGATGGATTGGAAAGGAGAGCTCGATATAGAATGAATTTTATATGTCATTTGATGCATTTTGTTGAATTTTTATTGAAATACATTAAATTTCACTCTAAATAAGTGTGATTCAATCAGTTTCTTTGCAAAATTCTTATTGTGTTCCTCAGATCTCTGATCTAGTTTCACTAAAAAAAATAAAGTATATCACCAGTTCAAAGAACAAATACATGAAGAAGAACACAAGTTTATGTTGGTGAATCAATAGAAATCACCTGAAATTAATGCAAAATGTAGATATATCAACCCAAAAATGGTAGATGTAGTCAAGAAGAAATACACATGAAGACTGTCATGCCATGGATAAGTACACAAAGGAATACGTAATGTTAGAATCTTTGAAATTGGCAAGGAATATTTATCAATAAAAATACATGAGTTAAAATGGATTGAAGATTAAAAAATCTATAAGAATGAAAGTTCACTAAGAATAAATACTTGCATGAAATTTGTAAGCACTGCATATGCATATCACTCCTCTAAATATTGACAAGTTTTCTGCTGAGATCAAAAATAATAAAGAGCACATAGAGCTGCAACCTTTAACCTGAAAGTGTAAGAGCATGCCACAATGAAATACAAAAGCCTCAATATTTGATAAAACTAAAAAAATCTAGCTATTCTTCTAAACAAACAAACAAAATTCTTATCATATTGATTAATCTCGTACATGGGAAATTGAGGCTAGAATTAGAGCTATCCTAATCAACCCCCAGATTCTCATTCTCATACCGATTTGGTACCAATAATAGGTTTTTTAAGAGCTTATGCAAAATTATAACCCATATAAATAATTGATAGAGCTGAATACACAAATAAGACTAATAATAGTTTTAACATAAGTTATATTATTTCTTATTACATTGTTCTTCAACATTATATAAATATATAGGAAAGCTTTTTCTTATAATCATGGAGATCTTCTCTCTAACAAACTCTAACCAAATCCATACTAAGACTCACAAATATATATGTGATATATTGCTGTTACATACAACAATATAACTTTAAACTATTATATTCTAATAACTAACTTAACAAAAAAACTGTAAGGACTATTTACCTAATGTGAATACTAATCTCTAATATGCAGCAGAGCGAAGACAAAGACAAACCCATAAACATCCAGGTGGTCACATCTTTTTCCAATAGATATTATGTATAAAACACATACATCATGTTTAGACAATATCATCAACACAACCCTTCGACGCTGATGCTAGTGTTGAAGCTCCATAGGCACTCAATCCATAATTTGTTGATTGTTCCAAAATCCTCTTCCAGTCTGCTTCTTGCATGTTCTAGATTCAGAATTGTGTTAGCATCAAAACTTGTAAAGTACATTATTTATTTATGATTTCTATATCTAGCATAGTTGTACTTACTAATTTTAGCTTATCTTAGTTTAATGAATTCAACATATGTTATATCTTAGTTTAGCATTTAATTGGCCTAATATAGAGATAGTTTATCACCCTTGTACATTAAGTTATCTCTATCCCCTTTAACCCTAGATAACCCCAATCTAGTCTTTTAGGGTTAAATATTTGGTAAACCTAATTCATGTGAATGAAAAAGAATTATGATCTAGGGCTTATAAGCCTCCTAGAGTTTTAGCTTGTTATCATGGATTTTTAGATCTGAAACTTTACCTTAAAGTTTTACCCTCCTCTGGTCACAAGGGCTTCATGTACATATGATTGCAAGTGGATTCTTCATTGATTGGTATATTTTAGCTTCCAAATATATCTATTTTGAAATTCTTCAATGATATTTTCTACTTAGGTTGGTATACTAAAAAACCACTTTTTATCACCAAAAATTTGTACAAAATTTTCAATTTTTATAATTACTATTTTAAATAAATATTGGTATGCAAGGTGAATGGTGTACTTATTTTGAAATCAATTTCAAGGTTTTATAAAAAGTAATGTTTTATTCAAAAACCTCTCTCAGAGCTCTGAAATAAATTCTTATTTTATCAAACTTATTGATTCATTATTGGCAATATTCTAGGGTTTTGCTTGTGAAACATTCTACATTATTTGACATTGTTTTTGATTCATAATACATAAAATTTCAAATTCCTCAAATTTTTTAATAATTCTATTGATATAGACAAAAACCTCTTTTTGTTTGCCAAAATATTGTTTAGATTGTTCAAATTTAACATTTTACTATTTTTAACAAATTTAGACCTAAAATTTGTACATTGTACTTTTGTTTCCTTATGGGTTTATCTTATTTCTTAATTTTCATAAAAAACATTTTTTAAGTTATGAAATTTCTTAGCTGATCACTTTATATTGATTTATATATATTTGGCACATTGTGGTGACCTTGACCGTTAGTTTCAAAACTCTAGTTGACCTAGGGTTTCATGGTCTACTATTTTCTAAATTTTGATTGTTCATTTCAAAGTGTTCAAAATTTAAAATTTAAAATTTTATCTTTTCCAAAATCATGTTCAATATGGATACATCTCGTAGTTAATTCATTATACAATATATAATGGTAGTTGTTACTTGTTATGTTTAATGTCTTATTTAATCAATTAAGGCTATAAGGGGTTCAAAATCTAATCATTTTAAAACAACCAAATCAGAGAATGGTCATAATCAATATAAAATTCAAACTTTTATTTACCAATATTTTGGTAATAGGATTGAGCCTCTTCCTCCTAACCCTAAGGAGGGTGATAACTACTATCCCTCTAACTAGTACCAAATTATCACTCCTTCAAGGGGTAAGGTAGAAGGTTTATATATTCATATTAAAACTGAGGAACCTAGGGTTTGTGCTTGTGAGTCTCTAAAAGATCAAATCATATTTATGATGAAGTCAATAAAAGAGTTACAAAAGCAAAATAAATACTTTAGTTCAAAGATCACATTATTGGAAAATCAGATTACATGTGCTCAAAATCCAACACATGGTAGTGTTAATAATGTGTTTGCATCCTCATCTACTAACATTGTGCCAAACAAGGTTTCATATCCAAAAAAAAAGTTAAAAAAAATACATCCAAAATAAGTTATTCTAAAGGTGACCAAAAGGCTACTAAGAGTCCAAGTGAAATTTTAAGAGATATGCTTTGAAATAAAGTGATCAAATTACCTCCTCCACGTCCTATAAGGAGATATAAATACTATTGTGCATATTGTAGAATGTATAGGCATCATACAGATTGTTGTTTTGCAATACATAATAAAATACAATGTTTCAATGATAGTGTTGATCTTATTATTGATACGTCACTTAAGAAAACCATTCACATTTTAAGTACCTCTCCTAAAGCACATGTATGAAAACAACAAATGTGGGTACCCAAGAAAAATTCAGAGCAAAAATAGTTGCCAATATCAAACATAGAGTAAGAGAAGGTTCAAAATGAAAAAATCAGATCAAGAAAAGGATATAAGTTTACCTCTCAATAATGATAATCAATTTTATAAACCATATGGTTTTGGAATGAAATATTTACAAAACTTTGGTTATCATGGTCAAGGATTGTGAAAGCATTCCCAAGGCATCACTTGTCCTATTTCCACATATGACCAAAATGACCATCAAGGCTTGGGATATATTGGTAATACTAAAGCAAATCATTCAAAGATACATTTGGATAATGCAAAAGAACAAGAGCCTACAAATGAGAGGAAATCCAAGATAAAGGAACAAATAGAAGAAGATATATTATCTAAATATCAAGAAGATCAAAACATGATATAAAAGGAACAAGTACAGAAAAATAAAAAAGTACCTAAAAAGGGTAATGTCAAATGTGTGCCTTAATATGAAGAAATTTCCAATCATTCCTCAAAACATCAAATCATTGAACCTTACATAGATGGAAATCAAGGTCAAAATATCATATTTGACCCAAATTGTGAATTCAATACATGTACCTAGAAATTATTTACATTCTAAGATATAACATGGAACACATGAATAAATCTACCACATCCGATCTTTGTGTTGGATATATTAAATGTAATTTCGCACTTGGATCCCAATCACGTTCTATTATATTGCATAGTAATCCGTTTTTGACTAAATATAATGTAAAATTAGGCAAACCATGGTTACTAGTAACAAAGGAAAATAACTCTGCAACAAAGATACCAAATACAAATTTACCAAAATCACATGATAAAATTTCAAGTTTTCATATGCACAAATATGGCACATATCGGTCAGGGTGTGATATTTAGTTGCCATTCTTCAAATATAATGAATATCCTCTTGAGATCATTGGATAGTACTTGCACAAATCTAAAAAACAAAATCAAAACTCTAAAAACATTTCCAACACCTACATACTATATTGGCTCCTTAGCATCTATGTGTTAGTTTCATGTTAATGGATGGCATATCAGTTACTCATACATACACATGTGTGTCACACTTCTACTTGAGTGTGATGCAGGCATTAACATATACATGATTTATTCTTATTTCATATGTTGGGCCTTCCGTCTACTCATGTCATATGGACATTGGGGGCATCTACTTTGATACTGATACACACAAGTTATATCATTCTATGGTCACTTTAGATTATCATGTTTTGATCTCATATTTTTTCTTACACATGCCTTTATCCAAGATTATATCTTATATAAGGCACTTGATATGCTATACACTTGATGTTTTTTGATAACACATTTGATCCATGGATTATATGTTTATGTTAGTTACTTATGCTTTCCTTTATGCACTTATTTGAGTGTCTTGCCTTATTATTGTCTGGCTTGTTCAAACTTTGAATATGCTCTTTTGCTTATGGCCTTCGTGCCTTTGTGTGTTTTCTTTGAAATTTGAACATGTCATTATTTGTTGGATTAACATTTGAATATGTCATCCTTGCTTTCAGGGACATTTGACTAAGTCATGTCCGTTCAATTGTGTGGAATGTGAACATGCCCTTATTTGTGGTCTCTTAGAACCTTTATGTGTTGAATTACTTTTGAGTGTGTGCATGTTTATTTATTGAGCTTGTACTGTTACTATCTAGACATTGCCATGAACTTTATCATGCATATTAGGCCTTCATGTGATCACATTATTCTATATACTTCAATACTACATTAGACATGTTATTCTATAGGCTACATGGTTCCATTGACAAATTATATAGCTATCTTATCCTTTTGAGGTGAGGTAACTACCGATTTATATTCTTCCCTCACCTCAAAGGGGGGGGCATGTCATAGAGACATGTTCTTCATATTTGGCATAGTTTTCAGATTCATGGGGGAATGCTTTGAAATCATGGTCTCCATACTTATTTAATGTTTGGTAAAATTTATAGATTTAGTGGGGGCATGATTTGGAAGCATGTTTTCCACATTTACACAATTTTTGAATTATCTAAAACACATAATTATATAATTTAGATTCACAGGTGTGACATAATTCTATACATTGGTATCATTATTATACATAGTTTTAGCATGAGACATATCTAAGGTGCACATGCTATGCAATGTGTACCTAATATTGAAAAATCCAAATCAGTTTGAGATTTCAAAACACTTTTAGGGACTATCATCACCTACCAAGATGGACTTTTACAAACTGTACTAAGCCAATCTACTACAATAGTTGGGTCACTTTTGGTATGGTTGAGGTGATTAAATATATATTTTAGGTTGGACTTGATTGTATCATACAACCTCACTAGTTTGATAGTATGAGTTGATTTTATTCACTTATGCTCACTAGGTTATAAGTATGTTTGGGTTGCATGATTGAACTAATCTCAAGTGTTGGGTGGTAACTCACCTTTTCTCCAAGGTTGGGGGTATGTGCCTTTCAATATCTCTCTATCTCCTTAGATATATGAACTTTATAGATTTATATATAATTGTCCTAATATAAATTTTAGAGCATACAATGATATATATTTTTAAATCAAATTTTCATTAGGTACGACAGTTACATTGATACATGTATAGTCTGTTGATGCTCTGTTAGTACTCTTTGTGTCACTAGGGAACAAGGGAAAAGTAAGAAAATCAATTTAAAATCCTAGAAAGACTTGGGGCTTGAGTTTTTTATATAAATATTGATTGGAATAAGATAAATAATAGAGATGTGATCACCACTTCAAAGTTTTCAACTAGACCCTATTGTAGGGATAACAGATGTTACACAGTGACACAGTTTCTAGCTAATCTTTATGAATTATCTTAATGTTTACCAATTATTTCTCAAAACATAAATGAGCAATGGATATATATATATATATATTATGATCTAAGATAAGGTGGTTCATGGGTGGATCTTGGAGAGAGTAGGGTAAGGCAAAAAAGAGATTGTGCTTATGATGAGTGAAGATGCCAATTCTGCTAACTTATAAGACAAATACATGAAAATAACATCTACCAACCCTAGAATAATGTTCAAAGATAAATAAATGTAGTTTAAGCTTAAAAGGAAGAGAATTCATGTATATAAAAACATACTTTTCATAAAAATAACCCACTCATAGTAAATTGCACAACACATCTAGTTGCAAATGAGTGAAAACAAAACAAATATACTATCAAATTAGTCAGCTTAACGTTAAGCTAAAACTAATAGATGCATGTATAAAATGTAATTGCCATATTAATTTTTAGAAAAGAGATAATCAAACATCAAAGCTTGAGGAAAAACAACACAAAAAAACTATTAAACACTACAGACAGTCTCATGAATTCTTTGGCTCTCTTGTATTGATTCTTGCAAATAATTGTTTCTATTTAGAAAATGAGGGAAGACCCATATTTATAGTCTCAAATGCCTAAGATTATTTTGAGTAGGCTCACAAGTGGCAACCAAATAAAACCAAGTGGATTGAACCACCACATTATAATGGAATATTCTACATTACAAAATATTCTTAAGGGGTTGGAGGTTGTTGTTTTTTATTCCTCTCATTTTCCTCCTGGGTCCATATTTCAGTGCATGATTGATAATATTTATCTATTTGGGTAAAATATAGGATCATGGGTCTAAATAAATTAGGTATGTCCTAGATTAGCCTATTTTTCTCCACGAGTATGGGTCTGAGGGCCTCTTCTATCACCTCGACTTTCTATAACCTCTGATTAACAAGTGAAAAAATATTCATCACCTTTATTGCTATCTTGGCACTAGCCACATCCTACTAGAAACATGTGATGAAGATATTCATTTGTGCCCTAAACTCTTGCTCTTCTATGAAGGAGCTGTTAGGCTTGGTTACTTTGGTAATCATGGCATACTTTAGTAAGTGGACTATCTTGAACTCAAATTTCTCAAAGGATGTGTTTGCATCCTTGAGGTGATCAAACCATGTCTTCAGAATCCTCCTCCTATTCATGAGGATATTTTGTGTAGGTATTATGTCCTTAAGAGCCAAAACTTTGAGATTAGGGAATTTGTTACTTCTTTCCACTCTTGCCAAGTTTGCTAACTTGGTGTCATAATGGACAAGACTTTGGTCAAGCTTTGTGATTGCCTTAGATTGTTAGATTCCCCTCCTTGTCTCTTCTTCATAACCTTGTAGAGGTTGAAAACATTGATTATTGAAATTAGAGTATTGTCTAGCACTATAAGTAGTGTTTTCTCTTTCAAACTTTGCAAATTCTATTGCATTCCCTTCATTATAGCAATAGTGGATTCTATCTATGCTTGTACTATGGACACTGGGTCCTCAACATACTCCAGCACTTCTCTAGGGCCTACTTTTATTTTCTTGGTTAGAGTGAAGAGTGGTTCTTCACTCTCACATATCACAGTTGAGCTAGGTTGTGGCTATTCCATTTGTCTCTAAATTACCCTCTTCATGGTGCTAGTGGTGGGGTCAAACCTCATCCCAATTTGGGTTGGAGCTTGGCTCACCTGAGGTTTCCCCTATATTATTGTTTGCATCATGTATTTTACCTAATTTGGGGTTATTGGTTGAATGGGAGGTGGTTGTAGTGGGAGTACTTGGGAGGAAGAAGCAATCAAGGCTACATCTAGAATATATATATATATATATATATATATATATATATATATATATATATATATATATATATATATATATTAGCTAGGTCTAATTGCCTAAATGGATTGAATAAGCACTTGGATGGTCCCATAACTAGGATAAATGAGGGAAATGTAGAGGGCCCAACTATTTTGGCTATCATAGTGGGGTGAAGTGGCTGCTGCTAGGTGAATGATTTGGGAATGAGCCTCAATGGCTTGGTGGGTGTGAGGGAGCCAAGGGTGAGTGTGTACTTGAAATTTCCATCTAAGATGGAGGTGAAAAGTGTATACACATAATATTTTCAAACTTTTATTGATTATTGACACTTTTTATCTTGTAAAAACATGTCAAATCTTAATCTCTCTAAGTGCATACCTTAAGGGGTGCTTTGGGAAAGGGGTGGGTAGACCATCGATGCTTCATAATATTGTTTTTCCTTTTTTCCACTTACCATCTACAATTCTCTCCTAAAATCTTGAAACCTAGGCTTATTTCTCTCTTTCTTAATCATTATTATCATTTGTCATGCTTTGTCCCTCTTTAACTTGCTTTATGTCCCTTATTCCTATTCAAAAAACTAGTTCAACCATATGGATTTTTAGATTTCTTGCTCAACAAACTAGGTTGACTTGGTCAACCTAGTGTGTTTGGGACACTTTACCTCTTTTTGTTTCTTATCCTCCCAGCCAACCTAGCACATACCTAGTGAGTTAGCCCGAAAATGTGCTAGGTTGACTGGGTTGACCTAGCATAGTCAACATTCCTAAATGATTTTAGGGTAAGATACTACTACATATACAAATTAATTTACCACCATTTCATAAGATTCAAAAGAATAGAAGAATCAAGCAAAGAAGTGCGAATGAACATTTGCTTATTGACCATTCTACTCAAGGAATAAAGCTTTAAGGTTTAATACTTTATTTTGGAGCTCCGATCTTGTCTTTTGGAGAAGTCTTTTAGATGCTTAGGTAGGTCATGTATCCTAGAGATGATTTATATTGGTTATCTTTACAAGCCATAATAATCTCTTACAAAGCACCTTGGCTAAGGGAGAGGTTCATACTATCAGGTTCATCTTCAAAGGTAAGTATTCCTAACTTTATTTCTCCTTTGTAAGAGTAGATAGATAATGCCGTATGTATTATTATCTTTCATGTATTAGGATTCCATATACATTGATGCGAGTATATGTCTCCTATACATGTTTAGTTTAGTTGTTTATTTGTTTTGTTCTAACCCCTACTTTGTGCCACAAGCTTTGGTGCACACTAGATTAGTTTACTTTTATTGTTAATAGAATAGTTTACTTTCTTGTTTATTAGCATAAGTGAATATAAAATCATAGGTATCTTTCAGGGTTGTTATGACATCGTGTTAGACTATAGGCTTTGGAACCCTTCCTAGCATTATGTGTTGTGATAAATGATATAAGTGATCCCATAATCACATCTAATAGATCCTCATATTGGTCATGCTCACGCTTAACAAGTGTATCCCCAATAAAAAGTGTAGGTTTTCTCTATCTTATTCGATCTAGGATTAATTCATGCACATCATGCAATTCTAATTGCATACATTCTGGTGAACCCAACGTGAATCTAACCCTTATTGGATTTGTTCACTTGTATTTCATTATTTTGTCATCATTTCTATCATATATTTTTATATATTGGTTCAATTTTGTCAAACCACTTTTATTTTTATTTGTATATAAGAACAAGCAATTAGATCAACTAGCTCAACCTAGTATAAGTTTTCAACACTTTTTGGAATACCAGTTCAGCCTACTAGGTTGAACTGATCGACCTAGTGTATTTGTAGTCACTTTTCATTAGTGTTTATAGCCTGATCGATCAAATTGACCCAATATAGATTATATCTTACATACTTTTATATCATCCTAATAGGTCAACCAACTTGACCTAATAAATTTCTAGACTTCCAGTTTGACCAACTAGTTCAACTAGGTCAACCTAGTGCATTTTCAACACTTTTTTAATAGATTTATGTATTGATTGATTGACCAGATCAACTCAATTTGTAGGTTTTTCCATTTTTTACCAAGGTTCTTTATCAATAATATTATTCATTTCCATCTCTAAACCACTCAAGTCAGTTTCTACTTCTCTATATCTTTCTATTTCTATACTTTCCTTTCACAGTTTGTAGTCTTTAAAACTACTTCGACATAATCAACAAGGTCAACCTAGTTGAACTAGTTATGTGTTATTTCATAACTTGATATCAAATTTATCATCTTCCCTACGTCATCATTAACACAAAACATTTTATTGTTTTTAAAACAAATAAGTAAAACTAAAGATATAGGCAAAACAAAAAATCAGCGCCTGTTTATTGTACTAGGTCAACCCTATCGACCTAGTATATTTTTTAGCCCCTGTACACTATACTAGGTCAACCTAGCACTATTTATAACCTATTTTACCTTTTTTTCCAATCTTTATATATTGTACTTGATTTGTATAGTTTTACAGTCCTTTTTTTTACACTAGGTCGACCATGTCGACTTAGTACTACTTTCTATCACTTCATATTCTCATTATGTAATTATCTTGTCTTGTTTCATCATGATGAATTATTTGCATCCTTACCTTAGATTAGATAATTACATAATCAAGGACTTGGATAATAACCTCACTTATTTCATTACCTTTGATGAAACTATCCAAATTCTTCGTTCCCCTTATCCTAAGCCTAAACTACTCAATACACAATGCAATGTAGTTGAGATCCTTAATCATAATCCTCCTAATACCAATTTTTTGAATCATTTACCAAATCATACTACTCAATTTGATAATCTATATGGTTCTCAAATATTAAAAAACCTTGATGATAATATTATCTACACTAATAAGAATGGTGGCCTTAGAAAGCTTCCTTCTTCTACCACACTCAAGATAACTAACACCAATGTTGGGAATCCTTTATCTGAAAAGAATCCTCCTCCTACCAATACTAACAATCCTCTTCCTATCAACACCAATACCCAACTTTCAAACCCACCTATTGACATGATTCAACTTCTTGCCCAAGTTATTCAACAAATGAACCTCATGCAAACAACCAATCAATCTCAAATGATGAACGTGCAACAACACTTATGTAACATGATTAGTCAACCATATCAAGTCATCATGTCTAAACCAAGTCAAAATTTTGTCCCTCCTACTCTTAGAGATGCCAATGGGAATGTCATCCCTCAACCTCAAATGAATAATAAAATGCTTCAACATCTTCAAAATGAACCTTTAACCCCATTTATTACATCCATAGATATTTGAAACATTTCTCGAACTATCACATATAATGGGACTAAGGATCCTACTATATTTCTTAAGTATTTTGGTAATCTATAAAAGGAATGGATCCAAACTAACACTTTTACTACCACCAATCTCTTAGCCAAAACCTTTGTTGGTGATGCACTTGAACGGTACAACCAACTTCCTAGACATTCCATCTCATAACTAGAGGATTTAGTCAATGTTCTAGTGAAGGAATTCTAACATGATGACCTTCTTGAAAATTACCTTAGCTATTTCATCAATGCCAAGCAGCTTCCTAATGAATCTACTCATGCTTTCATCAAATGATGGAAGTCTCTTTCCCATAAAGTGGATCATAACATGAATTATGACACTCTTTTAAAACTATTCATCAGTACCCTTAAACCTCCTCTTAAATATAAAGTTCAAATCTTTGCACCTCAAACTTTAGAAGAAGCCTTATACAAATAAAAAAGGCAAGACTTTTTTATGACTCAATTTGAACCATCTCAAACAACTAATAAAGCATATTTAAAATCTTCTTCTCATACCATTGATTCATCCAAGTCTCCCCAACCTCAACATAGAGCATCCAATTCAACCAAATTTAACCCAACCCACCCTCCCTTGAGTCTATAACAACTTATGCTAAAATTACCACCCTTTAAACCCATAAACTTTGATCCTTCCAAACCTCCTCCAAAATGGTACAATCTAGATAAATTTTGTTGGTGGTGTGCTACTATAGGTCATTCTCATGAGTCTTGTCATGATCTTCACTAATTTTTAATTTCTTCTTTGCTTGGTCTACATTTCAATCTTGATATTCTTACCAAACAACATTATCAGGATTATCTTCAAGCTTCTCACAATTAATCTTAAGAACCAAAGTCACATCAACATCAAATACCTAATAAACACGCCTCATCCACTGATTTTGTTCAAACCACAATTGATCATTCTTCCTACACCAATAAGGAAAGGATAGCTAACATGAACAACTTTAAACATGTTGTGGCATCCATTGAACTTTAACCTCTTAGGCCACATGAACCAAAATAATACCTAGTTCAAATGCCTACTCCAAGTCATATCATACATGTTCCTCTTTTACCTCCTTTATCTCCTCATACCTCTCCTACACATCATATGTCACATTCAACCTCCTTAAAATATAAAAAACCAACAAATTTACCTATCTCCAAATGCACCTATCAATCCAATGCAAATCATTCTAATGGTTCAATATCACCTCATTCCAACTCACATGTTGGGGCATCTTGCAATGCCCATCCTCATGTCCCTTTAGACTTTGGGGTATCTTGTGATGCCCATCTATATATTCATTCAGAATTTGGGACATCTTTTGATGCCCACTCTTATTATCAAATGCATTATAACAAACACATTTAGCTTCAAGAAACCTTCCAAGACTTATATGCTTGTATTTCACATGCTCATCTTTGATACAAATGTTAGCATATATTTTACTTGTTCTTTTCATCTCATGTTTCTTTGTTTTAATGTATTTTTCTTCTTTTAATTTCACTTTCCTAAGCATCATGAATTTCCTTTATGTTCTTTTGGATTTATTACACATCACATTTGGCATTTTCTTTCATTTCCCCCCCTTATATATCTCTTTTATTTTTTGTCTTTTTATGTCGTTCTTTGCCTTATTAGTTTTATGATCATTTTTACCCCTTTCTTTAGCATTTACTTCTTGATGTACCATAGTCTTATTTTTCTTTTGACATTTCTTTTTGTCACCCCTTGGGTATTTATTTTGTGAGTTGCTTTGTAAGACCACAGATAGGACCCAACATTCCTCACAAAACCACCATATTTTACTTGTTTTATTTCTCTTTTTTCTACTTGCCAATGCATTTTTGTCATCCTTTAGGTTTTTCCTTGTGAGGTGCTTTGTATAAAGGTTCCCTCACTTCTGATTTTCTATTACTTATTATCACCCTCATGGGTCTCTCTTTTATGAGTTGCTCTATAAGATCATGGATAGGACCTAAACCTCCTCATAAAATTACCATTCCTTTCATGTTCTTTGTGATCCTTATTATTAGACATTAGTTTTTGCTTCTTTTTCTAGATCGAATTTGTATAAGAATCTATGTTAGCATGTTTTCCTCCATTTCCCTCTTTCTTATGATAAAGAATCACACCTTTGCTGTCATTATATCCCTCTTTGCATTTTATCACATTTTTTGTGATTTGAAGCAATTCAAATTATTTCATGTGTCATTCCTATTGATTTCCCATTTCTCTCATCTCTGCATTGGATAAAACAAGGTCAAAGTCAAGATAGCACTTTTATTTCACCTAAATTTATGAGACTCTTAGACCCCATGCTCTTTGAAGTTTCCCTCTCTTAGAAACCTTGTCCCAAGTATTCAAATGAAAGTCATCTTTAGCACCCATGTTTGGTCTTCCAAATCCATATGCAGGAGGAATAGAAAAAAACTATTAAGAAAGTTAAAGGCCAAATCATTTGAAATAAAAGGCAATGATATATAAAAAGGCAACATCCAAAATCTTAAAAGTCAAAATCACACCAAAAAATGTGATTAAAAGCACATATCCTATCTCCAATCGAAGCTCAAACTCCATAGTCAGCTTCACATAGAATCAAAGTCCTTTAGGGTGTGGTAGGCTAGTAGATTGGAATAGGGGAATTCAAAATAATATATGGTGCTACCTACTTTCCCATGCAAGTACCTAATATTTGTAGTAGACTGATGACTCTGTAAGGGGTCTTGAAGAATGGGTAACATGTCATGGGGAGGTAGGTCCATTTTAATTTTCATGCATATATCCTTCATGGGATGATCTATATACTCCATTTGTTGACCCAAAACTTGTGTAGCTAAGAAAAGTTCTTCAGAGTCCCTAAAGTTGATAGCCCTCTTGTTTTGACAAACCAATTTTTGAGTGTCTTGACTTCAATAAAGAGTTTCTCTACCTTGGTTTTTCCTACATTCTCCCTTCCACCCATTTCATTTCCCCCCTTGACATGAAAATTGTGATTCCAAATCTATTTTTCCTCTTCTATTATTCCCTCTTCTTCATCTCTTTAAAACATGCTAGCACTATTTTGTTTCGGTTCCATATATCCTTAAAACAAAACAACCTATTTGAGAAACTATGGATCACTCTTTTATTTCATTTATCATTATTGTACAACCCTTATATTGTGGATAAATGAGTCCACATTCTTTTTCCATTATTACATGTTTCTCTTTATATATGCCTTCTTCATGTTTGTCTTACATATTGACTTACATTTCATTTAAAATGCTTTCATATTTTTCTTTATGTTTGATTCTTTCATGCCTATCTTAAATGAGCCTAATTTTTAATTTATTACATATCTTTGTTCAAGTTTTATTGCATTGATATTTAATTTGTCATTCATGTTTTATATTGCATTGATTTAGTATGTTCTACACTCCTTTTTTCCATTTATGTTTTACATATTTTCTAATGTGATTTATCATGTTTTCCAATCATTTGTCATTTATTTCCTATCATTTTTCATTTTTTTCTTATCATTTATCATTCATTTGCCTTTTAGTCATTCATTTGTCATTTATTTGCCTTCATTTATCATTTATTTCTTATCATTTGTCATTCATTTACCAATCATTTATCATTCATCTACCATCCTTTTATCATTCATTTTCCTTAAATATTCTAAACCTTGCCTTAACAATCCTAATTTGCCAAATTTTCCTAAAAGTCTGTCTCTACTAACTATCATATGTCTATCTTCCATTTTTTTTGATTTTTTGTTATTTTTTGCACTAACTTCTACAAGTTCTCCTAGTGTACTTTACATCGGACACCTTCATTTATATTACAGTCTACTTCTTTATCTAGAACACTAAGGTAAGTTAAAGTATGTATTTTTCAATTCAGTCCTTTCATTTATCTTATTTACTTCCTACTGCACCATACTTAGCATCAACATTATGTGTTATCATGTTCTATCTCTGAATCACCATCCCATGTTACACTTATGTGACATGTGATGAGCTTTGACTGAGGCATATAAAGGAACCTGCCAAGTCTCAATCTCTCTGAAGTGCATGCCTTAAGGGGTACACCATGAAAGGGGTGGGTAGAACAAAGATGCTTTATAAGATTGTCATTCCTTTTTCCACTTACCATCTACACACTTATCTCTTAAAACCTTAAACCCTAGGCTTATTTCTCTCTTTCGTAATCATTCTTATCATTTGCCATGGTTTATCCCTCTTTTCCTTGCTTTATCTCCCTTAATCCTATTTAGTAAATTAGGTCATCCATATGGATTTTATACTTCTTTCTCAACAAACTAGGTTGAATTGGTTGACCTAATGTGTTTTGGGATAATTTAGCTCTTTTGGTTTCTTAGCCTCCTAGCTGACCTAACACAAACCTAGTGAGTTAGCCTAAAAATGTGCTAGGTTGACCTAGCATAGCTGACATTCCCAAATGATTTTAGGGTAAGATAATACTATATACATAAGGTCATTTACCACCATTTCAAAGAGTTGAAAGAACATAAGAATTAAGTGTATAAGTGTGAATAGACATCTACTTATTGACCATTCTACTTGAGGAATAAAGCTTTAGGGTTCAATACTTTATTTTGGAGTGCCGATCTTGTCTTGTGGAGAATTATTTTGGATGATTAGGTAGGTTATGTAGCCTAGAGATAATTTATCTTGGTTATCCTTACAAGCCACAACAATCTCTTACAAAGCACCTTGGCCAAGGGAGAGGTTGAGACTCGGTAGGTTCATCTTCAAAGGTAAGTATTCCTAATTTTATTTTTCTTTTGTAAGATTAGATAGATAATGCAATATGTATTCTTCTCTTCCATGTATTAGGATTATATATACATTGACATGAGTATATGTATCCTATACATGTTTATTTTAGTTGTTGTTTATTTGTTTTGTTCTAACCCCCACTTTATGCCACAAGCTTTGGTACACACTAGATTAGTTTACTTTTCTTGTTATTAGAATAATTTACTTTCTTGTTTATTAACATAAGTTAATATCAAATCATAGGGATCTTTTAGGGTTGTTATGTGATTGTTTTAGATGGTAGGCTTTATAACCCTTCTTATCATGATGTGTTGTGTTAAATGATACAAGTGATCCCCTAATTAGGTCTAGCAGATCCTCATATTAGTCATGCTCCCACTTAACAAGTGTATCCCCAATTAGAAGTGTAGGTGTGCTCTATCTTATCCAATCCAAGATTAATTCATGCATATTATGTAATTATTATTGTATAAAAAAAGTTGGTATTAGCATGGGAGATGAATGGTGCCTCCATAGGAAGTGGTGGTTGGGTATTTGAACGTGAGGGTGGCATGGGCAACAAAATCAAGGGTAGTTATGAATGTACTAATAATGGGAAATGAAGGAAAAAGTTTTGTACTTATTAAGGGGTTTTGGGAGGCCACTAGAGACTTCTTCCTTATATATACTTTCTTGACCATCCTTTCTACCAATGCCTGTAGTCCCTCTAATGAGATCTCAATTCCTTATGGGAAGCCTTCCTCTAGATCAATAATAATAGGACTTGATTGGTCAGAGATCTATGGGGTAACTTCCTCAGCAAGTGTAGACATAATTATGGGGATTTGAGAAGGATCTGACTGGTTGCTTGACTCTCCTCACTCAGAGCTCAAAGGTGTGTTTTGCCCACTTGGAGTAGCTTTAAGTGGGGGCATGTAGGGTCTATTTTTGATAAGAGGAGTGTCATCCTCTTCATTTTCTTCTTCCTTCTCCTCATAGTTTGCATTAAACATGCTCCCATGAGTTGGTGGGAGCTGAGTTCTCACCATATCTTCTTTCCTCCTCTCTCGATCAAGTCTTATCTCAAGTGGTATGTTATTTTTCACTATATTCCTCAGGACTACCTCATCATTCATTACATTGAGGTATATCCAAGCATGTACCTCATCCTGATGTTTGTATTCTACAACCACATCTCTTTTGAACTTGGTGAGGTGTTTGGTAATGAATTGGTTAGGATCCCACATCCTGCATTTATCTTTGAGAAATAGGTATGACTCCCTATACTAGGCTACCACTATTACATCTTGTGTTACTTCACCTTGGATTTCCCTAGTTGGTAAGGAGACTTATGTGGGGGCGTCTTCTACTTCTTCTCAAAGAAGCCATCAATTCCATGTAGCATTTGGTAAGCTATATCTTCTTCTGCTAACTTCATTAGCACATACCTTGGTATCCTAAAGGGAGCTAGCATTACGCCTTCTATTCAGATGACTATACAATTGGGGTAGAGCTAGAAGCTACCTATATATCTCAATGCCTACCTAACCTCTAATGGCACCCTCTGTATTTCACATTCTATGATTGACTTGTAGATTAGGGGATAAAAATCCTCTAAAAATATTTTGATATGATGACTAAAATGGTGAATATGTAATGTAAAATATGTTTGGGGTACCGCTTTGTCTCATTCAAAAGTCCATGTGTTTAGCCCTAATTGTGCAGTTATACAAATAACATCCAATAGGTAGCTCATGATGTAAACTAGGGCCCCATTCTGGAAAGTACCATGCATGGCTAAAATTAGTTTCTTACTAATAATATATCTAAGTGAGTGGATCTGTTGATCTTCTAGAATTATTTTCAATAGTGGGATAACCCTTATATTTATGTATCTAATGTGGGCATTATTAAATATTTTATTTAATAAGGTAAGGCCAATCCTAACAACTTATCTAAACTAGGAAATGGGTATATTCCTTTGGTCATTCATGAAGACTCTAACTAGGTTTGATGTCCATGAAGCCAAGATCACCTCTGACTTGTGTGCCTTGTACCAATTATCAATGATGCTCTAGTTATAGTCTAGTTAGGGTAGGGGTAGGTTATAATATTTTTTAGAACTTGGCCCTAAAATGAAGGAAATGGGAAGCCCTAGGCTCATGGATTTGAGTAATCCATCCTCATATTTTGACATCTCGAAGATGCCATATACTAAGTCAGCATATGGAATGACCTCAAGTTTTTCTATGACTTTATGAAGAGCAGTAGCTTAAAATGCTAGGATGTCTAAAGTGAGATGAATGGCATGGGGCATGGTCTCAAAATCTTTGAGATCATTAGTTCCTTTAGCATTATAATAAACACTATTATAGTGTATGTCCCCCAAGTTTATGGCCTCGAGGATGAATTCTATGTCCCTAAACATGACTAGATTACCATATAGAAATAAGAAATTATCACTTCCAAATGTAATGCCCTTATCTAAAGTAAAGGGTCCTGATTGTGCCATTCCTGTAGTGTTCTTAAAAAGCAATCAACATCATTTTGTTTTAATCTACAACTTTGAAGCTCTAATAATGGTGGTCGAGACACAATTCGTGAAGAGCTTGAGCTTTGAGAATGCAGGTTATAGAAAGAGAGCAAATGCTTAGGGCTTTAAATACACATGTAGGTGATAGTGATCAAGTTGAGTAGCCTTTTGAAGATTACCTTAATTAATGCAAGGTTATATGGTGATTCTAGTTTATGTCACATTAATGGTGAGATTTTCACCTTTGCATTCAAAATTCAACATTGATTTACCTTTGATTTGCCATCAAATTTAGCTCAAATACTAAATATCACCACCTTTTATCATGTGGCATGCCACATTGTATCCAACTAGGCATTTATGAAGCTTGAAGATGACTAAGCTACTTAACTAACTCAAACTAGGACACATCGCATTTTTTGATTGGTCTTGACATTCTAGATGTGGCTCTATGTGATGACTTATTTATTTTGTGCCACATGGCATCTTTTGATTTGTGGTGAGCTCTAGGGTAGTTTGATTTAGTTGGCTATGAGAGTACCACTTTCTATTTTTTCAAGCAATCAAGATCTTGCTTGGATAGGTGTCATTCTCATGATCAGTCTCAACTTTATTTGGACATGTGTCACTTTCATGAGTAGTCTCGATAATTATTGGAAATTCTATGTTAAACATGTGGCTCAAGAGGAGCCACATGTCTCCCATGGGGAAAATATGTTGATCTTAGATGTAGTCTTCTGGGGATGACACTTGGCATCATCTCATGGGTTTGAGGGGGGCATGTGTCATTATCTCAAGATCCTCTTCATCCTTATACCACTTGTCACTCTGAGAGGAGGCTTGGATAGCTGGATACCATCAAGCCTTGATCAAATGGCTCAGGTGTATCCACATGTTCATTTGGTGGGCTCTCATGAGTTTTAGATTAGATGAGACATAGTGTTGACACACATTGGTCTTGGATGAACCTTTGAGGATACACATCAATTTGGAAGGCTGCTCAAATTTATATGGTTATGCTTAGGACACCTAGAAACATCTCATGGGGTTTAGATTGATTAGGTTTACCTCGATGGGATATGATCTCAACATAGCTATGAATTTGAATTCTAATGGATAACTCCTTTACAAGCTCTTAAAATGGCACCATGCGATTCATGGGTTTCATAGATTCGTTCCAAGTGTCATGCATGGAGTGATGAATTATCAAGGAATTGTGAATATTGGCAAGGTGGACATTTATCCTATTTAGGTTGTAGGCTTTAATTTAATGTTCCACAAGGCATCAAAGATTGCTATTTTAACTTTGACATCTTGTGAGGTCATGTAAGAGGTTGAGTTAGAATTTGAAAATGTCACATGCCTGTCATAAGCAATTTAAACAAGTTTAAAGCAAGGTTACGTAAGTAAATGATTCAAATAGAATGCAAAGTCAGTCTGGTAAGATTTGGTGAAGTCTATTGTACTCATGCCCATTCAAAGACTAGGTGAAATACTTTGATGAAGGTCTGTCTCCACATCTTGAATCAATTCATGGTTAATTATTCATTAAAACTTGGAGAAAACTTTAAGTGTCTTACAATAATTTATATATTTTTAAATGCTAGTTTTTATTAAAAAATAAATATTCAACCAAAAAGTTGTTAAAAATCATTGAATCCATTACTATGTAGACAAATGACCTAGCAAGTTTGGATTTTAGGCATTTTAAAGAAATGAAATAGGAGGGTCCCCATTTTAGGAATACGGGGTAGTTGAGCATCAACAAGTGGTGATATCCATAGGGAAACATTGCAAAATGTTAGAATCTAGATCTTTTGTATAAAGACTAATTAAAAATTAATCACCTCACTAAAATTTTTTGGATTTAAATAATAAGGATTTTCTTAATTAGGGATGACTCAACCATTACTCTGCTACCAACCAGACATCCATAGTCTTGATAGAGATACCTTTGGATCCACTCTAGGCCTTACTCTATTACCAACCAGGCTTTCATAGCCCTGATAGAGATTACTTGAATCACCATTCTGGGAAAGTGAAGTAGTTTATGAATTCACTTTATTAGTGTATCATATTTTTTTTGTTTCCTTTTTTTATATCTACGTTCATAAACTAGAATGGTTGGAAGCTAGAATTAGCTAGGTGTAAGGATTGTGTCAAGGCATAATCTAAATGTCATCCACTCTTCGATAACACTTTCTACCTAGGCAATCTATTTAGTGAATTTGAGTGACATTATGATGGTTCATATAGATTCAAAATCTTGTTCAAATAAATGATCAATCATATGAACTATATTAAATCTTTGCAATAGCTTCTGATCTTCATGATAAGACTAATCTTCTAATTAACCCCATCCAACTTTTCTAAATTAGATCAGTGCTAGAGGTTTCCCAACTTAAGACTACCGATGTTTAAGATCAACAATACCTTTTCCCTATTTTAGGATCAAATCGATACAAATTGATTCAATGAATTCTTATCTAGAGGAATTATTACTAAACTAAATCACACGACAAGAAACAAACACACAACGAGAAAGTAAAGCAAGACATGAAATGATGAAAAGCAAAAGTAGGAAAACAAGAAAGAACACAATAATAAAGCAAAGCAAGAAAGGAAACTACACTAATCCTACCTACTCTATTTATAAATAATATTACTTTCCTTATGGAATTTGGGATAGAGTAGTAGAGAAGTAATGCTTTATGTATTTCCCATTGACTGGTAAGGCTAAGTCATTTTCTTGTAAGTCTTTGAGTCTAAACATGTTTTCACCAAGTATCTCTAATACTTGATAGGGTCAAATCTAGAAGGGATTGAGCTTATCATGCCATCCTTTATTTTCATGGGCCTTATCCCACAATAAGACTAAGTTTGAGATTCAAAATGCTTTAACTTTGGCTCACTTGTTGAACCATCTTTTCACAATATCTTGATGCTTGCTGAAACTTAACAATGCTTCATCTCTAGCATCCTCCATTTCGATGATGTTTAGGATATATGACTACACTCTTTTATCATCTTCCATGTGTTCATACATGAATTCATATGTAGTTAGATTCAAAGTGATGGGAAATATAGGTTACTACCCATAAACTAGCAGGAGTGGGGACATCTTGAGAGCCTGCTTGTATCTGATCCTATCTGCCCATAGAGAAAACTTTAGTAGGGATTGCCACTTCCTTGTTTTATTTTTTTTAGAATTTTTAATGGCATTCATCAATTTATTATTAGTGGATTTAACCACTCTATTACCCTAGGGGTATTATTTTGAAGTAACTTGATGATGATCTAATTGTCATAATTCCATTCCATGAATTTAGCTGATGCAAAGGCTTGACCATTTTCAAACACTAGAGACAAGGGTGTCCCAAATCAAGTAATAATGTTTTCTTCTAATAAATTGATGACATCAATTGTTTTGATATTCTTGGTGGCCATTGATTCAGTCTACTTCATGTAATAGTCGGTGGTGATGAGTACAAATTTGTGTCCCTTCGAGGAGTTGGGATTGATTACTCCTATGAAATTGAGACCCCATTATGTGAATAAATTTACCTCAATTATTCATTGTAAAGACATGGCACCCTTAATATCTTATGTGTAGTGGTGCATCCACAAGGATGGCCACTTCTTAGCTTGTCATGGAAACTATCCATGATCTTAGTGGCTTTAGTTTTAGAGACACCTCAAATAATTTCCTTCATAGTTTTTTTATAGAGGACCCTTATCTTGATCATAAAGTGAGATATTTTCAGTCTGAGGGCCCTTTTCTATTCTCTTTTGAGGTGTAAGGGATATACTCCATGCAACAAGTAATTCACAATGTCCTTGTACTAATCTCCTCTAGGTATTTGTTTTGCTTCCACTTACAAAACATCAATGCGAGGATCAATGTTTGCTATAAGTTGGATAAGACCTTGATCTCTTACTAACTTAGTGAATTTTATCTCTAAGTCATATTCTTGGAGTTTAGTCATCCACTTCCCTCTTCTTTCCCTGAGTTCATTCTATCCTAGCATTAATTTGACAACTAGATCAGACACTATGGCATATGTCTTATTTCTTAGGTTATAGTGTTTGAATTTATTCATAGCCTTCACCAGGGTGTAGGCTTGTTTATCTAGAATAGGGTAATTCAGCTCAACATTCTTTAGATTAGTACTCATGAAGGCTATGGGTGTTCTTTATCACATTCGTTCTATGTTAGGACAACAATAATAGTATGGTCAGAAGCAAAAGAGTATAGACAAAAATATTTATTAAAATAAGGACTTATCAGGATAGGAACTTAAATGATAACCTCGTTGATGTCTTGAAAGGCCTTCTTTGCCTTAACTATCTATTCTATCTTGGCATCTTTATTTAGCATGGCATTGAGTGGTCTCACAATCTCTACAAAATTAGAGATAACTTTATTACAAAGTTGATTTTACCAAAGAAATATTTTAACTCTTTTTTACTATTTGGAATTTCTAATTTCTAAATTGCATTGATCCTCTCAAGGTTGATGGTCATACTTTCTTAAGTGATTACATGTCCTAAGAGTTTACCTTTAGTCTCATAAAAGATAATCTTATTGGGGTTTAAGGAGATGCCATACCTTCTATACCTTTACAACACTTGCTCTAAATGCATCATATGATCTCCCCTATTTTTAGAAAACACTATTAGATCATCTATGTAAATAATAATGCATTTACCTATTAATCTATGGAACACATGGTCCATTTCTCACTATAAGGTTACTCCCACATTGATTAGTCTGAATGGCATTCTTTTGTAGGTGAACATCCCCCATTTAGTGGTGAAGGCAATCTTAATTCTATCACTCTTGTCTACCAGGACTTGATTGTAGCCTGAGAATCCATTCAAAAATGACATCATTCTAGAGCCACTTACCAATTGTATGACCTCATCCAAAGATGACAAAAGGTAATTATATTTCTTAGAAGATCTATTCAAATTTTGAAAATTGACACAAAGTCAGATCTCTCCATTCTTTTTCTAGATTGGTATGAGATTGACAACCCATGTTGAGTGTCGTATAGGAATATTATCTTTGCATCAAGAAACTTATTCACTTCCTTGTAAATTAGAGGTTTTAATACTAAATTGACTAGATTGTCTTTGCCTGAAAGGTTTGTAGGCTTCTTTCAATGGGATAGTGTGAGTGATCACACTAGTGTCAAATATCTTGAGGTCATCATAAGACCAAATGATGACATTTTTAAATTTGGTCAGAAGGGCAGCTACTCTCTTTAATTCTTCATTGATGCATGCTAAGCCAATGTTAACAATCTATTCATTCTTAAGGTCTCCCAGATTTACTTGTTTGTAATCCTTCCTAATTATTTTGGGCTATTTAGTTTCATTTCCTTGCTTATCTAGGTCAAACAACCTTTCCAAAGAGATCATGCCTTTGGGGATTTGATTCTCTTTAATTTGGACTATTCTATCTTCATGATCTTGTGAACTTTCTATATGAATTTCATCCTATTCATTGATGATGGAGGATTCAAACACACCAACATTGCATAAAAACTCAATTATTTACTGTTTATCATCGAAGGCTTGGAAGTGGTTTATGTTGTCTAGCATAGATGTGCATGAGATTATCTCTACAATGAATTCTTCTAAGTTCAAGACTTCTAGAGGTACCAAATTTACTATCATAAAAACTAGAGCATCTACTAACTGGTTCTGTTCCCTACGAAAGGAAATAACATTGAATGAGTTAAAGTATTCAATTGGGTCCCAAGCTATAAATTTATACTTTCTTAAACAAGAAAGTTTTCACTGATATTTACTTCTAATTTGATTAACTAATAACTCAGAATCACCATATACTAACAATTCTTTAACCTTATATTTAATTGCAAACTGAAGTCCTTAAACAAGAGCTTCATATTCTACTAAGTTGTTAGTGTAAGAGAATTGTAATCTATAAGAAGCCAAATATTGCTTCTTTTTAGGACTCTTTAGAACAATTTCAATGCTCAAGGCTTGTTTAGATCATGCACCATCAAAGTATAATGTCTAAGGGCCTTTGTTCTTTTCCTTTACACCATCACCTATAACAATATTAGTGGTATCCAAATTATAGATTCCCAAATTAGAAGATTGGTAGTTTACCTTTTCATTCTTGGAATTGTACTCTATAATCATATACTTCATCTTGGGCTCATGATCGATCTTGATCTAATTTGGACTCCCACACCAAGGTAACCACATGTGAGAATAATCCATGGACATGTATCCATTTAAGTATTTATTCTAGTCATGAGTAAATAACAACCCATAAGCTTTAGGTATGTTAATGACTTGAATGTTAATGAATTATTGTATATGAAGCTCTTGAGCTAACTGCATGTGGATTTTCAACAATTCACCGATCACCTTTACTCTTGACTTGTCCAACTGTACCACCTCCTTCTCAGATCTAACTAGGTTTAACCCTAGCTTTTCACATAATCCTAGGGGTATAATTTTATCCAAAGCACCGGAATCAAGTAAGCAATTATGGATATTTTTACCAAAAATTCTAATGGTTAACAAGAATGGTAGAACCTCATGCTTGATCTTGTACATCACTACATTAACATGAGCTTGTTTAGCTTTGTTGGAGCTAGGCTTTTCAGTCAAGGATTTAAACAAAAAATCATTTTATTTGGTGATTTATGTGAGCTTGTACAATGTTATATTTGCTTTAATTTTCTTCATGTCTTCCACTATATTGTATCCACCCTTTGATGTTGTGAAAAGAGCATAAGTTGTTGACTGAACCTTTGGGTATGGAGGATTATTATCTATCCTACTATCAAGAGGTGTATCTAGTTTATTAGGTGAAGTGGAGTTTGTCAATGGTGGGTTCTAAATTTTGATTCTCAAAGCATAGTTGCTTCACTAAAACTATTAGAAATCATGTACCTATTTGACATTGTCCTTGGGTTCATTTTTTGTCTTGGTTGGGAAAGTCATAAGTCTCAACCATAAAGACCAATTCAATTGATCTAGGGTCATCAGTGGAGTTATTAGATCCTTTAAAATTGTTTTGGTCATTGGAATCGTGTCTAATCTCTCCATTTAGATCTAAATGGGTTTAATTTCATGGTAGAAATCAACACAATCCAACTCTCCATGTCTAGCAGTATTGTGCACTCAACACCAATTAGGCAAGGACATCTCACAGATGTTAATTTTAGGAAATTTACTCAAAGGAGATTCATTATTATTATTAGACCTATTGAAAGGTTTATTATATCTTTGGAAATTGTAGTTTTTGTTTGAGCTCTCAGCAGTGTTACCCATTTGTTTCTTGAGATCTAGGAAATCATTTGATGAGATTTTAGATAGTTCATTAGATTGAGTCTAAATCTCCCTTTGGACATTTTAGGATATTTTTATGAGTGGAAGCTTGTACATTAGTTTTATTTATAGGAACCATTACTTGATTATTTTGAGGGTATGCCTCAACACTTGCATGGTTGAAGAATCCAAGCTGTTGGTTAGGTATGACATGACTCAAAGGTAATTGGTTAAGCACTGGTAATTAGTTCAAAGCAGGATGGTTTTGATTCATGTTAAGGATGCCATTTAAAGTAGGCATATTTGGATCAAGGTTGGGAATGGCAAAGGTAGGATGCTTTGTGGGTACATCTGCTCGTCGATATGTATAGCCTCATCATAGGCTAAAAGCAGTGTGCCAATTCTCAAGGCCCTTTGTTGATGCCTCTAGATGTAACATAGGTGCTCTTATTGTCTAGAGAACACTTCTCATTTTAGAATTTTGGGAATTCAAAACATGAGTATCAGATTATAGTAATTTGGTTACCTATGGTGAAATAATGATAGATCAATAAATTATTCCACAATATTTATATTGATTGGTGGTTGGGAGCCACCATGGCCAATTTAAGTGAAATGTAAGATATTTATGCTATTATCAGTGAATTTGTGATCAAATTCTAAACTAAAGATTAATATAAATGAATATTTATAGTGAATCTTAAACTAAAGTGGATTGATAAAAAAAGCAAAAGGAAGAGTAGGGCAGAAAGAAGGTGTTTTGAATTTTATTCTAAACATTATGACAAAGTTTAGATTTCATCAAGACATACATTCAAACCAATACATGACAGGAAATAGCTATAACACAAATCTTACCATGTACCAGGTAAATGTCTAAGGAAAGGGTGGAGCAATGCAAATAAGAAACTAGATTCAATTTAAAGATTTACTTCACAAGAAAATTGCATTAGCATATCTACAAGAGAAGCAAGGGGAGTGAAATGAACCTAAGATCTTTCAATTAACCTAGCATAAGCACAATTTAATAACTTTGCATTCATATGTGCACATCAAGAATCAATGAAAACCATTCAAATCTAAATATCTAAATAGATAGTTGAGAGAGCAACTGTAGTCATGTAAAATATGAAATTGTACAACTTTAGTATGGCTAAGACACCCAATCCATAGGTCCTCCTGTTATCTCACACAACCCTTGTAGGCTACTTCTTTCAATAATTGCCAGTCATCTAAAGCTTTTTGAACTTAGCTCTTTCAGACCTAGGTAGCCATTTTAGGCCTAGATCCACCCCCCAGGTCTCATTCACTTAGGACAATAGTGCCCAAATAGGATAGGAGTGCTAGAACCCAAGGTGTCTTATTTTTGGCACTGTTGTCCAAGTTCACTTTTTATCCTAACAGTTAGATTATTTTAGTTCCTTATCTTTTCCCTTGTTGGCCTAATGTGAAATCATTTGTTTCCATATAAAATGCCATTCTAAGTCTATTTAGAAGGGTTGGCACTCATTTTCAAGAGAGAATCAATAATACAAGCAAGTACACTTAAGCACTCCTCCCTATTCTTTGCATACAACCTTCTAATATTATTGAAAGCCTACTCAAGTCATTTCACTAGTCCCTAGCCAACTGAAGCACATCCAATTTCACATTTTAGTTGCATTGATCATACACAAATTGCACCAAGCACTTCAATGGGAGAACTACATTAGCTTTATCCTTCTTTGAAGTATTAATATGTAGGCAGTGTGCCCAGACACGAGGTGTGAAGTACGTCCAATGTATCTTTTACACATTAACCCCTTCTCTCCCTTTCCCAAGTTTACATGCCAATTTAAGCACCAAGAGGTCCTAAGAATTTTGAATATTAAAATAGGCACATAGTGAGCTCTATGAGGTCCCATACCCTAAAATTTTAGTGACATAGTAAGATAGGCATTTCAAATAGAACCCAAAAAGCTTTTAGCCTTAGGATAATAGCACTAAAATAAGACTACAGTGTCAGAAAATAGGGTGTCCCATTTTTGGTGCTCTTATCAAATAAAGAAATGAAGTCCAGAGACTTATTTTTGACTGTTTCTTAGTCCTACTCTTCCAGTGTCAAACCCTATCTCAGTCTAGATCAGTTGGAATAAGCTAAGTTCTAATCCCTCTCACTTCTTACTATATTTAGAAAAGGTAAAAATAAAATCTATTTACACAAATTAGTAGGCTAATTTTAGTATATTTATTTATCGATTTACAATTCTTAACCCCTTTATTATTTAGGAATATAACTCCAATATTTTGAAAATAATAAAACATTTGGTGAACTTGACTTTGATTTTTCACACAAAAACCCTAGAAACCCTAGGGCTAATTATTTTTATTTTTTTGCAATATTTTCACAAATTTAAAAATTAAAAAACTACAAATTAATTGAAATATTTTCAATAAATTTACCCAAACTCTAGTTTGCACATACTAGGTCCTATTTACATATAAACACTTTCAAAGCACTAGGAAAAATATATTTCTAATTTTAAAAATATTTTTTGATTTTTCCTAAATTTTTCAAGCAAAATTCTATAAATTTTGTCTAAAATTTTCAAATTATTACACTAATTTTGAAATTTTTTTGTGAAAACCCTAGTTACATGAAATACATTCTCAGTTATTTTTTAGTACTTTTTGCATCATTTTTTGAAAATTTAGTTGCATATCAAACTCAAAAAATTAGTTTTAGCATTAATAATTCATAGTATTTTTTCACAAGTATTTCTAAAAAATACTTAGTTGTATATACTAGCACCTACTTGCTTTTTTGAGGTATCACCTTACATGTTTGACAACTTAGTATCCTTTTTTGCATAAATTCCAAATCACTATTTTTTTTGGACTTTGCATTTCTTATATTTAGTACTTTCCCTTTTTTACAGATTCCCTATTTCAACATATTGTAAAACATTTCAAATTGTTTTCCTACATTATCCATGACTCAATAGACTGGTTTTGATGAAATTGATAAAAGAGAACTTCAAGAAATATTATCCAAACACTTGGATATGCAAGATGACATGTTTAGAATTCTACAAGAAGCGCAATAAAATGTAACCAATGGGTAATATTCTCAAACCATAGAGCAACTATTTAAAAATGACACTATAGGGGAAACTATGTCTCAACCACCCCCTATAGAAGCCCAACCTTCTTCTATGCCACTAGATGTAGCTAGTATATCCCTATCTCCTAATGTCACAACCCTTGTGCAAGATATACGATCTCTTCAATCCAAGGTGCAACATATTGAGCAAGGTACCACTAAACCTATGCAAGATTTGGATTATTTTTCTTTAATGCATATACCATTAGCATGTCACATTTCTTCTACACCCTTGTCATAAGCATTTGTTCAACCCAAACTTACTCTTTATGATGGCAAGGGTGATCCAAAGATACATTTGAGAGCTTTTCACATAGCATGTTTGGATTATGTACCCAATGACTAGATACTTACCAAAAATTTTCCATGGAGCCTAATGGATTATGCCTTATAATGGTTTTATATTATACCAAATCAGTCGATCATGGCATTCAATCCTTTATCAGACATGTTCCTAGCACATTTCAATATCAACATTGGTGATAAGGTTTCATATACATAGATTGCACAACAAAAAAAAAAGTCAAATGAGCCTTTTATGGATTATGTTCTTAGATACAAGACTATTCTGGCTAAACTAACTAGCCCCATGGCTGATCAAGAGCTACAAGACATCTTCAAATAGAGCCTTCTACTAGCATTACATGAATCTATTATGTTCAAAATATTCTCTTCCTTCATCGAAATATGTCATACACTCAAGGGAAGAGAAGTCAAGCTAATTTTAATGGGAAAAATTAATTATTCAAGTATCTTAGACATAACTAATAAGAGTAATAGAAAATTCACATATAAGGTCAAAATTAGTGACAACAAGAATCAAAATCAACCAACAATCAATGTGGCTTTAGAGCCCCCTCAGTGTGTGGTTTTATCAGTAACTCCTCATCATGCATTTACCAATCTACCAGTTTCTCTAGCTAGGGGTTTATAATAGTTATTGGAATGTAACATCATCACTCTCCCTCCTATCGAGGAAGCAGATCCAATAAAACCTCTTTTATGGGGATATGATCAGCATGCATTTTTCAATTTTCATAGGGCACTAGGCCACACAACAAATAAATGCATCAGTTTGTGATAAAGATACATGACTTGATAGATGATAATCTACTTGATTTGGGTACTTCAATTGAGCCTCCAAAGGCAAAACCAAAACATGATAAAACTTTGAAAATCTTTTCAGATCCATTTCTATAGAATTCTAAACAAGATCAAGGGGACACATAAGGTGTTCACCATACATACTAAGCACCTTCAGTGGAATCACATCCTTTGAGTGGTATGATAGGGGTGTATGAGTCTAGAGTTCCAAACATGTCTTTTATATCCTTTTCAAATCACAAGATTGTCAACGATAATAAAAGTTATAATGTACTATTTATCAGAGCACATATTTAGAATCAACGTATTCGTAGTGTACTCATCAACAATGGTTTTAGTCTTAACATGTGCACTTTCACACTTCTACAACATTTGGGTTATTTAGAGTAGGATATCACTCTAATAGCATAGTTATCAATGGTTTTAGTGGACATATACATAGTTCATTAAGTGAGATAGTAATTCCATTATAGGTTGGTCCTACATATGTGGCAACACCATTCACTATAGTTCCCAGTGCAAGATTTTTTGACATATTAGTTGGTCAACCATGGATTCAAAAACTTAGGGCAATACCTTCTATAGTTCAAAGATGCATGAAATTCATTCATGGTAATTTGGTTATTATAGTTGGTGGAGTTCCTTATGAGTCACCACTTCCCACTTTAGAGCCATCTACTAGCTTCCAATCACCAGCTCGAGTTCTTGCATCAGTTTTAGCTTCTCCTCTAGTTTTAGCATAGCTTCCACTTTTGATCCAGTCATAGTTACAACATCCATTGCCAATATAGAGGGTTCATACGCCCCCTTAATTTTAGGATTTTAGCTAGCTTCTAGCTATAGTGTTCACACCTATAGTAGTTATATTGTGGTCTCATATAGCTATATAGAGAGCACCTATTCACAAAGCTTCTTCTCCTAGTTTTAGATGGGTCCCTAAGAGCCTTACAATTACATCCACTTCTTAGAGTCACAAGGGGACCCCACATTTTGTTTCGACTTTAGATATTTTAGAGCAGTTATAATGTACACATATTTTAGTTGCATAATCTCAGAGACTCCATTATGCCTCATGATCACACATGATCCCATTATTTGATATAGGACACCATGAGATGGGGTCTCATCTGAGACTCATTGATTAATATCATTTCTTTCCAGCACTAATTGTACATAAACTCTCTTTCTTGATTGTACATAGTTCAAATATTTTCAAAAATACAAAAACAATATAAAACTTCAAAATACAAAAACATTCAAAAAATTGTAAAAACATCAATTTTTTTTTGATTGTATACATCATCCATGTTTACATTACTACTATCATTCTAGGACTTAAATTTTCTATTTCATGCTATTCTATGCCAATTTATCTACACTACCATGCTTCACTTGATCTCTTTTGAGTGTGCACAATGACATCCAACTCTTTGATGGCTTCACTCTACCCATCAAGAGGGCATTTCTACTTCTGAATTTGAGACATACATCGATATACACACCCACTAGGGGCATATTCTACATTACTACACTATCTAGGTTATGTCATTCCTACACTACACACTTTGATGCACATTCCTTACTAGATTACATAGATTACTACATCAACATTTCAATAGTACCTAGCACTTATATATTTCTTAGCATATACCTAGTCTTGTACTACACATGTTTTTCATACTTTCACATTTTTTTTGATTAGTTAGATGTGTTTTTATCTTCTATTTCTTACTCTTGCTTTCATTCCATGCTTAGCGTAGCTTGTGTGATTGCATTTCTAGTTCCAACTTGTCTCTTGCTTATGTTTAGGACATTTGCCAATGTCCTTTACTTCTATTCATGTGTGTGCCTTAGGAAATGTACCAATGTCCTTTGTTTGTACTCTTTCATGTGCTTTTGGCCATCGTGCCAACTTTTCTTATTCACTTGTATGTGTATGTGGCATTTGAACATGCCTTATATGCTTGCTTTTTGGTTTGAGGGACATGTTCCCATGTTTTTTATTTGTATGGCCCCTTAGTCACCCTTGTATGCTTCTTACTTCTTGATTTGTATGCTTTTTTTCTCCTCACAATGTGCAATTCCATGATTCCAATCATGCATTTATCTTGCTTCTTGGATGTCATGATGGACATCATATTCCATCCCTCCATGCTTACTAACAAACTAACAACTAACAACTAATATCTAACATTACCATTTTAGTCCAGTACTTTGCATATGTTCTTACATTATTATATCTATCTAGGCATACCCCTATTGATCTAATAATATCTCAATATAAACATTGATATATGCAGAGATATCTTGTCAAATATCAATGCTATATCGTGTATCTATACAGTTTAACACACTTGTAGGACTCTTTTATTCTAAGGGCAATCATTGTAGATTCATCATTCTTACCCTCAAAAGAGGGGGCATCACATAAGGGTTTGTCAGAGAGATCAAACCTCCTAATAGTCAAAACAACAATATTTAGAACACTCAGTACAAAATCTAGAGGTTAAATCAATCAAACTAGAGCAAAAAAATAGTGACAGTTTCATATTAGCAGTCAATTTTCACACCAGATAACAATGTTGAAAATGGATAGTAGCACTAAACATAGGGGTATCCATATTTTGGTGCTCTTATTAAAGTAGGATAACACTCGAGGTTTCAAAAAATAGGCAAAAAGTTTAGTTTAGGGACAATTTTTGTACTTTTAGATAAGTCAAATTCAACAGTTTTAGTATAGTTTTCTTAGAAAATCTAGATATAGGAGGGTTATCATGCACGACATGATGGTTCTTACTTTTGTTTCATACTAGGTTACTTCTTTCACTGATTCCCAATCATCCCAAGGTTTTTAGACTTAGCTCTTTTAGACCCAAATAACCCTTTTAGGCCTAGATCCATCCCCCTAGGTCTCATCCCCTTAAGACAATAAGGCCTAAATAACTTGGGAGCACTTGAACCCAAGGTGTCCTATTTTTGGTGCTGTTGTCCAAGTTCACTTTTTGTCCTAATGGTCATATTTTTCTAGTTCCTTATCTTTTCCCTTGTTAGCCTAATGCGAATTCATTTAACCCATGATCATCTGTTTCCCTATAAAAGTCCATTATAAGTCCATTTAGAAGGGTTGACACTCATTTTCAAGAGAGACTTAAGAATACAAGTAAGTACACTCAATCACTCCTCCCTATTCTTTGCATACAACCTTCCAATATTATTAAAAGCTTACTCAAATCATTGAACTAGTTCCTAGCTAGTTGAAGCACATCTAATTTCACATTCTAGTTGCATTGATCATACACAAATTACACCAAACACTTAAATGGGAGAACTACATTAGTTTAATCCCTCTTTAGAGTATTGGTATGTAGGCAACATGCCCACACATGGGGTGTGAAGTGCATCTAGTGTATCCTTTACACACTAACCCTTCTCTCCCTTTTCTAAGTTTGTAATCTAGTTCAAGCATGAGGAGCTCTTAAGAGTTTTAAAGATTAAAATAGGCACATAATGAGCTCTGTGAGGTCCCAAACCCTAAAATTTTAGTGATAGGTCAACACAGGCATTTTGAATAGAACCCAAAAAGCTTTTAGCCTCAGGAAATAGTGCTAGAATAAGACTATAACACTAAGTAACAAGGTGTCCTATTTTTGGTGCTCCTATCTAATTTAAAAAAAAAGTCTAGAGACCTATTTTTGACTATTTCTCAGTCCCACTCCTCTAGTATCAAACCCTATCTTAGTTTGGATCAGTCAGAATAAGCTAAGTTTTAATCTCTCTCACTTCTTACTATATTTAGAAAAGGTAAAAATATAATTTATTTACACAAATTATTAGGCTAATTTAAATATATTTATTTACTGATTTACTTTTATTAACCCCTTTATTATTTATAAATATAACTCTAATATTCTAAAAATAATAAAACAATATCCATAATAGTAAACACACAAATAAATATTTAACAATATTTACAGAATTCCTTTCTTGTATTAATTGCTCAAAGTTTAGACAAAGTTTTTTTCTCAAAAACTCTCCCCTTTAAAAAATGGTAATAGTGCCTTTTATAGGAGACTAAGGCAATATACCGGTCAGTCATGAGATTAGAAATGTACAAGAGTAAGGATAAATATCCTTTTTACAAATTTCTAGAATACATTCCCCTTTCTGAAGTGGACTAACCTATAGGTGAATGTGCTAACAATTTTGCACATGCATTTTTATAAAAAGAATATTCCATTTTTTGAATATTACAAATTTTCTAATAAAGTAGAATATTACTAGTTATTCAGTGGGCCCCTTTTTTGAAGAACTCCCCTATTGTTCTTAAAGAATCTTTATGGCCTTTTGATTTTGTTCATCGACTAGCTTTAGATTGATAGCTAGCTCTACGAGGCATTCATCTTCCTAGTCCTCCAAGTAATCAAAATATCTATCATTTCTTGCCATTACTTCCTTGATACTCCTTACCTCAGCAATTTTCTCCTCTACAGTTTGGATCATGCCCATGACCTTGCTTTTTTCACCCCTAAACTTACCCTGACTCTTGTTCCTAACCTCTTGCATAACCAAGGTGATCCTGTGCTTGTACTCATCATCTGCAATGATGCCTAGAGGGTTGAGTGTGGTAGGATTGGTAATCATGTTACCAAGAAGTTTTTCAATTTTATGTTTCAACTCATCACCCCTCAGGAGCCTCTACAAGTTCCTTGACCATGTACTTAAAACCTGGATCTTATCAATAATTATTCCCATAATTTAATTCAAATGGGCTAGGCTAATGATCATAAAGCTAGAAATCCAGTTCTCAACCATTATGATGATTAACTCCTTCATTTTGTCTTCTGAATTCTACCATTGGGCTATTAAACCCTTGGCTATTACATCTTGATGAGCTAATGGAATCTGCCTTGTCTTCATTTCCTTTAAGGATTTAAATATATCTTAAAAAAATGCCTCAAACATCTTGATAATTTCCTTTGGGATTGATAGAATAACCTGTGTCTCAAGATTTTCTTTTTGCAAGTTCTCTATCTTTTGATACAAGCCTTTAATGCCTAATTTTAGTTGAGCTAAATGAGCATCAACTAATCCCACTATATATTATTCATGGATTGGGTGTTAACCAAGTCTATGACATCCTACTAGATTTAAGCCCACAAAAGGTTCAACTTTATGAAAATTTAAATCCTCATTCCTAACCATGGTCTTCTTTATTGTTACTCTCTCTAAGCCTACTATTTTTGGATTCAATTGTACACTGATTGATGACTCTATGTTTTTTTGAGGTTTCAAGATTCTCATCTATGTCTGCCTGATGTTCTAAGAGTGTCTACCTGAATGCCACTTGACTCCCCAAGGGTAGTCATCCTTCTTTCCTCCTCTTCCTTCATCAGAGCCACTATCCATGGCTTTAGCTCATCATGGATAATGATATTAACTACCTAGGTCATGACCCATGAATGCTGCAGGGTTGGGATCTTTTGCATCTTCACATAAATGAACCATTCAAGGATGATTGGCCCATGAATGGGATTATCATCACTAAATAAGTTAATTTCAATCAAAGGATGAGTGAAGGTTAACTTTGGTTTCTTCTTTCCAATTGGAACCAATGCCAACTCAACATTCCTCTTTTTTAGGGGCGCAACTAGAACTAGGTCCATTTCTATCTCCTTCCCCTTTTCCTATTCTACTTCTTCAGCTTGGGCTTGAGGTTCCTCAGCTTAGGATTGAAGTTATTACACTTGTTCTTCTTATTCATTTGATTCATATGCCTTATCAATTACTTTGAGTGCATCCTCCACTGTCTCCCCAAGGCCTAGTGCAATCATGTCAAGGAAATCAATTAAGGACTCTGACCTTTTAGGTTGGGCAGAAGATGATGCCCCTTCACCACGTCTTTATTTCAATTTCTCCTTCCTAGGTCCTTCTGCAACTTGTGCTTGAGGTTGTTGTAGTGGTTATTATAGAGGGGGCCTAAAAGAGGGTCCAAACAATAAGTGGTATTGCAAGGTCCCCATCTACCATATCTCACTAGGTGGTTTCTCATCTCTATCCAGCTTGGCCTCAAGCCTAATATTATGCTTCTTCAACTTGGCCAATAATTTTGTGAAATTAGAGGCCCTGATATACATTATGTCATTAACACCAAGCCAATGTTCATAGGGGTAGTTTATTGTTTTTGATTTCAAAAGTTTTGTGACCCTATCATGATGGTCCCATTGCCTTAATTTATCCAACTATAGGTTAAAGGAGTCCCTATGTCTAGAGATGATGTCCACATGATCCTAATTTTGTAATACAGTCTTGTTGATGGCTAAGGGAAAAGGGTGAAGGAGTCCCTTCCTTTTCTACTTGCACACAACATCTATACCATTGAATAGTTGGTATGTAATTTCATGTTTTACCAATTTGGTAGGCACATGGACCGATAGTTTGAGGGGATAAGTTAAGGTCCCTTCTATTCTAATCATTGTGAAATTTTAATACATCTTGATGTCTCCAATTAAATCCACATACTTATTGACTAGAGCACTGACCCTACTCATGGGGATCCCTATAATAAATTCTACCAAAGTTGGATATACATAATCACAAATGAATTGTATATTGTGTTTATACTTGAATATGTACAATTTGGAATAGTGATGGGAAACAGTGTGTCTCCCTTTAGGTGACCAATTATTTATGTTAGGTATTTTGGTGGTGGCCAATAGAGCATGTAGAAGATAGGACATCATAAAGAAGTGGATGTTGGTTTTATTCTTCATGGTTGAGAATTATTATTTCAAACAAATGTTGATCATTTCACCTATTGGGGGAGTGAGTCAATTTTTTACCATGAATTATACATAAGGTACCCATATTTTATTAACATGTGTGGTGGAAGGGGCTGTAGATAATCTATTCAGCAAGGTCATGATTATTTTGATTCCTTCTCTAAATTGGATAATTGTGATCTTTCTGGTGGGGTCTTGGATCACATGGGTTCCAACAAGTAGCCATGGGGAAAGGACAATGTTCAATTCATTTTTACCATTCCATTCTCTAATTTTAGGTAAGTCTACCTGGGGCTTGCATAACTTGTAGTAGCTTTCAAATGCAAGAAGGGAAATATATGGTACATTTTTGAAACTACATTTAAGAACTATCCAATCCTGATCAATTTTATAATCTCTAAAAATGGGAGCAATAACATCATACAGTGCAATACCTTAGGTTTTGCAGTAGTATAGTGGAGACTGGTCATTTGGATGAAGACAAAGTCATTTTATCTCTAAAGGATTGTGGCATTCTTATACTCTTCCCTTATGATGGCCTATATTTCTCCAATGGTCCAAAAAATTTGAACCAGTTTTTGTTTTCAATTTTTAATGCTATAACATCAAAGTTAGTATCCTTAAAGACTCTTCCCTCATTATCTGATGCTAAGTACATTTTTATGTCATCATTTTATTGCTACCTTTGATTTTCCATGACTGTGAAACTTGTAAATTTATCACTAGTGGTTTGCGAGTAGCCTTTGTGTCAGCTTGTTCTTGTTTAGATAATACTTAGACTCATTTTGGCTTGACTGTGATTGATTAGAGTTCAAATTAGGATTTTTTTTGGAGGCTAGGGCCTTTTGTAGCTTTAATGGTGATAATTGCTTGGACTTAGGCAAATTCATGCCTTGATTTGATTTAGATCCTTGCATTTATACCTTTGCCTTTTCATGCCCACCAGATCTTTGATTTTATCATTTTATGCTTGTGTGGCACTTACATGGAATCTATCTAGTAGCTTTCATGGATTTTTTCATAATTACTTTAAAGAAGCTAGCCATTGTCATTAAAAATCATTCTTTTGCTTCACACCATCAAATATTTACTCATATATCAATGCAGACTGTTGATTGCTAACCCAAGTTTTACAAGTTGTTGGTTATCCTTATATTGGTCCCCATAGTTGTGCCACTTGGCACCTTTGTGGGTCTTCTAGGTTTTATGCTCTATTAGTGAATGCACACTTGTCATGTGTTAATCCCATGGACCTTTGTAGGTCTTATTAAATAGTCTCTATCAATTATGCTCCATTTGATCAACTTGCCCTGATTAATTGTAAGCCATTGATAAAGATTTGAGCATATGCATGCCATTGGTTCTTTTCATAAGTTTTATTATAAGGTTTTTTTATTAAAAAATACAACAAGACTTTAGGGTAAAACTTGGGTTAATTCTATGTTTAATAAAAGGGGACCCATTAAATCTTGAGGATGATCACTTGTCATTAGATCTTCAATCCTGCTTAAGCACAGATTGTTGATCAAGATCTTGGTAATCATGTAGGATTGGTCTGATGGATCAAATATTTGGGTTTGTTAGGTCTCCTTCAATTCATTTGATCAATTTTTTTGATGAAGATTACACTATCGATCCTAAGAAGAAGCAAGATATTTAAGTTAGGGCTTGGGTCGATGTAGTAACTTAGGCTAAAGTTTTAATACGAAGGTCTCATTCATGTTAATAAACATGAATGAGTCCTTAGGACTAATACTTTAGGCTAAGTATGTAAAAAGATGACCACGTGAAATAATGGGGCTAAGCTAAAAATACCCTACAAACATGAATGTTAGACCTTGTTAAAATAAAGAGAGCAAAAGGGGAAAAATATAAAGGGACCAAACATGATTTTTAGGCTAAGGTTTAGTCATGTTATAAAACACGATGAAGCCTTAGCATAAAAATTAGGCTCAAGTCTAGAGCAAGTTTAAAATATTCCTGCCAAATTTGTTCTAATTGGATTTAAATTTGAACTAAGGGTCTAAGCTAGGGTTTTTTGAAGGAGGGCTTTCAAAACATGAATCTGATTGTGAGTTCTCAGAGACCAAAGGCTAGTAAAAGCCTAAATGAGGATAAAACTATGAAAATCCCAGCATGATCCATTAATAAGAGCTCCATGAAACCTATAACTTAAGACATGAAGGCCAACTATTAGCAACATTAAGCAAGGTTAAAGCATAACCATGAATAAATGAGCCAATTTTATTAGGCATGGATGAACTTCAAAATTTAATAATGTGCATAACATATCAAGTTTTCAATGTTAAGGTTCAAAGTATGCTCAAGGGTCCCTATTTTTAGAAATGGGGGTATGTTGACCTCAATACCCTCCTTAGAAAAATGGTTGTCATTGGATCCAAAGAGTTCTTGTATATTTCTAAGGCTAAATCATCTGCAGGCTTATATGGTGGGGATGTCAGGGTTTACATCTTTTAAAACCTAACATTAAATGTTTTGATTGGCTCTTTTAGGTCCCTTTTGAGGGTGGAAAACTATTGGTATTTAATTCCTAGACTAATGACCCTTACAAATTAGGAAATAAAGGTGTCGTTAAACTAACCCCATCCTATGATGGAATCTTTGGGTAAGTTAAGGAACAAATCATAGGCTACATCCCTAAAGGTGAAGAGAAAAATGCAATAGGCTACATTATTATGAATTATGTCGAGTAACCTTAAAGATGCCTTAAATGAATTCACATATTCTTTAGTAGTCACTCTCCCAATGGGGGAAAAAAGGGGAAAATACTTCTCTAGATTTCTTGGCAAATCATGTATAGTTCTAAGGACATTTATGGATGAACCAAATAACCATGCCATGGCTGGCAAGAGGGGTTGCACATTTTGTTTAGATGAAGAATTTGGATGAGTCCTATACTTTTTGCATCTGCCTTTATTTTCTCTTTCTCTCTTATGGCTTTCTAAAGATGTTAAAAGGATTTTAGGCTTGGATCATGATTTGGTTCTAATCCTAAATAGTTCCAAGATGTTGAATGGGTATTAAGAGCCAAGAAACTACAAAGATAGCCTCTACCAGTGATAAATGTAATAAAGATCGATCAAAATTTACCAAAAGGTTGAAGATGAAGAAATTTTGCATTGATCTTTGAAGGTTTAAGCTATGAAACCTCAAGTTCTCAAAATCTACATAAATACTCATTAGCTCTACATGTAAACCTATAAAGATCAATGCCAAATCAATATTCTAGAGGATCTCTATGCCTTATTTGATGATTTGAGAATGTTGGATTTCTTTAATACAAATAAATGTAAAGATTCACTTAAATCCAAGCAAATTACAATAATTAGGATATCAAATGCCTAGATCTAGTATACACAAAGCTTTAGAGATTGATCTTTGCACATATTTCCGAATTCTTTAACAAATTTATGATAGAATTTTCAAAGATGATCAAAATAAACTTTAATACGTGTAAAGAGTGGAACATTTCACCTATATTTGCATGAATTGAACAAATACCCAGGTTATTCTACCAGATTTGCATAAATGAACATTATCTCTAATAAAACGTTTAAAGAATGTGAAGATTCATGTAAAGAATGTAAATATTGATGAAAATAACATAGATTCTTACTTTTATTCAATGATATTCATGTAATTTGAAATGATTAAGTATGTATATAAGGAAGTACACTAAAATTCAATAAAGATGCATGAAAATAGTTGCATAATGGCCCTCCTTCTTGCATTAGCTTTTCCCTCCCTATTAATGCACTTTTAGTGTTCCCTATGTCACTAGGGAACAAAGGGAAGTAAGGAACTCAATTTAAAGTCCTAAAATCACTTGGGGATTGAGTTTTTTTATAAAACTATTTCTTAGAATAGCACAAATAGCAGAGATGTGATCACTACTTCAAAGTCTACAAGTAGACCCCGCTATAGGGATATCATATGTTATGTAGTGACACAATTTCTAGCTAATGTTTGTGAATTGTCTTAATGTTTGATAATTATTTCCCAAAACATAAATTAACAATGGATATATACAACATTATGTAAGATAAGGTGATTCATGGGTGGATTTTGGAGAGAGTAGGGTAAGGAAAAAAAGAGATTGTGCTTATGATGAATGAAGATGTTAAATTTGCTAACTTATAATAAAAATACATGAAATTAACATCTACTAACCCTAGCATAATGATCAAAGATAAATAAATATAGTTTAAGCTTCAAAGGAAGAGAATGTATGTATTTAACAACATACTTTGCATAAAAATAACCCATTCATAGTAAATTGCATAACACATCTAGTTGCAAATGAGAGAAAATAAAGCAAATATATTATCAAATTAGTCAACCTAGTGTTAAGCTCAAACTAACAAATGCATGTATAAAATGTAATTTCCATATTAATTTGTATAAAGCAGACAATAAAACATAAAATCTTGAGGAACAACAACACAAAAACAAATAATTAAACACTACAAATAGTCTCATGATTTTTTTGGCTCTTATTAGGAACCTTTTATACCCTTATTTTTACTTTGTTAGCATATTAGTTGTTATGGATGCATATGATTTATAAGTTATCCCATGATAATTTTTTAAATCCAAAATTCATGGGAAGTAGTAGTTTTTTAGATTAGACTTAGTATATAAGTAAGTGTTGAGGCCAATGAAGGTATCCATGAATTTATTGTATTGATCTTGCTCAAAGGAGGTTGCCCCCTCGAATTGGCTTGCGATCAATATAATCCCTTTGATGCTTATGAGAATTATATAAATATGTTATTTCATGCATTTTAATTAATTTTTTGTAGGAGGATCTTCTCATCTAGTATTAGAGCACTTTCTAGGGCCAATTTGTTTTTCTCTTAGAAGTGTTTTTCTGTTCCACTACATAATTCATTTAAGTATTTCTATGTATCACATTAATCTATTTCATATTAGGGTAAACACCTATCCACATAACTATGGAAAGTGATTAGGCGTAAGACCTAAAACTCATTATGAGGAGTACCATAAGAATCTTAAAGTAGCTAGCCTATTAAGAGGAATTGCTAGCAAAATGGGCAATGACCCCATCTTGATTGACTAATCCCCACCCATGAGAAAAACCAAAAGCTATCATTTAGGGGTAAATCCTTGGCCAAGATTTTTTTGGAGAGTAGTGATTACTCAGATGACATTGGTGGCCAGAGAGATATCTTTAAAACCTTAGGTAGTCATGTAAACTTAGGGCTCATTTCTATCAAATTTAGAATATTACTAGTGGAGTATCAAAAAACTTGTCATATTACCAACAAAGTATTAACAAACTTGCCATACTAATTTTAGCATATTATTAATGGAGTATCAAAAAACTACCATGTCAATATGTGCATATTACCAATAGATTATCAAAATACTTGTCATATCAATTTTAGAATATTCCCAGTAGACTGTCAAAAAATTAGAGTAATTTTTTTTTTTCATTTTTTGCCATATCTCTCCATCTGTAGCCTTGTTGAAACTTAAACTTTATCTAGACACCTAAAATTCCATTCTCCACATTTTCTTCCTTGAGGTCCCATATTTTGATTCTACCCCTAATTCCCGTAAATCTCAATTTTCCCTTTTTTCAAGTTTTGCCATAACTTCTATTTTTGTCCATTTGCCTCAATTTTTTTCCACAGTGTTCATCTCCCTTTTATGATCCTTTATCTCTTTGATAAATTTTCCAATTTTTTCATTTTCACTTCTAAAATTACCCTTGCCTTCATCAATCATACTCCCACTATGCAAATTTTTTTAGCAAAAGTACATTTACCCCTTCCGATTTTGCCCAAATTAAAAAAATTCTTTACTAAATGTGTCTTAAATCTAGTTTTCCCACCTATCGTAAAAAAAATCTCTTATTCTGGCCATGATTGTAACTTGAACTGTAGCAAAAACTATGGAAGATGAAATTACTTCCCTCAAGACCCAAATCAAAGATCTTGATGAAAAAATTCTTCACATAAATATTCAACATATTGCCTTGAACAATAGATGACATTCAAAGTCCTCTTTAGATATTGGGTTTTATTATTTTAGTAATTTTCATGGGCCAAATCTTGATTTTCCTCGATTTAATGGTGTAGATTCAAATGGATAGATCTATCGAGCAAAACAATATTTTAGTCTTCATAATACTTTTGATACCAATAAAGTCCCACTTGTATCCTTTCACTTGGAACGTGATGCCCTTCAATGGTATCATTGGTAGATCAAGGCTCATGATGAGCCAATATGGACCAATTTTTCATCCTCATTCTACAATGGTTTGAACCTAGTGTTTTTGATGACTTCACTAGATCACTTACTAAACTTCATAAAATAAGAACCATGAGAGAATATTAAATAGAATTTTAAACTGGCCAATCACATAGAGGGGTTGTCTAATGGATTATTTAGGAATTTCTTTCTCAGTAGACTGAAGGATGTAATTTTATCTGAGGTTAAAATGTTCCAAGCCAACATGATGATAGAAGCCCTAAGGTTGGCTAAGTTGGTAGAGGACAAGATCACAACTCAACAATAATTCAAATCCAATTTTGTTCCATTAAAAAATACAACTCCACAATGATCTCAAATAATGCCAGCCCCTAGAACCACTCCTATCAAGAATTTGACTGAAGTAGAGATGTGAGCGCATAGAGAAAAAGGACTATATTATAATTGTGATGAAAAATTCACTTAGGGACATTGATGTGTCAAGAAAAATATCTACCTACTATATGTGGAATCTTCACCCAAAACTAAACTTTGGGAAGATGCTCAAGATACAACAGATGATCTGAAAGAAGCTCAATCGATTGTGGAACCTGCTTCTCAGGAAGACCAACCATAGATCTCTCTCCATGCCTTAGTAGGAGTTACCACCCCACAAACTATGCAGGTTAGGGTTAATTCAAGAATATCCCTCTCATAATGCTCATTGATTCTAGTAGCATTCATAATGTCATTGACCCATGGATCACCAAACAGGCTGATTGTTTTATCCATCCTTAGTCTAAATTTGAAGCCATGATTGTCAATCAGGGCATATTACCTTGTAAAGGGAAGTGTAATAATGTGCATATCTCTATGGGAGATTATAACTTGTACTATGACATGTTTTCCTTACCCTTAGGTGGATGTGATGTTGTTTTCAGAGCCTAATTGTTATGCACACTTGGACCCATCTTAAATGATTTTGCTGAACTTTGGATGTAGTGTTTAGATAATGGGTAAAAACACACATCAAAAAGCTTACACATGGGGTCTCTTAGCATCATAATTTCACATCACATGGAAAATATTATTAAGAAGAATTCACATGGCATCATTGCCCATCTCCATTCTATTCAAATATAACCATTAACAGTCTCCACTACTCCTGATCTACAAACCATTTTGCATAGGTATGCATGTGTCTTTACCAAACCAATGAGATTGACACCTTCATGGCTAAAGGACTACCATATTCATCTCCTTCCTAGAAGTGTTCCTCCCAACATCAAGCCCTACCACTACCCATTTTAGCAAAAGATTGAGATTGAGATTCTCATTAAAGACTTATTGAAGCAAGGCATTCTTCTCCCCAGTACAAACTCATATTCTTCCCCAGTTATCCTTGTCTAGAAAAAACATGGGTCATGGCACCTTTGCATTGAATTTTGAGAACTTAATCACATCATAATCAAGATTAAGTTCTCGATCCCTATTATTGATGAGCTTTTTGATGAGCTTTATGGCACTCATTTTTTCTCCAAGTTGGATCTCTTCTCTAGATATCACCAGATCTAACTTCATGAGGATGATATCCGTAAGACAACTTTTTGCATGCATAATGGACATTATGAATTTTTGGTCATTCCCTTTTGCCTTACTCATGTTATTTCAACATTTTAGGCATTGATGAATAAAACCTTATGTCCCTACCTATAAAAATTCTTTCTGATCTTCTTTGATGATATCCTCATCTATACTAAAACATGGTCTGAGCATCTCCAACATTTGGAGCTCACACTGCAACTTCTCTATGATCATCATATCTATGCAAAACAATCCAAATGTACTTTTGGCCTTGATAAAGTGGAGTATCTCGAGCATATTATTTCAGCCCAAAGGGTTCAAGTGGATCTTGAAAAAATAGCTGCCATGACAAATTGACCTCATCCTCAGACACTCAAGAGCCTTTATAGTCTTTTAGGGTTGATTAGATACTATCACAAGTTTATCAAGTATTATAGGAAGATTGCATCTCAATTGACAACTATGTTGAAAAATGATGCTTTTACTTTGACACAAGCTGTTGAGTGTGCATTTGAAGAATTGAAACATGCTATGTGCACTTCACTTGTTCTAGCTATGCCATATTTTTCCAAGAACTTCACTATTGAGAGTGATTCTTGCAAAAATAGACTTGGTGCTATTATCCTCCAAGAAGGATGCCCTATTACATTCACCAACAAAGCCCTTTTTGGCAAGAATTTAGTACTCTCTACTTATGAGAAGGAAATGATGGCCATTTTGCATGTAGTACAGAAGTGGTAGCCATACTTACTGAAGAATCATTTTTACATCAAAATTGATCACCAGAGTCTAAAATATTTTATAAAACAATGGGTCTCTACCCCATCACAATAGAAATGGGTCAAAAAACCCATGGGTTATGACTATGAGATCACTTATAATAAGGGTAAGAATACTATTGTGGTTGATGCTCTGTCTTGCACATTCGTGGACCAAGCTTCCCTTTTATCTATTTCCATGCCTATTCTAAATCATTTGGATGATGTAAAATAGGGGTATGTCAATGAATCCTCATTATCTTAAATCATTCAATAGTTGACCACTAACCCCTCTGCCATATCACATTATTCTTGGGATGGTGATTTTTTATGATATAAGGGTCGTTTGGTGCTTCCCTAGAGCACAAATCTTTGACATGTTGTATTTTATGAACTCCATGTTTCTCCATCCATAGGGAACTCTAGGTTTCTCAAAACTTATGAGTAGGCACAACACAAATTATTTTGGAAGGGAATGAAAAAATAGTTCAATAGATGGTGGTTAAATGATATACATACCAACATAATAAGGGTGAAACAAAACTCATTCCTAGGTTGCTCAAACCCTTACCCACCCATATAAGGATTTGGATAGATATTTCTATGGATTTCATCAAGGGGCTCCCTAAATCTAGAGGGAAAATAGTGGTCTTGGTTGTGGTTTATCATATCTCCAAATATAGTCATTTTTGTGTCCTTAACCATCCTTATAATGCCTCCATAATCACATAAATGTTCTTAGACTATATTTTCCATCTTCCATTATATTAGATTGTGATGTAACCTTCACCAACCATTTTTGTATAGAACTATTTTTATGCACTGATACCCAATTGAAGATGAGTTCTGGGTATCATCCACAAATAGATGGCCATATTGAAATTGTCAACAAATACTTGGAAAATTTCTTTCATTGCTTCACCTTAGAACAACAACATTAGTGGGCCAAGTGGATCCCCCTCATTGAATGGTGGTACAGTACCTCGTACCACACTTCAACTAAAATGACTCTATATGAAGTAGTCTATGGTCAAGCACCACCAGTGCTCCTTCCATACACCCTTAGTAGTTCACCAGTTCAAGTAGTCAACATGATTCTCCAAACCTAGGATCAGATCTTCAACACCCTATGGGATAATCTTCATATGGTACAAAATAGAATGAAACAATAAGCTGATCAACACCATTTTAAATGTACTTTTCAAGTAGGTGATATAGTTTTTCTTCACTTATAGCCATACAAACAATCCCCCCTAAAACTCAAAGGGCATTATAAACTGGCTCCCAAGTTCTATGGGCCATATAAGGTTCTCTAGAAGATTGGGTCTATTGTTTATAAGTTGGATCTCCCACCTTCTTCTTGAGTTCACCTAGTATTTCATGTCTCTTGTTTGAAGAAAGTTCTTGGAAAAAATATTAGAGTGCAAACTATTTTACCAAAATTTGATAATGAAGGATCCATCCTTATTGAGTCAGAGGCAATCCTAGATAGGCACACATGCCAGCTTAATTTCCACTCCATCAAAGAGGTATTAATTTCATGACACAATGCAACCAAAGAATGTAACATGGGAACCACTCTTTTAGATTCAACACCAATTCCCACATCTAAAGCTTTGAGGACAAATATTTTTCTAAGAGGGAGGGGATGTTAGGAAATTGTGCTACCCTTATTTTTACTTTGTTAATATATTAGTTACTATGGACACATATTCTTTGTAAGTCATCCCATGAGCATTTTGTTTAATCCCACATTCATGGGAAGTAGTAGTTGCTTAGATTAGACTTAGTAAATAAGTAAGTGTTGAGGCCAATGAAGGCATGCACAAATTTATTATATTGAGCTTGCTCAAAGGAGGTTTCCCCATTGAAGTGTCTTACGATAAATATAATTATGCTAATTATATAAATATATTATTTCATGCATTTTAATTAATTTGTTGCAGGAGGATCCTCTCAGCTCTCTTGTATTGATTCTTGCAAATAACTATTTCTATTTACAAAATGAGGGGAGAAACATATTTATAGTCTCAAATGCCTAAGATGATTTTGAGTGGGCCCATAAGTGGTACCCAAAAACATCCAAGTTAATTGAACTACCACATTACAATGGAATATTCTACATTATAAAATATTCCTAAGGGGAGAGAGGTTGTTGTTGTTTATACTTTCTCTCATTCTCCTCTTGGGTCCATATTTCAACACATGCTTGATAATATTTATCTATTTGGGTAAAATCCAAGATCATAGGTCTGAATAAATTAGATATGTCCTATATTAGCCTACTATGCTCCATGAGTATGGGTCTGAGGGCCTCTTCTATCACCTCAGCTTTCTATAGCTTATGATTAACAAATACAACAATATCCATCACCTCTATTGCTATCTTTTAACTAGCGACATCTTGATAGAAACATGTAATGAAGATCTTCATCTGTGCCCTAAACTCTTTCTCCTTCATGAAGGAGCCATTAGGCTTGGTTACTCTGGTAATCATGGTGTCCTTCAGCAACTGGGCTATCTTGAACTCAATTTTATTAAAATATGTGTTTGCATCATTGAGTTGATAAAACCATGTATTCAAAATCCTCCTCCTATTCATGAGGATGGTCTGTGAAGGTATTATGTCCTAAAGAGGCAAAAATTTGAGATCAAGGAATTTGTTACTTCTTACCACTCTTGCTAAGTTTGTCAAATTGGTGTCATAATGGACAAGAATTTGGTCAAGCTTTGCGACCACCTTGGATTGTCAGATCCCCTCTCCTTGTATCTTTTTCATAACCTTGTAGAGGTTGAAAACATTGATTATAGCATTGGTTATTGAAATTAAAGTGTTGTCTGGTACTATAAGTAACATTTGCTCTTTTAGCCTTTGTAACTCCTATTACATTTCATTCATTATAGAAATAGTCGATTCTACCTATGATTGTACTATGGACACCAGGGCCTCATCATACTCTTACACTTCTCTAGGGCTTGTTTTTCTTTTCTTAGTCAGAGTGAAGAGTGGTTATTCCCTCTCATATATCATAGTCGACCTAGGGTATTTCTATTCCATTTAGCCCTAAATTACTCTCTTCATGTTGCTAGTGGTGGGGTTAAACCTCATCCCAATTTGGGTTGGAGATTAGTCCTCCTGAGGCATCCCTTGTCTTATTGTCTGTATCATGCCTTTTACCTGATTTGGGGTGGTTGGCTAAATAGGAGGTGGTTGTACTAGGAGTATTTGGGAAGAAGAAAAAGCTAGGGATGTAACCAGAATATATATATTTATTGGTTCTAATTTCCCAAATAGATTGAATAAGGACTTGGATGGTCCCATATCTAGGATACATGAGGGTAATATAGAGGGCCCAACCATTTTGGCTATTGTAGTGGGGTGAAGTGGCTAATACCAGGTGAATGATTTGGGAATAAACCTCAGTGGCTTAGTAGGTATGAGTGAGCCAAGGGTGAGTGATATAATTGAAATGGGCATCGAGGACGGAGGTGGAAAGTTGGTAGTAGCATGGGAGATGAATGGTAGAATGGTGCCTCCAAAGGAAATAGTGGTTGGGGATGTGAACATGGGGGTGGCATGGGAAATATAAGTAGGGGAAATTGTGAATGTTCTAATAATAGGAAATGAAGGTAGAGGTATTGTACTTGATAAGGGGTTTTGGGAAGCCACTAGAGACTTTTTCCTTATATATAATTTCTTGACCATCCTTCTTGCCACTGCCTATATTCCCTCTAATGAGATCTTGATTCCTTGTGGGGAGCCTTGCTATATATCAATAATAATAAGACTCAATTGGTCGAAGCTCTATGGGGTAACTTCCTTAGTAAGTGTAGACATAATTATGGGGCTTTGAGAAGGACCTAGCTAGCTGCTTGAATCTCCTCATTGAAAGCTCAAAGGTGTATTTTTCCCACTTAGAGTAGCCTAAAGTGGGGGCTTATAGGGTCTATTTTTGATAAGAGGAGTGTCATCATCTTCTTCTTCCTTCTCCTCATATTTTGTATTAAACATGCTCCCATAAGTTGGTGGGAGTTGAGGTCTCAGCATGTCTTCTTTCCTCCTCTCTTGATTAAGTCTCATCTCAAGTGGTATGTTCTTCTTCACTACATTCCTCATGACCACCTCATAGTTTATTGCATTGAGGTATATCTTATCATATACCTCATCTTGATTCTTGTATTCTATAGTCACATCTATTTTGAACTTGGTGAGGTGTTTGGTAATGACTTAGTTAGGATACCACATCCTACTTTCATCCTTAGGAAATAGGTATGAATCCCTATGATGGGATACCACTATTACATCTTACCATTACTTTACCTTGGATTTTCCTAGTTGATAAGGAGCCTTATGTGGGGGTGTCTTCTTCTTCCTCTTGAAGAGGCCATCAATTCCATGTAGCATTTGGTAAGCTATTTATTCTTCTTCCAACTTAATTGGCACATACCTTGGTAGCCTAAAGGGAGCTACCATTTCCCTTTCTAATCAAATGACCATAGAATTGGCGTAGAGCCAAAATCTACCTATATCTCTTAATGCCTACCTAATCTCTAATGGCACCCTCTACATTTCATATTCTATGACTAAAATATAGATAGGGGGACAAAATCCCTCTGCAATTATTTTGATATGACACCTAAAATGGTGAATATGCATTGCATAATATGTTTAAGACACCGATTCATCTCATTTAGGAGTCCATGTGTTTGGCCCTAATTGTGCAGTTGCACGAATAACATCCAATAGGTATCTCATCATAGAAAATGGGCCCCCATTCTGACAAGTATCATGCATGGCTAAAATTAGGTTCTTGTTAATAATATTTTTGAGTGAGGGGATCTATTAATCTTCTAGAATTATTTATAATAGTGGGATAACCCTTATATCTATATATCCAATGTGGGCATTAATAAATATTATGTTTAGTAGGGCAAGGCTGATCTTGCATCCTTGTCTGAACTAGAAAATGGGTATGTTCCTTTGGTCATCCATAAAGACTTCAACTGGGTTTGATGTCCATGAATCCAAGATCACATCCAACTTGTGTACCTCATACCAATTATTGATGATGCTCTAGTTATAGTCTAACTGGGGTAGGGGTAGGTCATAATATTTTTCAAAACTCAACCCTACAATAAAGGCAAAGTGAAGCCCTAAGTTCATGGATTTGAGTAATACATCCTCACATATTGACATCCTAGAGATGCCATATACTAGGTTAGTGTATGGCATGACCTTAGGTTTTACTATAGCTTTGTGAAGATCAACAACTTGGAGTGATAAGATGTTTGAATAAATTTGATTGACATGGGGCATGGTCTCAGAATCCTAGAGATACCTAGTTCCTTCAACATCATACTAAACATTATTGTAGTCTATGTCCCCCAAGTTTATGGCCTTGGGGATGAACTTTGTGTCTATGAACATGACTGAATTACCATATTAAAATAAGAAATCATCACTTACAAATGTAATGCCCTTACCCAAAGTGGAGGGTCCTACTCATGACATTCTTATATTGTTCTTAAATAACAATCGATGTTCTCTCATAATCCTTTGTAACTTTGGAGTTCCAATAATGGAAGTCAGGATGTGTTAGGTGTGGAGCTTGATTATCTTTCAAAATTAGTTTTAGTCAAGTTTTAGATCCTATTATTTGTATCTATGATGGTGTGGGGGGTTGTAAGGGGGGAAACCCCCCTTTGGGGGTTTGGGGGGGGATGACCCCCCTGATGGGGGGTTCAAGGGCCATGTGCCTTGGTGGGGGTTTGGGGGCAGTGCCCTCGAAGTGAAAATTTTATTAAAATTACCTTGTAAAATTTTAATTTTGTAGTCAATCTGGGCCATTGATTAAAGGTTTTTGGATCTAATGGTAGAGGTTATGTTTAGGTGTTTTTTTCCCTAAAATGTATTATTACATGGCTGAGATGAAAGATGAAACATATTGCCCATAGAGATTAGGTATAAAGAGGTAGAGAGGCGTAATAGGGTTTGTTGTAGGATCTGTTTCTCCCTTGTATTGCTAAAAATAATATACTTGACAAATTTGGTGGATGTAGCCCATCTTGGGTAAACCACGTTAAATCTAGTGTATCATATTTTATGCATGTTTATGATTATTTTTTGTATGTTTGATTGATTTGATTCATAGTTTCTTTTGTATGTGATCTGGGGATAAATATTTGTTTAATTTTATCCTAACAAGTGGTATCAGAGCAAAGGTTTTGTTTGCATAATTTTAAACCAAACTAAGAAAAGGGTTTGACCTTGAGTGGGAGCTATGGTGGATGAAAATAAATCTAAGGTGAAGTTCAATAGATAGAACTTTGGATTGTGGAAGATGTAAATGGAGTATAACCTTTACCAAAAGGACCTATATTTACCATTGGGAGGGCAAGCCAAGAAGCCATCAATAATGTCAGATGAAGCTTGGGGACTATTAGATTGGAAAGCCCTTAAAACCATATGGTTGTGACTTACATATTTTTTAACATTCAATATATCACAAGAAAAGATAACAAGAAGGTCTTATGAGTGCATTAGGCAAGTTATATGAAAAGCCCTCTACCTCAAATAAAATTATTTTGATGAAAAAATTATTTAATATGAAAATGTTTGAAATTGGTTTAGTACTAGATCATTTAAATGAGTTAAACATGGTTACTAGTCAATTACATTCCATAAATATTGACTTTGATGATGAAGTTAGGGCTCTTTTTATTCTTTGTTCCTTGCTTGAAAGTTGGAATAACTTGGTAATGGTAGTAAGCAACTCTATGTCTAATAATGCTAAACTAAAGTTTGAAGATGTGGTGGGTGTTATCCTAAGGAAATGTGAAGGAAAAGCACAAGTGAAACATTTATATATATAAATTCATTAATAGTGGAGAACATAGGAAGGTAGAAGAATAGAGGAAGAGGAAATTGTTGAAAATCAAAAGGGGGTGCAAGATCTAAATCAAGAGGCAAGATGGAATGCTAGATCTGTGTCAAGATAGGACACACAAATAAAGAGTACTAGTTTTGAAAGGATAAATTAAGTAATAACCAATATGAAGGTAATAGAGAAGCAAATGTAGTAGGTGATATAAGACAAGATGCTCTTATACTTTCTTTGGTTAATAATACTGAATCTTGGGTTTTAAATTTAGGTGATTCTTTGTATGCAAGTCCTCATAGACATTATTTTATAGATTACGTTCAAAGTAATTAAGGGAATGTTTAACTTGGTGATGATAAATCCTATAGTATTTTTGGAAAATGAAGTATTCAAGTTAAATTATAGAATGGAAACACTTGGGTGTTGAAGGATGTTAGACATGTTCCAAGCTTGAGGAGAAATCTGATCTCTGTAAGGCAACTAGGTAGTGAGGGTTATATGGTCACATTTATAGCCAAATAATGGAAGGTTACAAAGGGTTATATGGTGGTTATAAAAGGTAAGAAAGTAGGCACTTTATATTTGTCTATAGATAATGTTAATTCATCTTGTGTTGTAAATGTTAGAGGTAAAGATGTAGCTTTATGGCATTATGAACTTGGCCACATGAGTAAAAAGGGAATGAAGACCCTACATGCAAAAGATAAATTACCAGGTCTAGAAGAATTAGATCTAGACTTTTTTGAGCACTATGTATATGGGAAACAAAAATGTGTGAGGTTTCTTAGGGTTAGACCAACCAAGAAGGAGTATAAGTTAGAGCTTGTGCATATGAATGTATGGGGACTAGCTCAGGTATCTTCACTTGATGTTTCAAATTATTATTTTATATTTATTGATGATACAACTAGGAAGGTTTGGGTATAATGTATAAAAAGGAAGTCTGATGTTTTTGATACATTCAATAAATGGAAAGCTTTAGTTGAAAATGAATCAGGGTTAAAACTAAAATATCTTAGATCAGATAATGGAGGTGAGTATTGTAGTAACACTTTTAATAGTTATTATTTAGAAAGTGGAATTTTTAGATAGAAAATAGTTCTAGGAACACCACAATAGAATGGTGTGTTAGAAATAATGAACAAGACTATTATGGAACATGCTAGATGCATGAGATTGCATGTAGTTTTCCTTTATAGTTTTGGTTAGATGCTGTAACTACAATAGTTTATCTGATAAATAGAGGACCTTTAAGTGATTTAGATGGTGGAATACCAGAGGAGGCATGGATTGGAAAGAAGGTAGATTATTCTTTTCCAAATTTTTTTGGATGTGAGGCATTTTCTTATATTGACAAAGATCATAGGAATAAGTTAGAAGCTAAGTCTTAGAAATACACATATATTGGTTATGAAACTGATGACTATGGATTTCAGTTGTGGAATTTAGAAGATAAGAAAATAATTAGGAGTAGAGATGTTGTGTTCCATGAAAAATTAATATACAGGGACCATTTGTAGGAAAAGAAACAAGAAGAATCCAAAAGAAAATATAAAATATTAGAAGACATTATAGAAAAACATGTCCCAGAGGTTCCTAATCAAAATGTGTAATAGGAACAAGGACCTCAAACCCCTGTTAGAAGATCTACAAGAGTAAGTAGACCACCTGATCATTTTTCTCCTTATTTATATTATTTATTACTTAATGATGGTGGTGAGCCAGAAAGATATGAAGAAGTAGTGAAGATTAATGCCAAGGATAAGTGGGAGTAGGATATGGATGAGGAGTATGATGCTCTAATGGAAAACCAGACATGGGATTTGGTGGAGCTTCCTAAAGGAAAGAAGGCATTGTAGAATAAGTGGGTATACAAGATAAATGATAATGAAGGTAAAAAGAAATTCAAGGCTAGAATGGTGGTTAAAGGTTTTGCACAAAATAAAGGTATAGACTTTGACAAAATATTTTCTCCAATAGTTAAAATGACTTCTCTAAGAGCTATTTTAAGTTTGGTAGTAGTAGAAGATTTGCACCTTGAACAATTAGATGTGAAGACTGCATTCCTTCATGGTGACTTGGAGGAGGAAATATATATGGAGTAGCCATAGGGATACAAAGTCAAAAGTAAGGAGAAAATGGTGTGCATGTGGAAGAAGAGTTTGTATGGCCTAAAACAAGATCCAAGATAGTGGTATTTGAAATTTGACAGTTTTATGATAGAATAGGGTTATTGTAGATGTCATTCAGACCATTGTGTATATTTTACAAGTTTTGAAAATGGAAGCTACATTATTTTGCTTTTATATGTAGATGATAGGCTTGTAGCTAGTTCCAACATGCATAATATTAATGTACTCAATAAATAGTTAAGTGATAGCTTTTCTATGAAGGATTTAGATGCAGTTAAATGGATCTTTGGTATGAGGATAACTAGAGATAAAAAGAACATGAAGCTAGAATTATCACATGGAGAGTACATCAAAAAGTTTTGGAAAGATTTATTATGCAGGATGCAAAATCAATTAGGACACCTTTGGCTACACACTTTAAATTAACAAAGGAATAATGTCCTAAAACATAAGAAGAAAATAAACTAATGTCTAAAATTCCATACTCATCAGCAATTGGTAGTTTAGTGTATGCAATGGTGTATAAGACGTTGAACATTGCAGATGTAGTGGGAGTGGTAAGTAAGTTCATGAGTGATCCAAGAAAGGAACATTGGAAGGTAGTAAAATGGATCCTTCCTTACTTAAGAGGGATCACAGATATCGTGTTAAGCTATGGTGGATTAGATGTGACATTACAGGGATATGTTTACTTAGATATGACAGGTGACTTGGATGGTAAAAGAAGCACTATAGGGTATGTGTTTATAGTAGGTGGTATAATAGTTAGTTGGGTATCATGATTACATAAGGTTGTGGCACTTTTAACCATAAAGACTAAGTATTTTTCTTCTACAAAAGCAAGCAAAGAAATAATTTGGTTATAGAGGTTAATGGAAGAATTGGGAAATAGTCAAGAAATATGTAGTCTATATAGTGATAGAGTGCAATCCATCTAGCCAAAAACTTAGATTTTCACTCTAGAATAAAACTTATTCAATTGTGGTATCTTTTCATTCATTCAATGATATAGGAAGAGTAACTAAAATTGGAGAAGATACATACCAGTAAAAATATTGTAGATATGATGACCATGGTGGTTACAAGAGAGAAGTTGAAGATTTGTTCAACTTTAATTGGTCTTCATGGATGATAATTAAATTAATGAACTTATCCAAGTTCAGATAGTATAGTGGATGTAGTAGCAGTGGAGTTGCTACAATCAGTCTCCAAGTGGGATATTGTTAGGTGTGGAACTTGATTATCTTTCAAGATCAGAGGTTAAAAATTTGATGTTATTTTAATCAGTATTCAGATCTCATTCTTTATATTCATGATGACATGAGGGGTTGTAAGGGGGAACCCCTTTGTGGGGTTTGGGGGGGATGACCCACCTGGTGGGGGGTCTGAGGGCCATGCTCCTTGGTGGGGGTTTAGGGGCAATTCCCTTGAAGTAAATTTTTTATTAAAATTACCTTATAAAATTGTATTTTCATAGTCAATTTAGGCCATTGATTAAAGGTTTCCAAATCTGAAGGTAGAGGTTATGTTTAGGTGTTTTTCACCCTAAAATGTATTGTTACATGGTTGAGATGAAAAATGAAACATATTTCACATAGAGAGGAGGTAGAAAGAGGTCGAGAGGTGTAACAAGGTTTGTTACAAGATTTGTTTCTCCCTTGTATTGCTGAAAATAATATACTAGACAAGTTTGGTGGATGTAGCCCATCTTGTGTGAACCATGTTAAATCTAGTGTCTCCTAATTTGTGCATGTTTATGATTATCTTTTGTATGTTTGATTGATTTGTTTCATATTTTATCTTGTATGCAATTTGGGGATAAATTTGTGTTTTATTTTAAATTAACAAGACGTAATTCATGAAGAGCTTGAGCTTTGAGAACATAGCTTTCAGAGAGAGAGAGAGAGAAAATGCTTAGGGCTTCGAATGTAAGTGTAGGTGATAATGATCGATTTGAGTAGCCATTTGAATATTGTCTTGATTAATGCAAAATGGATGGTGATTTTGGTTCATGCCACATTAATGGTGAGATTATCACCTTTGCATTCAACATTTAGCATTTGATTTACCTTTGATTCACCATCAATTTTATCTCCAAGACTCTAGATCACCACCTTTTGTCATGTGGCATGCCACATTAGATCCAGCAAGGCATTCATGAAGCTTGAAAATGACTAAGCTACTTAGTTAGCTCAAACTAGGACACATGGCATTTTTTGATTGGTCTCGACACTCTAGATGTGGCTCTATGTGATGACTTATTTGTTTTATGCCACATATTATATTTGGATTTGTGGTGAGATCTAGAGTGGGTCTATTTGATTTGGTTAGTTAGGAGAGTACCACTTACTACTTTTAAAAGTAATCAAGATGTTGCTTAGATAGGTGTTGCTCTCATGAGTAGTCTCAACTTCACTTGGATAGGTACCACTTTTGTGAGCAGTCTTGGTAGCTATTGGAAATTATATGTTAAACATGTGGCTCAAGAGGATCTATACATCACCCTCAAGGGAAATCTATTGATCTCAAATGTAGTCTTATGGGGATGACACTTGGCATCGTCTCACAGGTCTGAGGGGGACACACATTGTTCTCATAAGATCCTATTCATCCTTATACCACTTGTTAATCTTGGAAGAGGCTTGGGTAGCTAGATACCATCAATCTTTGATCAAATGGCTTACGTGTATCCACATGTTTTTTTGGTAGGATCTCAAAAGCTTTGGATCAGATGTGATGTGGTGTTGATATGCATTGGTCTCAGATGAACCTTTAGGGACACATCAATTTAGAAGGCTTCCCAAATCTGGATTGTTATGCTTGGGACACATGGCAACATATTATGTGGTTCAAACTAATTGGTTTTGATCAGATGGGATATAATCTCAAAACATAGCCTATGGACTTAAATTCCAATGGATAACTCCTTTGCAAGCTCTTATAATGGTACCACACGGTTCACAGGTTTTGTAGATTCATTCTAAGTGTCATGCATAGAGTGATGAATTATTGAGGTACCACAAAGATTGGTGAGGTGGACATCTATCCTATTTATGTTGTAGGATTTAATTTGATGTCCCATGAGCTGTCACAGATCATTAGTTTAACTTTAACATCCTATGAGGTCATGCGATAGGTTGAGTTAGACTTCAAAAACATCACATGCCTCTCATAAGCAATTTAAATAATTTTAAAGTATATATAAGTAAATGCTTCAAATAGAATGAAAAGTCAATCTTGTAAGAATTGGTGAAGTCTATTGTGCTCATGCCCATTTGAAGACTAGGTGATATACTTTGACGAAGGTCTATCTACATATATTGAATCAATTCATGGTTATTATTCATTGAAACTTGGAGAAAACTTGAAGTGACTTGCAATAATTTAGATATTCTTAAATGCTAATTTGTATTTTAAAATGAATATTTAACCAAGAAGTTGTTCAGAAGCATTGAATCCATTACTATCCAAATAAATGACTTAGCAAGTTTGGTTTTTAGGAATTTTGAAGAAATGAAATAGGAGGGTCCCCATTCTAGGAATAGGGGGTAGTTGAGCATCAACATAGTCATAAACCTTACTCTTTTAATTTAAATATTTACAATACTTTTAATTTCAGATTATATGCACTGATTATGTAGTGTAACATGATCTTGGTTGCAGGTCAGTCACTAGTAAAGCACTCAAGTTTGACTCAAGCAAATGTAAGGTGTGTTATACACACCTAGGTAGACATTTATTCTCTTTTAAACCAACAATTTCATTACTAGATTAAAAGGGGGGAAAATGTAGATGATATATAGGTTTATATAACACATTAGTCTTGTATACTTGGAAAACTTAGACCTTGGTTATTCCTTTCAATTTTAGACTATTCCCACTTTTGCAAGTCTCACATTTACTCTATCTTGTGTCCCTTGGCCTATCTGTTAATCTAAATAGTCTTATGCTAATGACCAAATTTTTTTATCTTGCCTAAAATGCTTAAAACCTTCTTATCTTCCACCTCTACAATTTCTGAGCCTGTACCTACTTTCCTACTCCTTGGACACTAACATCTTAGATAGACACCTACATCGATCAGATGTTTTGCTCTAACATAAGTATCTAGTGCCTTAAATTAATCTAATTTGCAAATGAAATGTATCCTAATGGTCATCCTAAGCGATTTAATGCAAGTTATTTCTCCAAAAGGATTGATGTAAATACAAGATCAACCCTCATTCATTCCTCACCTAGAAACGACTTAGCATTCATACAAAAGAGGATTCAATTGAATAAAACCTCCCTATTTATTCCTATTTCCATATTAGTCATAGGGACTACACATCTATAGGTATGAATTACTGAAGGAGAAACCTAAGAGCTCAATTTTGTACATTGCAATCTAGGTCATTATTGTACTTGTTTTCCACAGTTGGGAATTTAGATTTTCATCATGTTAGTTTTGGAATTTATTGAAAGGTAAATAGTAATTGGTTAATCAAAATATTGTTATATAGCAATATTAGTTTAGCAGATTATATTATTGTATGGGTAAGGTATTTGGTTAGTGGGTTAAGAATTTGTAGGGATTTGGGAATCACTCATTATAGGAATTAGAAGTCCTATATATTTGTATTATGTTTTAATGATTATTAATTAGAATATAGAGAGAAAAATATTATTATCAGTGTTTAAAATAATTGCCTATGTTTGGCTCATTCTAGATTATTATTTACATAATTTAAATCTCTATATTGGCTCCTTCAATTCCCATCATTGGTATCAAAGTAGTGTTTGATCCTTAATACCTCAAAAGTATAATTATTTTTAAGGGGTAGTTGTATTGCGCTTCAACCCTATGTATGTGAAGAATTAGTTTTATATCTATGTTATATACTTTTATAGTTTTATCTTGCGTAAAATAATGATATTATAAGGTTTACTTATAGTATTATGTATGAGTTCATGTAATCACTCACATATTTGAGCTCCAAACTCATCTTCTGCATTCAGATTCAGCTTCTATCAAAGCATGCATACAAATCTAGGATTGAAAGATTTTTTTGTCCTGTTGAGACTCAGGTTGCTCTTTAAAGATTAGTTTATGCATATCCACCCACAACTTTATCATCCTGATACAGTTAAAGTAACTAGAAAAGCATCCTAGAACCAACAAATTCATCTTATTCAATTGGCCAAAACCATTACATAGATCTGATAAGTAATCTCTATTGTAACTTGTGCGATCTACCTAAATGGTTACACTCCACACATATATAGGTACAATACTTCAACGACTAACTATCTATGCACAGTCTTCTACTATGAGCAACAAAATATTCATATGGTCTTCCAAACTACATAATCCTCATCTAGTGATTTCAGTGAAGCTAGTCATACAGTCTAAATTGGATCATTTGTCATCATTTATCATACAGTGAATTGAAAATCTATTATATAGTCTTCAATACCACCCTCTTAGCTCCTACACTGTTCTACCATGACTCACAGTACAAGCGTGATTGTTTTTACAAGAATAGTGCATTGTTTTTAATATGACTACTTTGGATATGTACCATCATCCTTAGATAAGGAGATCTATTCAACAAATGAATTCTGTATAGTGGATAAGATAGAGATACCATATCTCTTTGTGCATGCAACGTTAGTTTTGGTTAGTGTTCAATTAGTTAAGTTGCATCAATTTTATGTTTTTTATTAAAGTAATTGTTAAAGATATGTTTTTAAAAGAGTGTAAGTCATTTTTATCCATTAAGTTTATATAATTGTGTCATTATTAATTATTTTAGAGTCTTGATAATATACATCGAAGTATATGTCTCAAAGTCTTTAGTTAGTTGATATTTAGAAAATTAAAATATTAGAGTCAATTTCTCTGTCTGATATTTGTTTTGTTTATGTCTCACTAAATATAGTTTGGTCAATGTTGTATCAAATTTAGATTATTTAAAAAGTAATTTTCATTTATTACTTTTTTAATTATGTGTTTGTTCAAAAATATAGTGTTAGTTTAAGATAAGTTATTTTATCAAAAGTAAAAATTCAAAAGTGTCAAAGTTTTTTATTTGGGTCCATTGTCACAAATTTGTCATTTTTTCAAGAGTCAAAATTTGTCAAAAAGAGCTATGTCAAAAAAGTCATTATTGTTTAGGTTTAGAGTCATGGATGCATTATCTCTTGTATGTGACGTCTATATTGTGGGGTGGATTTCCCTAAAAAAAATCATGTACCTGAGCTACATTTACATACTAGCTAAGTTAAGGGATTTATGTACTAGAGGTTGGAGAATACATGGAGGAAGGAGGTCTTTCAATGACCTCTTATTTGTCACCAATGATGGGTCTGTACCAATGTTTTGGTGACATAAATAGTACTACGTATTTTTCATTTCTACTATGTGTTTTTTAGAATAAGAACAAAAGAATATGCCTATTCAAGATATGTAATTTGTGTGCAAATTTAAAACATGATTCCCTAATGTGAAGACATTGTGAAAGGACAAAAAGAACCAATGTATAAGTCAGTTCATGGATCTTGAAAGGGTTTGTGGTAGAGATCTAGATAACTACCAGGAGGTGAATAGTAGATAGATGGTGTTCCTATTCATGTCAAGGTTTGTAGTAAACCTGTAAAACCATGGGAGGAGTGAGTCTCTCATTGTATCAAGGTCATGAGCCAAATAGGGCATGATACAATGGGTGAGCATACTAAAAATAAGAGTGTGAATGTTTTTGCATCATGTAAAAACTATAGGGGGAATGTTAGGAATTTAGATTTTACATCATGTTAGTTTTGATATTTACCAAAAGGTAAATAGTAACTGCTTAGTAATTGGTTAATCAAAATATTTTTATATAAAAATATTACAATATTATTATATTTTTGTACAGTTAAGGTATTTGGTTAGTGGGTTGAGAGTTTGTAAGGATTTGGGAATCTCTTATTATAGGAATCAAAAGTCCTATATATTTATATTATGTTCAAATGATTATTAATCATAATACAGAGAGAAAAAATATTATCAGTGTTTAAAATAATTGTCTATATTTAGCTCATTCTAGGTTATTATTTGCATGATTTAAATCTCTTTATTGGCTCTTCCAATTGCCATTATCCACATATTACATGATTCACACACAAGCCAACACATAGGGGAGAACTACATCATTTTGAGGCCCTCTTCAAATTATTGGATTTGTATTCAAAACTCATTGATAGAGGGGTATTTGGGGTCAAATTGAAATTGTGTGCCCACTAACACAATTTTCCCAAGGCCACTATGAAGATAAATAACTAGGGTTTTAAAATTTTATAAGGAGTGACAACCCATGACCCATATCTGAATGCACTAGAGTGAAGGTGAAGACAAACCTAGAAGCATTCAAGTGGTCACATATTTTTCCAACTGGTATTCCATACAAGATACTTGAATTAATTTTAGATAGTTTCATTGACACAACCATCCCAGGTTGATGCTAGTGTTTGAGGTTCCAGATGTACTCAATCTAGAATTTAGTGACTATTCTAGAATCCTCTTCCATTCTACTTCCTACCTATTCTAGATTTAGAACCATGTTAGCATCAAAACCAACTAAGTACATTATTTATTTATCATTTATATATCTAACATATTTGTACTTACTATTTTTATCCTATCTCAATTTAATGAATTAAACATATGTTATATCTGAGTTTATCATCTAATTGTCTTACTATATTGATAGTTTATCACCTTTGTACCTTAGGATATCTCTATCCCCTTTAACCCTAGATAACCCCAATATATATTTTTAGGGTTAAAAATAAGTGTGTGTTAAATCTCTTTACTTACATCTGAATCACATAGATCAAACATAAGAGATGAATCTATGGTAGATGATATATTGATCAATGTTGAAATGCTATTTTAATGCAATTGAGAGACAAGTTCAAGTCTTCTAATTGACATTTATAATTTTAGGACCTCCCATTCCAAATCCATCACTTATAACACTTTAGTATAGGAAAATCACATATTTTACCAATACCATAACCTTTAAATCCACCTTAATACACATTTTTATAATTGTTTTAGCACACACAAACTTGACAAATGTTGTAAATGTTTAAGTCATAGTTGGAGATCTCCACCTTTAGTGATTTGTGGTTGAAAAATGGAATTACCACCATATGAGGGGTGGTGAATAACATATATGACCACACTCTTGGCCCATAATTAAACCTTGTTAGGAGATGGATCACCCATTATTACCTCAATAATGTTCTTCCTTGCATGAAAAAAATTATAGTTTTTAAGGCAAACTTTATATATGCATAAAATTAAAAAAAATGGAAATAATTTATGTGAATAAAAATAATTGTGACATGTTTTTTTAATCCATTTAATTTCACCTCAAATCAGATTTATTGAACATAAGATAATAATATGTGGCGTGATGATATACTGATTAGTGTTAAAATATTATTTTTACGTAGTCAAGAGACAAGTTCGTGTCCTCCAGTTGGAATTTTTGTTTGTTAGACATCATCTTCCAAATAAATCACTTAAAACACATTGGAATATGAAAATCACAAATATTCATAGGACCATGACCTTCTAAGACAACTACATATATGTTTTTTTAGTTGTTCTGACATGTAAAAATATTGACAACAAATATTATCAATGTTCAAGTTACACTTGGATATCTCCACCTCTAATGATTCATAGCTTAAAAATAGAATCACCACCACATTAGGGGTGGATAATAACATCTAAAGACACATTTTTGACTCTAATTATGCTCAGTTAGGAGATAGAGTGCTCATTTTGATCTCAAGTATGTCCTTCTCTGTATGAAAAAATTATAGTTTTTGAAGTGAACTTTAGACACGTAAAATGAAAAAAATGTAATTCATTAACATGAATCTAAATAACCTTCATGTGTATGTTGAATTCATTTATATTCACACCAAATCATGTAAATTGAATGTAAGAGATGAATCTATGCTAGATGATATATTTATCAATTTGGAAATGTTATTTTTATGCAATCACTAGAAAAGTTTGTGTCTTCTAAATCACATTACCAATTACAAGATATATAATTAAAAATCAATTACTTACAACACATAAAAATAGGCAAATCACATATGTTCTTAGGACCATGACCTCCAAATCCACCCAAATATGCATTTTTACAATTTCTTTGACACGTAAAAATATTGACAACAAATATTGTCAATGTTTAAGCTACAGTTAGAGATATCCATCTTTGTTGATTTATGACTAAAAAATGGAATCATTATCATGTCATGGGTGGCAATGTCTAGTATCACATTCTTGGCCATTAAGTATGCCTGGGTAGGATAAAAACTACATATTCTAATGTCAAGAATGTCTTTCCCTATGCAAAAAAATTGTAATTTTAAAAGTAAACTTTAGACACACATCAAACAAAAAATGTAATTTATTTACATAAACAAAAATAACCTTCACATGTATTTTTAAGCCCTTTAATTTCACCCCAAATCATGGTGATTGAACACAAAAAATGAATATGTGGCAGATGAATTATTGATCAGTGCTAAAATGTTATTTTTATACAGTTAAGAGACAAGTTCGTGTCCTCCAACTGACATTTTTGCTTATAGGACCTCCCCTTGAAAATCCATCACTTATAACACTTTAGGATAGGAAAATCACATATGTTCCCTATAAAACAACCTATGAATCCACTTGGATGTGTTTTTTCAACTGCTCTGTCATGCAAATTTTTTGACAATAAATGTTGTCAACATTTAATCCTGAATTATAAATCTCTATTTACAGTGCTTCATGGTTAAACATTAGCATTGACACCATGTCAAGATGGTGAATAATAGGACCATGTTCTTGGAATTAGAGTATTCCCAATTACAAGATGAAATACCCATTCTAGTCTCAATAATAGAATATGCAATTTTGTACTATTGGTACCAACTTTATCTTAACTTAAAGAACATGAAATTCTATACTAACAATGCCAAAAATGTGAAGGTGGAAGCTTATTTTGCACCACTAACTTAAAATAAATTTGTTAATGATTAATTAAATTGAAATGTATATCTACTATCTAAAAAATTAATAAAATTTAATCAATTTTAATGCATTTACATTTAATAACTCAACAAACCTTGAAATTTTAATCCAACAAACCAATAGGATTTGCTCTACTCTTTATAGTAGCAAGAATTGATTCATGGTCAGACTCATAGACCTTCTATATATTCTTGTTTAATGGCCTCCATGATATTTGAGAAATTGAACATGTTTTACAAGAAATAAATTTGAATAAAACAATATCTTCCTATGTATTTAATAGTTTTCAAACATCCATACATCTATATTTTTAATAAGATATCATCAAAGCCAAGTTCTCATAGGCCTAGTGGGATAATCAATGTTTTCCCCTTCTACGACTGGGGAAGTCATTATGTTTTTCCCTCTATACATTGACATAATTAGTAATTTGTTCTCACTTTATTATCCTCATCCACAAGAACTACAAAAACATGCCTTGTATTACAAAATAAAACAAAATTTAATAATGATGTCCATATATAATGAGAATTTAGTACATAATGGTTGATCTTATACCTGGTTGAAAATATATCTCATACTTGTAATAGATCAAATACATGGCCAAAGTCTTGTGATGATGTAATAAATATAAGTTGTAATGTTGTCAAAACATGATATGTGTCTATTATACTTAGAGGTCTACATATCCATTTATCCACCCACTCTTGTGACTCACACTCATTCGAATAAAATTTCATGCATGCAGAATAAAAAATATGATGGGCCTCATATGAAATGTCCAAGAACCTAAATTTGATATATGAAATGAGTGGAGATCACTTGACCCTATTAAATTCATTCCATCCTCATAACTTGCCAATTGGTCTTCCTACATCAACTAGAAATGTTTATGAAGACTAGAGTTTTCTTGAACACCATGGGCCATTTTATTATTACAACATTTAATAATGGTTTTTGCATCAATCAAATCAATGCCATAATTAAACTTTAAATCCTCTCCTGCAATGGTTATTTCACACATGCTTTGGCATCATAATGCTCCCCTTTTCCATTAAAGGGTTTAAATATAAATTGTAAACTAGATGATCTAATCTAAATTTCCACTAAAGGGTTTAAATATAAATTGTAAACTAGATGATCTAATCTAAATTTTTGCTAAAGGGTTTAAAACAACACTAAACGATGCTAAAAAATGAGGGGGTGCATGACTGAATATCTATTGTCTTTCTAAAAAATAAGAGTTAATCTTTGAATTTCAAACATTTGACCTAATTATACTTGACCATTTTTGGAAAAAATAGTAGTTTATAAACTAGACTTAAAATGCTACAATTCATGTTTTTATATCATAATCAAAATTTTAGTGTATCCATATGCAAATTGAGGTTTCTTATTTTTAATGAAAAATATGTCCACTTAATACCCCATTTCATTCCCACAATCCCATGCACTTACCCTAGTATCACTTAAGAAAATGGAATTTGAACCTATACATGGTGTTGAGAGAAAGGAAATGTTTGTGTTAGGCATCTCAAGAGTGTGTAAGAAAATGTGACAAACACACCTATGGTTGACAACTCTAGTGATGATGACTCTTTGAAATTTGATATAAGCGTATGTCTAGAGATAAACAATCTATTAATCAATTCAAGTTCTACACTTAAGTATCCCCTCGATGCAATATTAGGAATATAATATCAAAATTACAAAAAAAAAAAATTAAAAAAAAAGTATTTCAAAAATACAAAACCAGAACTTATGCATGAGATGTTTTATTGGGACACAGATTGATTGCTGTTATTTTTCATATACATGGTTAATTACATATCCATTTTTTACACACATGATTTTCATGATATACATGAATGGGATGTAAGACATACAATATATGTACATATAAATGTGTGACATTATTTATAATCATTGGCAATCTATCTACATTGGGACCATCCCTATACTTGGGACATATTCATATAGTTATCAAGTTATATATTTATATATTAGTCCATTGATTATAGTAGACTATTATACATGACTTTATCTTACTCATTTTTTTTAGAGTTTTATTTCCTATGGAAATTGTACTTTACTATAGTAGATGATGACATTGATTAGTTTTGTGGACTAACATTACTTACTCTATGTGTGTTTGATATTGATGATTATGACATTACATGGTCATTAAGGCATTCTACACTAATTTTTTATAAGTGTATTTATTGTGTCTTATCATGGTGCATGTCAAAGGATCCTCTAGTTTGAATCATGGCCATTTCATACCCATGTTGGGTTAGATTTGTGTCATGTACTGTATGCTTGTGTGCTTCTTGATCATGATATTGTGTGTATGGATACATATATAGATATTACTATGAGATTCATGTCATGATTTATATCATTCATAGTTATATTATGTGTGATGCCATGAATTCTTTCATGCATCTATTGTGATTCATATAAGTGTGTGATTAATTGATATCTTTATTAGACATTGACACTTGTATGCCTATTGCCTTGGATTGCATCTTTTATACATGCATGAATGATCAAAATATTTTTATGATGGCATAGATTATCATGTTGGTATACATTATTTATATTATTATATATAACACATGGTGTGCATAAGTCCTTATTTTGAGATGAGTGATTCATAAAATTCATCCTTTATATCAAAAGGGGGCATATAATGGGCTTATTTTAGAGATTCAAACCTTAATAGACAAATAGTTTACATTTTTTGATAGCTTATGTGATTCAAATATGTTATATTAAGTATATTGAGAAATATATGAGACATTATATAGGGTTGCGAGGAAAATTTGAGGCATTTTATGACATTGTGATAGACAAATGTTGGAATTTTATATCACTTCAAGGTAAATATGGATTAGATTGGGGCATGGACTTTGTTTATGAAAACACTTTATTAATTTATATATTGAGGATCAATGGGGAATGATGGTACTGCATAAACACTTTAGATCTATAATTTATTTGTAGTGGTCACTCATTTTACATATAAACTTGTTTCAATGTTTTACTTTGACATATGAGCTTGTATTAGCAGTCTTGTTCACTCCTGATCTTGATGACTATTGACAACCTAAATAGTCTAATATGACGCCAAAAAACCCTAAGTCCCAATAATGTGGTGATGAAACAACAATATAGATCCACTTGTGCATGCGATAAAATAATGAGAATAATTTAATAAATATCATCTAAATCTAGGAATTATTGTAGAATTAATGGGGATAAATGGCAAAAGTTATGACTTGTAACTTGTCACTAACAAACATATGAGATGTGATGGAAAATGGTAAGGTGACTGACCTTGATCATAGCATTGCGTTGACTACTAGGGGATGGTATATGAGCTAACTCATGACATAAAATTACTTTAGGAGGATATAAAAGGCAAACATTATAGAGGAAAAATAGTAAGCAACATGAAATACTTACATAGTCAAAAAGAGAGATTATTTTGACATTAATAATGCCATGGTGTACCTTGTAACCATGAATTGTTAAGTAATTGATACCATTATGGTTATTATTTTTATTGTTTTTGTCTCTATTTATGACCATGAAATAATGCTACCATGTTCAAACTAATGTTGTTATTATTATTGATGATGTTTTACTTTGCTAGTATGAATACTTAGGTAGAATAGTGATTCTCTACTATTGTTCATTATATGTTCACTTGTTATGATGTGTTATGAGAGTTTAAAAATTCCCAAGTATTATTGGGTGCACAAGTACATATGCAAGATGAATGTACTATGCCACCATTGCCAACTAACCTTGAACCACCCTAGTATCTCTCTTTGTGCCTCAAGTGAGCATGCAAGAATAACTTGCATGATATTCCAACATGGTTAAATAGTGTTTGGGAATGTGTATGGCACAAGATTAGTGTGTGTGACCAAAAACCACTCATCATTTTGGTTCCATTACTAGGACATGTCAAATTTTGTTGATACAATGGTAAGTAGGGATGATGTGCCAGATCTTAATATAAAATATTGAGTTAGTTAGATCATGTGGAGGAAAACTTTGTGATAAATCATTCTATTCATGGAAATCAAGATCCAAATGAATGGGTGGAAGATAACTTGCATAATACACTTTATGAGGTGTTTTTCTATGAACTACCAATGTATTTTCACATATGGATTGCAATATATGTGATGAACAAGAGTATAAAATATAGACAAAAATAGTCTTGGATGGAATAATGCATGGAATAGCTAAGGAACCTAGATGAAGTTTGAACTAGAGTTGTTGACATCTGATCATGTGGGGAGTTGAATAACTATGTGTTATAGTTTGTTATATCCATATATTCCTACCTAGAGGAGGCTAAACACCCATTTTTAGTGAACATAGAGGTTTATATCTGAAGCAATTGCCATTATAAATAAATAAGTTGATGATGGATAGTGTAATAGAGAACTTAACAATGGTTGGATAAGTTATTTTGCACATGAGCAACACAAAAGGTAGAAGGTGAAAAGGGCATGATTTAAAAAAAATATCAAGGGAGAAAGTATTCACCATAGAGGGACCAAATAAGTGTGAATTCAAGAGGTGAAATATAATGAAAATCAATGGGAGGTGATGGTAGAAAATGACCCTAGGGAGAGGGGAGAGTTTGACTAAAGAGATTCTAATAAAACCCATGCATAATGGGAATGAAATGAGGATGACTCTCACACTCTATTGATGCATAAGTATCTGCCATTGAGCTAGAATTAACTATGGAAAGAGAAGCTAAATTTCCAAGGAATTATAAGACATATAGGGAAAGACTACTAAGGAAATGCCCATTTTTATTCTACCTAAAGTGCATGTTTAGGTACTTTTATCACAACCAAAAGAAATTGACCAAGACATTGACCATCTCCTAGGTGTATGAGATTTTTTAACATAGGAAGGAGAAAGAAGTGTGCTAAAATATATCATTACTTACCAACCATTAGGATGATAGTCGCACAACCTATGAAAGCTCTAGGTTTGATTATGTATGGTATGCCTCCAATAGGAGGGGTCTAGCCCATAAGACAAGTAATACAATAGAAGATAAGACAATAAAAGCTATAGGGATAATGACATGCCAATGTGACATTAAATTAGAAGGAGGAGCCATATTATAATATATTATGGGAATTGGTGGAGTTGTGATACTAATAAGAGGGATGGGAAGCACCCTTGGAAGAATCCAAAGTTTGGGTGCACCTTCAATTAGTGCATCAGTATAATGGATGCCTCAATCATCAAATGTGATTGTATTTACTCCCCAAATATTATATGAATAATCTTTGAGTTATCCTAAATATTATAGAGAGGAGAATACCATGGAGCTTGTTCAAGAGTGAAATAATTTGGTTCACAAAAGGAGTTACATTCTTAGAGTACAAGGCAACTTAGTTTTTCATGACTTTGTTAGATTATGACCATAACTAGTATCAAAATATTGATCTGAACTTGGACATTTCAGATTAAAAACTTTTGAAGGTATCCTTATTGAAGGAATTCTACATTCTCAAGTTTGAGTAGCAGAACATCATTATGTTGAAAGAAATCAAGTAATATTTCATAGAAAGCATCCACATATATGTATTTATACGTGTTTTGATTTAACAATGAAATGATATAAAACACTAAATGATTAAAAATTAATTTAGTTTACAAAATATACATAATCTAATGTGAAATATATAATTTGAAATGAGTTATAAATTATAATAAATATTGAAATATGCAAACCTAGCTAGGATCTAATTTATTCTAACTGTGCAAGCATATATCTAATGTAGAATTGGCTAATAATCCTTGTGAACTGTGTTGTAATATAAAACAAGATTATGTGATGTATTGGGACATGGGTGAATTGTGGCCTTGTCTATTGATTACAACCACATCCTAGTTGATTGTGAAACTATTTTTTTAGTGTAGGCACATGTGATTGTCTGAGAGGGTTAGTTGTGAGAGATGATTTAATGTACATAAATTCCTATAATAACAAGTCTTAGGTCTTACACATTAAACCAAATGGATATCAAATACAAAGGATGGAATCAAGTAAGGGGAATAGATGATCTATCCTTAGACAACCCCACATAATCTGAGTATTGCATACATAGCCCAAAAGGGCCTTGGGTTGATGTAGTTCTCCCTCTTAGAGTGAGTGTATTAATATTGATATTTAATATATGAATGCAACTAGGTATATTGATTTGAATGCTTGACAATGAGAAACCTTGACCTATAATTAAATAGCTTCAAACTTGGTCTATGACTTCTAGAATAAATTAGAACTTGAATTAGAATGGTTGGTGCTCTTTTACTTTATGTGTAGTATAATTTGCCAAGTTATTATAGATGTGTATTAAATGACCTTGATGTGATTATATAGAGGAATATTTGGAATATTTTCATTAACCAATTTTTTTAAAAGTGTGTGAGGGTTAATATGAAACATCTCAAAATTTTAAAAAGTTATCATTGGAGGGTGGAGGACAAGGTTGCACTAGTGGAAAATGTCAGGTTGTAGCCATGTCAGCCTAATGCGGTCTTATAGAAAAAACACATAGACTATTAGGATTTGGTTGATAGGAAATTGCAAGCATAATAGGGATGCTTGAATGAAATTTTTAGTAATTACAAGGAATTAAATGGAGTAATTAATTCTCCCATAAATATTCGAAGTTTAAAGGAATGATGAATATAACAAGCAAGTTAAGGATGTCAATATTAAATATTATCAAGCACTTGATGATTAAATTTGAGTGTCTACATTTCCCCCCTCCCTTCTAGTGATGCAATGTAGTGAATTACCAGAGTAAATAAAATGTGAACCTAAGTGTGTATACAAACTTTGCCTTTTGATATGAAGTTTGATTGTGCAAGATGACTCAATGCAAAACTTTCAATAATGCCACTAAAAATAGTTACTATTTATATTTGAAAATTGAAAAGCTAAAACTTGAAATTTGAAGTTTTGGAAAGAGAGAAAGGAAAGAATAGACTTGAAAGAGTATGTAGTGTAATTTACCTATAACTTATAAGTGGAAAAGTGTGTGCCCCTTGTTGAGGAATTTGGAGAAATATTAAAACTATGGTGAATTGAGAGTGATCAAGTCTCAATTTGAAAAATAGTGAAAGCCCTTGAGTTAGAAAGAATGTATGCTCCAACTCTCACATGAATATGTAGAGTACTATGTAAAATAATTTAAGGGGTGGAAATACCAAATGTGGCTCAATACAATGGAAAAAGTGTGACCAAAGATGTTTTGTGTCACCAGAATCTAACATGGCCCACTTGTAAAATGAAATGAATCATATTGATTAGATGTATCTAGATTATATTTGAAACTTTTGTATATTTGAAATTTTTGATCTTTGAAAAATTGAAAATTCCTTGTAGAAACATGAACATGTATGAATATTATTCCCCCTATATCTATATTTTATTGATATAGAATGCCAATTAAAATTATGACCATTTGAAACCTTATAACTTATAACTATTTTACACATGCCCTTGCATATGCATCAAGTGTATATGAATATGTATTGAAGTAATTATAGGAATGAGTGCAATGTGTGTCACGTGACCCCATAATCTGAAATTTATAAATCATGTTGTAATTTTAAAACTATTTATTGTTATAAATTTTGTTAGCAGAGGTTCTTGATGCAATAGAACATGTTAAGGATGAGGATAACTAAGTTTTACTCAAGTACATAAGATAGTGCATATAATTTGTATTTAAAAAGGAAAACAAAAACACAATAGAAGTGATTTATCATGTGGTAGATAGGAATGAAGATTAACTAGTACTTAATTAAGTCTTGTAGAGTATTTGGAGTAAATTAGATAGAATTAAGCCAAACATTACACATGATAACACCCACAAGGAACAAAATAAGAAATACAATAGGTAACCATAACAAAATAGTCTATATTGATTCAAAAAAGGTCTATCTCTCTTATTCATATAAGCTCACATGCACACGCACGCACACACACACACACACACACACACACACACACAGAGAGAGAGAGAGAGAGAGAGAGAGAGAGAGAGAGAGAGAGAGAGAGAGAGAGAGAGAGAGAGAGAGAGAGAGAGAGAGAGAGAGTCATTTATAGTCTCTAACTATTCACATTCTTCTCATACTTTGGCACCAAAAGAAGAGACTGCTCACCTTCTATCTACTACAAGTCATGAGGAATAAGATAACATTTATATAACTTATAACTGGGTACATAATGCATGAATATCTAAAGAATATCCTACACAACTTTACTTATCTATTTTATTCTCTCAACATTTTCCTAGACTTAAAATGTTGACTCATCTTGAGACAACATCACAGGATCATTTAAATGTGCTCACAGGAAAAAGCTAAAGATATGGTTAGACTAGTAAGAGTCACAGTAATTAATCAAGGTACCACTTTCAATTTTAACCTCTTATGCACTACTTAGCTACCCTTTTAGGTTTTCAACTAAGTAGCGTACTAACCTACCACCCTTTCAAGTTTTTAATAGGCTAGCATAACTAGGTGGCCTCCCTTTATAGGTTTTCAAACATCCTAGCACAATACTTATCTTGAAGGAGGTGGCATTTTTGAGAAGGACTGACCATTAGGATCCATGGCCCTAGACTAGGTAGCCTCACACTGCATAATGACTTACTAAAACTCGAACGGGGGCTTGTAGATTGGAACATTGAGAATATAAGCCATGTCATTATAGAATGGAGACATGCCACTTTTGTAAGTATGCTAATAAATCATAACCTCCTAGACCATACATAATAGGATGCACATCGATACATGATATCTAATAAGTTATTTTAAGTTTGAGTCATCGATGATGCTCATAGTTGCCTTCATATTATTGACCATCATTTGGATTTCTTCACTTATTTGATCTAACTTATATGCATAGAATTTGGCTTGGAGACCTAAAAATGAACTACATTAAAGCTTGATCTCCCAGTTGATAAGTCAATCATGCACACTATCCCTAGCATTGAATAAATATTGAATATCTTGGTCATTTTCTTTCATCAATGTGGTTTGACTATCCATGGTTACCTTGGTGGATATGGCATTAGTGAAGTTTATGCAGGAGATAGTGAGGGAGTCATCAAGGTGCTACTTCTAGTCTAGGAGACTTCATGAAATTTGATATGCTTCGATGGTTATAATATCGATCATGCTCTGATATTCCTCTAGCAAGGTAATCAACACGGTTGCCTCAGTCTTCATATTCTAGCCCAATGTATCAACTACATGAATTTGCAAGGCAATGCATTAGTCCTTTGTGAGCTTAGTGACTAACATTTTGAGCCTATACTATTTAGACATCACTTAGTCCCTGATTGCTTGAATGACCAAGTCTAGGCAAGTGTCTTCAATCATTTTTACCACTTCATCAAGGTGAGCCTTCAAATCCACATTTTTTGACTTTGACTAATCCCATTCTTTGTCCAAAGAGGTAGCCTTCTACATGATTGAATATTAAAAGGCTATGACACCCTCTAATTATTTATTCAAGGATAGCCTAGAGACATCTAATAAATCCTCTTACTTAACTAGGAGTACAACCAATGTGCTTGTAGATGCTAATGGTTCTGAGCATGGCATAGTGGCAAGTGGAAATGAAAAGGTAGTGTACCAATCACTTACTATAGGAACATCTCAGAGCTAGACACCTCCTAGTGACAAATTGGGTTACTATGAGCCTATTTATGTGGTAACAAGTACTTGTTACTGGGTAGGTTGCTCTGGTTGGTCCTAAGGTCGCATTGGTGCTTATTATTGCTATGCTGTGGTCTCTATTACCAACTTGTATTACTATGAAACTTCTTTAGTTATCTTGCATTTTACTTCCTCCTTCTACTTCTTCTTTTTCTCTTATTATTCCCTCTTCTTTTTCTCTTTCTTCTTCTTTTCTTCATCTTCTTTATTCTTCTCTCCTACTAGGGTCATAGCCTTAGCTTGATCTTGTGTAGTTTAGGCCTGTGCTCATGCTTGTAATTGAGCTTATGCCTGGGTTTGTGTCTATGCTATTATTGATGTATGGATTCATCATATTCCTATTTTTTCTTAGCATCTTTCATGGCCCACTATGGTTGGGCCACTATGTCTTATATTATATTTTATTCTTCTTCTTCCTTTTCCTTCTTCTTACTCTCCTCTTATGTTTTCTTGGCTACATCAGTTACTTTGTGTCCTTGATTGGGCACATTCATGGCCTTATAAATGTTAGCCTCTACATCCTTAGCCTTTTGTGTGGCCTAAACTTCTTTAGCTCACTTTATGGCTTATTATTTTTGCACTTCTTATTTCTCTCTTTTTTTCTTCCTTCCTCACTCACCATTCTATTGTGCGAGCTGCTTCTTCCCTTGAGGATTTTTGTTCTTCTTCTATGGTTTGCTTTGGTGTGAGTTATTTAGCATTTTGGGATTGATATGATGGTGGTGAATCATTAGGTCCCACCTCCAAACTAGAAGCCTGCACCTTCCTCCTCCTAAGTGTGACCAATCTATGTTTGGGTGGTGGTGTAGTAGATGCAGGGGTAGGTTGTGCTTCTTGTTGATGTAGGAAAATGCACCAAGTGGCAGGGAGTTAAGCTCCTACCTTTTCCTCACAACATGGAAACTCCCCTCTCACTTGTGGGACTGGTGAAGCTGGAGGGGAGAGTCTCTAGATAAGGGTTAGCTCCTTTTGATGCATCATGTTTGTTTTAGAAAGTGCTAATTCAGGTATATATATATATATATAAACTGGGGGGGATGAAAAGGGAGAAAGATGTAGGAAAACAAACTATTCTAAGGAGGTGATGCACCAAAATAAGATGACCTTCTCACATCCACTCTTAAAATTAGACACATACATACATACGCTTCACACTTGGTAGAACCATACTGCAAAAGCTTGACAAGGAGGTTTGAATGAAAATACATAGAATAGAGGTTCACCAAAGGTGCTATGAGACACACACTGCAAGGTAACTCCTTCTATTTATACACCTCAAAATGGAACTCTCCTTACCAGTTTGTAGAAAGGGCACTTTGTAGACAACAAATATATTGGTATTGAACCTGTGAAAGCATCAAGAAACAATGACTAAACACCAATCAACACTCAACACATACACAGAAATGTCTATCCAAGATAGAGGTAAAAATGCATTTATTGATTCAAGTGAAATTTTGCTAGGGCTACACCTTACAAATGTGGAAGATCCTTACAAAATGACAAGTCCTCAAATATATAGGAGAAGAAAGGAGGCCTTTTGGCATCCCTTTTTACAAGTGGCCCATGGTAGGCACTATGTCAACTATTAAAATAACTTCCTGACACCTTCCTGCATTACTTGGATTGCTTCATCTGCTTTTGTGTGATGGCCATTTTACTGTCAAGAATTGAATTGATGAGCCGTGCCATTTTCTTACTCTACAGTGCATAGTGAAAAAAACTAGGCGCGTTGACCACTGTCATGCCCTTTTGATGATCCCATGGCAGGCACTGTGTCAACCATTGAGATAATCTTCTTGACACCTCCCTGCGTTACTTGGATTGCTTCATCTACTCATAAATGTGAAATAAAGGAAATGGGTCACATGGTTGGTCATTCATGCCTTCTAATGGCCAATTTGCAGACATTATTTCACCTGCTGAAATAACTTCTTGAGTCAGCATCTTCTTGCGCTACTTGGGCTACCCACTAGTTCCTACACTTGGCACTTTGTCCTTTTCTCTTTCTTGTCTCTTCTGGCTCCTTCGACCCTTGAGGCAAACATCTTAGTGGGTCATTACATTCCAACTCCTGATTAACACTCTTTGCTTGAAATGAAATGGCTATTTTGCTTTGCTAATTTTGACGTCCACTGGGACATCCTCGGGTCCTTTGCTACGTTAGTCGGGTCCATGTTGGCCTTGTCTTTTGTGGCTTGCTTTCTCATTAACACCTCAGCGGGCACTTTGCCTTAGTATATTTCTTGGTACCTTCCCTCTGACCTTTGACTTAGACTGGTCTACCAGGCTTTTAAATGTTTCCGTGGAGTTTTGAATGTTCCACGGACTTTTTTTTGGGCTCCCACAGGCTTTGTGTCCACAAACAATTTCCCCATAGACTTTTGTCCATAGATGTTTTCCCATGGACAAAAAGTCTGTGGAAATTCTGTCTGCATTTTTTTGTTTTGTTTTAAGCTGTGCCGTGCCCACCCTTTTGTGTTTAAGCCATGCCTGAAGGAATTCGAGACTTGGACTTAGACTTTTTGAACAAAATTTGAACTTGGACTTTGAACCACATTGAAATTTACTTGGGTACCCTTCATTTGAAGTGCTGGCCCTCCACAAGGGCATTTTGACTTGAAGACTTCCCTTTAGCCAAGGGCAGACCATTGAACCAAGCCCATTGAACCAAAAAATGGTTCAACGGTTTGGTTCAAGCATTACGCGCTGATGCCAAAGGACATAAAATCTGATGAACTATTGAATTAAACCATTGAACTCCTTGTCATTGAACCAAGTACGTTGAACCTAGCCCATTGAACCAAAAAATTGGTTCAACGATTTAACGATACAAAGGTTCAATGCTATTGAAATGAGATGCTTGAATTGAATGATGAACTAGGCCTGAACTGAACATGAACTTGCAAACCAAAATGATTGGTTTCAAAAAGCCAGGGAAGAAGGTGACCACAATTTTTCCTGTGGGCAAAAATTAGTCAATAGATGGTGACTCACAAGGGAAGTATGCCTGCTATGTTTAGAACCAGGTACCTTGAAAATCCATTGGGCACGAAGTCAGATGCAACTATGCAAAATTTAATTAATAGCCCCAAAAGATTTGAGAATCAAACATGAAGCTTTACCCCACACACAAAGGGAAACACACAAGGATAAAAAACACTACCTGTGCAACTGCACTTAGGGAAAATAGGAAAACAACTAAAAACAAACTATTATATACAGATAACCGAGTCTTCTCGCCTCCCTCCTAGATCAAAGGGAAAACTTCTCAAGTCCCCTTCCTGGCAAGAAGACTTATGGTGCCAGGCAAGTAGCTGAATGGAAAAGAGAGTTGGTGATCGGCTCCTCCTGCCTGCCACTTGAATTGACTAGTATCTAAGTGGATCAAAATCAAGCATGCTTCTAACGTATATATAATCTGCTTGTCCTTGGAAGCCTGTTGAATGCTGATCCTTTCTATTGGTGCTCCTCACCAAGAAATCAATGGCTGCTGGCTCATCACCATAAGCCCTTTGATCTGCACATTCCTTTTGCAATGTATTTTGGTCTGACTTGTTTCCTTCTGCCTCATTGAAAATCCTGTCAGACTCATCCTCTACTTCCTTTTGGCCTTCTTAAAGAAGGGTGATTGTGATGGTGTCTGAAATGACTCACAAAATGATTGCTCATCCCATAGAACATCACCTCTCTATTTAAAAATCTCTTCTTCAAGACATTCCTCCAAGAAGACAGACCTCTCTTTTTCCTCTTCACTGATCAGAATTTCTAGATTTTTAAGAATATCTTCCTGATCCTCCTCTAACTCAGGCTCTTCAATGTAGTCATCATCATCAAAATAGCAAGGAAGTTCATTAAACAGAGGGGAAGAGAGCTTACCATGCATTTATCCCTCTTCGTATTGCTGGAACATCTACATATACACAAGACCTGCATCTTCTCTACTACTGATAAGGTCTTCATAAGGAGCATCAATGATGATTTCATCTTTTTTGTCGCTCATGACAGCCTCCTGAAGAACTATAGATTGGATCTTCTACTCCTCACCTGCCTCTTGCAAGATAGGGTCTTCCTTAAGAAGGGGCAATGTGGAGAAAACATGTGGAAGAGGAGGCAGTCCTTGAGCTAGAATCAAATGATTCTCCTCCTTCCATTTGATCAACACTTCATCAATATCAGGTATGGCCTGATAACTCTCTTAGAAATGTGTAGGTGGGGTGTGTTTAGACATAGAATATGCTATTTGGTCTGAATCATCCATTACACATTGGCTAAGGAATTTCTCTCTGGATTCCAACTCTACTATTCTCTTGGCTAGATCTTCTTGGAAAACCTTTTCTTGGAGGTCGTCAGCATTATCATGAGTAGGTGCAACCTCAGCTTTTTCAAGGTTTTGAGAAAAACCTTGCTTCTCTTCCATTCTGGCCCATGATTCTACTATTTTCCCCCAGTTCAGGATCTCAAAATTAGAATTCTGCTCTTATGAACAGGGAACAACTTTATTTTCCACAAGGTCCTGAGGCTCCTCCATAAGGTCTAGAAATTTTATCTCTCTTTCAAGGAACAGCTTCATCTTAGCCTCTAAATCTTCAATTTGTTTGGCTAGGTTGTCCTAAAAGAGTCTTTCTTGGAGGTCACCAGCATGATCCTCTCCAAAGCTCAGGGCTGGTTCATGGCATTCCTTCCTCCAACTTGAAATCTGCACATTATGCTGAAGGACTTAGGGAGGTTGGAAAATGCAAGGAAAATACTGTTGGTGCATTGGAGGAGTCTTTAGAAGAGGGATGTGCTGGCTGGTGGTACTATTCTCAATGGGAGATTCATAATTTAAGGAGTTTAGAAGGTTCATCTTCATGAAAGGCTGCTTTGATGTCTTCTAGTGTTGGAAGGCCAGGCACACAGGATTGAGAGCGAAAGCATTAGATGAGTTGGAATGAACAAGTGCAATCTAATAGAAAGGATTTGGTGTAAAAGGGGGGATTTTCTTCAGATTAGGAGGGGATACATAAGGTTGACTACCTTGAATAGACAGATTTCTCTATTTTGTTGCCTCTTCTACAATGGACTGTATGCCCTGTGCTTGCCCAAACAAGCACTCCTCTTCATACATCAGCTTCTACTGATATCTATATTGCTCTTCCAGCTTGTTAATTTCTAATTTTAGCACCATCTCCTTTATAGTTTTAGGGCAACTAGGAGAGCTACTTGAGGGGATTGTATAAATATCTAGAGCCTGATTATATTCATGTGAAAGAAAACAAGGCCCATGATTTTGAGCAAAGGAAGTATACATACAAGAAATGATTTTTGATGGCACCAGGCTTCTTAACTAGCATATTTAACTTGGAGTCACCAGATGCTAAAAAAATATGATTTGCTGTAATAGGACCAACATCAATCCTGAGAATTTACTATGTTTTCAAACCGAGTCCCATCGGGCATGCCAAAACTATTGACATAGGAAAATACACCTAGTGGAAGGGAGTCGAGCTCTTGCCTTCTCTTTACAACATGGAAACTCCCCTTTCACCTGTGGGACTGGTGAAGCTGGTGGGGAGAGTCTCTAGATAAGGGCTAGCTCCCTTTGATGCATCGTGTTTGTTTCAGCAAGTGGTAATACAGGTATATATATATAGATATATAAAATGGGGGGGATTAAAAGGGAGAAAGATGCAGGAAAACAAACTACTCTAAGGAGGTGATGCACCAAAATAAGATGACCTTCTCACATCCACTCTTAAAATCAGACAAATACATACATATGCTTCACACTTGGCAGAAAAACCATACTGCAAAAGCTTGACAGGGAGGTTTGAATGAAAATATAGAGAATAGAGGTTCACCAAAGGTGCTGTGAGACGCACACTACAAGGTAACTCCTTCTATTTCTGCACCTTAAAATGGAACTCTCCTTACCAGTCTACAGAAAAGGCACTTTGTAGACAACAGATACATTGGTATTGAACCTATGAAAGCATCAAGAAACAATGACTAAACACCAATAAACACTCAACACATACACAAAAATGTCTATCCAAGATAGAGGTAACAATGCATTTATTGATTCGAGTGAAATTTTTCTAGGGCTATGCCTTATAAATGTGGAAGATCCTTACAAAATGATAAGTCCTCAAATATATAGGAGAAGAAAGGAGGCCTTTTGACACCCCTTTTTGCAAGTGGCCCATGGTAGGCACTGTGTCAACTACTAAAATAACTTCTTGACACCTTCCTACGTTACTTGGATCACTTCATCTGCTTTTACATGATGGCCATTCTGCTTTCAAGAACTGTATTAATGAGCCATGCTATTTTCCTTCTCTACAGTGCATAATGAAAAAAACTAGGCATGCTGACCACTATCGTGTCCTTTTGATGATCGCATAGTAGGCACTATGTCAACCACTGAGATAATCTTCTTGACACCTCCCTATGTTACTTGGATTGCTTCATCTACTCATAAATGTGAAATAAAGGAAACGAGTCACATGGTTGGTCGTTCACACCTTCTAATGGCCAATTTGCAGACACTGTTTCACTTGCCAAAATAACTTCTTGAGTTAGCATCTTCTTGCGCTACTTGGGCTACCTACTAGTTCCTACACTTGGCACTTTATCCTTTTCTCTTTCTTGTCTCTTCTAGCTCCTTCAGCCCTCAGGGCGAACATCTTAGTGGGTCACTGCATTCCAGTTCTTGATTAACATTCTTTGCCTTAAATGAAATGGCTATTTTGCTTTGCTAATTTGATGTCCACCGGGACGTCCTTGGGTCTTTTTCTACGTCAGTCAGGTCCATGCTAGCCTTGTCTTCTATGGCTTGTTTTCTCCTTAACACCTCGGTAAGCACTTTGCCTTAGTATATTTCCTGGCACCTTCCCTCCAACCTTTGACTTAGATTGGTTTGTCAGGCTTTTAAATGTTTCCACATACTTTTGAGTGTTCTACTAACTTTTTTTTGGGCTCCTGCGGGCTTTGTGTCCATGGATAATTTCCCTGTGGACTTTTGTCTATGGATGTTTTCCCGTGGGCAAAAAGTCTGCAGAAATTCTATTCGCATTTTTTTGTTTTGTTTTAAGCTGTGTCGTGCCCACCCTTTTGTGTTTAAGCCGTGCCCAAAGGAATTTGGGACTTGGACTTAGACTTTTTGAACAAAATTTGAACTTGGACTTCGAACCAAATTGAAATTTACTTGGGTCCCCTTCATTTGATGTGCCAGCCCTCCACAAGGGTGTTTTGACTTGAAGACTGCCCTTTGGCCAAGGGCAGACCTTTGAACCAAGCCTGTTGAACCAAAAAATGTTTCAATGGTTTGGTTTAATCATTGCGCGCTGATGCCAAAGGACATAAAAGCTGATGAACTATTAAATTAAACTCTTGAACTCTTTGTCATTGAACCAAGTACGTTGAACCTAGCCCGTTGAACCAAAAAATTGGTTTAATGGTTCAACGATATGAAGGTTCAATGCTATTGAAATGAGATGCTTGAAGTAAACGATGAACTAGGCCCGAACTGAACATGAACTTGCAAACCGAAATGACTGGTTTCGAAAAGCTAGGGAAGAAGGTGACCACAATTTTGCCTACGGGTAAAAATTGGTCAACACTTCTTGTGTAGCAGCTAGTCATCCAAATGTGCATTCTTCCACTGTATGGGAGACCCTAGCCTCCTACCTTATTCAAGGCTTACACACAATTATTTTAGGTGGAATCTCTAGTAGGGGTACAAAGATGTCCTTAGCTACAAATATCATTGTAGGTTGAGCCTAAAATAAATCAATTTAGTGTTAGAACTACTCCACTTCTTCTTGAACTATGTCAACAATAATGGAAGGTGGGTAGGATGGGAGGTCCACCCATAATTCAAGGGGAACCTACTTTCTCACTTGAACCATACGCACCACCTTCTAAAATAAAAATTCTTTCTCCTCCTCATAAAATTCCCTAGCCATATCTACCATCATGGCTTGGTAGACTTACTTTTCATCTATGCCCATCTGCAAGAGGTTTCAAGAGATCACTATCTGAAGTATCTTCAAATCATCCATACAGGTCATGGTACTGTGTGTCTTTTACTTCAGGGGAGGGGATGTTGAATGGTGTTCTAGTTTTTACTTGCCCTTCTACTAATACACACTAGTTACTTCTTCTAGTTGTTGTGCTATAGGGACATCTATACCAGGTGGTATTGCTTGTAAGGGGGTCAGACACTTGGATATGAATGCTTTTTATCAAGCCACTTCAACCTGTACCATGTCCATTTTTATGAATAAGGGGAGTGGTTGGAATGGATATTGTGGTAGCTCATGGATGGTGATAAAAACTCCTTTGGGTAGTTGGGTGACAAAGGAGTGCTAACCTAAGTATTACATGATATCAAGTGACACTCAGGGATGTGTTGTAATGAGGTCTACGTACTCCTCCCACTAAGATTTGATTTTTACCTCATGTGCAAGGGCTCCATGGTATTGTGTCTAGATGAGATTCCAAAAATACTGCACTAGCCAATAATTTGTATCAAGGTGCACTGCTCCATTTGGTACTTCCATTATGTGAAGTAGAGAAGAAATATGAGGATGTAGGCGGGCACCATCAATGTTTATGAATAACTCCTAGATGAAATACTTGAGCTAATTAAATTGTTCATTCATGTAGATTACCCAATGGGATATGTCTATAACTCCTTTGGGTATTTACTTGGTAGACTTGGTCATCTACCAAAATATTATTATGATAAACTCCATAAGGATGCATACTGGCTCATCTAGAATGTCATCAATGGTAATACCTCTAGTGGCCCATACATATATATCCCAAAATTCTTACAAAATGGGAGGTGTTTTCATCTTGTATGGAGATAAATAATCTCCACACATAGGCATGCCCAAAGCTTAGGCCATGGCTTGTGTATTGATGATAAGAGTCTCATCTGAGCCCAAGTATATGTTACCATCATTCTATTAGCTAAGCAAAACTTGCATGTTTCCAAAAGTAGGTATTTATATTAGGCACTCAACATCTATATTTTGAAACCAATGGGGAGATGTGAGGGCAAGTGGTTGCATAGCATTGATAGGATGTGGTTAAAATAATTTCTATTTTTCTTTGCAAAGGTAATTGAACAGATCTTGATCACTGAATTTTTTTTGCCTGAGCACCATGTCGATACCCATGACCTCTTTTTACACATCTATGAGATCCCTAATTAGTTGTGAAGTATCCATAACTACATGAAGTGATGGAATTGGAATACTCTCTGTTCTTTGTGCATGGAAAATAACTTGGCTCTTGGTAATTATAGTTTAGAAAAAATATGCATGAGGATGAAATGCTAACTTAGTATTTGAACTTAAGGATTTATATATTTGGCACCTCCTAGATTATGCATGAATATTATGCTAAGTTATCTACTCTTCATGAATGCAATAGTGGATGTGGAAAATCTATATCTGATCTAGCCATTAAAGTGATTAGTCATTAGTGTATGTGTGGAGTTATGCCATTATGCTATTTGGTGTTAATGTCGAGGTACAAGTAGCTGATGTTGATGAGCCATCAATTTTTTGAATATCATGTCAATAAACCCTTGGATCATGTATTTATTTTTGGTGGATGACCATTATCCAATGGATATATTTTTTATAGTATGGTTCTGTACCTTTCTTGGACTTAATTTCTTTTAGTTGCTACTCTTTAAATTTCTTGATGGCACACATGGATCATCCTATGCACAACTGGTGCATGTGATGCCTAGTATTTTAATTCTCAATTATTGTTGAAGAGTTCATCTACAAAAAAATAGAAAAAAAACACATAAAATGTGAAAAATAGGGAAATCCTAATCTACTTGGTGCTACTTAGCACCCACTCAATTTATAGAATGAGATCAATCGACTATTGGTGGTAGTGCTTAAGCCTACAACCATTTACCTACCCTGATAACATGATTCTTTGAAGATCTCTTAAAATTGGGGTTCTTTGCTATGTTAGGTCATGTATAATATAGGTCCCTTTCCATCATATCTATAACTTGCCTAGGAATTCTCTAAAATGATTATCATATAATAAGACTAGTTGATCTTTATGATTTTTTTTTTGTCACAAGTTCCTATCATGTCATGATTTATGCCTCTACTTGTGTACTTCCTAAATCTAGGTTGCTCTATGTCTAAACTCATCAATCCTATTTAGTTTAAGGAGTTGATTGGTAAGAGACTCATGATCTCCAAATTATATGACCATATCAATGTGCAGGATGGGTACTAAGTATTCCATCAACATGATGGCTTCAAGACCATAACCAATTAGAATGGCATAAACCCTATCGATCATTTGTAATGAATGTGATATGACCATAAAATCACATTAATGTGATCTTCCCAATCATCCCTCTTGATTTTGAAAATATTTTTTAGCATTTTACCCAGCACTTTGTTGGAAGCTTTAGCTTGGACATTAGCCTGTGGATGATACACAATGCTTTTGTGATGAGAAATAATAAATTATTTAATCAAAGCCTTGATGGTGTTATTTAAAAAGTGAGTTCCTCTATCACTAACTAAATATATATGGAAAATAAACATTCTAATGATGTTTTCATATAGAAACTTTGTTGCATCCTTCGTATTACAACTAGATGTTGCAACAGCTTCAACCCACTTAGTAAAATAGTCCATTGTAGTGATGATATACCTTGATTTGTTGTAATTTCTCAATGGGTTGATAGGTATGATAAAGTTAATTCCCCATTGTTTAAAAGGTTTCTTAGCTAATAGAGGCTAAAAAGTCCTTTCATCTTTCTGTAATGGTTTACCCATGCATTGGTAGATATCACAATGCTATGCAACTCTGTGTGCATCTTGGAACATATTTGGTCACCATAATTTGCTTTGTAGAAAATTTTTAGCTATAGATTCTCCCATAAAATGTCCTCTTATGACTCTATGATGTAATTCCTATAAGATTTGAGGTTGTTCATGTTCTAGAATAACCTTGCATAGAATTTCATCCTGCCCTAAGTGATATAGAAGCCCATGGATGATGGTATATGATAGGGCTCTAGTAAAAAACTACTTCTTATCACATTGTTTATAGCACACAAAGAAGACTCCTTTTTCGAGGAAGTTATCAATGGATTTGAATTTTTTAGGAATCATAGAGACATGAAAGAGGTGATAATCAAGAGAGTCTTCATGTAATTCTTTTGGCTCTTCACCATTAGGAATGTGATTAAGATGGTCTAGTCCCACGTTCTCTCTTCCTGGCTTGACATTAATGTAGAATTGAAACTCTTAAAATAACATTAACCGTTGAGAGATGTGCCTTCCTAGTATAAAATTATTAACAAGGTACCATAGAGCTTGATGATCAGTGAAAACTTCAAATGGTGTCATAAGTAGATAGTGCCAAAATTTCTAGAGTGTGAATACGATGGCCAATTATTCTTTTTAAATGGTTGTGTAGCTATTCTCTATATTAGATAGTTTTTTATTAGTAAAATGAATAAGATGGTCAAGTCTACCATCTCCTAGCTATGAAATCACAACATAAATTATGATACCCAAAGCATTCATATATACATGAAAAGTCTTGCTCTAGTTTGGAAAAATAAGTATGGGTATAGTAACTAATCTTTGCTTTAGCTCAATGAAGGCTACTTGGCATTCTGAAGTCCAAAATAAATTTATATTCCTTCACAGTAAGGATTCCAATGGAGATGAAATTTGTGTATCCTTTGATAAACTTGTGATAGTAGCCTGTATGTCTTACAAAATATTGCACTTCGATGGAATAGATAGGTGGAGGCATACTTAGGATAACTATGATTTTTCTCTGATCTACTAGAAAGCCTTTGCTTCATATGATGTGGCCAAATAAAACACCAAAGGGTATATTAAATAAAGATTTATTCAAATTCAAAGTGACACGTAGAGCTTAGCATTATTATAACATTAAATGTACCTTAGATAAATGTTCTTTGAACAAGGATAAGACTGCCCAATCATCAAGGTAAAATTCTAGGAAGTCATGAATGAAATCCTTGAATGTCATAACCACTACATGAGAAAACACCATAGATGCATTCTTAAGGATAAAAGGCATGAACTTGTATGCAAAAGAAACCCATTCCATTGAAAAAGTTGTTTTGGATCTATCTTCTTCTATGATCAGTAATTATTGATATCTATTGAAATTACCCATGAAAGAATAGACTTCATGTCCTACCATAGAATCAAAAACTTCATCTGTGAATGGAATTGGGAATGGATCATTTACATAGGCATCATTAAAAATATGATAATCATCACATACTTATGTTTCTCCTAATTTCTTGGGCTGGACTACCATGGGGCTTACCCGATCTACCTTTTCTATTGGATAGATTATTCTTTCATCTTGTATTTTATCCAGTTTAACGTTTACTTTTAGCTTCATGTTTAGATTGAGTTTGTATGGTCGCTTCTTGGTAGGCCATGCACATTCCTTCAGTTCAATTTGTATCTCTCTAAGAGATGGTTCAACTTTTAGACTTATGAAAATTTTGTGGGAAAGATTCCTTAATAATGCCTCAAAATTTGTAGAGATTTTAAATTTTTAGCTTCAGTCCAATAGTCACCAATGTTTGCTAATTTTAGAACTTCCTCCATTTTGATGTTTGAAACATGATTTTTGATAGGTGACAAATAAATGTTGCATTTTTAATCATCAAAAAATTCATATATCCTCCATTTCCCTTCCTATTTGGGAATTTGGATGTTACATAACTTATCTTCTTTAGTAGATGCTACACTGGTGTCCTTGAGTGGTTCTATAAGTCGCTCAAGCTCAAATAAATCATTCAAATCTAGATCACCATTAGAATCAGAATCCTCAATGTCTTCTACCTCATATTATATTTGATAACATGGTTGCATCATATATTGTTCTTCTTTCTTAGCATATTTGTACCTTTCTAACACCAAATTAAGATCAGAGGCTGCATTCTTATATGTAATGGATTCTATTGTGGTGCTTGAGTTTTTTATGTACCCATGGCATAAGAAGTATTTGAGTTTATATAATGCCTTATGAACCAAAGGATTTTCATCTTCAAAAACAAAGGTTTATATAAAATCACTTTGCACTTGTGCCCAATGCTTGGTTTCCCTTTTGCACTCTTAGTGCATATACCATGCTTCTAGTAATGGAGTAAGTGTATAGTGCAAAATGTGGACCCAGTACTTTGGTGTCACACGTTCCTCATTCTAAACTTCAACATATTTATGTATATGAATTTTAAGGCACTCATCTTATTGAAAGAATGGATAATTGGTATGAATGAATTGTGGTAGCTAGAACCTGTTGAGCATGAGCTCACATTCATCATCTTACTCAAGCTAGTCATCTTGATGAGCTGCCCACCATATTACAACAACTCCATTTAGGGCATAATTTAAAGTGCTGACCTATTAGCTAATGGTTGGTATATCAACTTGAAAGTGTAGAATGAAGTCATTAATTTCCTTAGTTACATAATATACAAGAAGTTATTACTCATGCTCAAAGACCATTCACATTGGTTAGAGTTCATGATCACCTTGAACCCAATTAAGGAGGTGGATTTCTGAGTCACCACTGATAGACAAATCTATTTACCATGGAAAAGTATCTTCCCTGATTAGCTCTATGTAGTCTTACATATGATCATCATCTTGATAAAGGAAGTTGACTTTTGATTGAGTAGGATATTTTATAGATATAGACACATACTCTTTGATGACAAACTAGTTTACTACTAGCTATGTAACTACTGGTTTGGGCCTCCACTATTTTGATGTCTTTATTTTTTGAGTGAGTAGTGATTATACTTGAGGTTTGGTATGTTGGTACAAAAATTTGTATTCATCTACATATAGAGCTTTTAGATTTTCCTCAAAATTCACCTTCATCCAACTAGTTTCTTTCACAATGTATGGGAAATTTAGTTTAGCTAGAATTATGTAAGGCTTGTGCACTTTATTGAGAGGAATGATAACCATTATATCACCTTGGTTCACCTCTAATTGGTCTTGCACAATGTTGATAGTCATCTGTCCATTGTATACCCATTTCATACCTATGAGCACATGGTAATGTGTTATTGTCATCTTCATATTAATGACTTCAAAGTCACCTCATAGTGTCAGTTCTACAACTTTGATCTCCACATATTCTGATATACCAATAGGTTCAACCCTTCCATAGTTAACTAAGCTCAAAGTTAATGGGCTATAACTTAGAACTAATCATCTAATGGATTCCTAGGTAAACCTAGGAATCATATTAATTATGTTATTAAAATCAAGGATATCATTCAAAATATCGTAACCAAAAACCTAAATGTCAATACTACATCAACATCCTAGGGATTATTTGTTTTAACATACCAAACCAACTTCTCCATCTTCTATTTACCACATGACAATATTTTAGTAGATTATGCAGTAGGTTTGTGATGTTCTACAAGGTGTCTTCATTGTGCAGTGTAATTAAAAGTTTCAAAGATCGATGAGTGTAGTGACAAATCCATCTTGGTGCATAATGCACATGATCTAGCCATACATTTGCACATCTATTGCTGCAACATCTCCTTCATTAGTGTCTTGATGTTAGATTCTTTTCAACATCTATGTAGCTTTGTACATGAATCCCTTTTCTATAGCTAGATCTAGGTACTTATCCTATTTAGATTTTTGAATTTCTTGATCCTAAAGCATCTCAAGTGGAGGTAACCCTTTGTCTGCATGCTATTGTCATGTAACAACATTCAAGAATGCATTTTATTTAGGATGTGTATTAACCATATTCACATTTTGGATGACCTTGTCCTTTCTATACTTCTTTAGAATAGGATACTCTTCTATGTCATGCTGGTTAGAGATTATGCAATATGTGTCATATGAATACCTTTGAGGATTTATCAAGAAATTTCATTGGACATGATTTAATTCTTCATATAGATAACATTATAGGGGAGGCCATTGATAGTTATTACCTTTACCACCCTGACATCTTCCTATATATCCACCTCAAGCTCCTCCTCTATTGGATTGGTATTCACCTCTATATCCTCCTTGTTATCATGCAATATTATAATGCTAGTGCTACTAATTATTATATCTAATTCTGAATTATTATTGCATAGATGGTGGGGTCCAACTCATTCGTTGTTGCTACATTATAGCTGAGCTCTAGGGTGATGCATATTGGTACTATAGAGATGGAGGTGTCTAACTCAACGAAGAAGGGGTCCATCTAGCTATACCTTAAGGTTGATACTATGATGAACTCAGAATCCATTATGGACCTATTCGGGTCACATAACCTTTATCTACTTTTGGGCCTAGGATCACTTGCTTTATCAAGGATATTTGTTATGTAATGATAGTGAATAAATTTTTAGTGATACCTTCTTTAAGCTCCTACAAAGCCCAATAATTATTCTCATCATGGTTAGGTGACTTGTAGAAATTTAAATACAAATTCTATGGGTTCTTGATATATTACTACAAAAGGTGGTATTGCATGGTGGCATGCCTAACTATGTGACATAGTTCACAAAATTCTATTTTGACTTTAGGACAATCATTTCCTTGATGTCCTTTTTTTTGTACTCCATACACCATAGATTTAATTTAGGATTATATACCTCATGGTATTGCTCCATTTTTTTCACAAAAACATGTAGTGTATTTTCAATCTTAGAATTGGAAATAAGATCTCCATAATCTTCAATTTGTTCTACGTGTAGGGTAGTAGCTCTGACATCTACTTTGGTAACATATTGAGTTTGTGTAGTGGAAAACCTAATCTTGGAGTACAATCCTTTGATGAACTATAGAATTTGTATTTATTTATTAGATTAAATTCTACCTTACTCATCACATTAGAGAATCTATGGTCATAGTCACAGACTGATTCTCTAGACTTTTGCCATATCTCCTTCAGGTCTGATATAGTCTAACTAGTGCATTTTTTGATCTTGAATTCTATGAGAAACCAATCCTTAACATATTTTAGACTTTCCTACTAAAATTATCTTCTATATACGAACTCAAGTGCTTTACCAACTGGTGCCCCTACTAGCTTGCATTTTTTGACAGCTTCATCAGTGATGCCCTTAGCTTGCCATCTCATCTTGCAAATTAGTATGTAATATTTAAGATACATGGACCCATCATAGATGGATAAGTTTATGAATCCTATTAGATGACTAATCATGTTGATTGATATAGATGGAGTCTACTATGTAGCTAATATTGAAGGAGGCTACATTCTAAGTGATCCTACCTATGCACTACTTTCTGCACTAGGTGAGTTATCATGTGCACTATGTTTTTATGCACATCCTTATTTTATTTATTCAGTTTCAACAAATCCTATGACATTCAAAGCCTTCATAATTGATATAATTTAAATTTTTGTACCCTAATGATGCACTTTCTCTATAAATGGTCCTTCTTAACAATTATCTTCCTATCCACCTAGCTAAAAAATTCTACTTGAATATAAAATATTAGGTTGTGGGGACATGTGCTCTTTTGATGAATGGGTTTTTCCCATGTATTTTTATTCTAATACACTTCAACCTATGATTATCCTATGATTGTATTCTATTTCTTAGTGTAATTATTCTTCTGACAATACCTTTTTTATAGCTATGCACTACATCTGTCATCTATCTATTCTACTTCTAAACTATTCTCGCCTTCTTCTTCACACATCTCATCTTCATCTCATTCTTCATCCCCTCACTCTACATGTTAGAATTCATCATCCTATTTCTTTTTTATTAGTTATTCCTCTTACTCATCACATCTTTGTACTCATTAATCATCTATTCTACTACCACTCTTACCTCTACTCACAACTACCTGGGTATTCTGTTTATTCAATCTATTCTATTGTCATAGTTCCCATTCTGAATCTAGACTTTTCTTATGAATATTCTTGCCTCATGTATCCATTATAGATTTAGGTTTAATATTTACTTCCTCATATCTCCATCATTCACCATCATATCACACACATCCTCATACCCTAAGTGACTACTCCATATTGGCTAGAGTAAGCATCCCAACCTTATCCACAACCAACATCTTTATAAGGAGAGGTAGTTGCTGTAAAAATTTTACTCTAATTATTTAGATAAAATGGTTTTGTGAAACTTCAAATTCTATATATACCTATAATGTGAACCTGGTGATATATCCATCTATTCTGGTGATAACCCTATAGTCTATTGCTCTCATTCAATTGATTTACAGTTTTAGCAATTGGTCTATCTTATCTACAGTCCAGGTAATTATTTATTTCATTCTAGGATTAAAGCAATAGTATTACAACCTTGTCAAATAATTGGTTAGTATTTTAGGTATTTCACACCAAAAAATTTCATATATCTCTTTGTAGATATGCTCCTGGATAATTTCACTTGTGGTACGACTAGTCTTTTTAGATTCTTCTTCTGTGAAGTTCTATACTTTTTGGTCTAACCATATTTCAATGTCTTGCTCTCTTGATAACCTTATTAGCTTAATTTCCTCTGGAAGGTGTGTTTCTATGCTCACCATACCATTGTTAGTAGAGGTTCTTGGTGCAACAAAACATGCTAAGGATGAGGATAGATAAGTTTTACTCAAGTGCACATGATAGTGCAAATAATTCATATTTAACAAGGAAAATAGAAACATAGTAGAAGTGAATTATCATATGGTATATATGAATTAAGATTAACCAATACTTAATTAAGGCTGGTAGAGCATTTAGAGTAAATTAGATAGAATTAAGCCAAACATTACACATGATAATGCCCATAAGGAATTGAGATAAGAAATATAGTAGGTAACCATAACCAAATAGTCTATATTGATCTCAACAAAGGTCCATCTCTCTTATTCATACAAGCATACACACACACACACACACACACACACACACACACACACACACACACACACACACACACACACACACACACACACACACACACACACACACACACACACACACATAGAGTCATTTACAGTCTCTAACTATTCACATTCTTCTCATACTTTGGCACAAACATAGGAGACTGTTCACCCTCTGTCTACTATAAGTCATGAGGGATAGGAAAAAATACATATAGTCAAAAATTGGGTACATAATGCATAAATACCTAAAGAATATCCTATGCAATTTTACTTATTCATTTTCTTCTCCCAATAAATCTTAAATTTATTAATCATGAGGACTTGAATTTTAAATACAAACCCATTATGATGCCCCCCTTTTGAGATGAGATATGTAGCTTACAAGTCACTGATCTCAAAAGAGAATTGTATAACATGTGAAAGATGTAATCATGTAGTATTACATCATAATATTGAATATTATATTGAACTGCATAGGAACATGTGTTAGATAGATATAACATGGAAACACATAAGTAGGATGTGCATTATATATATCATGGCACCAAAGTAAAAGTATAAAATAACATTAATACATGATATGAATCATGGAATCATAGTAACAAGTAATGAACATACAATTAATGCCCTGAAATGTCACACATAAGGCCTAAAACCCACATATAAGGGACATGTGAATGTCGCATAAACACACAAGCCAAGGGCCACACACAAATGGAAAGAGGATGTCATAAAAGTAATAATATGTATATGGTACACACATAAGGACAAATACCACACACAATAAGCAAGCAAGTCCTAACTTATCATGTAATAAAGTAAGAATGGTAAAAATAAGCATACAATAAATGAGACTAGTTTACATCAACTAGATGTATCAATGTAATTATTATAAAATAGCATATTAATGTAAAAAAATGTAAATTATGAGTGATTAGCAAGAAACTTGTATTATATATAGCTCAACATGATAGAGAGGTTGTGGATTGATAAAACTTGCTAAAATGTTTATAGATAACAAAAAGATGCCCCTAGCTTAACAATATTGTTGAGTAAAAATGAAGACAAACATAAAAAAACCATGTAATAATATGTCATGTATCACACTCACATATATCATGAAAAGTAATGTGTATTGAAAATTAAATAATGTTATCTATTTAATATGAAATAAATAACATATGTAAAGAAGTAAATTACCAGCATTTGAGAAATGTTTATAGGTTTTGATTTTAAATTGTTTGAAAACATTTTGATTTTTTGGAATACATTTGAATTTTTTTGAATATTTGAAATACTTGAACTTAAAATATTTGAAAATTGATAATAATCAAAGATTTGAAAATAAATAAAATGGGAGGGAACAATTTGTAACAAGGTGTTAAAGTATAGTGTGGCAAGAAGGAAGGCAAATAATATGTATCCAATGCATGTGGATTTGAATCATAATCATGTGAATAAGTATGTTCATGACCCTAATGGTAAAAAATCTATGTGCACTCATGTATAATGTAATAGTAAATATATGTGATCATGTAAGTACAAAGGAAGCCATAACAAGTGAGAGATGCAATAGTAAGAAAGTGAACTTGTCATAAAAAAATGAACATTAAAAGCATTGTAGAATAATTATTTTTGATTATTCAAATAAATTTGAAAATAAAAGTGGGAAAGTGCCCAAAGTGAAAATAAAGTGAAAGGTTAGAATAATGATTGGAATTTGGGATAGAAGAATTATCAATGAGATAAAAGCAAGAAGATACATACAAGGAAAAATGCAAGTAACTGTCTAATTATTTATATAATTAGAGGCATTAATGTATAACCCATGGCATGATATGAAGGAACAATTTATTGCAAGTAGGAATTGCCAACTATAGATGCTTTTGAATCTAAATAGAAATCATAAACTACAATATAACCATTTGAGTCACTACTTATATACCCATGTGAACTTGTATCCTCATGTGTAATAGGAGAAGATGTAACTACTTGTACTTATGGTGAAATACTTTGAATGCCCTGTGGTGTCTTAAGATATGAAGACATATTTTTAAGTGCCACTTTTTGCTTAGGAGAATGTATCATGTTCTTAGGAACTAACTAATTATGCTCATGTGTTGTTATATCATGCTCATAGATAGATGTATAAATTGATTTTGTAGTAGGCTCTTGAATAGTTCATTACCATGTTGCTTAATGTATGTGCTAATCAACTATTCTCTAGGAGAAGTAAATATCATTTGTTCCAAAGGATATTCATATTAGATTCCTAGAATTTTGACCACTTAATTACTGATTTAACCTTTTAGGGTTTTATAATGTAAATCCCAAGTTTGATTAAAGGGTTGAGTTGTTTAAATTAGTGAAATAATATGCAATAAGTAACCATTGATTTGTTATAGAATTTGAATTTCTTTAACTTTCTAAAAATAATAATAAATATGTGCAAATAGAGACTTATCTAGAAAATGACTGTCATGAAATATTTGGGTTTTAAAAACTAGGTTCTAGACAGGTTTGAATGTTGTTAATAGGGTCTTGAGTTATATTATCTCATGGATAGTAGCACCACCTTTAGACAATAGTGCCATGTTGATCTAGTGTCTTTATATTGGCACTAATATCTCATCTTTAAATGATTTATGGGTTTTGTAGATCAAGTCCTATGCTAGTTTTGGTCCAAATTTTAGGTCTATATAATCAATAATTTTTTTTGTAGTTCTATTTTCCTTTGAAAACCCTAGGTTTTACATACTTATAAGGGTTTAAATGAACACCATGAGAAAAATGGGTTAGTGGGTCTGATGTGTTGGACATGTTATCCACACCCTTGTGTGGGCACACTACCTACATTCCAATACTCTGAGGAGGGATCAATATCGATGTAGTTATCCCACCTAAGTGCTTAGTGTAAATACAAGTGAATGTTAGAATGACAGTGGCCTTCATTGTGATTAAGTGTGCTTGAGATTAAAAATCTAAAAAATATAAGCTTAGGGCAGTTGTAGATGTTAGTATGCAGAAGTAGGGTAGAATAGGGATCAAATAACTTAATTTTTCTCAACTTGTTTCTTGTTTGGATAGGCTATTGAATCTATTTTCCATTTAGTGAATAGAGGTCAAATAGTCTTGTATTTATAGAGATCTATAACTTATAAAGATAAGAAAATGTACTTAGGCCAAACTTATGAGGGGAACACATTTAGAAAAATATCCATTCGAGAGAGTTAGGGCAAGGGATAATAACACCTAGTTGGGGACACTAACACCATGTGGCTGTAGTGTCCTTAGTGTGGTACTAATTTCCACTTGGTAGACTATTGGGAAAATTGGGTTAGGATCTAGGAATGCTATTTTGGGACTATGTTTTGGTTGAAAAAATATGTATGTGGTCTACATAATGGATGGAAAAGTGTGGTAAATACTCTAGGATAGGCCTAGGGCTAATCTAGGAATAGGGTAACTCAAGAAACACTCTTAGCATCCAAATACCACTTTTAGGTGATTACATTTGCCCCCTTTATGCTAAAAATGTAGTAAAGTGAAATGACTAGTATAAAGGAAAAATGAGTGTACCTAGGCCTACCTTAGAAGTGAAGTCCATGTAGCTGAGTCTGAGTATGTGAAAATGGGTTTGTGTATGAACTTGATATAAAGTAATGTCCTATATTAAAACATGTAAAAATCAATCTTTGCATAAGAGATTATCAAAAGCAAAAGACTATGATGAATAAAGTAACTAAGTAAAGCTGAGTAAAGAGAGAGGAAAGGAATGAATACACCTCATAGGGTACATGAACCAATGCATGAAATTGGTGAAAACCTATGTGTATGAGTGTACATAGTGATAAAATCATTGAATATCTTAGACTGAGCTGATAGCTTGCTCAATCCTCATATGGGTGGCTCAAAAACTCAATCCAATTCTGATTCCATCATTGCTCACCCCTACTTGGTGGATCATGATCTATGAATAACTTAGATAAGACTGCAAGTGTGTATAACCCTCTAATATGGGTGGATAAAGAACTCAAGTAGGCCATGACTCCATCATTTCCCACCCATGTGAAGTAGATGTATCTAAAACTTAATTTCCCAAAGTGATAAAAGTATTTAACTAGGTATATCTAACTATGTATGTCAGCTTCATAGCCACTCAATTACATTAGGTGTCTCTGGGCCACTTGAGAATGGCAACCACTATAAATAAAATAAGGCACAAATATGGTGGCAACCTAGAATGTGATAGTGAGCATATACAATGTAGAGAATGACATAGAGTTTTCCATTCCATCTGATCAACCTATGTGTAGCTAAGTATATAGAAACTATGTGCCACACACATGTTCCCAATATGATATCTAACTATATTGATTTTAAACTAAGTATGTAATAACGAAATATGTGAAATTAAAATGAAATGTGAGAGTGGTTATGCAATGCATGATACCCCTAAATCTAAGAAAATGGTATGAAACTAAGCTAAAATAAGTCTATCTAAGCAAACTCTGAACATAACTATCAAACCTATGACTATATCTATGCAAATATGTACTGTACTTAGTGTATTAGTATGGATAATTTGGAATCTCCTAAAACTAGAGTTATTAGACAACAATGTCTTGTAGTGGATAGTAGTGCCCTATGGTACTAGTGTCCCAATTTGGGTGCTAATGTCTATCTGGTCTAAAATCTAGGTGACTAAACTAATTTTTGAGTCTCTAGTTTTTCCCATGTCTGACTTTTGTTTGATTTCTAAAACTGAGCCTATGTGCTAGAAATAATCTATGAATAGGAAATTAGGAGACTGATCTCTATGACAAACCCCTATAAATTCCCCTTCTTTTGAGGGTAGTTGTGGAACCTATGTAAGAACTATCCTCAAAAGTAGTAGCTCTACAAAATGTGTGAGATGGAACATATATATGATAATTGCATGATATTCTAATACAATGTGCAAACATAAAATTATAATGTAAAAGCATTTGATCATAAGTAGGTAATGTAAGGTATAGGTTGTAATCTAACATTGAGAAATGATGCCAAGATAGATGTAATGAATGTGTATAACATTAAATTTGATTAGCTACCTAGGGGGATAGGGCATGATGCCCATCATGACACCCAAGTAGAAAGGGTAGATGTATGAGGTCGCTCATGGCATTGAAAATTGATGTGTGTGTAACAAGTAAAGACAAGTGTCATGGTGAAGAAGTATATAAAGAAACATATATAAAACACATAAGGCACTCAAAAGTAGGCCAAGGGGCCATAATACAAAGGATATGGGCAAATGTCATTAAAGTTGAGAATGAAGACATACAAGGTCATGTTCAAAAGCATACATACACAAGAAAAAAAATAATTTGGCTTAGAGCCACAGGAACAACATGTTCAAATGTCTGCATATAGGAAACACATACAAGAAACATGGACACATGCCCAAAGGCATACAAATAGAGAAGTGACATAGAGCCACAAAATAATGACATATTCAAATGCCATTGAAATGGAAGAAGCATAGGAAACATAATCAAGTCTAAACTAAGAAAGCTAGAAATGAAAGCATGTATAACTATATAGTAAAAATATATGTAAATTCTAAGATGTACATATGCTGAGTTTAACTAGTGATAATCATTAAAAAATCTAAGAAATGAGTAGAAATGATCAATATCAAGATATATCAATGTGAAAACTAGAATGTAAAGTATATAAGGATAGAAATTGGTAATAACAACTATGTATGAGATGCCCCCAAGTGGATGGATGTATCAAATGAATATATATAAATTGGTTTATATGCCTCCAATGGGTAGATGATAGCTAGTTTGGATCAGTGTAGTGGACCAAAGTCTTGTATGTAATCTACAAGCACTCGACAAGAATAAGTGAAGCATATGTGTAGGATAAAACCAACTATACTAAGATATCTAAAAATATGTCATATCTATCAAGTAGTATAAATGTAAACATAACAATGCATACAATCTATAAATTTTGTATTTTTGAGTAATATTTGAATGTTTTTTTATTTTGACATGTTATATTATTTTTATTTTTTTTAGATATAAGCTTTGTACAAACAATTGAAAATAAACTATATACAAGAAGCATGGGAGAATGAATTATGTACAAGGGTAGGAACCATACTAACCAATGAGTCTCATAGGAGACTCACTATCATCGTGGCCTATGTTGAACAAGGGAACTATGATCATGCATGTAGTGTGAAAGGGAAATTGTGAGCCCATAATCTACTATGCTATATAATCTCTATCTAAAGCTACCTGTGAAGTGAAGCTATGATGTTGTGTCACTGAATCTGATGCCCTATGAACTATAAGGGTCTTAGGAACCCATCTAGTAGAAGAAGAATCTATAGGTGTTGTAGGTCACCTATGTTGAGAACCCATAGAATCTAGTAAAACTAATCTTAGCATAAATTGAGAAGAGGAAGATCCCCTAAAATCTATGATGTGTCTCTGATGCAGGGGTCTTTCTAATAATGGTCTCTATGGGATAAATTGTGTATGTGTAGATACCATAGGAGTAGACCTAGCCTAAACTGATGGTCTATGATGTATATATATATGAGTTGTACTCTTGGATGTAATTGATAGCTATGCAATATTTGGTATCTATACTAGAACTAAAGTTATAAACTATGCTAGAACTACCTGTGGGATGGGTAGAGGATACTCATATAGGACACCCTCAACCTTAACCACCTAATTAACATGCATATAATATAGGAATTAGTGTACTATAGATGGGATGGCTCAGAGCTACTATAACCATGTCTTGACCAATAATATATTGAATCCACTTGAACTAGGTACTACTAGGAACTGAGTGGCTATGTGTGCTGGTCCAACCTATAATGGAAGCACAATCTCCCTGATTGAGCTTTGAACATGGAAACTAAAACCACTAATGACTGTATATGTAGGGAATATATCTTGTTCTATAGCCAAAGTGATATAAGAGTGTCATGGTGCACATGTTTATGCTTGACCCATTGTCAACCATAACACTGTGAATAAGATGGTGGTCTATGTATGTTTGCATGAAGAGCGCATATAAATTATCCTTCTCTAAAAATGTGATAAGTGGTCTAAGTGAAACTATAGTGTGATGCATGCCAATAATGTTATATAAAGGATGTGCCTCTTTTATAACTGTGTGATATGAATCTGGTGGTGGATGCGCTTGGTATGTATAGTGAACACCTGATGTACATCCTTCTTTATTCACTGCATACTTTGGGGAAGGATCTAAAAATATATTTAGTGCCTTAGCTTCAATATTATTTTATTTTGGTGCCTCTTTGGGTGTGCCCACATCAATGATATTAGACTTAATTAGATCTTATATCTTGTACTTTAGGCTAATACATCTATTTATCATGTGGCCTAGTGCCCTTTAATACTCTCATAATGCATTTGAATCATAACTCTTTCAAAGAGGCCATGCTGTATCAACCTATTTAATGGGAGGGAGAGATATGACATTGCATTAGCTATTGTAAAAGCCATGGTGGTGACTCTAGAAGATTAGTGAAGATTCTATGCTGAGGAGTAGATAAAATCAATCTGGGAGATGGCTCAAAAACTATGTTGACTGTGGCTTTTTGATAACTTTTTTTCTTTATGGACCTTAATTTTCATGGAGGTTTGTTTGAAATCTTAATATTTTATTATGATCCATTTGTGTACTTGAGTTTTCCCATTGATAAGAGCTTAATCTCTCTTTTCTTGATTGTGTGGCATAAATTGATAAATATAGGAAACTTTTGGAAGAAGATAGTTTCATGTAGTTCTGGTAGGAGAATTTGTTTAAATATGTCTTGAAGCTCTCTATCTATCATGGGGCTAGTCAATTTGGATAATATTATCTTGTATTATAAGACATATTCTATGATAGGCTCATTCAACTTTTGATTTAACTATTCCACTTGTGCATATGATATCTTATCACTAATGTTGATAGATAAATGTACTAAAAACATGTCAGTTAAAGGATTAAATGTTAGTATAGATTTATTTGGTAAATCATAGAACCATTTTAGGTCATAATAATTAAGACTACATGGAAATAACTTCATAAGAATCTAATCATTGGACATATAGTCCAAGCATGTTGCATGAATTTCTCTGAGATGATGCTCTAAGTCACCCTTGCCATCATATAATGTGAGCTTGGGTGCCATGAAACTAGATGGCAAAGGAGTTACCTCTATGTGATGTACCCATTGTAAGATAATGTTGGAATCCAAAGCATGTGATGGCCTAATGGATCCCTTCTCAAGATGTAACACCTTAGATTTTAGAGGATGAATCTCATGCATAAGGGATTGTACATCTAGAGTGGAGGAACTAGCCAAAATTGGTGTAACTATCACTGATGGTTGAATAATAATCTTAGGTTCTGCTATTTGAGTTGGTTAATATGGCCCCATTAGAGGTGTAACAACATTATTAACTCGGGGAGTTGAAGATTGACCATTATTTATTTTTCAGAGTTCTTATTGAATAATGTTTATGAAGTCATCTTGTATATCCATGTGTTTGGAGATAGAATCTTGTAACTATTTCTTGTTAGTTTCATCAAATTTTTTGTTAAATTTTTCTATTGTAGTTTGGAAGGTAGAAAAACAAGTTTTTTATAGTTTAAACCTTTTAAGAATATTAATTTAAGAAATATTTTAAAAATTATATATGGAAACAAATATGATATTTTGGAAATAAAATCTGAGTCTAGATGGAAAAAAGGATACAAACCCTAAGTGTGTCTAGGGTTAGTGTTTTTTAAATATAGGGTTTCTTTATAATAATTTAAATAATATGTAAATAAATTGAAACCCTATTATGAAATTAATTTAATTTAGCTAGGTTGTCTAATTTTTTTTAGAAAATTAAAAGTATTAAACCTTAATTTATTGCACAAAAAATTAGATTAATGCAAGATAGAGTTTGAAGTAATATTCAAAGTAAGCCAAGGTCGCCAAATTATTTAACCTTTTAGGGTTTTATAATATAAATACCACTTTTGATTAAAGGTTTGAGTTGTCTAAATTAGTGAAATAATATGCAATAAATAACAACTAATTTGTTATAAAATTTGACTTGCTTTAACTTTTTAAAAATAGTAAAAATTATGTGCAAATAGAGACTTATCTAGAAAATGATTGTTGTGAAAGATTTGGGTTCTAAAAATTGGGTTTTGGATAGGTTTGAGTGTCATCAATAGGGTCCTTATGTTAGATTCTCTCCTAGATAGTAGCGTCACCCTTAGACAATAACACCATGTTTCTCTAATGTCATGATATTAGTGTTAATGTTTTCTCACTAAATGATTTCTTGGTTTTGTAGATCAGGTCTTGTTATAGTTCTAGTCCAAATTTAGGTTTGTACAATCAATAATTTTTCCTTTAGCTCTATTTTCCTTTAAAAACACTAGGTTTTCATGCTTGTAAGGGTTTGAATGAACACCATGAGAAAAAGGGGTTAGTGGTTTTAATGGGCTAGATGTGTTATCCACACCCATGTGTGGGCATGATTCCTACATACCAATACTCTGAAGAAGGATCAAGATTAATGTATTTCTCTCACCTAAGTACTTGGTACAAGTGCAAGTGAATGTTAGAATGATAGTGGCATTTAGTGTGCTTGAGATTGGAAATCTAGAAAATTTGAGCTTAGGAAAAATATATATGGTAGTATGTAGAACTAGGGTAGAATAGGGATAAAATACCTTAATTTTTCTTTACTTTTTTCTTGTTTGGATAAGATTTTACATCTATTTTCCATCTAGTGAATAGAGGTCAAATATTCTTTTTTTTATAGAGATTTGTAGCTTGTACAAATAATAAAATGTACTTAGGCTGAACTTAGGAGCAGTACACATTTGGAAAAGTATCCATTTGGGAGAGTTAGAGAAAGGGATAATATCACCTAGTTAGGGACACTAGCGTCATGTGGTTATAGTGACCTTAGTGTGGTGCTGATGTCTAGCTAGTAGACTACTGAGCAAACTGGGTTGGGATGTAGGAATGCTATTTTAGGACTATGTTTTGGTTGAGAAAATATGTCCATGGTCTGTATAATGGTTGAAAAAGTGTGGTAGAGACTCTAAGATAGGCTTAGGGTTAATCTAGGAATAAGCTAACTCAAACAACACTCTTAGCATCCAAATACCACTTTTAAGTGATTACAATTACTATGAATATATTTGAGACATTTATGTATTATAAAAGGTATTAGTCTAATATTTTATCTCCAAAAGTATCCTGATAACATATCAAAGACACCTATGCTTGGTAGAACTAATAATGGAGTGGACACTATGAGATTCCCCACTTGTAAATGTAGTACTATATACCCAAGAGTATCCTAATAGCATATCAAAGACACTTATGCTTGGTATAACTAAGAATAGAGTGGGCACTATGAGATGTACCACTTGTAAATGTATCATTATATTCCCAAGAGTATCATGTGTATGACCATCAAATTATTTGATAACTTACTTTATATAAACAAAAGAGTAGAGGAGTGCACACATTTTCATTTGATACATTATATATCTTAACACTATGTATGGATTTCCTATCAACATATGCTTAAATAAAGAGTGCTTGTCTATCTAAATCATCAAAAAAATAACTTCACTATCATAAAATGTAATCATAGGGTGTGACACTTGTTTTCTCATAACTTTAAAAATAATACTATCAAGTGGAAGCCTATATGTAGGAGGAGGATGAACAGTATATGCATGGTGTACTTCATAATTATTTTTATTATTTACTTCATGATTTGGAAAGGATCTTTATATGTTTTGAGCTTTGAGTTATGATTTACTTGTGGTTTAGCCTCTTCAGTAGGTGTACCAATATTACTAATATTTTCATTAATGAGGTTTTTAATCTCATGTTTAAGATTGAACCATTTGTTTATGAAATGTCTAACACATCAATGATAGTCACAAGATGCATTGCTAACAAAGTTTATAAATTGTAGTTTAGACATTTTTAATTGTAATAGTGGAGGAAGAGAGATGATATTGCATTCAAGTAGCTTTTGCAATAATATATGAGGAGGTGATGGTAACCTTGAGAATTACCTCCTTGGTAAATCTTGTAATTAAAGATTTTGTGTTGGTTGTGAGATAACATTAACTTCAATCTTAGCTTCATTCTTGATTTCATTGGGTTTACTCTTATATTTTGGTTTGATTTGAAACTTTAAATTTAAAGTAGAAGAAGCATTTGAAATATACTTGAGCTTATTCAAATTAAGAGATTTGACTTTATGATCTTTCATTGTATGGCATAAATCATCAAAATATTTGAACTTATCAAATATAATTGACTCTTGAAGTGGAGATAACAAAATTTGAGTGAAGATATATTATAGATTATTATCACCCATTTAATTTATCATTTTTTATATCATAGTCGTGTAAATTAGAACATATTCACTAATTATTTCATTACACCCTTGTTTGAGATTTGCAATTTGAGCATAAGATAAATTTTCACCAATGTTGATATAAAAATGTGTTGAAAATTAATTTTCCAAAGGACTAAAATCCTTTAATGATTGAAGAGGAAGATCATAAAACCATTTAAAAGCATACTATTTGAGAATTCTTGGAGAGTGTTTTGTTAATGATTTATCATTATCTGTTTAGTCTAGAAAGCTACATGGAATGCACACAAATGTTTTTTAGGATCACCTTTTCCTTCATATAAAGGAAGCTTAGAATCCAGAAAGCCAACTAGTAATGGATAATATGCAATTTCATGTGCCATACGACTATGTAATAAGGAACATGAATCCATAGAGGGGATACCATGAGAAAGAGTTTACTCAATTTGAGATAGCTTAACTTGTAAGGGAAGAACTCTATCCTTAAGACTAGTATTTTTAGAGGTGATTAAAGGAGTATAATTAGATGAGTAGACATAGGCATGGTTGCATATTGGAAACCATTTGATGTTACAAAACCAAGGGATGATACTATGGAAGTAACTAGAAGTGTACAAATAGAAATAGATGCAGTAGTATAAGAACAATCTTGGAAACCTTTATTTTGTTCATCTCAAGAAACATATAAGGATGAGTTAAAATTTTCTAGGCATTCATGAAGATATTCATTAAATTTTGATTCATCAATCTCACTAGAATTTTCTTTAGTATTGCATTGTGAAATGAGATCCATAATGCACCTTTCAATAGCGTGTGAAGTAAGCAATATAAGATCCTTTGAAGTTGTATATTTGAGACAATGTATAACATATGCTTCCTCTTGTTCTCAAATCATTTTAGATTTAACAAAAGTTATTTTTAGTGATGTTCGCATTAAATAAGAACAATGACATGATATAGTAGTGGAACCATTTGATATAGGAAGGCCATGAGATTGGGAATTGTTTAGCATAACTTATTGATTAACTTGGTATTGAATCCATGTAAAAATGTAGTGAATAATGTGCTAAAAAATAATACAAGATGCAATAATGAATTGAATAATCCTATGTAACATATGAAATAAACATTCACTTATTGATATCATTATGAATACAATACAAGTGAAAAAATAAGGTATAAATGGTGATCTAGGCAAGGGTTTGAATGAATGTGTGGGTTCTCAAATATACTTATTCATAGAGTAATGTCAGTCCAGTGTTTCATAGCACTAAATACAGAGACAAAGCCATGCTTGTATTCCATTATCTCATATTTAAGGGTACATTGAGAGTAACTTCCTTGGACAATATGCTCCTCTCAAGTGAACCACAAATTAAAAAGATAAAGAGGCTTCCCATGGTATAAATAAAGGACCCTAGGAATTTTTAATGTATAGTGAGGTGTAGGGAAATAAAATCTATGTGTATTGATATCAATGGCTTGAGTATTGGGGTAATATTCCTCTCAATATAATGTCTATAAAATAGATCACCACTTATCCCATAACGATAGTCACTAAGTAGTTTCACAAATTTTAGAATATATTTGCTAAAAAAAATTAAGAAAATCAAAAATAAAGAGAAAATAAAAGTCAAAATGTTTTTGTGTATAGAGATCAACAAATTTCAAGTCAAGGTCAAAGAGAAATGATTCAGTGTTAGATGTTTATTTGAGGTGACAAGATAATTTTTTTAGTGTCAGATTGCATTCATAGTTGATGAAGGTTGAATTACGGTGTCATGTTTATATCCAGGTTCAAATTTTATTTATTTTAGCGTTAAGATTTTACATAAATTTGTATGAAATCCTGAGACAAAAATCAAGCAAGTAACAAGCAATGTTCAAATAAAATTACGGGTTCACCAAAATGCTTATATGTGTTTTAATATAATAATGAAATACAATAAAACACTACATGATTTAAAATTAATTTAGATTATAGAATATACAAAATCTAAATGTAAAATTTAGTAAAATACATAATTTGAAATGTGTTATAAATAGTAGTAAACAATGAAATGTGGAAACATAGATTGGATTTGATTTATGCTGACTGTGTAGGTAAATAGTTGATATAGAATTGGATAAAAAGACCGATGAACTATGTTGTAGGTGAAAACAAGATTTTATGATGTATTAGGATAGATATGCACTACATAGATAAGGGCTCACTATGGGCTTATCTATTAAATGTCATCGTGTCCTAGTTGACTGTGCAATTGATTTTGTATGTCAGTACATCCAGTTATCTGAAAGGGTTGACCAATTGATAGTGAGAGATGATTTGATGCATGGACCTAATATAATAAAAACCCCTAGTTCTTGTAAAAAACTAAATGGATATCAAATATGAAGAGGGGAATTAGGCAAGGGGAATAACTAAACTATCCTCATAAAACCCTTATAATCTAAGTGTTGCCTACATATGCCAAAAGGGCCTTAGGCCAATGTAGTTCTCACTCATAGAGTGATTGTGTGAATCTTGATATTTGTTATATGAATGCAAATAGATATATTGACTTAAATGATTAATAATTAGTGTCATTGACCTACAATAAAATAGCCTCATAATTAGCTTATGACTATTAGAATAGATTTAAAACTTGAATTAGAAGGATTGGTGCTCTTTTTATCTATGTATAATAGAATTTTCCAAGTGATTACTAGATGTGTATTAAATGACCTTGATGTGCTTATTTATAGGAATATTCAGAATATTTCCATTAATTTACCTTGTTAAAAGAACATGAGGGTTACTATGAAACTTATCAAATTTGAAAAGTTACCCTTGGAGTGTAGAGGATAAGGAAACATTCATGGGTAAGGCCAAGCTATGACCCTATCTGCCTAATGTAGTCTTGTCTTATAAGGACATAGACTATTGGCTCTTAAATGACAAGAACCTATAAAAAGAATATGGACGATTGAATGATGTTTCTAGTAATTTCAATACATTAAATGGAATAGAGAATTCTCACATAAAGATTTCAAGTTTAACAAAATGGTGAATATACCAAACAAGGTAAGGATGCTAATATAAATATTATCAGGCACTTAATGATTAAATTTAAGTGTCTAAAGTATGATTCTAGGTTCAATACCCTAGTTTAAAAACTATCTTTTGATATTAATCTAGTACACCATATGCAATGGTTTGTAAGAGGGTTTATTTCACCCTTATGGTGTGCCCTATCAATTAAAATGTTCACTGAGCCTCGAGAGGCCCTTGAGGTGAAATTAAGAGCCAAAGTCATTAGAAGCATTATTACAAAAATTATCTAATTCATGGAGGCATAAATTACTTCAATGGCATCACAACTTGAGAATAATACAACCAATAACATGCAATATTTTTGAATTGGGTTTTAACGTATCTAATATAAGATAGAGGGACATAATAACAATAATTGCCAAAGGTAGAATGTGAGAGCCCTCATCACATCATGCAAGATTTTTCATGAAGGCCACAATGTGCATAGTTTCCCTTTCCTTCAACATGCAACCCAAACTAAGTTCTCTCTCTATTGAAATATTTTCAATTCCTCTACCCATAACATTGAAGATTATAGGGTAATTATTGAGATCCATAAGGTGAGAGATCAAGGTGCTCAATAGACCACTGCATGACTAGATAACCAAACTTATGGTGACTAAAAAGAAAAACATGGTTATAAAGGTCATGGTGGGGGACATGAAGGCAAAAGGTTTCCCTAGTGCACTTGTTATAAGTGTGGCTCACTGCATCACTACAAGTGAGACTACCTAGAGTATCCCACTTGTGGGTATTCTTAAGGTGAGCACAAGGTAATAAAATGTATGGATTTTAATGTCAAAGTCATGCACAAGGAGAGGATTTAGAAGGGGCCCAACATGATCAGACTTACACGTAACATGGAATAGTGGGTGTAAAAATCACACACTAAGAAATATGATAGCCCCAAAGTACATGTAATGACCCATAGTAACATAACTATGCAAGTGAAAACTCCTAAGGAGAAAGTTCATGTAGGATCTTAGCTACAAAGATACAAAGATAAAGTGGCACACCCTAATCCATCCATGACACCCTATCCAAATAACTCATGCCAGAATGAGGTACTATGTGAAGCCATGGATGTCATTCATAATTTATAGGGTGAACTACAATATGTTTGAGACTTGGAGGAAAAGACAAAGAAGGAGATCTAACCCAAAGTACATGTTGATAAGAAAAAAATGATCTCATTGAAGTATTATCTATCTTGAAATCCTAGGGAATGATCCCTATGATGAAAAATATTTTGGTAGATTATATGGGAAAATATCCCACTAAAGTACAAGTATGCACATGAATAACACATGTTAAACTATGCACTCAACTTATTGAGACCTGGCCAACATAACCAACATAATGGATAGATGATGGGTGGAACTAAGGATTGGGATAATTATTTGGTGGAATTCCATTTGGAATTATTATTATTAATGGATTCTCATAGAGCATCTAATTGAGTAGCGACATGGTTGTAAGGTCCCTCGGTATTAGTGATGATGAGGTGAAGATCCTAATCAATGCTAAGAATAATAAAATGAGGATAGTCAGGATGGATAAATCAAGGAATTGATAAACTCTATTGGGTTGATTATGTCCTATAAATGTCATACACAAATATCAATGAGATATGATGAGGCTAGAACTGATGAGAATAAAGGGGATGGAGATGAGAATCTAGGCCTATATTATGTTGTATTGATGACCTCAATTTTGGGAAAGGATGATGATAGGTGGATTGGAGATCTACTCTTACTCCTCTAGAGAGATAAGAAGATTAAAAATGAGATGAGGGACATGTATCTAATGTAAAAACTTAATTCTAAGCTCGTCATTGATATCTAACTAGGTGTTGATATTACAAAATGGTGCTCTAACTCTAGGGAAAAATCCTACTCTATAGTGGTATAAATGCTCAAGGAGTGTCATAAAAAAGGATAGGTATAACAATGTGTAAGTGTAAGATATTGTTTTTAGGATGGTATGTGGTAGGATTTGTTGTTTTGTGAGAAGCAAGGTTTTAGAATGTTTGTGCTCATTTTGGACAAGGCTTTGATTGTTGATTTGTTTTTGAATTTTGGAATGCTTTGACTGAAAAGAAAGATAACTATTTGATTAAATTAAATGAATAAAATTAAATAGATAGAAATAAATAAAATAATATTTCTTTCATATTTTTTAATTCACTTTTCATTGCATGTGATATTAAAAAGTAAAATCTAGGCTAATAAAGCAAGTGCTGATTTCTAGATTTTCTAGGTGTAAACAAAAAGAAATTATTTTTTTATATTTTCAGATTATAATTAAATGAATATATTATTCAAACTAATATTTTATAATATTAAAGTAAATACAAAATTATATCTATATCCTAATCAGAAATACTACCAAGTTTCTAAATATGTTTTTGCATATGCAAGTTAGAACTAGTTTTTAGTGTTTCTAGATGAATGCACACTAAATTTGAATGATTTGTATAAAATGAAAATGAATATATAAGTTATGATTATATTATTTTATAAACTGAAACTAAAAATTTAATTTATTCAAACAAGGAAAAGAAATATCAAGATAATACCTTTAGCTCTCTTAGGTTTGGCTAGAGTTTTCTATTTGTTAGTGTGCTTGTTTGTGCATGAACAAGGACTTGTTTTAGACTAAAAATTAATTGTTTTTGAAGTTAAAGTGTTTTATATTGTTATTATAATATCTAATTAATTTTTTAATGTAAATATATATGATTTGAAATAATATATTGTATGAATGCAAATAATAATGAAACTAACTAATATTTTTGGTACAAAGACGAGAAGAAAGAAGAATTTATTTTCCTATCTATTCATATTTTAAAAATAGATATATAATATAATGCAAGAAATAAAACTAAACTAATATGATATATTTAACAAATTAAGTAAAATTAAAACTAGAAACCCCCAACCTGATCAAGATGTAGACTAGTTGGAAGCAAGAGATGAATTTGTGATATAGTCCTCAACATACTAACTCCCCCACTCAAAATAATGTTTGAAAGAAATACATAACCAAGGATAATGATAAAATAACAAGATAAAATTAATAATAAGGGAGGAACACAACTCCAAACAAAAGAGTAATTGATTATGGTTGTTTAGTGCACTGACTGCAAAGATCTAGTTGTGAATTCAATGACTTTATTTTTTTAAAATTATGTATTCTGACATGAAAATAATCAAAGGTAAAGATCAAAATAAATGGAAATTAGGATATTATTGTATAAATATTCAAAAATTCAATCTGTAATGTAAATTTTCATAACTAAAAACAAGCCAAAATTAGTTTACTTGTAGAAGAAGGATGGAGGTTGTATGAGGAAGTTAGACCAAGTGAAACTCGTAGTAGAACTCATAAAAGGATTAAAAATAATTAAAAATATAAGAAGGAATGAGTTGGGACAAAATGGAGGAAAAATCAAGGTGGAAAAAATAAGAAATGCAATAATAAGCATGCAAAACATGTGAAAGCTTGAGTTCCAGAAGCTAAAATTAGAACAAGAACCAAAAGGGACAGAACAACCCTATTTATAGGGGCGGTTACATACCGATGGTATATGTGAAACTATCAATTCATATGATAATGATACCATTTCATATTAATAAGAAATTTCCCAATAAATTATGGTTTCATCAAAGAAATTTATGAAATCACCATGGCAGTTCCATCACTATTAGGGTGGTTCTATAATGGACCGAGTCAATTTCATCACCAAGGAGGGGGGTTTCTATAACCAATGAAATATTTTTAAAATAGGCAAAGGGAAGATATGAAATTAAATTAAAAGAGGGTTTGATAGTCTCAAGATGAGGAGGGAAAAGGACTATAATGTTGGAGAGAACCTATATTGAGTGTAAAGTAGGATAACATTGCATCAAGATTGGACATTGTACTAAAAATATCACACCATGTAATTTTGGGTGCATATGTATTTATCTCTTAGGATGATGCCTTGTAATGAATTGATGAGAGTGTAGTTTCAAGCAGTAGTGTGAAGAAGGAAAATAAAGGTTAGAAATACTTACCTTGCTTATTTTGGTGGCACAAAGAAGCTAGCTAAGACTTCATGCAATCTGATGATAAAAGATGGGAATTGAGAGCAATTTAACAAAAAAATAGAAAATATAGTATGTAATCAAATCATGGATGAGAGTATTTATAATTTGTGTAGGGAAGATCATACTACCTAAATCATCTCGTTTGGGGAGTGAATCTAGTGCCAAATCATAGAGTACTTGTAAAATCATAAAAACATGTTATAAAAGATTGAAAGCCAGTAAATCATTAGTTTTATAAAAAATAGCATCGATATGACTTGTTAAACATGAAAATGTGTGATAATGAGATAATTTACCAAAAATAGAAAACTTTAAAATCAAAATGACTAGTTTAGGGGCCTACATATTTAAAAACTTGTTGAAAAAAGACTCATTTGTGTAAATTAACTCTGAGAGATTTTGGGCTTTGGATTGATGGTGATAGTTTTGAGTGAGAAAGAGGTAAAAATAATGAGCATGAATTAGGGATGGTGAATATGATAATGGTAGGTGGAGAGGGGTAGGGACATGCAGGTTTTATTACTTTTTCCTTTTTTACTCCAATTTTACAAATTGGTTAAAACTCACTAAAAATTTGGTCAAATCTAATTTTTTTGGGTTCAAAATGTTTGTGGAATGGTGTAGAATAGGAAATTATAATAATTTTAGTGTTTTAGGTAATATTTTGAAGGTTTTTATAGGCAAATGACCTTGACATGGTCATCAAATGAAACTATCACATTGGGACAAAATAACTGATCTACACAAAATGATGATATGTAGCCACCATGGTGAGACTAAAACTGTAGACACCAAAATTGTGTTGACTCCCCTTGGTCCCTTGCACACTTTATTAATTTAAAATAAATTACTTATTTTAAATTAATGACATCACCCTAGGACACCTCACCTAGGACACCTCACCTTGGACACCTCACCCCTAAGACCATTTCCTACCCTATGACTCACCCCAAGACTAAGTCATCCAAATCATAACCACCTAAGACCCATTCCAACCTCCTAACCAAAACTCGTGCATAATAACCCCATCATTTAACCATTCTCCAATGGCAAGTACACTCAGTGCATGGAGAAATAGGCAAAGGGATAAAAATAGCCCTTTTACCTATTCTCTAACTGTCGACATCGGTCAACTATTGGCCGACGCTGGCGGTATCACCGACATCGGTTTACTTAAATTGAATTCTAACACTGAGTTACAGGATGTCGAATCGTGAATCACGAATCCTCTCTGGATCTCTTCTCTTTGGCTCTTGTCTCTCTCACTAGACTCTTGGACAATCAATGGGCACACTCTGAGACCAAAACCTTAGAATTCAACTATCACTCTTCAGGCTATAGAAACTCTATAGAACTCACTCCAGGTTGGATTGAAACATTGCATGGACATCTCGACATCAACCACAACAGGGACAAGCACCTTAACACCTCTAGTTCTCTACCAAGCAGAGCTAAGTATTCTTTTATCATATTTTAGTGTTTAGAATATAGTAGTAATTAATGTCTTTTTACTATTTCTAAATACAATCAACTAGACCTGACCCAACTATCTTCTTGGAGAGGCTGAAAAACCATCCTCTTACCCTTTCTAATAACCTATCCTCCACCTTTGCCTTTTTGTGGACCTTATTCATCTCCCTGCAACCTTGCACAGACCTTTAAACTCTCCCAGACCCCTCTATCGACCACAGACATATCTCTAGATCCCGTCCAAGGCCCATAGCCCCTATCGACATCGACAACATAACTGACGTCAGCAACATTGACCAACCGACGACGATAGACTAATCGGCATCGGTGACTGTGATAGACAGATTGTAAGAATTAGGTACACATTATCTATTTCTCTTTCTTTAAGTCATTATTATTTCTTTATTCGACACTCTTTTTTATCAAAAAGTGGACTATCATCTCGTAAGGAATTTTCTACACTTCTGGGACCGAGCTTTGCTTGGTAGTCCACCATATCTCTATCTAACTTTTTCTTTGTTCAAGTCTTATTCTTCTTACATGTGTCTTCCTCCATAGCCAAAGAGGAGCTCCTACAACGTCTGGATACAGTGTGCAACTTAATCCGAGTATCATCCAACCCCTGACCATTTAACTTTTAGTTTCTTTCTTCTTCTGAATGTAACAAGCAAAAAAATGAGTAGAAACATTCTGGCACGCCTAGTGGGACCCTAGAGTTTTCCTTGGGTTCATTTCTTCTAAATAAAAGCAAACTTTCATATAGAAAAATTTTCTCTCCTTGCATCCTTCTTCTATCTCTTTGTTTCAAAAAGAAACCATAAACACAAGTTAAAAAGAACATCTTTCTTTTTCTTCTTGTCCCTTATTTCCTTGCATCTTAGAGTAGTGAAAATTCATGCTCTTAACCTTTTCCCCACTTGTTTGCATCTGAACAAAACATTTAAATTTGGGTTAAAAATATATTGCATTTCATTCGTACTTGAATGCATATTTAGCTCATCTAGTAATTAAAAACACAATATGAATAAATTGTAGTGCACATATGTTACACAACTTGATCACATTCACAAAATTAAACATTTTAACATACTTGAGACAAGGCTTGACAAGGATTTCATCACCTAACAGATACCTTACCCTTCCTAGTGATCCTAATTGGATTTCACCACCAAGAGGAGGACCCACTCTATTCTCTGGCAGAGTATAAACTATAGGCAAAGTATATATTGGCTAAGTAGCCCAGCTCGGCTTTGGGTTCATGAAGTGAAGGGAGCAAGCCCCCAGCACCAGGCCACATACGAAACCTAACACAAACTTTTAAGCACCAAAACATAACCTGAAACCAACCTTAGACTTCCTCTTTAGGACCCGTTATAAATTCCCAACTTCCAACACATTCTTTTAAGGCATAAGCCACCACGACTCTAAAATTTATTCTTAGGAATTTAACATTTAGAGGTTGCTTGCTGTCATCATTTATGCTATTATTATCTGGTTTTTTGATATGGTAAGGTCACATTATTTTGAGGTCTAAAAACACCTTAAAATTTCTCCTTTTTTCCAAAAACTTTCAGCTTTTTGAGTTTCTGGAAACACACAGACACCGACATCAGTTTTTCCACCGGCGTCGGCAACATATCTTCACCGACATCAGTTTTCTTACCGACGTCGGTCACTGTCAACAAATTTTCTTTCTAAAACAACAATTTTAAAACCTAACTTTTTTGCTGTTAAACACACATTTTGGGTCTCCTGAAACTGAAACATACAATTTTTAGAACCTGAACCCATTTCACCTTTAATGGTTTTAACACATAGTCAAACCAAATCTCTTGTTGACCATGTAAGGCAACAACCACTTCCAACTTTGCCCTTCATACCAAGTCCCCTAATGGAGTATACTTCAGACACTAAGCATACTCATGTCTAACCAACCCTAAATCAACCTCCCATTGTTCCCGAAAGGGATCAAAATTTTGAGAGATTCCTTGTCCACAATGTCAAGTCTCTGCAACACTATCTTGTAAGAAACCAAATGTGAGATCCTTCAGGTACCCCTGTTTATGCGATGCTAACTACCTTGGCTAAAACAATGATAATATCAACAACCTCCTTTACCCAACCCATAATAACTCAAGCCACTACTTTGACTAGTAACCCAACAATGGCCAATGTTCAAGATTTGACCTCTCCTTCCATTTCTAGACCTACTTCCATCGGGGTTTTCATACCCCCTCAACCACAAATAATTCAACCAAGTTCTACACATTTTCAGAACTTGATTGTCTCTACCCCACCCACTCTTACACCCATAAATACAAGAGTGACTACCTATCCTTTCACTAGTTGCTACCACTCAACCACCTTTGGCGATACCTAGTCAAGTTGTGCCCTCTAACTTCATGGCACAAGCCCCCCTTAACCTCAACATCAGTCCCCATGATGAACTACCAATATGTTGCACCTATACAAATGCAACCTAGTATGTCATACGCCCCTCTCAACGCCTTCCAAGTACTTTACAACTTAGGGGGTGCCCCACCTATCAATCCACCAGTCGATCTAATCAAGATGTTGATGGATAAGATGTCTAACCTTGAGACATCTTTTTCCTGTTCAAGCAATGTTCTTTCATATGAACAAATTTGTAATGAACCCATTCACCCTTTAGTGCCTATTAGACCATATCCTAACTAGTGGGAACTCCCAAAATTTACTCACTTTCAGAGTAAAGAGGACCCATAACAACATCTACGAGCGTTTAGACACGCTTGCTACCTTATAGCCCACGATGATGCATTATTACTTTGCACATTCCCCATGTCACTTTTTGGCACCGCCCTTGATTGGTATAGTTCTATTACTAGTCATTCTCTCTTTTCCTTCACTCAACTTGCCCAACTATTTCTTGACCACTTTTCAATCAATATCACTAAAAAGGTCTCCATCACGGACCTATATTCTATTAGACAATTTGATGATGAGTCAATTTTTGACTTCGTTACCCATTGGAGAGGTTTAATCAACCAACTCTCCTTTTATTTACCTCAACCTGAGCTCATTGAGCTCTTTTCAAGAGCATGTGCCAAGCACATCTCATTTACTTTGCAGGGTCAAACATTCTGCACATTTGACAAAGCTTTCACCATGGCTCAAAAGCTTGAACTCTGTGCTATCGAAGAGGATAGAGTCAAATTACGTAGTAAAAATACCAATGAAAAATCCAATGACCCTTCTTCTTCCAAACCTTCTTCTAACTCCAAGTCTAAGGGGTTGGCAAATGCTGTGGTACTTAGGTCATCATCCTCTACCACAACCAATTGATCTCAACCTTCCACATCAGAATACATCAAAAAGCAATTCCAACAATGATATATACAGCATCAATACACTCCCATAGGAGAATCATACACTTCCGTGTTGGATAAACTAGTCAAGTAGGGGGTCCTCAATCTCCCTCAAATTTGACCACCTCAATTTGATCCCTCGCGAGCCATTCTAGCATGGTATAGGGAGAATGACTTTTGTAATTATCATCATGTCAAAGGTCATGACACTGACAATTGTAAAACCTTTAAAAACATTATGCAAGACATGTTGGACAAAGGGGATCTTGTTTTGGATAACCCAAATGCGCTGGCTAACCAAAACATAGACATTTTTAGACAACCATTCCCTAACCATCCCCCAAGTCAGAATAACATTCAGACCATAGTCGATGACCTTCAAGAGCATAATATATGCACGGTCAACATGGTCTTTCCTATCATTCCTAACTAACCTCTCCCACAATTTGAAGAGGTTAATCAACCTATTTCTCCACCATGGGTAGAATAGCCTTCTTCTCCTATTTGTCCACCACAGGTAGAAGAACCTTCTTCTCCTATTTATCCACCACAAGTAGAAGAGCCTTCTTCTCCTATTTATCCACCACAGGTAGAAGAGCCTTCTTCTCCTATTTATCCACCACAAGTAGAAGAGCCTTCTTCTCCTATTTGTCCATCACAGGTAGAAGAGCCTTCTTCTCCTATTTGTCTACCACAGGTAGAAGAGCCTTCTTCTCCTATTTGTCCATCATGAGTAGAAGAGCCTTCTTCTCCTATTTGTCTACCAGAGGTAGAAGATCCTTCTTCTCCTATTTGTCCACTACAGGGAGAAGAGCCTTCTTCTCTTATTTGTCCTCCATAAATGGAAGATAGTCCTCTATCAACCCCCCTTTCACATATAAGAGAGGCTACTTTGACCTATCGCATATTGGAGGATGTTTTGATGGCACCAACGCTGGTGGCCTCGCCCTCATCCTTCTTATCATCAATGGGGGATCATACTTTCCCCGCTCCTAGACCACACATCGAAACCATGACCATCCCTGTGCTCTACCCTCTCGAAGAGCCACATTCTCCAATTCCTTCTCCATTGAGAGAAAAACTTACCACTTCACCCACTTCAGTCGAGGAAGATCTGGTGACGGTTCTTTCTCACTTTTGGCCCATGATTGCTGAGTCTGACACATTTTCCATCTCACAATCGCCCAAACCCTTACAAGCATCCACCATACCGAGACCGATTAAATCTCTTGGTGTGCACCCTATATCGAATCTCCCTCACCCACAAGTGAAGGTAGATTTGAACCTTACCCCACATAATAATAGTCCTCACACTAAACCAAATAAGGCTACTAAACCACATTGGAGAACTCCTCTCCCACCATCACCTTTGCCCTCTATTTTGGGCCCACACCCGTCCACCTTAATAGTAGTGCTCCCTACTCCAACACCTAACAAAAATAAATCACCTCCATTACTACCTTTACCTAACAAAAACATACCTCCTCTAAAACATCCAACACCTCTCACCATGAAAGTGTCATCTACATGTGTGGCCGCACCACCAAACAAAAATATGGTACACAAGACTCTTCTTATAACTCCTAAACAGAAGTTAACCCCTACTACAATAATGAATGCAAAACCATTAGTGGGGTCCTATGCTTCACTGTTACATCGATTGTTGCAGTCTTCCAGCATCACTCTCTCGCCCATTAAACCATACCAACCTCTTGAACTAAAACCATCTTGGTTCGATGACACTAAAATTTGTGCGTATCATTGCGCACCTGGACATGATACTGAGTGTTGTTGCGCTCTTAAAGTCATCATTCACCAACACTTAAAAAAGGGCACCCTCCTCATTAAGGACCCCTTTGACAAACTATTGACACCATCCCATGCCTCCCAAACCTCTTCACCTTCACACTCATCAACTCTTAGATCAAAACCATCTTGGTTCGATGACACTAAATTTTGTGTGTATCATCTCACACTTGGACATGACACTGAGAGTTGCTGTGCTCTTAAGGTTGTCATTCATCAACACTTGGAAAAGGACACCCTTTTCATTAAGGATCCTCTTGACAACCCTTTCAACAAACCATCGACACCATCTCATGCCTCCCAAACATCCTCACCTTCATCAAGATCCCATCATCAGACTATGGTCCCTCTACCACCTTCTCCCCCTTTGTTCCAAATCAACACTATCAATGTGGCCACCAGGTCACAAACCATGAAGGATAAAGGAAAATAGAAAGTTTCTCTTCCTTGGACATATCCATTCGTTAAGCCTTCTCAACCACCATGACCCAAGATTTCAATCTTGGGCACATCCCAATCAACATCTTTGAAGCCAATTTGTGACCCCATGGTGAAATAACTTCACCAAACTCTTGTGAAGAAATCTTTGTATGACCTCATTCAAAGCTCTCCACAACATCACCAAACCTTGATTAAAGCTCTACAGGCAGTGGAGGTCCAACCTGAAGACACCCAACCACTGGCTGCTTTTGCCAAAACATTACCCACCATTGCCTCCGACACCCTCAATCATTCTAAAATTCCAAACTCCAACCTGGAAGATTAGGATCTTGCTCTCTCAAACTAAGCCTACCAAGCAAAAGCTTTGCAGGATGTATTCTCGCATCACACTCCTTATTAAAGAGAAGCTTCATCATCTTCTCTTCATCCTATTTATCCAACTCATTGATTACCTGCAATGGGTGTCAAACCTTGTCCCTGTCACAAGTGACTGGGGGAATTTGACTTTATACTGACTATCATGACCTCAACCAAGCATCGACCAAACATCAACCAACTTCTTAATCACATTTAACATGTGACCAATATGGAAAGAAGCAAACGGGGCAAGTTTGCTCCTAATTGGCTCAGACCTTATATCATAATGCATGGATCAGGGACTTATCATCTGTCTTCTCTTGAAGGCTGGCCAGAACCTAAGCCCCTTTATGCCTTACATCTTCGACCATTTTATTGTTCATCAAGTAGTCATTCACTTGATATTTAACTTGAGCTCATCCCTTGAGTAGCCCCCGTCATTCTCATTCCTATTCCTTTCAACCCTTTTGTCAAGCATGAATGCTTTGTCCTAATAAAAGGGAAACCCCTAAACCTCTATGGTCTTGTCCATGACTAAAAGTTCAATCAACAAAACATAAAACTGGGATGCCTATTCAAAAGGTCATAAACTATAAATGTAGACTACTCCCTTGAAGGACAGCTGCATCATTATTGTAATTACTAGACTGCTCCCTTGAAGGATAGCTATTCAAAGACATCTAAAACATACAAAGCAAAACATAGACCATTCCCTCGAAGGATGGATATGCCTAAATTTTCTTACATAAACAACTTCAATATGACCATACAACAAAAGAACATCCCTAAATAGACTTCCTGTATTGATCAGTCTACCAAAAAAAAAAAGTGACTGACAAACTATTAAGTCATGGACTTGTCTATAGTCATTCTCAGGGTCACCTATAAAAGGGGTGAAACTATCCCATATAAAAAGGGTTACGCTATCCTAACATATCACATAATCATACCTATTACCCCAACATACTCAAGGGATTTTGAGCTCACTTAATGTCAAGTGATTTGACTACTTCTCTAACACAAACTAATGGTCAATGATGTAATGCATAACCGGAGCTTTTGTTTACAAAACCCCTATCTATGCTATCATTATGGTCCTTATCAATGAAAGAGCAACGCGCCTTTCACTTCTTACTTGACTTCGTCACATACAACCAACCCAACCTTTTTTGTAACCACTAACATGACATCATGATAGCCCATTTACACTAGTTTCTATGGAAAACAATACACATGGAAACTATCGACCAAACACAATTTATGTCAAGCACATACCATCAACAATATGGAAACCTGCTAAAGCATAAATAATTTCATTTCATTTTTGGCATACACCATTACCAATATGGAAAATTTATAGGGATGAAAAACCACCTCACCTATGTTATAGAATACACCATCACATAATATGGAAAAGGCTATGACATCATCATACATTCATTATTTCAAGCATGTACCATCACACATATGGGAAATGCTAACACCATTAACATGACCAAACCAATTATTGACCTCTTTGACTCTTCTTCCATTTTGGGGAGAACTACATTGGCCTGAGGCCCTTCAAATAGGGGCTATGTAGGCAGCACTCAGTTGACATGGGGTCTTCTGAGGTTAGCTCGGCCATTCATTTGTCCATCCATCTAATGGACCAACTATCTATACCAACCCAAAATCATGACCAAAAAATTTGCCCTGACACTGAATGAGTTACCTAAACTTCTCATGGGGCACATTGGAGATCACATACATCTCCTTGACCACAACACATGCCACTTGAGATCATACCATGACTCAACCCGACTCGACCAATGACCTTGGAGATCGTGACTATCTCCTCAGACCATGACCACTTCTGAGACAACTTTGCCTTGGTTGTTTTGATTGCATATATGCTACCTCATGAATAGTTAGAAAATTATATGCAACCCACATTATGACCCTCACACGTATTGTCAGATCGTGCTCCAGTTGATCCTCAATATTTGTGACATTTTTGTGTTTTCCAGGAGCACTTCCTGAGCCCGAGATACTTAGAACATGATGACCATTGGAGCTACAACTTTGATCGTTTAACCCAATTAGCTACGACTAAATGCTGGGGGCTGATTATTTTGATTTAAGCACTCCTTAATATTTGACTATGACAATTTGACCTATCTATCACATGAAGTGGTATACGCACAATCCCAATTATTACAATTTTCACACTCCAACTTCACCATACCCATCCACTACCTATCAAATCGGCACCCGATATCAGGTTACCTTCCCTCAACTCCCACTTTGAGGGGGAATACCTCATCCCATACTTGGGGCAACCTACACCTTATCCCATACTTGGGGCAACTTACTACTATTTTTATCTTGCAATTTTTCAGAACAACCAACAAGACAACAAGGGGCAAATGTAGACACCAAAATTATGTTGACTCCCCTTGGTCCCTTGCACACTTTATTAATTTAAAATAAATTACTTATTTTAAATTAATGACCTCACCCTAGGACACCTCACCAAGGACACCTCACCTTGGACACCTCACCCCTAAGATCCTACCCTATGACCCACCCCAAGACTAAGTCATCCAAATCATAACCACCTAAGACCCATTCCAACCTCTTAACCAACACTCGTGCATAATAACCCCATCATTTGACCATTCTCCAATGGCAAATACACTCAGCACATGGAGAAATGGGCGAAGGGATAAAAATAGCCCTTTTACCCATTCTGTAGCCACTGACATCGGTCAACTATCGGCCAACACCAGCGGTATCGTCGACGTCAGTTTACTTAAACTAAATTCTAACGCTGAGTTACAGGCTGCCAAATCGCGAATCATGAATCCTCTCTAGATCTCTTCTCTTTGGCTCTTGTCTCTCTCACTGGACTCTTGGACAATCAATGGGCACACTCTGAGACCAAAACCTTATAATTCAGCTATCACTCTTTAGGGTATAGAAACTCTACAGAACTCACTCCAGATTAGATTGGAACATTGCATGGACATCTTGACATCAACCACAACAGGGATAAGAACCTTAACACCTCTAGTTCTCTACCAAGCAGAGCTAAGTATTCTTCTATCTTATTTCAATGTTTAGAATATAGTAGTAATTAATGTCTATTTACTATTTCTAAATACAATCAACTAGACCCAACCCGACTGTCTGCCTAGAGAGGTTGAAAAGTCATCCTCTTACCCTTACCCTTTCTGACAACCTATCCTCCACCTTTACCCTTCTATGGACCTTATTCATCTCCCTACAACCTTGTACATACCTTTAAACTCTCCCATACCCCTCTATTGACCACAAACATATCTCTGGATCCCATCTAAGGCCCATAGCCCCTACCGACGTTAGCAACATAACCGACGTCAGTAACATTGACCAACTGATGATGGCAGACTAACCAGCATCAGTGATTGTGATAGATAGATTGTAGGAATCAAGTACGCATTATCTATTTCTCTTTCTTTAAGTCATTATTATTTCTTTATCTAACACTCTTTTTTATCAAAAAGTGGACTATCATCTCGTAAGGAAGTTTCTACACTTCTGGGACCGAGCTTTGCTTGGCAGTCCACCATATCTCTATCTAAATTTTTCTTTGTTCAAGTCTTATTCTTCTTATAGGTGTCTTCCTCCACAACCAAAGAGGAGCTCCTACAATTTCTGGATACTGTGTGCAACTTAATCTAGGTATCATCTAACCCCTGACCATTTAACTTTTAGTTTCTTTCTTCTTTTGAATGTAACAAGTAGAAAAATGAGTAGAAACAAAAACTACCACAATTTTTAGGCTAGATAACTAAACAAATGTTGCTAGGTGGCAATTTTGTGACCACTTGAGGTGGTTACATAATTACCTAAAGTAATTGCATAACCACCAAATGTAAAATGCAACAACTTCATTACTAAGAACCTAAAAATGCATAGGCTTGTTTAAACCATAGGAAATGGGAAAAGGTCTAGCTTAAGGTCTCCTCCTACTATAGGGGGCCTATATATTTTAGATTAGATCCCAAAATAAAGAATGGATTTCTTGTGTCATGACATTATTTATGATAGATGAGTTGGTGGTTCTAGATTGAGCTGGGATTCTTTGAGTGGCATAGGTGGGGACCATCCCTACCTCAAACAAGTTATTGTGTGACTTACTCACTTATTGGAACCCTGACTATAAACTTTGGTGTTACATCAAGCCCCAATAGAGTGGACTATAAATCTTGTTGACATGTATAGGATCACTAGTTTATCAATGATAGGAGAATTGGTGGCCCTCTGGGAGGCCATGAGTAGGGCCAAGGTAGTGGGTTTGGTTGAACATTTTGACAATGTTGGCACACTTGTCATGGTTGTGAAGTGTGTAGTAAGGTTTTATGGGATTTAGGGATAAATGATACCCAATCTATAAAAAGTTATTATTGGTAGACTTGCCTCCCAATTGGTAGGGGACAAGGGTATTGATAGACTACTTTATAATTGGTCGCTAATCATATGCTAGATTGAGGAGATGAGAACTTGATATTTTTGGGGCTAAGAGATATTAACCCATACCTATATAGACTTATATCACATGAATAGATTGTGATCAATTTATATTAGTCACCCCATGATACTCATGAGATGGGTATACAAGTAGATGATCCCATACCAAAAGGGAGTGGCTATTAGGGATGTAATGGCTATTAGGGCCTCAAGATGGATAGATGTGTGACATTTTGAGATTTGTCCTGAGAAGTAAGGACTTTAGAAATGATATAATTGATAACCCTACCATACTAAATCATGGTTAGATAATAGGATGGGGAGGTTATCTACCTCATGGAAGCTGTTGGGGCCACCTAGGTATGAGATAGACTATTACAAGTTGAGGTACACCTAGTGGATAAAGTGCCTTAATAGTTTGGCATGCCCTATGCAGGAAACCTTCCCATACCAATAATAGTATACAGAGTCATGTGAGAGGCATGGGTAAGGAGATTAGGGTGGTTTATATGGAACCTAATTATATGAGGAATGCCCATCACTTGATTAATTCAATTGGAAGGTGCATAGGGGGGACAAACTCTAATAAGATAACATTAAGTGGCTCCCCCATTACCCCCACTACAACAAGACCCTACTTAGTAGGATCTATGTAACAACAAAAAATATTAGGGGGAGATGGTAAGGATCTAGAGTACATTGAGTTGGATAAGGACCTCAATGTTGATGATGAGGATGTTATTAATTACGATTCTGACCTGAATTGGCATGAGGATGACCCAAGTAAACTATTAATTTACACATTTCAAATTATTACTTATATTTTACTTTTTAGCTTAATTACCCAACTAATTTTATGATTTTATTTTTATATGACTAGATATGATATTAATATATTTTCTTATGATTGAAAATACCTTGACCTATTGGAGGATTATGATTAGGGACACCTTGGTGAATATTTTCATGATTAGGATAGATCATATGAGCGATCAACTAATGGTGGATCCTAGAGTACATTCAGGGATAAGTAAATATAATAATGTCTTTACCCTAGTATACCATGTTTTTGTGACTCTTACTAGTTTGAGGGTGAAAATGACAAAGGTACATGTGTAGGATCTTATTGATGTACTAGTTGGTAGAGGTAGATGGGCATCTTCAAGATACCAGATAGGACGTGACACAACCTCACATGGAAACACTAGTAAGAGATAACCTAGTATATATATATGTATAGATACACACACATATATGTATAGATACAATATATATGTACATGTATATGTATATCATAACTATACATATATATATGTATAGATACACATACATATATGTATATATATAATATACATATACATATATACACACATTTATACATATATATACATGTATATACATATGTACATACATGTATATGTATATGTATATATATATGTGTGTGTACATACATACATATATATAGACATATATATACATATATATAATGTCAAGTTTGTATGATAAGTCTCTAGTACATTTCACCTGCATAAAGGGTAAGTGTGTCTTAAAATTATTAAAAAATAAAAAATAAATATATATAATAGTTTGAATCTGATAGGTAATACATATATATATATATATAAATATATATATATATATATATTACATACATATATATATATATATATGTAATATATATATATATATATATTACATATATATATATATATATGTAATATATATATATATATATATATATATATATATATATGTAATATATATATATATATATATATATATATATATATATATGTAATATATATATATATATATATATGTAGTATATATATATATATGTATGTATTACCTATCAGATTCAAACTATTGTATATATTTCTTTTTGATTTTTTAATAATTTTAAGACACACTTACCCTTTATGCAGGTGAAATGTACTAGAGACTTATCATATATATATATATGTATGTATGTATGTATGTATGTATGTATAGATACATAAAAACACACACACACATATGAACATATACAATATACATATATATGTATACACACATGTGTATATATGTATAGATACAATATACATATACATGTATACACACACGTATCTACATATATACATATAAATACATATGTACATACATATATATGTATGTATATGTATATATGTATACACACATTTGTGTACACACACACACACACACACACACACACACACACACACACACACACACACACACACACACACACACACACACATTGTGATCTAGGAATTTGATTCAAGAGAGGGAGTTAGATCAAGTGTTAGTTTCAAAATGAAATCAAAATGAAAAAACACACTAACAAACATGACATCTCTAGGCATAGACACTAGGGAGAGATTAGTAACAAACATGCATATGAAAACAATAACTAAAACGTGAAAGAAACATTCTTTCACTTTTTTTCGAGCTTCCAAATGGTTTATAGAGTGGCTTGGTCAGCTTGTGCATCAAAGAGTATTTCCATATACTAACACTATCCTTTTGCACTATCAAAGAGTATGGCTTGGTTCTTGACTCCTATCCTTGACACCTTTGGTTTGTGATGGCTTGGCTCAAAAATTTGGCATAATAACACTATATGAAAATGGATCTTAAAAGAATTTAAACATTATAACTTTACACCAAGATAGATTTTTGAGGTCATTTGGGCATGATAACTTTAGCTTGAGAGAGCTTAAAATTATGAGTGTGAGGCCTTCCATTTATAGATTTTTGCAATTGATCAAAATGAACTTGAACCACCCATCTCAAGATGAAGATGTGTGGCTAAGAATCCAATAAATTTTGGAGGCCAAAATAAATAAATAGCCTCATAAATATTTGGGATAGAGAGGAATTAATGAGGCATACAAGGTCTTAATCATATATTTATTACAAATAAGGCTTGTGAATGCCACCTCATAGAATGATGTCACTTGATGATGTAGAAACTTATAATCAATTTACATAAATAAATAATCAATAACCTCCATGGAAAATACATTTAATCTCTTGATACAAATTAATTAATCTTAAACATGATTTATCAATTTTGGTGCAAATCTTGGAAATTGGTACTCAAATTAATCAAATTGGTCAAAATGTTGTATTATTGGCTTTAAATTTGATTGTATTATAATTATAAGGTGATGCTAAATGTATTGGATCCATTATCCCATTTAGGATGTTTACAACACAAAATATCAAGGGCACATGCCTTATGCAAGAAATTTAGTAGAAAAGAGAAATCTAGAGCACCCAAGTGTGAAAATGTCATTTTGACTCGAAATGATTTGATAAAAGTTAGCTATATCATAAAATAAATTGCCCCATTTAGGGATACATTGACCAAAATCAGCAATTTTATATGATAGATTCAAATCATTTAGCATGTTTTAGAGTTTTTAGGCCATATTGTGATATTTGATAGAAATTGGTCTGAAGCTTGATTGGAGGTCATTGATGGCCACTTTTAGTTGTCTATAATTTTCCCTTGTTTGGGAAGGCATTACAAGCTATAGGCATAGTAATGTCTTTTCAAAGAATGAAAAGGTCATGTATGCCTACAACTTCAATGATAATAGATGAGCTCTATGATTCCCCCTTGAGGTAATGGTTGGCACAAGGAGGCCACCAAACGGTCCCTCAAAAAGAAAGAAGTGAGATGAGGGGACCAAACATATAAATATGATGGGGTGAGAACATAATGATTTTGAAAAATAAATCAAAATCATTGAGAATGCAAGTGGTATGGTGTACAAGGGTTTGCCCGAAGGCGGTTATAAGCATTGTCCCTTGATAGTGGCAACATGGTATGATAACACAATGATTTGCCCAAATATGGTTATGATCATTGAGAAGATGGAGCTACCTTAGTTAGGAAAAATAAATAAGATAAAATCACACCCCTATTTGGGCAAAAAAATTTAAATTTGGTGATAACACAATGATTTTCCCAAAGACAGTTATAATCATTGAGAAATGCAAGTGGGATGGTGTACAATGATTTGCCCATAGGTAGTTTATAATCATTGGACCTAAATTATGGAAAACATGATTGATTGGTTTATGATGGAAAATATGATGTGGGTAACTTGATATAAAGGATAAAGATGCATTGGGACAACTTGCTAGTAGGGAGATACTCATATGAACTAACAAAGGTTGAAATTCATTCATTATTTAATTACTCTATTTAGAATATGATTGGGATTAGATCGGGATGTGACTGATGCTGATGTTAAGGAGATATCAATTTTATGATTTCTAAGTAGATATTTGGAAGCTAACTTTTGCTATAGCACGTGATAGTAGGCCTCATGATAGAATGCCATGAGGACTAGGCTGAAAGATGCATAAGGACTATCTCTCAAGATCCAATAATCAATAGAAAATAATGCACTAATGATAAAAACCATGATTATAATGTAAATGTATGAATATGGATGGATTTAAGTATAAATTCACAATGAATCACCCAATGAATGGTTTCAGACTGAATCAAGGCAATAGTACTGAAAGCACACAAACAACAAACAAATAAACAAGCAAAGAAAAAAACAAACAAATAAAAATTAGTCCTAATGTTAGTAAAAGTAACACAAAAAACATTACCCCTAGAAAATAGGCAACAACTTAACAAATAAACATAATAGGGGAATAAAATAAAAGGAAGGGGGTGGCTGAGCTATTTCCATATGCACTAGGTAAGTGGACACTGTCTACATAGTTCTATGGAATGATATCCAATAAAAACTTCAGGCCGAATGTAGTTCAATAAAATGGGAAGAAAATGATAATCAATGAAAAACAAACATGATGGATGTGATAGAAGAATAAGAATGGTTTTAAAAAATGGCAAGTGTATGGGATAAAAGGCCAAAAAGGAAGGGGAAACTAAGTAACAAGGTGTTTTGCCTATGACTTAGTGAGGGTTCCTAGAATCTTTAAGGCAAAGAAGTGGTAAATGTTTTTGGTTTTTTTAAATGATTTTAACTATTTTTAGAATTTTTGGAGTATCTCAACTCGATCAAGAATGATGAGACACTAGATGGTCCAAGCTTGTAAAATGGTAAGAGCGTTGCTTAGGTTACTTATAAAATGATAACATAGCTTAGGTTACTTGAAAAATAGCAAGAGTGTGGCTTAAGTGGTGACTGAGATGACATCAAAAAGTATTGAGCACTACCTACATAGTCCTAGGATGAGACCTCAAATCACTATAGTTATACCATACAATGGAGGAATCTGATGAGTGTAGTAACCAATTCAAACAAAATAGGCACAATTGGTATGATGACATAGTATTACATAAGAAATGTCTAGTTGGTATGGTCAAGGCATAATAAAAAGTTTTGCCCCAAGTTTTCCCATAGGTGGTTATAACTAGGATACAATGGCATAAGTCAATGATACTAATTTTCCCATAAGTAGTTATACTTAGTAGCATAAAAGAGAATGAAACAAGAAATAAAGGATGCAACTACCAAACTTTTGTCTTATTACTACAAAATACTGCCTTTATCTAGAATTCTTGAAAGAACTACTAAAATTAAATCTGGATCTTCTTGATAAAAGAGGCTATGAAATCAATGGAATAAAACCAAGGTCAATGGGCTGGGTAGGGAGGGAGAAAATAACTCAGTTGATGAGAAAGGTATGTTTAGGACGTACATGCGATAAGATAATAATAGGCCATTAGGATGGTAAGAAAGATGGTAAAATGGTATGGTACAAAGAAGAATATCAATATTATAATACAACTAAAAAGATCTTTATATACAATACCCAAGGTCTTTCAAGTGAAGTAACACTTAAGGTGTATAATGTTTGTCAGCTCATCAAGTTCATCTCCATCTGGTGTAGTGATCCTGTATACTCTGGTGCCAAAATTTTTAACAATAATGAAAGAACCTATCTAGTTTGGTTTGAACTTGCTTTTATTATTCTTTTTAGCTATGGTATTCTTTTAGTTCTCTTTAAGGACAAGATCACCAATTTCAAATTCTCTATGCTTGATATGTCTATCCATGAATATAATTCTAGTATGCTTGTAGATTGTTAAGTGCGGTCGTGCATTTGTCATTAAGTAGTTATAACTCTTGTAGGTGAGCTACTTAGTAGTCTTCATCATCTAAGACATGATTTAAAGAGATGTATAGAGAAGGAAACTAAACCTCAATGGGAATAATGGCCTCAGTTCTATAAACAAGTGAATATGGAGTGGCTCTTGTGGGGGTATGATGATTCATGTGGTATGCCTAGAGGGCATAGAATATTTGGAGGTGCCAATCATGACTAGTATCATTGATAATATTTTAAAGGACGTTGACAATGGTTTTATTGTATGCTTCTACTTGGACATTACCTTATGGGTAATATATCATGGAAAAATGTTGAGTAATATTGTACTTAACATATAACAATTTGACATATTTATTTTTGAATGATATACCATTATGAGATATAATGTCAAAAGAGATACCATAGCATCATATAAGATGGTTAAAAATGAACTTGGAAATTTTCTTTCCAATCACATAAGTGAGGGGCATAGCTTTGACCCACTTAGTGAAGTATTCAGTGATAGTAAAGATATGTTTATGGCCATCTGATGAGGTGGGCTTTATCTTCCCAATGAGGTCAAGGCCCTATATAACAAATGGACATGGTGTAAGCATTGGTTTCAAAGTGTTGGCTAGGGAATGGATTAGATTAGCATACCATTGACATTTTTCACACTTCACATATGCAACTGTATCTAAATCCATTATGGGTTAATAGTAGCCAGAACATAGGAGCTTTTTGGATAGGACTACTCTATTGGTGTGGGCTCCACATACTCCTTCATGAACTTCCCATAATGCTAGTGTAGACTCCACTAAAGCTAAATAATGAATCAAAGTTCCATCAAAATTATGGTGGTAAGGGATTGATCTGAGTAAGGTATAATGAGTGGTTTGGTGAATGAAGGTTTTTTATTATTTACAAGATAGAATGGGTGGAAAAACATGGTCATGAAAGTAGTTGTAAAGGTCTAAATACTAGATAGAGATAGGACCAACAATATCACAAATCATCATGATGGTTGAAAGTGCATGAGCTAGCACTATAAAATTCTTAACAAGGAATTAATAATCTTTAGCCATGTCTATTTGTCAAATCATAGATCCAATAGTAGCCATAGCATCTGTGGTTTTGTTACTTGCCCTTGGTATATGTTCAAACTAGATATCGATAATTTGCTACTTGAGAGCATCAACCATGGCCTTGTATGGAACCAACTTATCATCTTTGGTATAAAAGTGGTCTGTAACTTGATTGATGATTAATTATGAATCACCATAAACCTTCAGATGAGATATATTCCATTCTACCACTTGGCAAAGCCCTACAATAAATGCTTCATATTCAGCCATGTTATTAGTACAAATAAAGTTGATCCTGAATGATTTAGAGATTATATCCCCCTATGGTGTGATAAATAAAAGGCCTACCCCTAATCCATGTGTTTTGAATGATCCATCAAAATATAGCTTCTAGGTTTACTCCTCAAGAGGTGTGTCAATTATGGTCATAAAGGATTCATTAGGAAATTGAAATGTGAGTGGCTCTATATCATAAAGGGGTGTTTCAATAAGCTGATCTATAAGAACTTGCCCCTTAATGGATTTTTGGTTGATGTAATTGATGTCAAACTCATTAAGAAGCATGATCCATTTGGCCATGCAACCTTGAAAAGCTATTTTAGATAGTAGACACTTGAGTGGATCTACTTTTAAAATAAGCATGGTCTTATTGTTTAACATGTAATGGCATAGTTTTTGAGCTACAAAGACCATAGATAAATAAGCTTTTTTAATGGGTGTATAATTATGTTCATATGTGACCAGTGTATGGCTTAAGTAGTACACAACATGATCCTTTCCATTATCATCATGCTGAGCCAAGAGTTCCCCCAAAGCATTGTTGATAGATGATATATACAATAAGAATGGCTTTCCCAGCATGGGAGGAAAAAAATAGGTGGATTCATGAGATAGTACCTTAACTACTAAAAAGTTGTCTGGAAGTTATCACCCCAGTGAAATGTGACCCCTTCTTTAGAATATGTGTAAAATGATGGAATTTATCAACCAATTATGATATGAAGCACTGGATAGACTGGATCTTGCCCTACAAACTATGGAGCTACTTTAAATTAGTCAGTGGTGGCATCTGAGTTATGGCTTATACTTTGGCTAGATTAGCTTCAATACCTTGATGAGACATAATGAAGCCAAGAAATTTTACTGAAGTAACTCTAAAGAAATATTTCTTAGGATTTAATCTGACTTTATACTCACGTAATCTTTCAAATATTCTATGTAACACTATTGGATGATCGACTATGGTCTTTAATTTTCCAAGAATGTCATCGACATAGTCTTCAACAATGTCATGCATCATATAATAAAATATGATGATCATGGCTCTTTAATATGTGGCACCTACATTCTTAAGACCAAATGGCATAACTTTATAACATAACGTTCCCCAAGGAATGGTGAACACTATTTTATGTTGGTCTTCTAGTGATATTCTGATTTGATTAAAGCCTAAAAAGCCATCCATCAATGAACGCATTTCATAACCCACTATGAAATTGAATATCATGTCAATTTTTGGCAAAGGGAAGTCATACTTAGGGCATGATTTTTTTATCTCATGGAAATCAATATAGATTTTGATTCCTTTTGGATTTTTACTGACTAGCACAACATTTGAGATCCACTCTAAATAATCAATTGATCAAATACATCTTGCTTCCAAAAGTTTTTCCAATTATTTCTTCACTAATAATGTAAAGCAAGGATGCATATTATGTAACTTTTTTGTTACTAGTTTGACATCAGGATGTACCAAAGCATGGTGTATAACTAAGGTAGGGTCTAAACTTGGCATGTCAGAATAGACCCATGCAAATATGTCAATAAATTCCCTCAAAAGGGTTATAAGGAATTCACATTCCTTCTCAGTAAGGGATGTGCTTAGCTTGATATATTTTGGGTCATCTGGGGCCCCATGTTAACCTTTTTTGTGTCCTCCACTAGAAGGGTTGAACCATCTTTAAGAATAATGTGTAATGATTTAAACTGATTGACAATGTTGGAGTCCTCTCTTAGAAATAGATATTTGAGTTTTCCTAAGCATGATGAATCATAATTATCTAATGGGAAGGATGGACATGTAACAAGTATTATTAGAAACACCTGAATGATTTGATCAAAAACTTGTTGTTCTTCAAAATTGAACTCAAACTCATAGACAAGTTTGTTATTGGTTGTTTCTTGAGATATGCTTGAAGAAGGTTGAACACCCCCATCTGATGGCACCTGAAACAAGTTTTCACCATTAGATTGGCATTTTTATTTTCCTTTTCCCTAGTCCCAAAGAGCCTAAAATAGGTTTTCACTTTAGAACCTCAATGTTTTATTTATTTACTTTTGACTAAGGGCGTTCACCCATTCTCCAAAATAGGCTTTAAGATCCAACTTGATTAAGAACCTTGATTTATGGTCCCCCAATGAAACATTGTCCCCAAGGCCTAAGAAACCACAAAAAGCCTCATCATTTTGAAACTCATCAATCAACATGTTGGATTATTTTTGGCCCTAGTCTATCAGTTGGGGATAATACAATGGAAGTGAGTTGTGATGAATGACTAGTCTAAGGGTATAAATGGCATTATGGTCGAATAGATTGGTTTTAGATAGGTCATCAAAAAGGCTATGACCAAACTCTACTTTGATATTGACATCATTGTCACTAGTTTTAAGCATTGGAACACAATTAAGGTAAATGGGGTCACCCCCAAATGGTTTTAATCCAAGTCTATAGGGTCATTTGTACTTAGTCATAAAAATTGGCTCAAGTGTTCCTTATTGATTTGACTCGAGTCCTCCTCCTTTATAGTATTGATTTTCCATGATCTTATTAGGAATAAGATACTTTGCATTATTGTAATAATTATATTGATTTTCATTGTACAACCATGATTCATCACCTTTGAGAGGGTCTTTTTCTAGGCCAGATGCCAGTATAAATATGATAGGTCCTGGACTATGAAGTTTGACTTTGACCTTATTTTGCCATTCTATCCAAAGTGGTTTAGATTTAGGTCTTCCAAAGGACTTGGGGTTTTGTGGAAGGTTTACAATGTGAAAGGTGTCTTGCTTCAAATACTCTCTTGGGCCATTAGCCAAGATGGTATAATGATTAGATATTTCAGGAGGCAACATGTGGGGAAAAAAATCAAGGGTATTAGGATCAATGTAGTTATCCTTTGTAAATCAAGAATTATTTCCTTTCCCATGTCCTATTTGGCAACTAGATCCATGCCAAAATGGTAGTTATAGCTTTTGAACTCAGCCTCTAGATGTTTGCAGTGTTCGTATGGATGCAAATATCCTAACATATAAACCTCCATTCCTGAATGGGATAACTTGATACATTGATGCAACATTTATGGGATTACATAAATTTCATGTAACTAAAGTCTAACCAAAATCATATCATATGAAAAATCAAGATCTAGCACATGGAAAAGTGTATCATGGGTTAAAGGCCCAAGGATAACTAGTAAATAAATGGTGCCTTGTGATTCTCATTCTTCATTATCATAGGCTTGAATGGTTATTGTATATACTTTAAGATCGTCTATCATATACTTGAGAAGCTTGATGAGCTTTAGAGATACTATGTTTAGACTTGATCCATTGTTTAAAAGGACACATTTCACTTTGTGATATTTTATGCAAACTTCAATGTATAATGGACTATTATGCAACAGGCCAAGGGATGACATATCGCTTTGGTTGAAGGTTACTTATTGGGATGGAACTAGGTGTCCAAACACAACTTGAAATTTATTAGGGGATATGTCACTTGAAACTGTGGATTGGTTAAGGAACTCATTTAAGATGTTTTTTTGGATTGTTGACATGCACAACAAATCTAAAATGGAGATTTATGGTGGCATATTTTATAATTGTTCTATAATATCAAGCTTATTTTCTTAAACAGTGTTAAATGGCTTGTTCTGAGGTAGAATGGCTGGTTGGATGATGGGTGAAGTGGTAAATGGCTATGGGACTAGCATGGTAATCTTCAATAATTGAGTTGTGATTATATAATTGAGATTAAATATCAGACCATGATTGCTAAAAAAATATGGTGATGGTAAGCGACAAAATAAGACAAGTCTCAATTTCTAGTGCACTTGTGTGTGTTCACGAGGTAAGGATGAGTTGTTGGTATAAGGTCAAAAATTATCAATCCCTACTTGCTGGTATGCTTGTATGTAGTCCCAAGTCAAGGAAGGATTATTAGTACAAGTTGGTTGATTGGCATTTTTTATCAAAGGTCTTGATTGATTGGTATTCAATCTTAGATTGATGAAAATGGTAGAAATACAGCCTCCTAAAAGATGGACTACAATCCTATTGTAGTCATGTGCAACTACATGGTAGGTCTACTAGATATTGCTATTCTAACCTTGGTCCTATCCATTAGGTTGACATTATTGGTTTTACTATTATTGATTCAATTGGTTTGGACTTGGTTGTTGATACTATTGTTGTTGATGTTGCACTAGCTATTATTAATATTGTTACTAATATAGTTGGTTGTTATGATATGGAAAAGGGTTTTAATATATGCCAAGGTTTTAATTGGAAGTGGAATCACCACCATCCAATGTTATCCCCCCATTCTCCAACATATTCTGAATCAAATGTTTGATTTGCACACAATGGTGCAAATAATGTTCATTAACCCAATGATATTCACATTATTCATTTTGGTAATACCAATTAGGATAAGGAATGCCATCAGGATAATGTTTTGGTATAGGCTAGCTAATAAGATTATTGGTGGTGAGATTTTGAAACATAAATTTAATAGGTTCTTCAAGTTCGCTAAAAATATGATGAGTAGGCATTGTTCTCATTAGAGGAGGGGTTTGTAATGGCAACGTTTGTTGTGTAGGCTTGGGCTATTATGCTTATTGCATTTATTGAAAAGGTTGTGGGTTAGGATTAATTTATATATGTTGTGTGGGCTGAGCAGACATTGTTTGTACCATTTTTACATGTTGAGATTTAGTTATTCCATTTACCATAATATTTTGATGTCGATTGAAAGGCTTGGGTTTTTCATAGCTATTGACATGTGTTAATTATGATGCTTGTGCTTGGGCTTGGTTCTAGTTTTGGTTCTAGCCATTTCCTTGATTAGTAGCTTGATTTTGATTTAAAGAAGTAAGGTTATAATCCCTTTTTTAATAAGGGCTCACTCGATCAACAAACCTTTGTCAATGATCTTTTTGAAAGTATGTGAAAATTAAAAATCTAGATGATAGGATATCTCACTATGAAATTTTTTGGTAAACACAGTGGCTAATTATTTGTCTAATAAACTATGGATGAATTAGTTTGAAAATGATCCCCATCACTGTAGATAACTTAAAAAACCTCACCGGTGTTTTGTTTAGCTTGCATCAAGTCAACTAATGAAATCTCATGTTCGAGATTGTATGAGAAGTGTTGCACAAAAAAGATCATCAAAATCTTATACTGAATTCTTTGGCAACTTTAAAAACCATTCCAAGGCTTGTCCTACTAGACTCCTTAGGAACATAAATAATAGGTATACGTCACTGGTTGACATGCAATGAAGAATTCCATCAAATGAGCTTTGGGGTCACCTTTCCCCTTATATTTTTTCAAATTTTAGTGGTTCATACCCTAGAGGAAATGGTATTTGAAAGTAATCCATGCTGAAGGGGTAAGGACACACATCATCTAACTTAAAATTTTTGGTTTGTTTCCCAACTTGGATGGCAGTAATGACATCATTTAGTGTAGTTCTTGGGCTAGGAAACTAGAAGTAATGTTGGTTTAAGGTGAAGGCTGGCTGGTCACAAGTGGATTACTTTGACCGAGATATAGTAGAGGTATATTTTTTTTATGGAATATTGGTTTGGTTGGGAAATGGACCAAAAATACACATGCACAGATTAGCATGTGATTATTGAAATTGTATTTGTGGTTGTGCAATATTTTGGTTGGATTTTTGTATATGGGATTAATTTTGGGGATTTTGAGGTTAGGATGGATGGATATAAGTATAATGTGCATATTGAGGTTGAATAGGGACATGCTTCTAACTAATTGAACCTTGCTATTGAGGGAGTAATTATGAACCAAGACCCTATCTTTGAACTAGTGGCATGTTCTACATGAAAGGCAAAGGTTGCATGATCAGTACTTGAATAACATTAGAACTTTTTTATTACACTAATCCCAGTTGGGAAGTGGATGCATGTTGGAGATTAGACATCTATCATTGACTAATAGTCATATGCTGTTGGTTAGACATTATTTAACTTTAAATTGGTATATTAGTCTATGAAGAAAGAGGTATGTTTGATACTACCTGATGAGGTGGAACATTGGTTGCCCCCTATTGAGGTGGTAAGATGTTTTGCCTCTACTACATTGATATATTTTATAGCGCCTACTATTATGGAATATTAATCGTTACCTATTATGGCCTATTTGACATGGTCATATTATTAAAATTATGCACTAGGTTCAAATAAGTTTGGTATGTTGTTTGCATCTATAAAAAGTGATCCTTTATGAGGCCTATTTGACATGGTCATATTATTAAAATTATGCACTAGGTTCAAATAAGTTTGGTATGTTATTTGCATTTGTAAAAAGTGATCCTCTTTGAGGCATTTTCCTTTGACAAGCATATTAAGATCCTAATATGTCATTAGGACTAGAGCTAAAGGTTTGCTAGAAGAAGCCTATTCATTGTGTTAATTATAAAGTAAATTTTGAGGCATTCTTACTAGACTTGATAAATTCTCATGGGGGAACTTTGTCAAAAACTTGACCCCTACTTTTATAGCTCTAACTAAAATCTCATCTTTGTTTTCCAATAAGTGACACTCAAATAGATAAGGATCATACGTTGATGGTGCAATAACATAGTACAATTGTTGAGGAAATGGTTCTTCAAATGTAGGTACTTCAACTAGGTATTTCTCTTTTTGTTCTTGATCCTACTCTAATTATGGAGGTGTGTTAACGAAATAGTGAGCTAATGGGTCTTGGTTTTGTACCCCTATTTGAGTTTTATAAGATGGATAAGGGTTTGTATCATAAGCAACATTATTTGCATAGGGGTATTGAACCATTTATTCTTGTGTGACTATATTAATAAGCCTAGGATTGTATATGAGGCCACTACAAGTGTAAGAAGATATGTTGGGATCCATAGTAAATGCTTCACTACCAAAAAGGAATAAATTTATACAAACTCTGGAAAAGTGATGTCTAAAAAGAGGTTTAAACTTAGTCTAACGTAGTCAAAAGGATGGATATGTATATCCAAAAAGGCTTATGAAATGAATTGTGATAAAAAAGCTAACGTTAAGTATATAAAATTACACATCTCACACAAAAAGGTCAAGTAGATGGACCAAAAATTGAAATGCTAATTTCTAGGGTTAAAGTGTTTCAAACAAGTCTAATTTAGGAAAAACAAAGGTTGATAGGTCTTTTAACCAAATGAAAAATCAAAATATAGGCTCAAATGGGCTATTCTAGGACTTTTAGCCAAATGATGTCAAAATCTAGACTTGAAATAAAGATGAGATATTTAATCTAACAAATTTGAAACACTTCTAAAAAAAACTAGGCATTTGACTCTTAGACATAAACTTGGTCAATGTGTATGAGGTATTAAACAAAAGGGACTTGGAGATAGTTTATTTTCTCCCAAATAATGGCACAAAATTAGACTCTTTTGACTAATAATCTAGCCCAAAGTAAATGACGTAACTGTCTAATACAAAGGCTCACAAAGAAAACTTGAATTGGTTTGAATTTGAAAAATAATTAAACTCTATGTAAATAGGTTTATTAAGTAATTTGAGCAATATAAAAATGATAAAATTATCAAAATATGTGACAAATGTTCACTTCAAAACTCTAAGGTAAAATGGTTTAACATAATTTTGGCAGTGTAACACTTCTCTCCTCAACTCAAATGACACACACACACAAAGTTTGAAAATTTTTCAAGGTAAAAGTGTTGTATCCAATGGAATCAAGACCTAATTTACTATGGCACAAAAATAAATGGTAATGGGCAAGGTAATATGAAATGTGGTCTAGGACTCTAAGTGTGAGTGATATGAAAGATGACTTGAGTCCTACCAATGATGATAATGATATTGAGTCTAAAATTACCTTCAATCCAAATTAGAAATTGAACCCAAGTTCCCTCAAGTTTATGCAAATGGTGAAACCACTTAACACATTAACCTTATGAACTTATAAAGGTGCAATTTTGAATTTAAATTATCAATAAAGGACTTTAAGAAAAATATGGCAAATAGTATAGAATCAAATGGGAAACATAACTACACCAAATGGATGATATGACATAATGTTTTTAGATGACAAATTTGAACAAAAAAAAGGTGATTTTCACTTGGGCAACATAAAGCCTACTTGTTCAATAAATGTGGTGGACTAAGTAATCATCCTAAGCCCTAAACTAACAAGGTTACATGATATTATTGAAGTATGTCTTTATATGTGTATTTAAGAGGAATTAAGTGTTCATCCAAAATAAAAGTGAATTATATAATAGGGTTTTTATAGTTCCTTCTCTCAAGTGATAATACAATGACATGAACCTTGGGGCGTACCTTGCATCAACAATATTTACATGGTAAGTGGGGTTTGTTTAAAACTCTACAATTTTTGACCATCTAGATAGATCCCATGTGTACCAACTTTCACTTTAGCACATAAGAGAATCAACACATCAATTGGGTCCACATCATATGTCTTGTTATGAAAAGGTCTTACCCTTTTTACAAACACTACATCTATCACTCGCTTAGTGTAGTGTAATGTTGAACATGCTCAAACATCTTGGGCTTAGCCTCTACAAATGGATATGGTTTAACCACTCAAACCATTATCCTAGCAAGAGGATCCCAATTTACATACCCCACATCCATGGAGAGGAGTTGAAGATGATTCCATGAGATGAAGCCCTAGGTCAAAGCTTCCCTATAGAACTTATGGGAGGAAATGAAGTCCCCCTCACAAGCCAAAAATGTGTAAAATAAAAACTAAGTAAAAGAGTTTTATGGTTATTTCTAGATCACCAAGTCATTTAGATCTTGGGGAGAGCCTTCACAACATCTCTTTTACACTTTTGGACTAAGGCACAAGTTTTCAATGAAGATGGTGCTTTTTATCCCATAATTTCCCTTTAGGGGACAGGGGGAGAGCATTCATGCACAACTTACTTTTTACATAAACAATTATAACTAAGCAAACAAGAAATAACTTGCATAAAATAAAAACTTGGAAGTAAGTTAAATTTTAAAGCTATAAATTAAAAGATTTGGTGGTGTTATTTGGCCCCTTGGCCTTAAATTGCCAAATATTGAAAGAATAACTATAAAATGATTCAAGTAAACACCTTAAATTTTCCTTTAAGCACCAAAAAGAAATTCCTAATTCTTTTTAAGCATCTAAAAGAAGTTTAAATTTTTTAATTAAGCTTGATTTTGTACTTTTCAAGTAGGTCCTCCAAAAAAATTGTCAAAATGTTGTTTAACATAGAAGCTCTTTTGTGAATGAAACAAGCAAACTTGAAAAGTAAGATCTTGGGTTTGTGTTTTTGGAAAACATAGTGATGATCAGTGGTCACTATTTGACCATCAATGATTCCTGCCTAATTGTTGGTGATCGATGCTTTACCAACCATCGATGGTTGAAACTGAACCACTAGTGGTTACCTGTCAACTTGAAGATATCAACATTCTTGGACAAAAAGAAAACTTGTTAATTTGTTAGAATAAAAATTTCTAAAAAGAAAGCTTTTATATCACAAAATATAACCATACCAAAGACTTAGACATTTAAATTTTTAGTAACAAGTTGAATAAAAGCTTAAAAATGAAAGTTTTTAAATGGATTTTCCTTTTCAACCCAACCATTGGTGATTGGACCTAACCATCAATGATTATACTTGACTATCGGTGGTCCCTGTGTAAACATGTGAAGATGAAATATGGACAAACAAAGTTAGAAAATCAATTTAAAAACATTTCAAGCCTCCAAATATTAGTTTAATACTTACACATCAATCTTATTGGTATGCGGGATGTGTTGGGTCCCACCAGTCATGCCATTATGTGATCTAGGAATTGGACTCAAGAGAAGGGGTTAGATTAAGTGTTAGTTTCACAATGAAATAAAAATGAAAAGAACACACTAAAAAACATGAAATCACTAGGCCTAGACACTAGGAGGAGCTTAGTAACAAACATGCATATGAAAACAACAACTAAAATAGGAAAGAAACATTCCTTCACCTTCCTTTGAGATTCCAAATGGTTCATAGAGTGGCTTGATCAGCTTGTGCATCAAAGATTCTTCATCAATGGAGTTGTTTGACTCCTTCTCTCCTTGGCACCTTTGGTTTGTGATGGCTTAACTCAATAATTTGGCATAATAACACTATATGAAAATGGATTTTGAAATAATTTAAGCATTATAAATTTACACCAAGATATACTTTTGAGGTCATTTGGGCATGATAACTTTTGTTTGAGAGAGCTTAAAATTATGAGTGTGAGGCCTTCTATTTATAGATTTTTGCAATTGATCAGAATGAACCCAAACCATTCATCTCAAGATTAATATGTGTGGCTAAGAATACATTCAATTTTTGAGGCTAAAATCAATAAATTCCCTTATAAATATTTTGGATAGAGAGGGATTAAAGAGGCATGGGAGGGCTTAATCAGATATTTGATGCAATTAAGGCTTGTATATGCCACCCCATAGAATGATGTCACTTGATGATGTATAAACTCATAATCAATTTCCAAAAATAAATAATAAATAACCTCCATGAAAAATCCATTTAATATCTTGATATAAATTAATTAATCTTAAACATGATTTATCAATTTTGGCACAAATCTTAGAAATTGGTGCTCAAATTAATCAAATTGCTCAAAATATCATATTATTAACTCAAAATTGACTTGATTGGAATTACAAGGTGATTTTAAATGCATTGGATCTATTATCCCATTTAGGATGTTGCCAATATAAAATAACAAGGGCACATGCCTTGTGCAAGAAATTTGGTAGAAAAGAGCAATGTAGAGCACCTAGGTATGAAAATGTCATTTTGACTTGAAATGATCTAATCAAAGTTAGTTGTCTCATAAAATTCATTTCCCTATTTAGGGATACATTGACAAAAATCAGCACTTGTATATGATAGATTCAAATCATTTGACGTGTTTTAATGTTTTTAGGCCAAATTGTGATATTTGATATAAATTGGTCTGAAGCTTGATTGGAGATCATTGATGGCCACTTTTAGGTGTCTACATATATATGTATGTATATACATATATGTATGTGTATATATATAATATCTTATCTATGTGTATATATATACATATATATAATATGTATATATATATACATATATATAATATACATATGTGTGTATATATGTATATATATAGATGTATACATACATATATATGTATATACATATGTGCATATATATATATACACACACAATAGGTGTGTATATACATATGTGTATATATATATGTACATACACATATACCATATAGGTGTGTGCATATACATATATACACACATATAAATGTATATACATACATGCATATAGATACATGTACATGTATCTATATACATGTATATGTACATGTACATG